>BSDZ01000017.1:2730000-3330000 GCA_030268105.1 Volvox africanus | reverse complement strand
AGCTCTAAGCTTGAGGATGCCTTGAAAAGCAAGCTCAAAACACGCAAGGCAAGCCAACCCGAGGCACCAGTGGGTTGTGGGTTTTACTCCTTCCCTGCTCTACTTGAACCCCTGAGCCGTGAGAGGAGACGAGCATGACTTAGGGGTCTGTATTTGAGGCGCTGCCAAAATCCAGGAAGGACTGTACTGTACCGTACGCATAACCCGCATACCCCGCCAAGGTGGTTCCGGAGCTGCTCCAGTGTACCTCCAATCACTAAGCTGGCTAGCGGAGCATTGCCCTTCAGCTAAGCCGCCCTTCCCACAGTGTCCGTGCAAAATTAGTCATCGTTGAACAGACAGACAGACAGACAGACAGACAGCACCTTACACACGTACATACACACAAGCTCACCCAGGCTCGCTCCAGAAACATCATCTCTCCCAGGTTGCCGAGTAACCCCCTAGTCCCCAAAACTTCGCAATAACTTGAACTTCTACCGGAAACACAGGCAGGCCACCACGCTTAGGTAGAACGGGGCGGTTTGGGCCATGGACTCCCCACCCCATCCTACCTGCGCATGATATCCCCCAGCCCGTCCCCACCAGTGACCCAGCCACATACCTGTGAACGCGAACAGGGCGATGCAAAGTGACGCGTTTTTGAACGGGCTGATTCTCCAGACATCCAGCGACATCTTGAAAACGGATGCGAGGATGAGGCCCACGCCCACTGCATTCATGCCTGGAAGACCGCGACGATAGATCTGCCAGGTGCGGAAACGCTTCCAGAAGGGCAGCACCCCGAACATCAACATGACTCCCGGGGAGAAGAGCCCAAACCAGGCCAGCACCGCACCCTCCAGGAAGAGGTCGCCTCTCTGCAAGACAGCAAGACAGCGAGAATGGAAGGGAGTTAAACAGACGGACGCAAACGGCAAGATGTGGCGCTGAGCTTAACAGCACTGTACGAGAAAAGGAGCTAAAAAGCTCAGAATAAATCGTAACAGAAGACCCTCTAGGCATGAGATACAATCAAGAGCGTTTTCCTCGCACCCTAACCCCCCACATCGCCCCCTTCTGACCCCCCGGCGTACCCTCCTTGCGATGATAGCGCCTAGATAGGCCGAGAAGTTGAACAGAGGCCCCGGCATAGCCTGTCAATGAGGTAGAATTGAGGGAAGATCACGTTGGGCGTGAAGGAAGTTAGGCATTGAGCGCCAGTCGGTCGCAGTGAGCAGTGGGAGATAGCCGCTAGTCAGGAGGAGCGGAGGCGAGCAGCGGAGACCAACTCTGTTATAGCATGGAAAGAAATTGCCACCACGAATGATGTCGCTACGAAGAGGATGAGGGACAACATGCCCTCCCGCCGATGTGGGGAGCAGCAGTACGGGGGGGGACTCGGCGAGTGATACTACACTCTGCTGGACTTCTACTCCTCCCTGACGGGAAATGATAAACGCCCCGAGAATGATGTGTTGCTCTCACTCCGCACACGAGCTCGCGAACCCCGTCCCCCCTCCTCCTCCCCGTCCGCCGCACAAGAATAGCGGGATGAGCACCCGGCAGCACCATGTGCCCAGGCTCAACTGCCTTACATACTCCGTACGGTCCTGCACTGTTTCGTCCGAGGCCGCATGTTGCGCGAGGACCGCCCTAGGGCATCCGCTGTCCCTACTGCCCAATCACTGCCCTGAATTCTGCGCAAGTTGTTTCCATCGACAATATCGGTTTTGTTGCATCCAATATTCGTCTGGTCCTTTCCCCCCCCCCCACACACACATGTTCGCCCTCTCACCTGCACAGCCCCCAGACCCGCATAGAACTGTTTCTCGGTGACCCAGGTGGTCGCCAGTTCTTTGCCGTTCTCGTCTTTTTGGACAACATCCGTTAGGAGCATGGGGAGGACCACCTGCGAGGGGGTTGAGGGTGTCGAAGGGTGGGTGGGAGGTAGCATAGAGTACGGAGCACAAAGGACATGAGGACTAGAATCAAGACGGACTAGAATACGGAGGGGTTCTCCCCCAGGGACGACTTCTACCGACAACGTTTCCTCTATTATCTGCTACATGCACTGATCCGCCTGCCCACATATAATCATGGGTCGCGCTCTCGCCCACCTGCCCTCTTGTTACGGCCTCTGCTGCGAGGGATTTATTCAGCTGCCTGATTGTTCACCCGCCCTGCCCACAATTGGCCTCCCTCCAAGGATCGCTGCAACGGGGACAGCCGCCCTGGGGCCCAGTCGGGCGGCCCCTTACCTGTCCTCCGCCGTAAATAATGGAGCCGATGCGGTAGAACACCTCGAACCAGTTCAGCGGCCCGTTCTCATGCTTAAACGTGGTCCGTGCCAATGCCAGCACCACCGCTAACACCGCCAGCCACAAGCCGATAAGGACACCACCGCCTAACATGCCGAAGCCCAGCGACTCGACGCCGCCATCATTACCCTGCAGAGGAAGTGAATTGAATCGTGCGGTTATAAAACACCGGGTAAAAGGCGCAGAAGAGTGGGGCCGTGGAGCGGTGGAGAGCTGGGGGGAGGACGACATGCGGGTTGAAGCATGTCCGGTTGCGTGTCCACACCTTTTCCTTATGACCAGTGCCTCCAGTGGCCAGTGCCCAGTGGCCAGCAACCGAGAGCCCCTGGCCCCGCTCGAGAACTCCATCAACCAGCCGCACACCCACCGTTAGTCGGCAGTCCTTCTTGCGTTCGGTGATGTTGGTGACGATGAAGCCCAAAACAATGAGCAGCGGATACAGCCAGGGCTCAGACCAGTATATGGCCGCGGCGGCCGCCAGGGTACCCAGAATGGCAGTCACCTGCTTGCATGGTGGATTTTGTGTGCGGGTGTGAGGTGTGTCAGATTGTACACATGGGAGGAGAGGAGGCTACGTGCAAAACTCCCAGGAAGTGAGTGGCGGGAGTGGATAGAAATTGAAACGTCAAGAGGCGACTGCCTTAGTGCTGGTACTGTTGCCCCACAGCGCGCCCCTTAGCCGTCCATCTCCACGTGCTTCAGTCCGCCCGCCTTGCACATCCCTATCACATCACCTAGTTATCGCTCTAATGACGATAATCACCAACCTTGGACACAGGCCGCAGGTGCAGCCGCACTGTTTCTGCCTCGTACCTCCCTCCGCCCGCCCGCTCCACAGATCCCTTCCCTGTCCCATCTCCCTATCTAAGCCTTGCCCCAGGCCCGGTCTGTTTGGTTTTCCCTGTCCCAGCTCCGCCAGGGTCCTTCCCCTCATTCCTCGCTCCCGTGCACCGGGCGCTCACCTTGGTGTTGCAGAGCTTCATGAGCAGGCCCTTGGCAGCCGAGGCCACCAGCGCTACACCCACGGCGGAAAGGCCAGCCACGATACCATTCAGCCACTTCCGATCATCGGTCAGGAATTTAGCGGCACCCGCCCCCACAGCTGTCATCACCACAGCACCGGGGTACTGGAACAGGGCTCCCGATAAGAGGCCACCTGGGGAGTGGGGACGGGAGCAGTTATAAGGCGGGATGCGGAGCTGCATATACGGGACGGGATGGAAGGAAGCAATTTCGGGCAATTTCGTTCCGGGCAGCACTCGCAAACGAGAGATCATAAGCCTCGTGAAATTAAGCTCGCGTGTGATTGCTGCCCGTCTATACGGAATACAAAAAAAATCGCGGATAACAACTTGGTTTGAAAATATGTGTGATAGCGCGCCGCGACTGCAGATCCAGCTAAAGGGATTTGTCTACTTCACTCACCGAGCACGCCCCTCTTGACGGTGCCGATTGCAAAGGAAACCTGTTTGGACCAGGTGAACAAGGGGATGTCAAAAAAACAATTAACATCTGGATGTAGGTCCGTGCGGGCGTGTCTGCATGTACGTGTGACTCGGATGAAAATACGCGTGTATACGTGCACGTGTGTATGTGCAGGTTTAGGGTTTCCCTCGACTCCCGGGTAAGGTGATGCCTGGCATCAGGAGGTCGCGCCCTCCTCTCTCCCTTCTCACGTTGGGTGTCTACAAGAGACTGACACGGGAGCCCTGGATTTACCGAACCTAGCAGCCTGTAAGTCATGTCGATATTACTGAAGGTCCCCTAACCGTGGGCGTGCCGTATGTTAGGAAGAAAAGCGCCCCGCCCTTAGAATATGAACTCATTAATCCTTCTCAATCTCCTTCTTATACATGATGCCTCGCTCATCTCAACATTCCCTCCTCTGTGATCCTGACCGGCACATGCTCGGGATCCCGATGAGGCGCCCACCCACCTGCGTTGAAGTGGGTCCGGGCAGGCACTGGCCCAATGCGAAGAGCTCTGTAAACACTCCCAGGGACATCCATTTGTACCGCTCCACGAAGTATCGCTGGAAGAGACCTATTAAAAATGGTTGGAGGAACAGAAGAGGCGAGGGAGATGAAAGATGGGTAAAGAGGAAAATCTGGGAATTAGGATAAGCAATGTCATGACAGCAGCAAGCCGCACGACGTGGACTGTGAAGGCGGACGTGAACCTTTGTTTCAGCGGCCTATCGGGGGCGATGGGTTTTATACTTTCCATCGTGACACCAGATCTGTCATATCTTTCCCGGGTTCCCTAAGCAGGTTAGCGCTCGCTTGTCCCCCTCCCAGCTACAACTTATATTGCACTTACCGATGTGCGCCGCGGGCCCACCAAAACCTGCGCCATTGAACCAGGCCTCAGAGCCGTGAGCTGAGTGCAGGTATCTCATACCAAAACAATCCCAATCGGACGCATCAGACGTCGGAGACTAGTAACTTGTGCACTCGCACCTATGTAGCCCATAACGCTCCAATGCTTAAGTATGTCCCAGTAAGAGACGCTTGTATATCTCTCCGGCTCATCATCCAGGGGCTTGTCCGCCGGAGGTTGAGCAGATTCTTCGGCATCATCGACAACGCGTGAAGGCGCCCGAGCGGACGACGGCTCACCCCACGGGCCATGGGTATCCCTTGGAACAGGACCAAGTTCAACATCTGCCTTGGTGACTTCCCCTGGAAGCTTGCCGCTCAAAGGCTCTACCGAAGTCGAAGAGTCGGAGCCATTTCTTTGGACTACCATGTTTCCATAGACAAGGTCAACGCCCTAGAATATTTTCGAAATTTTAACACAACAAGTGCTGTTCAACGGCCACTATCAAAAGTAAACTGGCCTGTTGGCCTGGTCTGACGACATAACCTACACCAACCTCATGCATCATCAGTCGCTGAGGTTGTCATATGAGACTTTTGTGTAAGGCCATGGAACATCCACTACTTTTAGCCCCGAAACCTTACACGCATATTCCTTACTATGCATTCCTACCACGCATGGTACAATAGCCAGTTATTGCAGACAGTGGTTAGGGGCAAAGTCTACAACTCATATTGCCTATGCAAAGAATTCTGTGTCATTCGTTTCCGCATTACGACGACCCCAGGCTCAAACCAATTAAAGTATAGTTGAAAGTTAGGAACGCCATATCTTATTATTATGACAAGTAACAAAAGGCGGCAGTAGGTTATACCTGGTTGCGCAGGCGGCTTAATGAAACGGACCTCTCACATGAAGAACGCGACTTCATTCTGTAATTAATAGTTCTCATTTCTAGCAACGACAGCGTTTGATGATTTCCTATTTGCTTAACGTCGCGATGGTTCTTTAGTGCTTGAACGACGAACTCGTATCTGTGAATTCTTTCAGATGGAGAATCAAAATTTGATATTAAATTTATGGCACCCAAGCTACAACATCCGTGGGAAACATCATAAGCATCCCTTGCAAGCTCGCTTCGTAGGAAGAAGTCCGCCCTCCCCACTCGGAAGTCCGCGCCTCCGGCTTTGCATATTACCGAAAATAACTTAACTAGTCCAGAGGAATATAATGCTGCAGTAGGTCAACTAGATGCATCCTACAGCGTGGGAGATTCCTAGCTTGCTAGAGGGCGGATAGGAGAATTCCTACGTGACCATTGGCACTTCAGGACGGCCATGGACCATTGACCTTGGACGGCCAGGACGACCATGGGACGGCGCTAGGAACGCCGTAGGGTTGGTTTAAGCTTACGGAATCAGGGCTACTACGGTTTCTCACCGAAGATCATTCATTTCGGTCCACGATAACTCTCGACAACTCGCTAAAACAGCATCACCGTTGCATCAGTCGACTCCTGACCCATATTGGTGTTCGTCCCCGCATGGATGCCGGTTTCGTGACTCAGACATACACATACACGGTATAGAGAAGACGGTGGGGATATGTGTGTAGGATAGGGGGGTACATCACCCGTGGCCACTAACCTGGCAGTCCCAACCTTCCCCGATGTTTCGGGGCACACTCATCCAGTCTCCCATGCCGACTTATCCGAAATCAGTGGTTTTCCCAGGTTCAGCACCCACCACCAGCATCCAGCGGAATCTGCCGAATTAACGAAGGCGTCAACTCCGCTACTGGTCAGCTCTCAGGTCACTTTACTTGAGGACATCTCCGTCCATCGACATGGGGGCACCCTGTCCTTTACATTAGGGTCTTTGACATGCTCTCAGACGGGGTTGAACCTGGAACTCCGGGGGCATATTAGTCGTGCCATAACAGTCGTGCCTGAACACGATGGGGATATATCTGATGCTGATGTTACAAGCTGGCAAGAGGTCATATGGCCAAAAACAGCCAGGAGGCTCAAAAGCGGCTCAAAGGACGAGTCTCTTCGAGCCCAAGCAAGAGAACGAAAACTAGAAAAGGAATCACAGGGCATCCGATCAGCCATTCAAATCGCGAATTTCACTGTGACATACTGTGTAGTGTGTGTAGAGGTAACAAATGGAAACACGAAGACAGACGTCCCTACTGGCTGACCCCTTGGTTCCCTGATTGACTCTTTAATGCATTGACTTTGACCAACTCACTTAACCAAAGGTTGGACCGTCACGTCGCTCAGCGTTTACTTAGTCCGCAGAGGGAATATGGAGTGTTGGAGAGGTGGACTTAGGGTTTGAGAGGATGAAGTCTGTAATCTAAACTTTGAACTCTAGAGTTCTGCGAGTGCAAATAAATTCGCACTTCCGCTGCCGTGGCAGACTAGCAGTGGCTGGTTTGGGTCGGTTGAAAGTGGTTGCTCGTTGCATGACAGAACGCAACGACGCAAATCGGCATCAAAAAGCGCATGTGAAGCCAGGTCAAGGAGCACCAATATCCAGGAACTGCACGATAATAGGCCATGTACCGATGTACCGAGAACGAGTATGGGCGACTAGTTTTATGAAACCTTTTTATCCGTTTCCAAGTCAAGGCCATCCTCGAGTCTTCGTGCACATTTATGCTGTGATTTTCCAAAGCTATAACTAATACTGGTATATATGATAGCTGTAATAGTTGGCGCTTCTACAGTTCTGTCGCTTCCCACTGCCACATGGCTTTCCTGAGCGACTTCCGTCGTTTATGTGGACTGCCCAGGATTTTAAATTTGAAGCATCTACGGGAACTCTGCCGCGATGTTGTTCTCTGGCAACAGAATGCCGGATTGCAACTGCGGCCGTACCATCTCCACCGTTCAAACCCATTCACTTTCCTCTCGCAGCAGCCTGTGCACCAACCGCACCGTCCTTCTCCCCTTAAAGCAGGCGGTTTCTTCCTATCCCGGGGTAACTTCGATTCCCTTTGTTTCATTCACCCGTCATTGCTGCTGCCGGCGACGTCCAGACAACATGCACCTCACGAGGTATCGCGAAGATTGCCGTTCAGAGCCACCGTAGCAGTTTCAAGAGCAGCTCACACAGCAGCCTCCGTGGCAGCCGCAGCAGCCGCAGTAGCAGCTGCTGCGGCCATGCCCGCTTCAACAGCAGGGGCTGCGTTTACGAATGATGCAACAGACTTCCGGCTGGATACTGCAACTGACGTCATCTGGGGTCCCTTCACGGAGTCCGGCTCCGCAGCCTTAGCTACAGCCTCCCAGAGGAGGTGGTACCTCCAGAACCAAGAGCCGGTGCCGGCCGCAGTGCGCACAACCCGCACAGAAGATGGGCCCAAGTCGGCGCCCCTGAAGTCTGGCACGAACACAGTGGCGGCAGGGCGGGCTCTCCCCCGCACGAACCCGTCTCCCATCGCTTCATCTGCGGGGTTACGGACGTTGTCGGAAGAAGGCTCGTCTTACGCTGTGTACGACTCACGGGGCGCGCCCTCTACCTTCAATGCGCTGCTCGCCTCCCTTCAGTCGTACGATGTCGTACTGGTGGGCGAGTACCACGACGACCCAGTCGCACATAAACTGCAGCTGGAGCTGCTGAGACATGTGCTGCAGCTGACACCCTCAGGCGCAGGTGCTTCCCTGGGCGCCGACCAGACGCCCGCGGAGGCTGGCGGCGGTAAACTCGGGCCCGACAACCTGCGTTGGCCAGTGTTCCCAGCGGTTTCGGAGCGCCGTCCGGTTGCCCTGAGCCTTGAGATGTTCGAACGGGACGTGCAGGACGTCATGAATGAGTA
Organism: Volvox africanus; assembly: GCA_030268105.1. Classification (NCBI taxonomy): domain Eukaryota; kingdom Viridiplantae; phylum Chlorophyta; class Chlorophyceae; order Chlamydomonadales; family Volvocaceae; genus Volvox; species Volvox africanus. The sequence continues at coordinate 3,321,556 of BSDZ01000017.1, read as the reverse complement.
CCTTGCAGGTATGTATGTCTCTGTGTGTGTGTATGTCTGTATATCTTGTGTTTGTGAGTCTGTGTGAGGGAGGGAGAGGTGGAGTTAGGGTTTTGAGATTTAGGGTTTTGAGAAGCTTTGAGTCCGCGACGGAGGTCTTCTCGGTTGATGGCTGGATGGAAGCTGAAGTGGTTCGAGATCGGGGGGCGGCGGTATAGGCTACGTCGTAGGGTTACCGAAGAGCCATGCTTACTCAGAACGTTTGGGACATCGCTCCTCCTGGATTTCTCAACCGCCTCCCTGCCCATTAGAGTTCCAGCCGTAAGTCCGTACTGCCCCCTTCCTGGTCATCAATCTCAGGCACCGCTACGGAAGCTGATCTGATGAAAGATGCACGGTATGTTGTATGTTATTCGTTAGCCGTTTGTTCATTAGTTCGTATACAGTGCCTCGATCCCGGGTTGCTGCTGTGACTGCTGCTGCTGCTGTTGCTGCTATCACACTTCTGGCAACATGAAAGTACGCAGGGCCTTTCCGTGCACGTGCACGTTTCTGCCTTTCCGGCTCCCGGACCGCCATTCACGAAAGCCTACTCCATGCTCATTTCCTCGTATCCATGTGTTGCGTACGGCGGCCATCACGAAGAAGCTTCCCGTAAGATTCATCATAAGTGCGCTTGCATGAATGCAGCCTTCGCATCTCCCCATCCACATCCCATTCAACCATGGCATCATACTTTGGGGGGTTGCCCTCCAATCCCTCCCTCCAATCCCTCCCTCCAATCCCTCCCAATGCCCCCCAATCCCTCCCTCCCTCCCTCCCATGGGAACACTGCTGCCCCACGCCTTGCTCGTACTTTTGTGCCGTTCTTTTATAAATTCTTCCTTCTTTTTCCCATATTGTGTTTCGCTTTTGTTACTTTTCCTCTTCATTTCAGCTGCACAGTTTCCTGGGGTGCATCATTTCTTCCTGCCACGACCTCGTGTAGCTTTGCGCAACCTTGCATGTCGGCTACTAACGCGCGTTCTTGCTGACTGCATGTGCACATCTTTGCGGTTTGCTTCGGTTCCGCCGCCGCCGCCATAGGTGAGTTCGCGTGGGTCCGCGCTTCGTTTGGTTGGTTCGCGCGCGCGGTCGTCGTGCTAGCCCGGGTCGGGTTGGTGGGTTGGTCGGGTCAAGGCGCGTTAGTTTGTTGGTATACAGGGGGGTTGGGAGGAGCACGCGCATGATAGCGACCAGCGGAAAGCTCAGTTTTCCTTTCCTCTTCTTTTCCGCGGTTATCTTTCGCCGCTGGCAGCGAGGCCGATAGTATACTTAATGACGGTTTCGATTGAGTTTTTCCTGCATTCATTCGCGGCCTTGGCGGCAACCTAGTTTACGTTTTTAGGGACTCCGCGTCGGCAGCAGCCTTGGACGAGGACAACAGTCAGTCATCCTTGACGGTTAGTCCTGGCTTCGTCAGCGATCATTACCAGCGTTTCGATGTTCGTCTCCCTCCCTCCCTATCCCTCCCTCCCTCCCTATCCCTCCCTCCCTCCCTATCCTCCCTCCCTCCCAATCCCTCCCTCCCAATCCCTCCCTCCCAATCCCTCCCTCCCTCCCAATCCCTCCCTCCCAATCCCTCCCTCCCAATCCCTCCCTCCCAATCCCTCCCTCCCAATCCCTCCCTCCCAATCCCTCCCTCCCAATCCCTCCCTCCCAATCCCTCCCTCCCAATCCCTCCCTCCCAATCCTTCCCTCCCTCCCAATCCCTCCCTCCCTCCCTCCCCCTCCCTCCCTATTCCTCCCTCCCAATCCCTCCCTCCCTCCCAATCCCTCCCTCCCTCCCAATCCCTCCCTCCCTCCCAATCCGTCCCTCCCAATCCCTCCCTCCCAATCCCTCCCTCCCAATCCCTCCCTCCCTCCCAATTCCTCCCTCCCTCCCAATCCCTCCCTCCCTCCCAATCCCTCCCTCCCTCCCAATCCCTCCCTCCCTCCCAATCCCTCCCTCCCAATCCCTCCGTCCCAATCCCTCCCTCCCTCCCAATCCCTCCCTCCCTCCCTCCCTCCCAATCCCTCCCTCCCTCCCTCCCTCCCCCTCCCTCCCTATTCCTCCCTCCCAATCCCTCCCTCCCTCCCAATCCCTCCCTCCCTCCCTCCCTCCCCCTCCCTCCCTATTCCTCCCTCCCAATCCCTCCCTCCCAATCCCTCCCTCCCTCCCAATCCCTCCCTCCCTCCCAATCCGTCCCTCCCAATCCCTCCCTCCCTCCCTCCCCCTCCCTCCCTATTCCTCCCTCCCAATCCCTCCCTCCCTCCCTCCCTCCCCCTCCCTCCCTATTCCTCCCTCCCAATCCCTCCCTCCCTCCCAATCCCTCCCTCCCTCCCAATCCCTCCCTCCCTCCCAATCCCTCCCTCCCAATCCCTCCCTCCCTCCCAATCCCTCCCTCCCAATCCCTCCGTCCCAATCCCTCCCTCCCTCCCGTCACCCTCGCATGTGTCATTGAACGACGCCCCTCTTCACTGTCTGCGCGCACATCTCGCAGCCCCTGGCCCAATTACACCTCCGACTACCGACCGCTGGTTCTCGCGGCTAAAGAGGCGGGGGCACCCGTCGTCTGCGCCAACGCGCCGCGCAGGTGGATACTGCTTGTCGTACTGCTTGTCGTACTGCATGTGGGAGATGTTCTTTCTAAAAGGGCGCTGCTTAGTTTGCTTTCCACCCCTCCCTGCTGGCTGTCAGGTTGGCCGAGATGGTAGATGAGGTGCACAGGGGCAGAATTTTTCCAGATGCCTAGAAGTCACATCCGTGAAATCTAGGGATTGCGGTAACAATCGAAACTCGGCAGCTATACGATTTCCTCATCTGCCTCACCCCACTTACTAGTCGTGGGTGTGTCTCCCCCAATGTATGCAGGTATGTAGGCCTGGTGGGCCGCAGCGGTTCCGGAGCGCTGTCCTCCCTGCCCCCTTCCTCCTGGCGTCACCTGCCGCCTTTGCCAGTGAGGCCCGCTTCTGACATGTACGTCGCCAAGATTCGCTGGACGATGCAAGTAAGCGGTGCGTATGCATGCGCATGCGTGTACCTCACCTCCAGGGAGGAGAGGTCCTTGTCTCGGCGCGAATTCGCGAAAGCAATGTTTCATCCCTCGAATGGGCGTCATCGAGATGCACGCTGACTGACCATTAGTGCCTTGCCTGAGCACGCTGCACGTCAGAACGCCAGGAAACCAGATCCGATGTTTTCACTATGTTTTTCAAGGTAAGCATTTTTTAAAGAACTACGACTATGACTTAAAAAACTGTATTACGACATGTCATGACCTGTGAGGTGGTTCGCAAGGACACAACTTGGTAGGAGGCCCTAGAGAACATGGGTAACGGAGCTGGATGATGGGGAAGGGCCAGGCATCGGGGTGGGCAGATCGGTTGACTCATCCACCAGTTAGGGACTCATCAATTCCAAACAACAACAGCGGTATTACGTCTCGTTCATTCGTATTCCCCTCCCCTCTCGCATTGGCGGTTGCCACCCTCCCGGCGTTGCTATCACACCTCGGTCATTGCGTACGGGCGCCCAGCGAGCGCGTGACGGCCCGTCGGAGCACGAGGAAGCAGAGGACGGAGGCAAGGGCGAGGAGGAGACCGCCGCGCCGCTGGCAAAGTCCACCCAGGCTGCAGCTGCAGCTGCGGCAGCCGGGCCACTGCGGAGTGACGGCGGAGAGCGGTCTGCAGGGAGCGTCAGCGTCAGCGCTCTTGCCACGGCCTCGTCCACCGCCGCCGACAGCACCACCACTACCCCCAGCGCCAAGGGCCAGACCAGTGCTACCGGCGGCGACTGTCCGCACATCGGCCTGTCGCTGAGGTCCAATTTCGTCGAGGCACAGAACTTGTGGGATGCGGCCATGGCTGACAGCATTGTCAGGGTCCTGAAGGAACTTAGGGCGGCAGCGGCAGAAAGGAGGGGGCTCACGGCCGGGGAAGGCGAGGACATCGCCTCCTTAGACTGGGGATTGTCCTCGGGCATCACCGCCCAGGCCCGGCATGAGGCGGGAGCGACCACGGGGCGGCGGGAGGCGGAGCCGCTGCCGTTGAGAGAAACCCGGGGCCCGAGTGGCATCAGGCCGCTGGTGGTGCATGTGTGCGGTAAGCGCATGGCCGTGCCGAATATGTATATGTTACAGTACTTAAGGGCTTGTGTGTGCATCCGTGCCAGTCCGGTGGGAAGGGAATGTTATAGGGTACTTAGAAAGGGACAAGCAAGTGGAGAACGTTCTGTGTTGGGTCCTGGTCTCGGAGCCCGAGTGGACGCACCGGCGGCCTCGTTGAAGTGGTTGAAGTGGTCGTCAAGTAGGTGAGGAAGTGGTGTGGTAGTGAGTAGAGGATGTGGCGGCAAGGGTTGCGGGTGGACGGAGGATGGACGGGCTAGGTGAGCTTTGGGAGCCCTAAACCCTCTCCAAGTTCTTTCCACCTCACTTCTTCCATGGCGGTGGCAAGAACTTAACCTGGGCGGAACCCGCCCATGGGGCCCCTCAGCCCTTTCCGTAGGCTGAGCAAGACTCCTGTCGTCGCCCCTTCTCGCCGTGTTGCGCCATCACCTCCCAAGCGTGTCTGATTACCGCTGGGCCTCCCTCTTATCCATAGCCAACCCTCATCCTCATCCTCATCCTCATCCTCACCAGAGCCCTCAAGTGCATGCCTTGCCCTTTCATGTTGCGATCCGTGGGTTAGGGAGGGTATGCTTAGAACCCTTGGCGGTGAGGCTCCCAATCGTTACCCGCCTCCGCTTCCCTAACCCCCCTCGTTCCCCCCTTCAATACCCATGTAGGCAAGTTCCATTCCGAGCAGCGTTTGGGAATATGCGAGCACCTTGCGGCCGCAGATCCATCAGCGGCGGTGTGCATCATCACCTTCGTACCCAGCGGCCGCGGTGTCTCCGTTCCGTCGTCGACACTAACGACAGCGGGGCTGCATACGTACGGCGACTGGCTGGTGTTGACGGACGCCAAACTGCCGCGCTCATTCGAGTCAGACCACCCTTTATGATGATGAGTTTGCTCGATACCCTACCCTCTGTTCCTCTGAAGGGTTTTCTCGACTGCATGGACGCAGCAGCTTGACGCATGGAAGGGTTGAGGAGTTCATTCTGCATTCATAGTTATGATGGGTGCAGGCTTTGCACCGAGCTTGCTACCAAGCTTGGGTGAGAATTGTGAAGGGAGACAACTTAAGGCCGGTGAAGGAAAGTCAGCGGAATGAAAACGCAATTGTGTATTTTCAATACTTGCTACGAGGAGGAGCATGGCGGAGGACTTGATGGCATGTGGCCTCACCTTTGAACTTTGACACCCGCTTGCAGCTCCCGCACGTGCACTCCTGAGTGTTCAAGATGTCGTGGGGAGTAAGAATGATGAGGGGCAGTCGGCAGCGCACGCACAGTACCCCTTGCTTATCCTAGTGTCAGTTGTGAAACCTTGTGGAGCGGGCAGTCGCACCCGTGCTTCTCGCGGTCGCTAAGCGAGCTTCTGGATTAATGCTATATGAGAATATTACATGCTATCCTCGCTTGAATTGCACAGGATTGCATGCTTGTGCACTGATGATTGCTGTACGGCATGCAGTGTCCATGATCTCGTAACTGTAACCTTTTGGGTGACCCTATGCCGGCACAAATGATACCCGTGCCAACATGTATTTTAACATATCTGCAGCGTCTCGCTCGTCGCGGCGAATTTGGAATTTATGCCGTTCTTAGTCACCCAGCTTGCAGGGTAATCCGTCCACAAACGCACTAGCGATAGCTGTAATCGAGACATTGAAGACGTCAAACATGTTTACTACTGCTTCTGTCATTCTTAGATAGCGGCTCCTTAAAACCGACGAAATGGACGTGATGGAATTTAATGTATGCGCCAACCGGAACGTCACATATGCTCATCGGGTAGACGATCCAGGTATGTTTTGTGTTGATATAAGCTGTGCATCAGCTGTATTCTCGTTTAGGTATTGCTTGCAGGGTTCCGGAGAAAACGAGCGAGTTTGAGGCCAGCAAGTTTGAGAACGGTGGTGACAGATCGTATTTCCTTCCTGTCTTTTTAATCTATCAAATGATAAATATGTGTCCCAACTTGAGCTTGCCCCTTGAAATTCCTCCCGGCTCTCCCGCTTGCCCCGGCATACCATTGTCACGCAGCGAACTACAACTGGTGCATCGTCCCCGAGTCGGCGTACGATGCAGTCCTTTTTGCTGGAGTCGCCCTCCTGGTTGCGTGCGTCGTGTCTGGTCGCTTGTCAGCGGTGTGGGTGCTGGTGGCAGGTGCGATATCAAGATGCGGCGGAGGTTGGGGAGATTCGCACCACCATCACTCACAGCGGCTCGAAATGAACGATAAAAATGCGGGCGCATATTCCACGCCCCCCCCTGCGTTATGCCCGTGACACTGGAGGGAAAAGACCGGCACATCGTCTCATCGAGGCGAGTGAGTGTCATCGTGACTGGTCACGACAGCCCGACAGTCGGCAGGCCGAAAAGAAAAGTACATGCACGCGTCCGCGCTGCCTCCGCCTGCCATACCCCACATTCCGCATGACCCCATAGCATCTTGCCGTGCCCGAAATCACTACCTGTATTCCTTCACCTGGCGCCGGTCCCTATCCGCGCGGTCTGATGTGCTTTTCGGCGTGTCGGCTTTAAGGTGCTCCTCCCTCCCTTCGCTTCGCTGTCCGCTTCCCTCCGTCTCAGTACCCCGCCCCATCACCTCCCTCCCTCCCCCTGCCCACTCCCTTCTTCCGACCCAGGTGCGCTGTGCGAGATGGCCTCCTACCGGGCCAACCTGGGTCGCTTCGGCAACAGCGTAGCACTCTGGCTGGGGGGCATACACCCGGGAGAAGTGTTCTTCTACACCTTCTTGCCGCCACTTCTGTTGGACAGCGCAGCCCGCGTGGACTTCTTCATCTTCAAGAAAGTGCGGAGAGAGCTGGGGGGGGGGAGGGAAGGGAAGGGCCGTATGAAACTATGGAGCATGGCAGCAGGGAGCATGCCCATTCCATGCGAGCGCATGCCCCAACGCCCCACAGCCCTGCCCAAGTGATTACCACTTTCCTTTCATCCGCTCAACAGCAGGGGGGAAACCTGTGCGTTTTAACGCGTGTTGCCTTCGCTCGTGCTTGCTCACCCCCAGGTGCTGGTGTTGTCGCTGGTGTTTGCCTTCGTCCTGGTGTGCACCACTACTCTGCTGGCGGTGCCGCTGATGCTGTGGGGCCTGGGATTGGGTCCCAGATACGGCTGGGGATGGGCGGATGTGGCACTGTTCAACGCCATGGTGGCCTCGACGGACGCAGTGGCGGGTGGGTGCGATGGGGTTGTTGGGAAGGGAGGGAGCCGATGTGGGTTGAGAATGTGGCGACTGGCGACAGGTGAGTGGGGTCCGGTGAAACCGTACTGACAGGGTGGAACAAGGAGTAAGAGGGATAAATCCAATCCACGTGAGATCCGAGGTGTTGTAAATACGCTACAGCTCTTACCAATTCTTGACAAAGCGATGTGATCTCTGTTTCGATGAGTGAGGTCCATGCCTGACAGAGCGTTAACACTCCTCCATTTCCTGTTTTGCTGAGGTTATACGGTACACGGAATGCGGGTTCACCTCATCACCGGGGCCGCTATTTATTTATGACTTGCGGTTCGCTCTCGCCCTCCTGCGGTACTGGCCATAGCTGTCCCGTCCTGTATTGAACCCAAGCACATCCTGTACCCTTTCCCTCAATGGACTCCTTGTGGTTTTCTCTCTCTTACGATCCCTCTTCTCCTCTCCTCCGTTCCCGTCCCCCCTGCTCTCCTGGGGCAGTGACCTCCGTGCTCCGGGCGGGGGGGGCCCCCGAGCTGCTCGGAGCGCTGTTGGAGGGAGAGTCGCTCTTCAATGATGCATCAGGTGGGCGGCTGGGTGGCTGGGGGTGGGGTGAGCATTTAAAATGGTGCTTCTTTTAAGTTTACAGAAAGCAAGCTTCTGGTATGTGAGTGACATGTACAATATAGTATTGAATAAGGAAGGTTGGCTTAGTCCGGTACTACTAGTTTCAGTTTCAGTTTCAGTTTCAGTTTCAGGGGCAGGCTGGTCGGGCATGGGCTGTGGTCAATGGCCCCTAACCTGGGATGTTAGGCGGGGCGCCAACCGTGTACATGCTGCGGTGCGAGGTTTTGATGCGCATGGAGCAGGGTTTCAGGATCGGGATCTGTCAATGATCCTGATCCTAATCCTGAAACTACGGCCGTGATTGGGGATGGGGGCTGGATGTAAACACTGCGGAGGTGGAGTCGTTGCCCTCTATTGAAAGAAACGTTGGGGAGCCTGTCTTCGACTCACTCCATCCGCCTCGCGCGCATCTGCACCGCGGGACCTCCACAAGCCATAAGGCCCCGCCTCGCAAGCCATCGGTTTTCCGTTTCATTCACCTCGGACCTCGGATCTCAACCCCTGACATGTTGTGATAGCCCCTCTCTGTCAGTCCTGTCAAGCTGTTGCTGTGTGATAGCCGGGACGCGATTTCTCTTGGGTTTTAGGGTTCTCTTGAGTGATAGCCGTGACGCCACCTGCCTTGACCCTTGTTGTCTTTTTCCACGGGCTTGGGTCACATACCGGTAGTGAATCCCAGCTATGGGCATCTGATTTCTCTTCCTCCCCTCCCCCGCTCAATCCCCATTTTGCTGCTCGCGATCCCCCCGACATCCATGTCGTCTCCCACAATAACCTACTCACCGGGCAGGCATTGTGCTTTTCGACATCTTCCTGCGGAAGGTGCTCCAGGTGGGAATCCGGACAGCGGTGTAGGGTGAGAAGTGCGTCCAGGCGGAAAATGGACAAGTAATTTCCTGTGCCGGTGCCGGGCAGAAGGGTTATCTATCTTCGTAATGTCCCCCCCCGCCCCCACGTGTTAGGAGCATGACATCATTCGGCCTTGTTGCAACTTGGCACGGAGACGGCATGGTCATAAGGTCCGTTGTCATGACCCTTCTTCACCCGCACCCGCACCCATATCGCCATCTCCCAACTGCAGGCTCGCCGGGCGGCCGCCGCTGCTGACGCCGCGCACATGTCGTTCTCCTCCTCCTCCACGGCCCACCACCATCCGCACCCCAGACCCCCGCCACAGCAACCCCTGGCCCCCGTTCCTACACCGGCACCAGCACCAGGGCCGGACCCGCACCCGCATTGGTGGCCCCCCTCCAGCTGGTTTCCCGGTTTCCTTCCTCCATGGGCAGCGGTGCTGGTTCCGGAGCTGGCCGCTGTATGCCGGGATTTCATGTGGCTGGTGTTCGGGGGCCTCGCCGTGGGGCTTGCGTGCGGCGTAACGATGAAGTGAGTGGATTGTGCTCCACTTGATCTCTGATGGCTTGTGGTGAGCTCACCGCATACAGTTGCAGCTTACACTGGAAAGGCGACCAGGGCACGAACCGTTGTCTCTGTCAATCATGTCCACGTGTGTCTGCAAATGAGTGTGCAAATGAGTGTGCAAATGTGTCTGCAAATGAGTGTTGAAAGGTGGCATGCCTGAAGGAACTGCATGACTCGCATTCCGCATGGCCGGGGAGGTCGAGCTGCATACACGAGGTCTAAGGGACCCCCATGATGGGCATCTGGACTCGGGGATCGGATTGCCCTCCCAGTGTAGGTGCGTGTACTGAGGGGGGATGTCTCCATCGACATCACAGCACGGGCTTCCAAACCCTGCAGAGCGCAACCCTTGTGCTTGCATACCCACCTGTCTGTGTATTGCTAGGCCCCCAATACGTATCCGTAGGCGCCTACCTGTTTGGGCACAGTTGTTCGGTGCGGGGGGGGGGGCAGCTCTCTTCCCGACACGCCCCACGCTGGGTTATTCCCTGCTCACACAAACCCCAATCTCGACCACCTACGTCCGTCACCATCCCCATTTCTTCGTATCTGTTGTCGTACACATCATTACATTCGCGTCATCGTGCGACGTTTCCCTCCCCGCCATCTCCTCACCCTCTCCTCATCCGCCTTTTTTGTCCCCTTGTCGATCTGTTGAACACATCCGTGCTCTCATCTCCCCCTTCCCCATCGCTCGATTGCCTGTACCCCGCTCCCCATGAACTCCAGATGGGCCTTGCGGCTGCTGCAATGGCGTCGCCTTAAGCCACATGTGGAGGTGTCCCTTACCTTCGCTGCTGGCTACCTCGCCTTCTATATCGCGAACGCCTACCTGCAGGCCTCGGGCGTTATTGCGGTGGTTGTGTTCGGTGTTTATGGTGCAGCTACTGGCACGTGGGGTCTCTCATCGCAGGTACGCACCCTCAACGTCTGCGTCAGCGCCTGCACGCGGTATAAGTCGATTGATGGCCTGTGGTACCACTGCGGCCTCCGTCCTGCAGGCCCGTCGTGCCGGTGCGTTCGATCGCTTCTGGGACGTGTTTGCGTTCTGCATCAACGGCCTGATCTTCTTTTTACTGGGTGCTTCCGCCGTCAACTACCTAATCAGGTGGGAGGGGGACTCGCCGGGCCCTTGGGTACATTGCCGCGCCCATGCGGCCCATGTTATAGTCTACCTCCCCTGACCCTGACCCCTGACCCCATTTCCCCTGACCCCTCCCCTCGGGCCTCGGCCCCCTAAACACAAATGTTGACGCGATGTCTGCCTACGTGGCAATCGTAATCACGAAACCTCCCTGGACCCCATCCCAAACTCCATCCGACGCTGAGTCAGACTGGGTACGGAGCTGGATACGGACGGGGGCACCTCTCAGCGGCTACTGCTGGAAACGCTGCTTATGGTGGGTGGGACCTGGAACGACAGTGAGCGGTGAGGGTGAAGTACCAGTGCATAGGATGTGGAGGCGTATTTCAGGCAAGCACTTTACGGGGTGGATAGCATGGGGGCCATTAGTGGCGGATCCGGAACTTTCAGATGGCTCCCTGCTTGAGGAATTGGGAGGAGGGGCGATGCGGGGTCCTCATACCCGTGGGTTGCCCTGGGGGACAGGGGAAACCGGCCAGCTGATTTGGGGTCCCAGGACTAAGCAGTTGACCAATAGCACCGTCATTTAGCGGTAGCGTGCGCTTTGCAGCAGGCCGTCGTGAAGCTGCTTTGTTACGGATTGGTGGGAGGGGCTTCCTGCGCTTCCCTCTTGAACGCTTTCCCCTGACTGAATCCCCTGACTGATGCAGCATTTACAAGCCGCACAGAACTTAGGCTACGCACGCTTTCTAGATGTTGATTAATTAGGCAAACCCGCTCGTGTGTCCTGTGCCCAGCTATGATGTCGCCTCTGGATGGTCGACTATCCCCTCTATCCCCTCTATCCCCTCTGCTTCGCACCTCTTGTCGGTGCACTCCCCAGCTGCCACTCATGTACATCACGCTGTTTACCATGAGGGGCTTGCTAATCGCCGCCTTCTGCTCAGCTGCTCGGGCCATCAACCGCCGCCGGCTGAGTAGATATGCCGCCGCAGCGGATGCTGCGGCGGCTGTGAACATAACCGCTGGCAAGGACGCCTTGATGGCTGCCGATCCACATGACCATGGATTCCAAGGCACAGCGCTAGGTAGTAAAGGTCCCCCCGCCGCGTCCTGTAGCCCGCGCCATCAGCGCCTTGACGACCACCATGTCCCCCACCACTCTCAACATCCACACCCGTACTCCAAGTCTCCCCAGCACGCGGTACAGGAGGCCGCAGCCGCACTGGCAGCGACCCCCGACTGGAGGGGTATGATTTTTGCGACCGTGGGTGGCCTTCGGGGTGCGGTCTCCCTCATCATGGCGCAAATCGTGCTATCCGCCATCAGCTCCCAGTCGGAGGAGGTCACGGGGTTTGGTGGCGGGGTGGTGGTGGGAGCTGCGTTTCACGGAAACGGGGCCAGCTCTGGTCCAGGCCGGGGTTCGGCTCGGCGCGATAAGGAGGTCACCGCGCAGGTGCGACCCATGGAAAGGTGGAAGGAGACAGAGAGAGAGAGAGAGGGAGAGAGTGTGTGTGTGTATATGTGTATGTGTGCGTTCGTTTTAGACTGGGCAGTGACTGGAAGAGGTCAGACAGAGGGACAGAAAGCCAGTGGTGTTACACTTCCAGAAGGATGAAGAAGTGTAATCCACAGAAGTGTTACGACTGATTTACGGTGGAGGATAGCGGATAACAACGAAGGTTTGTCCCTTCACAACAGTGTAGAGGCCATGTTGCATGGTTTCCCCCGAACATCATCGAACCTCATCAAACCTGGCCTCTGCCAATACATGCTGTTGGGTCCCCGCTTGCGGCACTGCGGCTGCGCAGGTCTCCATCCTGAATCGCATCCGTGTCCCCGTGCCCTCCCCTCCTGCTCCCTCGTGCCTTGACCTTGGCCGCCTCCCTTCCCTACTCGCAGATGGTCGTGTGGACCTCCGGCTTCGTGCTGATGAGCCTGGTGGTAAATGCGCCGCTGCTGACTCCGCTCATGACGCTGCTGCGGCTCAACACCACGTCACCCATCAAGCAGATGGTGGGAAAGGGATATTGGGGACGGTAGGGAACGCGAACACACGGTCCTGGTACTGCTGTAGAGGAGCAGCTAACGGGCGCGGTATGGAGAGGTTTGTGTGCGTATGGAAGGGTATCGGTACTGAAGGCAAGGGGGTCTGCACTGAACCTTTGAAGTAGGAAGGAAGCGAGGCGCGGCACACGTGCGGGTTCTTGCGAGTGGGTACGCGAGTGGAATGGGGTGGCTGGGTGACTGTGGGTTGCGGGAGGGTTCTGCATCTGTCAGAGAGCCGCCGCAGCTCTCAAACCTACACTTAGGGTTATGTTGTTTGTGGTGACGGTGAGTCTCACTATGGCCTGCTGCGACCCGTACATCACCCGTACATCACCGCCTCAGCGGCGGACCATATGCAGCTCTTCCCCAGGCCGTTGTCGCAGAGCATAACCTTATCCGACTACGTTGTGGAGAGCAGGCCACACACCACAAGCCGTGGTCGCCGGTAACTGGGTCTGCCTCTTCTGAACCCTGCTCCCTTCCATCTCTATTAGCGTCTCGATATCTCGCTCTCCCGCTTCCTTCCCCTCTTTGATTTTCAGGTTCGTGCTCGCGCTAAGGCCGCATTGCGCCGCTTCACTGCGAATGCGCTAAATGAGATGAGGGCGGCTGCGGAGCTGGCGGACGGAACGGACGGCAGTGGCGGTCTCGATATGAGTCTGATGCTGTTGAGGGGTGTGGACTGGGCGGCAGTCGAGCGGGTGGTGGACCTGACTCGGAAGCTGGATGCCGTGTTTCCAGGTGGGCTCCGGAAGGGAACGGGAGGGAGAAACTACTCGCTTAGGTCTCGTTGAAGTACCTAAACGTCAGCAGCAAGCCGATAGAGGGGTGCGGCGGGGCGCGGAGGAGACAGGGGTGGGGAGGAGGCATGGGTGGGGAGGAGGCATGGGTGCGGAGGGGACAGGGGGTGGGGAGGGGACAGGGGTGCGCCTTGATGAAGGTGGAAGGAAGCTCTAGCATCCTCGTTGGTCGTTGGGATGGAGATTGCTACATGGAAGGCCCCGACGTTGGCTTGCCTGCATTTAGACCCCAAGCGTATAAACGTACAGCCAGGTGATGAAGGCGACTAGTACAGTACCACGGCCCGATGTACGGCAGAAAGGGTATGTGACCTCGTGTTACCGGAGAGATGGAGGATATGTCGAACGGGTGTGCATATGTACGTGTATGAATGTGTTTGTGTATATGTCTATGTGTGTTCATAGACGGTGAAGGAAAGCGGCGATGTCACACGGAGCCAAATGCCCATCAAATGAAGGATTCCTATTTGGTAATATATGCCGATCGCAGCGGTTATATTGTTCTTATTGAGTTCCAAACCCTGCTAAACCCGCAGGCGCCCCTGTCGCTGCCACAAGGAACACCTCCTCCGCTGCCGCACCTGGCGACCACCCCGCTGCCATCTCATCCACCCCCACAACCGCCATCGCTGGGGCGGCCAAACCGCCCCCTACGTCTTCAAAGCGCACCAACCGCAACACCAGTTGCTCCACCCGGCGGCGCCGCGTGGGTCGTTCGGCCGCCTCCTCCAGCGTCCTGGAGCCCCTGATTTCGCGGGATGAGAGCTGCAGCATTGACTATGACCGTATGGAAAAGCCAGGGGGGTACAGCCGCAGCCGCATACTCAGCTACGCGGATAGCGCGCAGGATGGTGACGTGGAACCGGGGAAGAGGACACAGCCGGCGCAGGGGAAGGGCATCGTAGACCGGATAAGTCTGGAGACAGCCACCTCCTCGCGACCCCGGGGGGTGGTGCGTTTCCAAGAGGCCCGCACAGAGCAGCTGGACCCGGAAATTGTACCACCCGCCGACAAAGCTGCTGCCGCCGCCGACGAGGACGACACCGCCGCCCCAGCAGGAGCCACCGAGTTGGTCAGCAGTGGCCCTTCGGCGTCAGAGGTTACTGCCACGGCAGCGGCCCCCCTGCGCAGTGTCTTCGGGCTGCCGGGCGCAGCCGATGAAACCGCCGCCGCCATTGCCGCCGCCATTGCCGCCGCCGCCGCAACTGGTGGCAGCAGCTCAACACCAACGGCCACGACCTCAGCCGGCATCGGTGCAGACGGCAGCAGCCCGCAGCGGCGCCTCCTAAGGGACCACGTGGCACCACTGCTCATTGGGACTGGGGAGGGTTCCTTTGTAGCAGCAGCCGCAGCTGCGGGAGCGCCAGAACCATCTAGTGAGGCCTCCATGCCCGTGGGTGGACCACGTCGCCGCCGGTTATCTGGTGTCGGGGTTGACGCTGGCGGCGCCGAGGCGTCGGCGTCGTTGCTCCTCACGGAGTGGGACGGCGGCGGCGAAGCCGATGGCCTACGTGGCAGTGGTCATGCAAGCAGTAGCGTCAGCGTCTGCGGCGGCGTTGGCCGGGAAGGTCTTGGCGGCGCCGTCTGCGGCGGCGGTAGCGGTCTCCTGCGGCGAGCCCTGCCGATGGGGTCTCGTGAACGAACCCGCTCGCGGACGCTGGACGAGCAGTTTGCTGCTCTGCAGGTAGAGACAGACGGCGGGGAGGGGCGAGGGAAACGTATGGGTTGCACCGGGGTATCGAGACCAGCATCAGCAGCACAACCAGGTGCTGCAGCCCTGGGTGCAGCCCTGGGTGCAGTCGGGGGTTTTGCCGACTGGTTGCCGCTGAGCGGGTCCATAATACCTACTGTACTTCAACAACCTACTGGCCTCCACTCTAACGACTGTCGGGCCCAATTGCAGTTACCTGACGCGTCCGGGCTGCTGGAGTGCCCTTTCGCTTCCTACGCCGTCCGCAACGCCGCAGACCCCGTCTCCGAGACCAACCGACGGGGCCCCCGTGAAAGCACCTCCACTGCCGCCACAATCTCGCCGCGAGCATCAGGTGTGGGATACCTCGGCGGGGCAGCAGCGGCGGCGCCGTCACCTCGGCATGCGGCAGCCGCCGCGGATGGTGCCGGGACTCAGGGGATGCTGGCGGCCGTGGCACCTGCAGTTGTTTCTCCGCGTCAGATGGCGTTGCCTGGCTTCTCGGCTAGCGTTGCGATGCCGCTCCCAAGCCGCCGTAGGGAGGTCTCCCCGCTGAGGGCGTCCCCGTCCCCCTCGGACCTTCCGGTTGGGCCACATAGCGACATCAGCAGTCTGTCGCGCCTCTCACGCAGCCCTCCCTGGACCCTGAGCAATACAGCCGCTGACCTGGGGATGGGGATGGGTGGAGTCCGGCAGCATGACAACGGCGATACTGGGGATGTGCCGCGGGGGGAAGACCCTCCTACCGACCCTTGGAGCGGCCACCACTACCCAGACCAGCAGCTGTTCACATCCGGGTTATGCGGTGTTGGCGGGTTCGCGGATGTTGGGGGGACTGCGGGTTCGGACGTCGGCAGCGGAGTTGCGTTTGCGTTCGCTGGTCATCTGGGTCTTATGGACTCCTCGCCAGCGGACGAGCCGCCGCCACCCTCCCGGCCAGCGCGTCTTTGGTCGCGCGACGGGGAGGCGGCCGAGGGGGACCAGGTGGAGGTGACAGTCGGGCAGAACGTGACGGTGGCTTTAGGGCCGGCGACACACGAGCGTGAGGTTGGCAGTAATCAGGGTAACGACGTCAATGAAAGCGGCGGTGGCAGTGGCATAGGTGGAGGTGGCGGCAGCGGCAGTGGTGGTGGCGGTGCGTGGCTGGGGATTATTGCAGATAAGGGTGCGGAGGGGCCCGGCTTAGAGGCGGCTGAGGAGGGTGCAGGTAATGAGGAGGGGGTGGACGGTGATGATGATGACGACGAAAGGGATCCGATCCATCTGATGTCGAGCTCTGCGCCCGCGAAGTTCCATGTCTTGGGGCTGTCAGGTGCAGGAAGGCGCACGGGTAAGGTGATGAAGACATCGGCAGCAGCGCCGGCACGACCCGGGTTGCCCGCCGGCGCGCAACTTGAGACTCTGGATGAGGAACAGGAGGATGAACGCGAGCAGAGCGCAGCGATCCGAGAGGGAGGCGCCGGCGGAGGCGGAGGTGCCGTCCCAACCGCGGCCAGTCTCGCACACCCTTCGCTGCTGCAGCTGCAGGACGGAGCAAGGATTGGCAGCAGCGGCGGCGGCAGCGGCGACGGCGGCAGCGGCAGCGGCGGCGGGTCCCTCTTTTACACGGAGATTGCCAGGGCCAGCAGTGCCTTAGCAATGCCTATTGCCGCAGCCGCCGCAGCCGCCGCCAGCCCCTTCTCCGCCCTGACCGACTTTCCGCACTCACCGCGCGGCGTAGAAACCGCGCGCTCTTATCTCGCTGTGGGCGACTGCGAACCGGGGGCTCTCTCCAGCACTGACGCCAGCATCGCCATTCCCTCGGCCTTGCTACCATCGGCATTTCTGTCTGTATCGGCAGCGGTACCAGCGACCGCGCCAGTAGCCACCGCTGCCTTTGATGAAGGAGGCACGACGGTCGAGGTCGCCAACAGGGAGGGTGGTCAGAGGCGGCTGTCCGACCCCGGCTCAGCACCTGCACGGCCGCCTCGGCAGTCGTCTTCGGAGTCTCGTAGGTTGGAGTCGACTTCTGCAGCTGCCAGGTAAAAGCCCTCCCTGGAGCGGTTCTTTTAACGAATGATGTGGTGAAGGGAGTTTTAATGTGAATACACCCGAGTGCTCTCCAGGAAATCCGCTCATGATTTGAGAACACGACGGCAGCAAAAATCGACCCTGACATTTCCCTACGAATATCCCGTCGCGGCGACCTTCCCGCGAAGCTCAAGCCCACCCGCCTGGCGAGGCCCACACTCCTCACTAGGGCCGGAGGCTCGTCACCAGCTATTTTGGAGCCAACTTGCGTTCTTCACTCTGACGTCTGACCCCCATATGAACGCCCGCTCCCCTTCATACCGCCCCGGTCCCCAGGCGGCTCCGCATACACCAAACCAGGATGAGCCCCTCCTTCGCCATAGGGGTGGGCGTGTCAGGTGGGGATGTGTGGCTAGGTGGGTGCCGGGGCTTGGCTGGTCTGGATTGGAATGTGGCCGAGCGGAGTGTTTTAGTGGGAATGGAGCTGACGCAAATCTTTTCAAGTGGGGCTGGGAGGGAGAGTGTGAGCGCAAGTGTTTGCGGAGCGCCGGTGTTTCAGGACAGAATCAGACCACCACCGACCAATACAAACCAATACAAACACCCCCCTTACTACTTCCCATCCCCGCTGGGCCGCCACCTCTTGCACAGTTGTGCCCTTTTGACCCTTTTGAAACGTTGCTCTGAAACATTCTGAAACATTCTGAATCGGGATGTGGTCCGGAGACTTCATATCAGGCACCACCCCTCCTTCGCACCTCCTCCATACCCCCTCCACCCCTCCTCCATACTTCTTCACCCGATACTCCACATCTACGACCTGCACTTCGGGCAGTCACCCCTCCTACCGTGCAAGGGGCTGCGACAAGGGGCAGGAGGGGGAAGGAGAGGGAGAACTTGTTCGAGCTGGATGGTGTCGTTTGGCCCGTGGTACTTTTCCAGTGTGTGTGCGGTGAGAGGTACATCTTCATCTTTCGTTTACGCCCTGTCCTTCCGCTCTCAGGTGGAGGCGGCGCCACCCGACACCTCAGTCTCAACAGATCAGCGGCGGGAGGAGGAGGTGATGGAGCAGGAGGAGCAGCCATTACATCGGTAATTTCCTCCTCCCCGACAACCCCGCCGGGAGCTTCTTGGCACCTGGCCAGGCAACCCAGCAGTCGGTGGTTCAGCGTCGCAGCTGCGGACGCGGTCCGCATCCGACAGCGGCATAAGCTGCAGCTGCAGCAGCATTTGGGGAGAGAGGCACTGGAGGTGACGGCGCGGCCAGCAGCCGTTGGATCTGGAAGCCCGGCAGCGGCGGCGGCGGCGGCAGTGGGACGGAGAACGTCTAGCCCAGGGCAGATCGCAGTGGCCGTCGCAGCGGACGTGGCAGCGGGGAAGGGGCTCGGTGGCGGCGAACAAATGAGCGCAAGCGGCGGCGCCGCGCCACATCTGCTGAGTCGCCGCTGGGCGTCATTACAGGTAAGTAGGTGAAGAGGCTCTGTGGTTGCTCCGGATCCAGATCCAAATCCCTCCCTCCTTCCCACTCTTTCCCGCCCAATCCCACCCGCCCAATCCCTCCCTCCTATCCCTCCCTCCTTCCCGCCCAATCCCTCCCGCCCAATCCCTCCCTCCCCCGCGGGCAGGAGCTGGCGGGACAGCAGCGGGCTTTGGATGCCTTCTGTGACCGAGATGGTATCTGCGCGTCTTAGGGTTGCACGCTGGGGGGGCTGGGCGGGCGCGATACGAGGGCAGAGGGAGGCGTTGCCCTTCATGGACGGTGGGGTAAGGAAGGAGGGGTCCGTGGGAAGTCCATACGGCGGAGAGGCTTGTTGTATCTGTGGTTTGTGTATGTGTTCGTACCAAACGTAGACACGCGGTGAGCAGCAGTCAAGGCAGTCAGGAAGGAAGTGACCTGCCAAACGCTTGGCCCATACAAAAATTGCAGTAGTGGCCGAACTGCAGGAGGGATACCGCGATGCTGCTGAGTGCATACTACACCATTCCATGAGGACACGCACGCGACACGAAGCGAGTCACCTCCAACTAAACGCCATACAGTGTAAGAAACTAATCATTTCAACTCGAGGCGGCAGTGGTCACCCTCATCAGACCGGACATGAAGCTATGGCCCTACTTTCCCGTCCTGTCCTGTCCTGCGAAAGGACTGCTCTATGTTGATGTCGGTGAAGGTGTTCAGTGCCCCGGAAGTCCCCCTTAACCTTCCCGGAGGTGCCTAACGTTCCCCCTCCCCCGTCGTACCGCAGAGGAGCGCCGACGCGGTGCTGGGTCTGGCAGCGGGTGCAGCGGCAGTGACAGCGGCAGCGAGCAGTCCAGTGGGGCTCGGCTGGGATCTGAGAAGGCGGAGGTCGAAGAGCTCATGGTGGTGAGGGGGGCCGGGGCGACAGCAAAGGGACCGTCAGGGGTATGTCTGTGTGTATGTGTGTGTGTGTGTGTGTGCGCGTGCAATCGTTTTAAGTTGCTCTGCATTCTCCCGTATTGGGTATAGCGCTGGAGGGAAGGGATGTGTTGGCATAGATAGGTTGGCATCCGCCAGATTGGAGCCTGTGCTGGGTCGTGTCGGTCATATCTGGGTGTGACATCGGGTGGTCAAGGTGGCCCAGGCAGGTGCGGCAAGTGGGGCTTAAGAAGTCAGAGCGAAGGTTTGGAAAAGGAGCATGGGCATATGGTGGAGGCGGGTAACGGAGTTGAGGGAGAACGCAAAAGCCAATTTGGCTTTTGGCTTCTGCCAGATGCATGTGGCGCTCAGGGACTTCAAGGCCAAAGTAGGTGCCCGGGGTGCTGCAAGGACGCAGGCAGCCGGCTGGATGGGGTGAGGGTCCTTTCGACCCGTCTCAGGATGAAGTCGGAGAACACGCAAAAAAGGGGGATAACCCAGTCGGGAGTTAGGAGCCGTTCTTCTTGGCAGGAAATGAATTACCTCCAAACGCATTTATGCTGTTACCCTTCTTCCCCGGTTTCCCTGGCCAGGAGTACCGCATCCGGCTATTGGCTGGGTTCAAGCGCTTCTTCCATGAGCAGGTGGACGGGAGGGGACGGCAGGGTAGGGGGAATGGGCAGAGGAAGGGGGAAAGGGTACAGGAGGGGGGAAAGGGCAGAGGCGGGGTGAGGGTGAGGGGACGGTGTGGAAAACAGAGGTTCAGGTTTCTGCTACAGCGCAGCGTTTTAGATGTCGAACTTGGAAGGCTGCGGTACCTCCAACCCATCATCTACAGGCCCTGGAAGGAGTCTTGAGTCCGGGCGGCATGCGGCTGCTGTGCCACTGCTGCGACGACGCGCTGCATCGGCCGTCAGCACCCCTTGACTTGTGGAGCGCGGTGGAGCGGGAGGTGGTCGGCAGAGGCCTGGTGCAGTGGCAGGTGTGTAGGATTGGTGCATGTGATAACTGCACCGTATCTCTTACATTACATCATCTAGGTGGACCTCATCGGACCTTCGGCGATTCACCTCAAGTGTGCGTATTGGCGGCCGCAATATTGCGATCACAATCTTCTACCCCACATTATACTGTACCGCGTAGCGTAGCTTCCGTGCCTTTCATCAGGTAAGGTCTTGTATTTAAATTTATTTATATGTATTATTCTTATATATTATATGTTATTATATGCTATTATGTTTTGTTATCTTATATTATGTTTTATTATTATTATTGTACTTATTTCATATGTATTTTATTTATAACTATTATTTTCATTTATTTATATTTATTGTATTGTGTTGTATTGGGTAAGGGATTTTTTAACACTTCTTTCCCCATCCTCCTGTTTGACATGAAATCCATTTCCATATGGTTCTGCCACAAATCTGTTTTGATTTCCTTGTTGCTCACTTGCACGTCACATACATGTCGTCATCCCCCACAAAGAGAGCCATCGAGATAACATTGGCCTTCCTTCCACTCTACCCTCTTCACCGATTACCGATTTGTTGCCGCCAGGCCTGGGCGCACCTGGCCCTGCGTCGCGGCATGCAGCGCACCCTCCGCTGGGACTTCCCTCTGTACCTGCCAGTGAAATGGCTGCTGCTACGACCCATGAGGGCGTTGGCAGAGGTCAGCGTCTAGTGGGAGGAGGGGGCGGGGAAAGGGGTGTGTGACGAGGGGGAAGGGGGCCGGGGAAAGGGGGAGACGAGGGGAAAGGGGCCGGGGAAAAGGCAGGGATGAGGGGTGTATCCAATCCACCAGGGAAACAGTAGGGTGCATTAGAAGAGAAGAGGGGTTGTTTTTCTGTCCAAATGGGAGGATCGATCACCGTATGTCCAGCGGTGACGTGGTGGCAGGCTGCAGCTTCTGCTTCCCTGCTTCTCACGGAACCAAAACCCATTGGACTGGGAGGGACTGGCGCATCGGCGGACACCTATAAAACCGTAGTTTGCAACATCGTCGAAACGTTGAATGGGGCCCCCTTTTGATGAATCCATTACCCTCTTTGTTTGTGACCCTGTGCGGGTGACGGATCAGAACCATGCATTGTTGGATGTGAGCTTCCGCCCTTCTTCGCGTGAGGAAGCGGGGGGAGTTTCGGGCGTGAAGGCGTGTTTGTAGTCCGGGTGTCACCTCCCCCTGTTTAGAGCACATCCCAGCGTTTTGTTAAGTTATTGCCTTATTCTTCGCTACAATTTGCTGCTGTCTCTCCAACCATCGTCTTGTCATACGGGAAGGGGTTGTTCCTCATCGTGAGTTCTGTCACTACAAAGCATGGTCCCCGGAATGGAAAAAACCGTATTGTATACGATTTTTACTACCCAGTCGTGACAGTTTTGTATTTCTTAATGTTCCCACTTGATGTCCTACCCCCGACATTGGGAAATGCCTTCCGTCTCACCCACCCGGACGTCTTGACCGCCTCAACAGATGCTGTCCAGCTCCCTCTCCCGGGTGATGCTCGTGGCCATGGAGGTGAGTAAGCAAGAGGGGAAGACGGGCAAGGCGGCAGAGGGTCTCAATCCATAACCGGTAAGTGCGGGAGTCCAGGGTCTATGACCAGGAGAAAGATGCCGCTTGTTCGGATGTGTTATCCTGAGCAAGGATGACCTAGGGATCTGGGGTCATTATCGTCCTGCATGATTAGGCAACCCAGCCAGCTTTCATCCACTGCGTCTGGAACCTTCTGTCCTTCTCATTCCCTGGTGTTACTTCGTACACCCGTTCGGGTAGATTCCCTTCCCCACGCGTGAGGACCCCTTTGGGGCTGACGTCCTTCAGAATCCGGCCCGCCCCGGGAGAAGCTTCCGGGCCGCAACGGTGGAATCCGTGCCCGCAAAACCCAGTGGCGAGTCTGTGTCGATTGCCATCTTCGCCGCACCCCGGCCTGTGGTTGCACAGGTGGCTGTGGAGCTCGCTGCGGCGCTCTCCGACAGCTCCCCTCAGCTCCAGTGGCTGAGATATGCGGGTCCCGCTGGCCACAAGATTTGGGAGGAGTTGGACCGGCAGGGTGAGGCGGTCAGGCGCTTTATCCTGGACCGAGTCATTGAGGCGCCCGACAGATTCCAGGTGGGGAAGTGCAGGTTCAGGTGAACGGCGGAAATCGGGTGCGGTCCCGCGTGTGGAGATGCAGCCGTAGGGAATAGCCGCATCCGCTGCCTGCACGACTGGTGTGGGGGAGGATTTCCTTCAGCCATCACCGAGGCCCCTCTGCCACTGCCAACTGCTACATGGGCCCAGTCGAGCCTGAGCCAGCGATCCAACCTCTTGAGGCCACCAGCCACGTTGCCGTCAGCAGGGCCGAGGTTTACCGATAACTATACCGATGACACGGTGGCGTGGCGTGTATGGTGGCGTGACAGAACCTTCCAGCACCCATGTCTACTCGCCGCCTCATCCTGTCTTGCTAACCCGCAGCACAGTCTGAAGTCCGCTACCCCTGAGGCCTGAGCCGCCCCCGCGGCCCTCCTGCCTCCTTGTCTCAGGCCACCCAGAGCCATCGCGCCGCTCTGGCCTTGCTGCGGCAGCAAGTGGCGTTCGTTCGGTCCATGCTTAAGACGGGGCTGGTGGATGGGGACGAAGCGGAGGCGCTTCTCGAGCCCATCGAGCGCAGGATATGGCGGCTGGAGGCCAGGGGACCAAGGTAAGGGGAGGGGATGCGAGGATCGGGTGGCACATATGCGGGGGAGGATCCGAATCGGCCCCGGAGGACTGCACCCGTCCCCGAAGTGTTCGGGTGAGGAAGGATTGGGTGTTAGGCAGGGGCTGCTCAACACATTTATTCGTGCCATATATGATATATTATGTATATATATTACATATATTTTTGTATATGTATGATGTATATATACATATACACATTACAGCCGCGGGCCGAAGTCCTTCACTCCTCCTCCATCTGTGCTACACCACTCACCCCGCCAGGTGGCAGCAGCCCACACTCACTCAGGTGCTGGCCAGCTGTGCTCTGCTGCGGGGAGTGCCCGTCACGGTGATGGACTGGATGCGCGCGGAGGGGGACTTGTGGGCGTTTCCCCGCGGTGCTGATCTCACACCGTTGCTGGCCCACGGCGGGGTGTTCATCGTGGTCATGGGGACCGTGCGGGTGAGTGAGAGCCTGGGAAAGGAAAGGGGGGAGCAGCGTGGGGCTATCCTAAGGAAATAGGAAGTGGCGGGAGGAAAAACCACAGACATTAGGCTGAATAGGAAGTGGTGGGAGGAACGCTCACAAGTAATCCCACATTGGCTGACGTTGTGCTGGAACCGTTGTCCTGTGAACACCTCTCCCGTTTTGAACCAGGAACCCTCAACAGCATTGAGACGACACATCCCAAAACCCGACCCTCTCCTCTCCTGCGCAGGTATCACTTTTATCCGCACCTTCTGCCGCAGATCAGGCGTCTGCCGCTCCTGCCACCCGCCCCACAAGTCCGCCGCCTGCCTCGGGCGCAAGCCTAAGCGGCGGCGGCACCCTCTGCCCCGCAGAGCTCACAGCCGCAGGGGCCAGTCACGAGCCCGCGGTCGGTCATCACGCAGCTCCCGGGTGCGCGGGTAACCCGGAGCACAAGCCCAGCGCCGGCACCGGCCACCCTCCGCAATTTTATGTCGGAGTGGGCGGGGTAGTGGGTATGAGTACCGCGCTTGTGGGACGCGGTGTGCCCGGCATGGCTGTGTCGGAGGCAGTTGCTGAGGGGAACACGCTGGGCAAGGGGCCGGTGGTATTCGTGTTGCCTCCGGCGGCGGTTGCGACGGTACGGGCAAGGGCGGCGGCTGGCTGGTCGCCATTTCAGGCGCTGCTGCTTAACATGTACAGGTGCGCACCACGCGAGCAGCATGAGGGTCTCTTTGGGGGCGCATACACCGCTTTCTCGTGCTTCATTAAACAATCCTGTTGCCGCCGCTGAATAGAATGTTTACACCTGCAGCCCACGGGTCTGCACATGCCACCATCCCTCATGTTTCGTGACCTTTCAGGCTGGTTGGTGGGCATGTATTGGAGCGGCAGCGAACCACCCTGGTTGGCTCTATTGCGAAATTGTTGACCGGGGCAGTGGCACATGCGGCGCGCGTGGGAGGCCGGGCGAGGGCAGCCAGGCTGAGGGAGCTACTGTTGGGGTCACCGCAGAGTGGCACGGGGGACAGGTGAGTGTCAATGTGAGTGTGTGAGAGTGAGGGTGAGAGTAAGAGTGAGAGAGAGAGAGAGAGTGAGAAAGAGAGAGGTGGAAAAGAGACGGGTGGAGAGAGAGAGAGAGAGAGAGAGAGAGGTGTCGAGTGCGGTGGGGTAAAAGATATAGATGAAATAGATGGGAGGGTTAATCGGCAGGGGACGCAAGGGCGTATCGTTTGGTTAGAGCAGGAGCAGGCTCTGCGCCAGCCCAACCCATGTACCTGCTTTTGGAGTGTCTCCGTTCAGTCGCGTTGTGTGAGCCTGCGAACTTCGGCCAGGGTGAGTTATGCTAGCGGGGAAGCCTTCGCTGTGCCAGACGCCAATGCGGTAACAATCGCGCCTCAGTTTGGACCCTGTCTTCAACAAACCCTTTCCAACTCGATGCTCACAGGACTAAGATCACCGTCACCACCACAAGCCTCCGCCGCAAACAGAAGGCTGTATTGGACGAGGTGTATGATGCGCCGGCGGCGGGATTGCTAACCTCCGTTGGCTCAGGCGGTGCGGCACCGACGGCGGCGGCCCGCCCCCGTCGCCGTGTCCGACGCGCCAGTGGCGTCAGCGGTGAGGGGGGTGCCAACAGCGTGAACAGCTCCCGGAGCGGGTACGACGTGGAGGACGAGGAGGATGAGCGTAGTGAGGATGAGGATCGCGATGAGGCGACTGAGGATGGAGAGGAGGAGGACGGCAGTGACGGCGCTAACAGCCGCAGTAGTGAGGGTGAGGAGGACCGGGCCGGTGGCGGCGGCGGTGGCGGCGGCGGTGGCGGTGGCGGCGGCGGTGATGGGGCTGCGAGCAAGGTGGCATTGGCATTGGCGGAGGACGAGGTGCTGTTCCGCAGGTACAGCCGTTGCACTTCCTGTCGTGTCATGGATTTCTGGTACTGTGTTTCTTGGGGTAGGCTCAGTGCCGAGTGCTTGGGTCCAACAAGAAGGCCAGGCCATCCTCGTATGACTCTGCTTCACATCCTTTCCCTACCTCCCAGCGTGGCCTTGGCTTTCGCATCCTGTCCTCCAGACAGGAGTTTGCCTTGGACTCCTGCCCTCAGCGGACCACTGATGCAAACCCCAAACCCCAAACCCCACCGCTATAGGTTCTTCCCCGATGTGCCCTCGGGAGATTATACCGCGACACGCCTCACGCCTACACACACCTCCATGAACGTCACACCCATCCTGGTTGTCGTGCAGATGCCTGGAGCGGGCCGCAGAGATCGTGGAAGGAGTCCGTCAGGGCATCAAAGCCGCATCCCTGGTGCGGCTGCAGCCGGGCCAGCCCCTCCTGCAAAGATTCACGCTGGTGCTGCTAAACGGGACACTGCTGCAGCACCCCGCAGCCAACAACCCGGCAATTCAACCGCACGCCACAATCCATCAGCCTCGGGGGATGAATCGCCACAACGCTGATGGGGATGGCCCCGATCCGGCCGCGGTAGAGGACCCGGCGGGCTCCGCAATGGAGCGGGCGGGCGAGGAAGGAGCGCCTGACACTGGAGCCGCCGCCGCTGGCGGCGGAAGGGGGGGCAGCGGGGGGGTAGAGCAGCCGCCTCGGCTTCGCAGTCTTCTAATGCGACCTCCCTCGACTTCCGTACCTCCCTCGACTTCCGTACCCCGCGACGAACGCGGCATTTCTGGAGGTAGGGTGGGTAGCCTGGCGGGCAATCGGGGATAGGGAGCTGTACTGGAAGCATCGAGGGTGAGGGTTTCAGTGTTTACATGCATTCCATCAGGCATTCAGTTTTCCTAGCAAACAAATGTCGGAGCTTGGAGGGCCCTGCTGGTGGCGGCGAGGGTTTCCCACCTGATTCAGCTACTGGTGTTGCTTTTACTGCACCTGGAGCGGAAGGGGCCTTACGTGTGCCTCTGCCGCCGTTTCTATGTTTCATTTCCCCTGCCGGGCTAGGTCCCCACGCCCCACCCCTTCCTGCACCAGCCCCCATGCCGGTGTTCAAACCGCCCACAATCCTGCTGTGGCTGCCTGACCACTGCGAGCCCGCTGTAGCCCGGATGTTCCGACAGAGCGACCAGATCAGATACACAGCAGGTGAGAAGGCGGTCGGCTAGCTACCTGGCTGGAGGTGGGGGGTGGGTGGGGTGTCAGTGACTGTGCGGTGGGTGCATGCGTGTGCGTGGTTGGATCGGGAATGGGTGGTTGGGACGGGCGGAACGGGATGCAATCCCCCGGCGTGTCTCGCTCGAGTGTGTATATCTCGTGAGCTGCACCGTACCCCTTAGCATCGTGTGAGCGTTGGGAACCAAGGAAGGCTTAAGCCTTGGCGGGCCTTTTAAGTGTATGTGTGCGTTTTGAGGGATCTGAGCAAGCGTTGCGTGTAAACGCGGTGTGATTTGTGTAAGAGGGCGCCAACCGGCATATGGGGATGGCGCATCAGTTGCTTAATAGGGCGGAGGCTGAGTGGTAGTTACCTGACCTGGTAGGAGGCGTGATCCATTCAGATGACCACAAACTCCCCATGCCTGCTGTGCCTGCTGTTGGACTCGTTCTGCCCTCCCAAGCTCTCCGTCGTACCTCCCTGACACCAGATGCCGTACCATCATGCGTGTTCGTTTGCAGGTCCGACAGGTGCCGCTGTACTCGTTTGTGGTGCTGAGGGGGAGGGGGAGATTGTATGCAGATAAGGTCAAAGAAAGAGGCGCATGCACCTGCAACCTTCTGGCAATGGGTCGTTAATGGGCCATTCGGGAGGGCTAGCTAATGGCTTCGTTTCCTGCTGGCAGACTCGCCACATTGGCAGATGCCGGTGGAGCGAGCAAAGCCAAGGGGTGACATTTCTCGACTTCAATGGATGGGGAGGTAGGTAGGTACGTTGTTAGGTGAGCAAGGAGGGAGGAGGTGAGGAAACTAAGTCGGGTGCAGCGGAGCTGGTGGCGAAGAGATTCGGACTGTGCGACAGGAAGGTCAGGTCCCGTGCCTTAAGTTTCCGAACCTTCCAAACACATTTTCAATCGTTTGCTGAGTAGTAGGAGAATGAACGCGAAAGTGAGACGCCGTACAGCAAGAGAGGCCCTGGAAAGGGGGCTGCAAAGGGATGTCGGCGAATAGTGCATCCTTGTTGGGACTCCCGCTGCCGTGACGACTGGTAGTCATGTGGCCCGTACGTCGCTTCGCTTCGAATCTGACGTTCAGATTCAGGCCCCGCCCTATTCATATGCTGCGGGGGTTCATGCGCACCTTGGACGCGGGGCTGGGTGGTCCGTCGGGCGTGATGCTGGAGTATTTATGATATACGGAAATAAGGTTGAGAGCTTCTACCGTTGAGCGGTATGTTTGCTATTATCAGATGGTATAGGACTGCGGTTGGGTCCCACCAGCGGTGCCAAATCGCTAGTGGGGCAGCGTGGGGGAAAGCCACGAGGGTCGGGGAGCGACCAGAAGTGGGCACTTCCAGAACAGACAGAGAGGAACGGTCATAACTATGGTGGTTGCTGAGTGGCGGTTGCGGTGGTTGTGGCGACGATGCTGCTGGGTTTGGCGCCCTTTTGGCGTTCCTCGTGGCTTAGGAGGATCTATTGCGTGAATTTATGTATCAAGTAGTCTCGTACCTGGAATGGCAAGACGACGCGACGTGTTGTGTTCCTGCCATGTGCCCACCCTGGGGGGTCCAATATCTATGTTGTAAAATCGTTAGTCCGCTGGACCCCGCTTGAGACAACGTAATGATGCCGCACGCGGGGGTGGGGCGGGTCCCCGAGTGAGCTGACGAGGAGAACCAGGTCCCCATAACTGACCTGGTCAAATGATCAAATGCGCATTTGATGGAAACGGAAATGTCCGGGCAGAAGTAGTGTGCGGGAGCTACAGAACCAGCAAGGCTGGTGGTTTGCCTGGTCGTTCGTGTGAAGGGCGGAGCTACAGCATTCCACATGTCCCCTTGCGGTATGCAGCATCGCTATGATGTACCCAATTATACTACCGGTGACGGAAAGAGCCACATGCAATTCCACTTTCAAACATGCACCCGTCCGAGCCTCATAACGATGAAGCCGCCAACAGTAGCGTTGCATGCGCTAGGGATCATGACGACGCCCTGGTTGTGCCTCTAGTTATGTTTGGTGAGTAGGTCCGTCAAGCCGAAAGGTCACCGCCTTGGGGGCTTGGGGCTAAGCTCGTCATAGCGCACTATGCCACGAAGCTTCAGACAACATCTCAGGCAACACCAGTTCGGTGAGTTGACCATGCTGCTCGGTCTGTTGCCTGTTTGTCGAGGAAGAAATGCGGCTCATGTTTGAAGGTCAGGTGTGTGTGTGTGTATGTGTGTAAAAGGGAGCCGACGTGTGGGGCTGAAGAGGCGGACAGGTCCACAGCCTTCCGGAGTGGCATCACATATCTGTCAAGAGACATTGCGATGTGGGTGAGTGAGAGGCAACTAATTGCTTCCTAAACCGTGCGGCAGTCCCGCACGGCAACAGCAGACCGCGCAGCCACTGACCCTTGCGAGGTCAGAGTATCTCACGGCGAGGTGGCCTTAAAAGTTGCAGATGGGGGGGCGTTCCCCGCTGGTGAACCATCCATCTGTAATAGCTAAATGTTTGATCGTGCTGTGAGGGATGAGAGTGCTAAAAGTTCTTGACTACCATGCTAAAATGTACGTTACGCTCGACAACTCTATACTAAACCCTAGCTTCCAGCTCGGCTGCTCACGAAAAACAACAGACCAACAAACCATAGCCCTTTCTTTACAGCTTCAATCTGCCTCCAAACAGCCATTGGCATTTCATTATCTCCCGGAATTTTAGGAGGAATCTGCTAACAAAGAAAAACGATAAAGGGACAATAAAGCAATGTTAAACATGACACCATCGTGAACACTACAGAGGGATTCAAAACAGGTTCAAAAAGCCCTTCTTTGCCGGTGCCTCAGGAGTGGGAGCCGCTCCTGATTCAGCCTTCTGTGGCTGCCCCTCTTCTTCAATGAATCTGCTGTCCAGGTACATCCAACGACCCTTGGCGCGAATGAAGCGGCTGCGCTCCGTCAGCTCGTCCACCTAGGGCACGAGGGAGGAGTAACGTCAGTCACAGGCTCAGGTAGACTTCACCACTTCCGACGTGCCAGAGGAATATCACTATCGGTCTTCTTCTGCTGTCCTTCATTCCTCTCCGCGTCACGGCCCCAAGGCAACTGCGCAACCAAACCCCTCTCCCACCTCCGGCGCGCTGCCCTTCACTTCCGGGTCCTTGATGCGCCGCTTTAGCCGAAAAGTGATGAACCACTCGTCGGCAGTCTCCCCGGGCTCCGATGTGAGAATGGTAAGCTGCATGGGATCCAGCCGCCGCATGGTCTGCTTAACGGTGCTGATGTAGGAGGCACGGGATCCCGTGTATTCCGGCGAGTCGGGGTGGGTGGTATCTGCAATGAAGGACGGCTCTTTCGCGACGTAGGCACTGTAGCGCGAGCGGAGAAGAGCCTCGGCACTGGAGGTAGGCGCTTGACCTTGGTGATATGGGGAACAGCAGGCCTGAGCATGGTATTTTAAGGTTGGCGATCGTGGGGCAGGGTTGGGGTCGGGGCCAGGGTAGGGTGAAGAGTAGTTCAGGCTGTGAGGTAGGGTAAAGAAACATTACCATAATCGCCGGGTTGGAGTGTGGTCGGATAT
The DNA here is from genome assembly GCA_030268105.1 of Volvox africanus. Classification (NCBI taxonomy): domain Eukaryota; kingdom Viridiplantae; phylum Chlorophyta; class Chlorophyceae; order Chlamydomonadales; family Volvocaceae; genus Volvox; species Volvox africanus. Next base: position 3,291,375 of record BSDZ01000017.1, on the reverse strand, counting down.
AGGATATAGGATAAAGGATATAGGATATAGGATGCGGATAAATTGCTTTGGGAAGGGGTTAGAATGAGGGATCAACGGAGACAGATATGGAGGTGGCTTGAACGAGGACCCCAGGTGTCAAATGGGAAGGATGTGGACAGCGTCAGAACAGCTGTCATATGCGGACGTAAGTGGTAAAAGCCGTTGCTGAGCCAATTCGAGATAATGAAGAGGGAAGATAAGTACCGCAATAAGCGTCAACCCGTGTTAATCAGCCCGGCAGTGGGCGGCCCCATAATACGCCCCAACGCGCGGTGAATACGATGCCTCCCTTTGTCGCCCCCTCCGAGAAATGACTTAATAGCTGTTCATCACATAACTACGCACCTCGAAGAGCAATCCGCTGCCACAAGGGCACCGTGCATCAGCAGCAATTCCTTTCGACGATTGTGGCTTCGGCGCCCCAAAACCTTTTGTGGCAGTAGATTTTGAGCCCTTAGCAGCATATACTACCACGGTGTGAACATGACGTGGACTGCTCATCGCTGGGTCGGTTGCTTTGCGCTGTCTTCTCGGAGCTTTGGAGTTAATACCACCACCAAAAACACGAAATGAATGTTTATTTATCATCCTGAATTAATCGTTATCGACGATGCACGCTCGGGCTTGTTGTGGCCAGCCTTTCTCCCGGCACCATACACCAGAAAGAAATCCTTTTTATGATTGTCAAGTGATGTAAATAATATTAATAATCAGGTAATTGTGAGGAACTATGTGGCTCCATATGCTCAAGTCGCTCTTAGTAATGTACGGGAAGCCCCCCGTTGAGCGATGTTTTGGATGCTTGATGCGCTGAAATCTTTTGATACAGTAAGGTGTCACTTCGAAAGCTTGTAAATGGTGACATTAGCGATCCGTTTGAGTCACACCACAAGGTTAAACAGGGCTGCCAACTTAGCCCCGCGCTATGTTCCTGCAGGCATAGGAGGAACTCGTCGTACTGACGCCGAAAAATCTTTCCTAAATTGTAGATTTGTCCATAGTGCTGGAACTGATCTCAAAGCAGAATTAGCCCTGACATATCGCGCTTCTTATTTATTCATTGAGGTAAGGAAGCTGATAGACGTAGGTGTGACTTGGAAATACGGCTTTTCCACCGACCTCAGAAACGCGGACATTCGATTTCATTATAGAGAATTTTGCCAACTAACTTGAAGCTAAGAATCGGTGCAACCAACGGGCATGCACGTCGAGGGTATTCCAGTTGTGGGTGGTGTCCAAATACCGACTATGTTTATGCAGATGACCTCAATCTTCTTGCTAATACTCATTGAAGACTCATGTGGGCAGGGCTAAGGCGCATAATTAACAACCAATTCAAGTTCGAAAAAATCAAGTGGGCGCAGAGGGTATCACAAATCTGCCGCATTTCACATCTGGAAGGGTTTTTTTTACCTGGCTGGCATCTAGCTTGCAGCAGCATCTAGATGCTTTCCTGCCCACATCTAGATACTTAAGACCCCTTTTCGCCGCATCCAGATCATGCCAAAACCCTATCTGGATATGCTAGACCCTCCCTCCCTGCATCTACATACTTTCCTAGCAGCATCTGGATATTAAGCCGCCTTAATTGTAGAAAAATTTATATAAATTGTAAGTAGTATTTGATGGGTGTTCATATAGGGAAAATGTGCGACTGAAACCCAAGACTAGGACGACTAGCACTGAACACCGTCGTAGTAGAAAGTATTAGGGTTATATATATTTTTATTTACTTTATTTATGTATTTTAAGATATAGATTTTTGGCATATTGTCATATATGTCGTCATATATATAATATATATATATATCGTTGTATAGGGTTATGTATGGGGTTTCAGGGTTATATATATAACCCTGTACAACGATATCTATCTATCTATCTATCTATCTATCTATCTATCTATCTATCTATCTATCTATCTATCTATCTATCTATCTATCTATCTATCTATCTATCTATCTATCTATCTATCTATCTATCTATCTATCTATCTATCTATCTATCTATCTATCTATCTATCTATCTATCTATCTATCTATCTATCTATCTATCTATCTATCTATCTATCTATCTATCTATCTATCTATCTATCTATCTATCTACCCGTTAATACCCTCCTGTGGGTCCTCGGGCACATAGTTGGCCCTCCAATAAGGCCCTCTATGGCCCCGACTTCTGAGTCCCGCACATATTTGAGCAGGTGAACTGTTTGATGCCGTACAAGTTGCTTGCTATGCATGCTCTTATTAATTAGTTGCGAAGGATGGGACTTTTCATTCCCCGGATCGCGCTAAGGTGCTTAACTACTCGCATTTGCGATCTAGGTCATTATTGGTCAGACATCTCCTCTGATGTAGATCTTGCGGATCGCGTGGATATGTTTGCTTCCAAGGTGACCCTGGAGGAAGATTGCTGAAGCCTGCACCCTCTTTAACAACCGTCTGAATTTAGTTCCGGGTTGGGACTGCGGGTGCTACGATGCTGCAAATATTGTCATTAAGGATCAACTGGGCCATGCAAGGACGATTCATAGCATTTGTTTAAGACGTACGGTAATCGAATGTGGGTATGTAGGACCTAACCCTCGATTAAACTTTGTTTCTCTCGTCATTACATGATTAAAATCTAGGTTTCACTTTTTTTATTTATCTTGCTTATAAGCCTTCGGGGCCCTTAAGCTCGTCTGGGCCTTCCATGCTCTAATGAGTTTGCAATCAACCAATCATCAGCATCTGTACGTTATAAAATTGCATCTTTTATTACATGAAATGTTCAATGAAACATGACTAGGTATGCCGCTATAAGATACGTAGGTTTCAGAGAGTTGGTATGACTTCCGCCCAGCATGTATAGACCTGCAGTTATGCCCGTGACGACGGCACGGAAAATGAGGTATCTATGTTTCTACATTTCATATTGCTGATGTTTATGGGCAACAGGGTTACCTAGCTACATGCGCATGGGCGACCACTACTATTCTACGCGCTCGCAGCAACCTAGCTAGGAGCTAGGACATATCCTGGTCCGATCTATCATCTATCATCAGTTGAAACCTCAGATGCTGACGGCCTAAGCAGCCACATTGACGTTTTGGATGCAGCCCGTGACCCGGGATAGATATACGTCGTCGGATATCTCTCCAGTGGTACCGCTTAAACAACAGGCCACTAAGATCACTGTTCGTTCAGCTCAAAACGTTGAAATGCCGACAGGGCGCACCCAGTCAGTAATCTGGCCGCCCAGTGACGTCATCTAATAACAGGACGCTTTTATTTGGTGGGAAAGGAGTGAGGTTATTAACGGCGGGGAAGCACTGCGGCGAAGCACGGGGCACAGGGGCGCACTCCTCGCACTCGGCTGCGGATATTTATTGCTTGGATGGTTGACTATATTAAATGATATCAAAAGGTGGTCGTTGAAGTACATCTAAATAGAAAGCAACCTTTATATCTAGGTGCAGTCGAGGGAGGGGGCCGGTCCGGAGATCTAGGTGCGAGATCTACTCGCAGGAAGTTTACCTAGATGTAACTAAGCGGGGCCGGGGTCTTTGGACTCTAGAGTTCTTTTGGCCTGAATGACAACTGGAACTCTCCCTGCGCTGTTGGGACATGGAGCCTCTGGTCTCCCCGGAAGGGTGCACGCTGACGTACGTGGTGCAATGTGACAAAGAAAATTGAGAGAAACGGCGCCAATCTTCTAGGATCGAAAATGAACCTGTAAGCGCATTGCATCGTCTAGTAAAGCCGTTGACGAAAACCTGACGAGCAATGGCCCTTCGCATTGATACGAATGAAATGAACCTAAACAGGTTTTGTACTGAATGCAAGGATTTCGGCACAAAAGAAAACAACATCCTGATAGAAATTTTCTTTCTATATCTGAATATAGATTGTTTTGATATATAGAGAGATGTTGTAATCCAAACAGGCTCAATCGTGCCCTATCAGCTGCCTGTTCGCGACTTCCTCGCCTCCTTCGGCGAAAGTGCCCAGGTCATAATGATATTATTCAATGTATATAATTTAAGTTCCATCTTAATAATGCGTCGCGCAAATAGGTGTTTCGTGCCAGGGCTTAAATGTTTGGTGGGCCCATACCGTTATTACCCGTCTACATCGACAGCTACTTAGGACCTACCATGCCCTATTGTGCAGCTGAAAGAGATTTAAGAAAAAAAAGTTTACATATTATCCCCTTTTGAAAACGCGTTGCCATTATAATCCTAATTGCCACCCCTACAACACTCTACCTCAATTACAATTAGCATTGAATCTGCTTTGCCTAAACATGCAATTACAACATTAAACAACTATTGGCCAAGAAAAGTTTTAAATGATCGAAGCAGCAGGCCATTACGCCCACCGGATAGCAGTACGCTGCGGCGATATCATAACGCGTTTGCCAAGTTTAAGGTATTTTGAATGGGTCTCTTTTATGTTATATGATAAAGTAACAATGAGTGATCCAACCGGCCTAATGCTTGCCGCGCTTTATACGCGGTAAGTATCTAGCACATATGGGTAATAAATACTGTGGAGATTGCAACTGAGATCAAACCCAGCTCATAACACATTGTAGGTAAACCTATACTAATGGCCAACAGCGCTTGCAAAACATTTTGTCATTCTCCATCATCGGGTCCTCCGAGTCGCTGCGGTGAAACGGACTTCACTGAACCAGACATGGCTAATGATACCACCGGAAGCAGTCCAAACTCTTGTGCATCGGTACTAAAGTCAACTTACGATACGGTGAGGTCCGCTTAACACCGTGTTTCGTCGGTTATTTGCCCGCTTCCGCGATAGACAGTTTGAATTCGAAAGCCTGAACGACCTCAGGATCATGCCAACACATGTGATTTCTGCAATGAGAAAGGTGAGCTATTGTACCCATACGATTCTCAGAGCGTCCTTGTTACATGGATTAAAGTCGCTTCGTGCGCGGGACCTGCGGGGCAAAAATAGGCAACGTTGGTGTCTTGGGAGCATTTTCGCGCACGACCATGCACATGATAAAGAAGCTCATAAAAAGTCAAACTCAGACAGACGTTGAGAGCATCGAGAATTCAGATAGTTCGTTTTCTGATTAGGCAGAAACAAACCAGCAGGCAAACCTCTACCATTAGCTACGGAGCACACTCCATCTCATCCAATTCTTCACCTGCGACCACTCACACGCAGTTTCCACCGACCGGAGAGCTATGTGCTTTCCAGGGGCGTGGGCCATTGGCGAGGGCGTACTCCTGGTGCGATTATCCCCGGCTAGCGAGCGGTAAACCAGGCAGGCCGGGTTCCATGGTCAGTATCATAATAAGGTGTACAATTTCGTGCAGGAGATGCTGGAGGAGGGCAGTGTCGGCTGTCCCGCTGCTTCGGAGGACCATGATGGCGGCCCTGACATCATCCGCGGGGGAGACTTTTCCAGCCTAGCCGGCAACCTCACGGCGACTATGGGGCTTTACCTAACGAGCCTGGCCAGCGCCATCACGGGTGGCACACTCGACGCCTCATTCATGTATGTGAATTGCTCGTAGTCCCCCCTAGGAACGTCCCTGGTTGTTTAGGTGTGTATGCGCACGTGCTGGATGCCGGTCATGCTTGCGCATACACACCTAAACAACCTAAACCATACACACATGTGACGTGTTTGGCTGAGTCACCCAAGGTCGGTTAACGTGCACGTGTGTGTTCTTATGGTGCAGGAACGGCCGCAATTATTACCCCTGTGGTGGTGCGGTTGGAAACCATGGCAGCACCAGCAGGAGCAGCAGCAGCGGCATGAGCACGAGCAGCAGCAGCACCAGGCAGTGGACAACAACTTTCCGCCCTGATGCAGCCAGCAGTATGACACAGACTCCCATAGCCAACAAAAAAGATGATTGACGCCAGCTGCTGTCGCTGGCGACACGACATGACATACTGCATCATGCCTGGCACGCATACCTCACGGCATTTTCGAGCCGCCGGTGCTGGTTGACAGCTGGTTGACACAGCTGGAACGCGTTGTTGGGTGCATATTTTGTTTCGCTAGCGACCAACCCCTCCAAGGTCAACGTGGGCAGCTCAGTGCCGCAACGTCCGGGATATCGCCTATCGGGTGTAGGTCCCACCCAGTGTAGGTCCCACCTAGTATAGGTCCCACCGGTACCGCTTAATTTTTCTTACGTACCGGGTGACGATTTAGCTAGCGCTGACTAGCTAGCTTGGTGTAGTTGGAATCCCCAGCGATTCATTTTTAAATTTTGCTTTTGGGGTCCTCGGCATTGGGGATACCGAAAGGAAACTCCCAGTCTAGGGGCCATGATTCGGAAGTCGTACCTGCCAGGGAGATGCTCGTCAATATAAGTGTTAACGACTAGCCGTACGAAGAGGCCCGAAGGTTGCCGGGCAGGAGTAACGGTTACAGTTGTGGGAACGTGAGGAGTGTGTTTTACGGGACTGGGACGGGGATGTCCGCACCTTCCTTTCTATAGGCGGCCTGTGTGCTTTAAGAGGGAAGGGGGAAGAGGAGATGTATTGGGGGCTAGTAGGTGGGAAGGATGCCGGGCATCAGTCGGGACTGCGTCGTCTCCCAGACGAATAAAACTTGTGCTTACCTTCTTGTGGCATTAATTATGTGCTCCATGACACAATATTGTAAATATATTTTTGGATGTTTGCGGTGAATCGACCGATTTGGAGGTACCAAGTGGCAACGGTTGTGTATTGCAACACGGGTGTACCATCGAGAGGTGTCAGCTGGGATTAAATCTCGAGCCGGTATGGCCTGGTTAGCGGATGATGCGCATCCGGCTGGAAGAGCGGAGACGGACCCTGGAGGGTGGGAGCATGTTGAGCGAACGTCTTGTGACCCGATATGTCCCCCACTGGGTGGTGAAGACGGACTTTTATGACATCCCGATTATAGATCTGGATTGCATCCATACTGGCACTGACAGGTAAAGCTAGTGTGCACCGGCATCATCTACTAGCGAAATGGGGCCGCTGCAGCCGCGGAGGCCGGGAGGACAGAACAACCCAGAGACGTTATGACGTTGAGATGCGCAAAGGTAGTTACATGTCGAAATGCAATTATAAGCTGCATCCAATGGTGGATCAGGTGCACGAGTACTATCTATCTATCCATATCTATTGGTGTGACCTCATCATCCGGGAGCCATTCACCCATTCGTATGCACGCGTGCGTAAAGGGGACCGGCCACTGGTGTAGCCAACTTCCTGAGTCGGGTAGCCGTGAGTGATATGAAAACTCATTGACCCCGACCCAGATAGGTGTTGTAAAGATATGTATATGTATTTGTTTGAGCTCCCACCATGTTGGTGGTTTTACAGTATGTATCAGATGCGTTCGGGCGGTTGGATGGACGCAAGGCAGGCCATGTCACCTACCTTGTCGGGGCCATCAAGATTCGATGCGTTGCATCCTCCCTACATGAACCTCTGGCTTTTAGTCCTGTATCTATACAGTCTTTTATATCCAGCTGTGGGTTTATATCTGACCCGGTACGGTGAGCAGGCGTTCACTAAGCATTCTAGCTGGGCGCTGTGCTCCCCCAGTGGGCCCCAGACGGCTGGATAGAAACCATGCCGTAGCCCTGACTAGTCCGTCATTGATCCTTTCAGAGGAAGGGCGAGAAGAACTAAAGCAAGGGGTGTGGTCGACTCTTTGTATGTAGTTGTCTTGAAGAAGCGCGCTCATTGTACGAGCAGGCCAGGTGTTTTGCTTAGTGAGTGTGTCTTCATTGCATTTGGGCGGCTTCTCTCTACAGGATTGGGGGATCATGCTCGAAAGCTCTTCCATGTGATGTACTCCAATACAGGATCAACCCTGTTGCATATCCCAATTGCGCGCTCATTGTGCGAAGCCATGGATGCGTTGGTGCTTATTGCTGTTCGCTTTTTTATTCTGCAAGCGCGTGCACGGTCTGAGGTATCATTCCTAGTGCACCTCGGTTCTGTGCGTTCCACTTATTTGTGGAACAATCAAATAATGCTATGCCCCAAACCGCGTTTTGCCATATATAAATCTAACTCCCAAGCTTCCATTAAGGTATGGATTGGGTGCGCACAATATCAGAAGGTTGTGATTTGACGGTGGACGACAAAAAAAGGTGATAATTTTTAAGTTGGTTTATTCAGTTTTGAGAGGCTCGATATATTCGCATCAAACACCTCAAGGCGCAGCGAGCTATCTAGTATCGTTTTAGCTGTCACTTTTCGCTGCTCATCATTTAACTTATCATAATCCTGCACCAGTACCTGAGCCATACTCGATATCCCCGTCATCGGAGCGTGGTAATGTTAAAGTCAGCAAAGCGCCCGGCCCCTCCATTGGCCGTATTACGTGATCTGACATTCCTTCGTATATGAGTGTTGCTCACATTCCAACAGGTATTCATGCGTTAGATTGCGAATAAACCGGCCTTTCAATTATTCTGCTTCCCGGACCTGATCCTTGTACATATTTATCCTTCCATTTAGGTGCATTCTTCCCTTCAGTTAGCTCATGATAATCCTCTTTCGGTTTGAAGAACATTAATAATACCGCTCCGGCAAGTATTACCACATATATGGAGACAAATTCAGGTGAACCAACCGTAAAATCAATCTTATTTATTCCAGCATAATATTTACATAGCTCCAGGCCAAAGTAAAACCCTACTATGCTCGCCCCTATCCCTAGCTTCCAACTGGTTGGGATCGTCGCTATTAATATATGCAGCACAAATAGGGCAAATTGTAACTGGCCATGTTTATTGACCATCATAAAGAAAACCGCAATACAATCAGCATATAAAAACTACTATGTACCACGCTACCTGCACTGTAATCTCATGCTTTATCCTCGGCGGCCAAACCGGATAGATCGCCTTTAAGACTCCTGTAACCATCATGATTTGGTAAACAACTACAATAAACTTGCTTTCATCATTTACAAGCTCCAACCTGGTCGAATACATGGTGCTAAAGCCATATATCATAAAATATATCCCAAGCCACATGTAATTAAGTTCATCCTTCGGCGCTCTCTCCTTGCAAAACTCATTTAAGCTAAAATCTTGAACATTTCTTACCAGAGAGGCGATCATCCGGTTCTTTTCCTTCTTGCTCTTTTTCCAAATAGCTATAATCCTTAATTATATAAGACCCCTGGCTGCTTAAATATATAATGGAAGCCCAAAAAGAAAATTATGTTAAAAAGCATTCCACAAAAAATGGAATCCCCGACGGGAAAAGTTTTCAAGATGATTACAGTCATAAACCCAGCACCCATGGCGCACAAGGCTGATTTTTTCGTACTGCGAAAACCTAGCACTGCCAGTAACAAAGGAACAGTCACTATAGGCATATAATAGATCTATTTGAAACTAGGATAATTAATAGTAAATCCGTACCATAAAAGGCAAAAATAATAGCAAAAAAACCATGTCCCACAGAAAACAATTTAGATATGAATAATTGTCCTTAAACCCCTATATTTATAGGGGCTAATAATTCATTCGAAAATAATACAGCTGTTGCGTTTAATATGCTATCTGCCGTAGATATTGCCATAACATGACCTAGCTATACTACATATTATTATCAAGCCTCTGAACCACTGTAGCTATATTTACCTATTACAAATCCCAGTCATTGATCAGGCTTTAGGTTATCGTTCATGCTCAGTGCTAAAAAAGCAATCCAACACGTCGTTAACATAACAAATGTGAGAAGCACATATAGTTAATGCTTTTTTACTTGGCTTATACTACTGCCTATTAGAATCCTTTAGTAAGCCGCTGGACGCAACGATGAAATAGGTGAATTTTATTCCAGGTGCGAGCTTTCTGATTTTGGAAGCTACTCTAAAAGTAAAATCAGGAGAATCCATTATTATTAGTATTTTAGCGCCGCTATTTAGATATCATTTACAGTCTCATTAATCAGTTTATCTCAGTGCTGGATCTGATAATGGGAAATTTGCGCAGTACTGCAAAGAATATGCAATAGTGCGCCGCTGTAACAGCTTTCCAGGTTACCATCTTCCAGGTTACCTAGGAAATGTGGTTACCATATACTTACTTTACGTGGTACCAAGATTAACGCTATTATGTATATTGATCTATTTTAGTCAAGTCCCTTCGCGAAATGCGCGCATTACTGCTCAACCTAACTATTTTTCGGCGCAAAACACTACTTAACACAAGCTCTTGGTAGAATATAGCTAACTGGCGCAAACAGCTTTGAAGACTCGACTTGAAACAGATATCCATAACCGCCTGATCAATATACCACGTCACCTTGTTTCACATCACCTCCCCCAAAATTTCTACGTTTCAGTAATCAGTGCCATAATGTGTCGTGAATGTAAAATCACTCAAAAGCAGTTCATGTATTTGGACCATGCCCACAACCCAGTAATGTACGATAATGGGCCTGCTAGCATCCCGTCTAAATGAAAAAATTTCCCACCCTTTTCCCATTTGCATTCTGCCAGATCAAACTGGATTAAATCCAGATTAAAATCTGCTTCTGAGATGAGAAGCATCTGCTGCACATTCAGTTACATAAGCCCACCTCCCAGAGCCACCGCTGAAAAGTTGTTGGCAGCTCCCTGAGCCCGGCCTCATGCGGCCTATAGTAGCATATGCGCGGAAACATTGTTCCCTCAGGGTCCAGGTTTCTCGGCGGCCCATCTTGTCCGAAAGTGCTCGCCCAAGTGCTCATCCAACACCGCCTTGGGAACACCACCCTCTCCAGTCCTGTCGTTTAGTGCCCCCCCCTTTCCTCCTCTGAACGGACACAACACGCAGCGTGTGCCCGCCAGGTTGGGTACCAGCGATATCACCCACCACCAACAACAACAACGCTCGTTCACAGCACTGCACCCCACCCTGGAGCCATGTAGGGTGTTCCCAGGCCGCGTACATACCCAGGGCCCTGCCCTCTAAGCACCTCACGAGTACAATATCAAGTCATCCCGGGTGCTCCACCACGGGCCACAAGCAAGGCAGCAAACACGCCAGTTTCTGTTGCGGCCTTGCCCCTGACCTCCCAACCACATGCAGAGGTGTTCTTGTAGATACGCCATGTGCCTCCGTCCCTTTTCCTGTCACTATCTGTGACCGCAGAACAGTACGGTACAGTACGGTGCAGTACAGTGTAGTGCGGAAAAACAATGATCATTACATCGTAGAGTGCGCGGGGTTCAGCCACCCTAGGCCCACTCCCCGCTCGGGGCCCCTGCAGTCACACACAGTCACACAGTCACATACACACACACACACAGTAATGCCACCTGAGAAGTTGAGGAGAAGATAACAAGGGGGGGAAAAAAGGCGAATGACACGAACCAGCTGGTGCTACTGGTACTGAAGAAACGAGGACTAAACGTGGAGGTCGGATGATGGCCGACGTCGTCCAAGTCAGGAAAGTGGAAACGAGCTGTGACGTAAACTAGGTAGTCGCCATGGCCGCGGATTAGAGCAGTAACAAGAAAAAAGAAACCGTACTTATGTGTACTATCGGCCATATTGCTGGTGGCGAAGTGAAAGCCGTGCTGAGTCCAAGGCGAAGCTGACCTGACCGCTGGCGCTGGTGCTGTCATGCGAGTGCTCCTCCAGACCCACCTGTAAAGGGAACCTACACGCGCCTGAACCCAACCAACCCTTCCACCCATCCCGGCCAGCTCTAAGGGTTGCAGGGAGTCGCTACAATAGCCTTGTATGACTACCGGAAAAGGCAGGGGTGTGTCTATCTCCGAAACATATGTCATGTTATCATCGTTCCCAGCCCTCACTGCGTCCAAAAAACGCACCGTGTACGACAACACATAACGTGAAAACCCTGAGATCTTATTGTGTTGTTTACGGTCTCCGGAGCACCCACGTCACGTCCACCGCGCCCCACCGCTCGCTGTTTGAGCGCAATGAGGTCATCACTGACTTGAAGTCCTGAACCCAATGCAAGGTACGACAGTTCGTACGGCAAGATGGTGGTCGTGGAAACAGCGTGTAACGCAACTACGACCCTCCCAATCCCCCTCTGGAGTCCTCTCGTCCATACCTTGCCCTCGCAGTCGTACTCAATGACCTCCCAGTTATCGTACGGACGTTGTCCGTATCCTTCAGCCTCGTACAGCCCCTCCTTGCCTGCCTTCAGAACCACTGCGGGGTCGCATCTCACCAAAGCAAGGTCTGTGCGGTGGCTAAAGGACGCGGCCCCCAGGGGGAGGGAATAGAGGATCAGCTGGAGGCTTTGGGTGAGAGCGAAGGCGAGGTATCAGACAGGCGATGATGATCCGACGTCCTGATTCAGAGGGAGCGTCTCGGTACGGCAGCCGCAAGTCGGATGGGTCGGATGCGGTACAGGTGGGCCGCACAGGGAACGGATCGCCTGTGGAGTTGTTCGCCCCGTCGCCGTACAAGGTTCACCAGCCGCGCACCCCATACACCACCTCACCCCCAATGACCCTACAGGAATATGTCCACTTTTCCGCCCGGTCAATCAACTATCGCGTGATGCATGCTGGCCCGCATGCACTCATGAGAACAGAAAGTCAGGTAAGCACCGCACCTGCACTGCACTTGGACAGAATGTCTCCCGGTAACACCCCGCCAGTGCAAGCCGCAGCACCGCCCCCCACAACCGCCGCCACATAGACTGCAAGAACAGACAGCGCCCACAGCCGGTCAAAGAATCGCGTACAGCAAGAGGGCTCAGGTCCCTGCGCGGGCGAGCTCCACTGCTAAACGCAGCCCGTACTTACCCGTTAGAGATCCTGGATCCCGATCCGGATCGGGATCGGGATCCGGCATCAGACATACCCGGCCGCCTTCGGGTTTCTGCTCAACCACCAGCCCGACCGGCTTCCGGAGAGTCAGCTTTACAAGGTGCGGTGAGTAAGTCGCCTCCACCGCCACTCGGAAGAGCCCCTAATCCCCAAAAGTGTTGAATGGGTTAAAGGACGCGGCCCCCTGGGGGAGGGAATAGAGGATCAGCTGGAGGACATGAGGAATCGCTTGGAATGGTTTTCCACTTCAAAAAACCTCGTCGCGCCCAACTACTTCAGATGCAAATGCTTTTGACAGTAATTCTTCAACTAGGGTGGGCAACCTTGAGGAGCTGCCACCCAGGGTGAGAGAGAGCAGCGGGGAGTGCCGCGGAAGGAGCAAGGCTACCGCGCCAGCGTTTTGATCGGGGTACGGAGATGCTAAGGGAGGGGCCAGGCCGCCGACATACCAAACTTCAAAGAACCTCTCATTTTATCTTAACACCCCCCCAGGCTGCAGTGACGGGTAGATATTTACGGTGGAGGTCGCAGCTTTGGAAGTGACAAGGAAAGGAAACCCCACAGACGCCCAGGTGTTAAGGTGAAGTGAGAGACTAATTGAAGCTGGATTTCTACACACAAAACGTCGCCTTTGTCGCGAGCCCGCACGTGCACATGTCGCCGGGGCGTTACGCTGCCCGGGTATAACCACGCGGCTGCTGGCTGCCCCTCCTGCATGGAAAAGCTGAATTCATTTGTATTATATATTTCGAGTTATTTCGAGTCCGTGGCGAAGTATCTTGTTGCGCGGCTTTAACAAATTACCGGACGTGTAGCTCTGGAAAGCTGCATACTCCGTCAAGGAAGATCCCTTTCAGACATAACTATTACTTAGATCACCGGTCGCAAATAATATTCAGTATAAATATAAATCGGGAGACCCATTGAGGTGCGTGAGGCCTCCGAAACCAAGGTTAAGTTGATAATTAAACATAATGGAATGATAAAAAGTTTATAATGAGAATATATGCATTGTTTTGGTTTGCGCATTGGAGTTCTTCTAACAAGGGTTTCGGTTAGCAAGCAGTGACTTGATCGGAACGTTTTTCCCTCTACGCATATCGCACTTGGCCATCTTCCTCTTCATGTTTAGTGTATGACAGATTGATTACGTAAGACTCGTTACGACTCGTCACGTAACCTTGAGGCCAAGCATCGCCGGGGCCATCCGCGGGACGAAGGGACGCTTCATAAGATGGGATCTAGACCATCCTGGAAAGGTATCTGCGCAACGAAGCGGCGGCAGAGCAGCGATGATGAAGAACTGGAGCGGGAGGCGGAGGGAGGGCCTGACGTCGGTGATATCAACGTCGATACCCGAGCTGATGAAAGCGACTCCGACTACGAACCTTCCGATGACGGTAATGGAAAGGAAGATGATGACGATGTTGATGATAATGAGGTGCCTGGGAAAAACCACGAAGTGGCTGGAGCTGCGGACAACGCCATACCCAACACACATGCTGATGCCGATGACGACGACAGTGGGGACGAAGAGGGGGAGAGGGAGGATGATGGCGACGATGATAATGATGATGAAGAAGAGGGGGAAGGGGAGGGGGAAGAGGCAGATGGTGATGAAGATGAGGACAATTGCGAGCCTCCAGCTGATTACATGGACGATGGCACTGAGGAGACCGACAGCGCGGTGAGCGACGCCGAAGTTCGGAGACCAATGTCCATTCAGGACTTCTTAGCGTGGCGTCTGCTGGGCCGGGTTCGCGAACGAGGACAAGAAGCGACGCGCACAAGGTGGGCAGTTCAGTTCGGTGGCTGCTGGGGCTTTGGGGGCTTTGGAGGCATATCTCCAAACCCCCTGCATGTGTGCATGTCCCGCACGCCCTTATCGGCAGCTGGAAGAGAAGGGCGTAGAGAAGTTGCGGGCCGCAAGAGGGTTCAGCGCTCCCCCTTTCTCTTCAGCCGCGCGCCGGTTCGTCACCGGCTGGTGGCAGTGGACATATGCCGCTGTAGCATCAGATACCGTGCGGGTACGTCATGCGGGGTAGTCAAAGCGGGGTTTCAGGGCGGGTGCAGAGGCCGCCCGCCGGTCCCGGGAGGCCGCTTCAGTGTTATTTGGGTCGCTGTCAACGACCACCAATAGAGACCTGGCAGCCCTTCAACTCTTCAACTCCTTCGCAAGTCCCCAAAAGAATGACCTGAAGGTGGAAGGTGGCACCTGGAACTGCGCCTTTGGGGGGAGGGGGAGGGGGAGGGCGTGGAAGTGCAGGTTTCACTATCGCGATTGCCGAGCGTACGGATGGGTTTAAGGCGGCTGCAGCAGGTGCTCGTGATAGCGTCGTGCAGCTTTTGCCCCCATCCCCACCCCTCTACCTATCCGCCAACTCTCCCTCCCCCAGTCAGTCATCCTTGACGGGTAGTCCTGGCTTCATTACCAGCGTTTCGATGTTCGTCTCCCCCCACCACCACCGCCACTCGGGGCCCCCTTCCAGATACGCACCGTACGAGCAGGCCGTCCCCCAGGCGCTGACCCGCGGGTCGCTCTGGCAGCAGCTCACTTTGGCTACCGGCGCAACTGGTCCGGCGGTTCGAAATCGGGCAGCACGGTTTGACGTGAGTGACGTGGGCCGAAGCGCTCCAGGGAGGGGTCCAGTGCCCTCCGCATGGGGGTACTAGCGGGCGGCCGTAGGTGGGAGGTCCTCCTGCTCGAGGGGGACATGAAGGAGGGGCAGGCGGGGTGGGGTGGGGCATGGGAGGCACGGAGGGGGCCGTACGGGGTTAGGGCTTCTGCCACCGGAGTTGAGAAGAAGGGGCCGTGAAAGGTCCTAACATGTGCATCTGTGTGTATGTTGTGTATACGGCACACGGTGCATATCTATCGACATTAAAATTCGATCCAATTGAAGTTGACATCAAGAGAGGCCGCCTGGTGGAAAACTTGGAATACCCCAAAAATACCCTACGTAACGAATACCCCGAAAAGGTATTGTTTGGGGTTGGGGCCACGTCAGCGCCTAGGTTGCCCCGGCATCTGCGTTGTGGTCATTTGTGCGGACCTTATTACCCCCCCCCCCACGTCCCCGGGGGCATTGGGGCCAGTAGCAGATGCGAATAGAGGCCACTACGTACGGTGCACGCGGATGACCCCCTTCTCCGTGTGCTATACCGCTACTGCTACTGCTACTGCTATTGCTACTGCTACTGCTACTGCTACTGCTACTGCTACTGCTGCAGTCACTGTTGGATGCGGGGTACGACTGCTCCATGTTTTCCAGCCGGGATGCGCCATACGGCATGAAAAAAAGACAGGTAGTACATAACGTGACGCGTGATGTGTATGGAGTAAGGCCGACTTCGTAATGCCTGTCGCTGTCCCAGGGAAGGCCGTACAAGGGGAGGTTTTCGAAACGAGGCCGTACGATTGCGCAACGTAATGAAACACAACAGATTCGATGCCCCCTGGAGCGAGGGCAGCAATCATTGAGACGTACCGGATGTCGATATTCCCCCGACTGCTGGGAAGTGCCTAACCAGGGGAAGAGAAGAGAAAAGAAAAGAAGTGGTCGTACCAAATAATGAGCGAAAGGTTTGGTTACAGCCTCAAGACTCCACAGCAACAACACCCAAGCTCGGGGACGGCTGGAACTGCCTGGTCGCCGCCCACCTGCGTGTTGCCATAACGATGATCTCACACACACATACACACACACACATACACACATACACACATACACACACATACACATACACATACACATACACATACACATACACATACACATACACATACACATACACATACACATACACATACACACACACAGACACACACACAGAGACATAAACACACACACACATACACATAAAAACACACACACACACGCATACTCTCTATCTCCACAGCTGCTTGTTCGAATATAACGGGGTTTGTATTTCCTAATTGCGCCCGAATCGGCGAAGGGGTTCCCCCCCCCCGGGCGTCATGATGAGGCCGCACCCTCACTGACCCAGGCCCCCCCCCGCGGGATGGGGGGCAGGGGGGGAACCAGGCCGCGCCCCGGTTTTCCCCGCTGGCGAGTCGTACCAGGCTCATGGTCATCCCCCTCCTTTCATGGACAGATGCATGTCCTGGACCAACTATATATTTTTCCTCCGTAATTCCGATTCTTCCGTGCTTCTGTACCTCCGACTTCCGTACGGAGTCCTGGTTGCTTGGCCTTCTCAGTTCTCACCCCAACTCCCCTTTTTGTTTGTCGGGGTCGTAACCCACACGGCACGCGGCCGCTCCGTCAGGCTGTGTGTGTGGCGGCGGCGCGGGATCCCCGAGTTGCTGCCCGTGTCACAATATGGGGCGCATCCCGTCCCCCAACCTCACCACCCGATACATGGGAAAGCGAAGGAGCGGATGCTGGGGCTGGCGGCGGCGGCGACGACGGCGGAGCCGCTGCCGCCGCCGCCACAGCGGTACCTTCCGCTGCGTCAGGTCGTGCCGCGGCGCCGGGAGGTCCCGGGTCCGCCCTGCCCCCGCCCGGGTACCTCTCTGGTACGGCACTCATGCCCGCCCCCCGAATGCTGTTGCGGCGGGAGCAGGGGGAGGCGGCGGGTTTGGGTGCGGGGTGGAGTGGAGCTCAAATGCGTCACATGCAGTGCTACCGGGCCCTGCCGCGGTGAGGATTGGCGGGGGCGCGAAGGCAGCAGAGGCAGAGGCAGGGGCGGGGGGCAGGGGTGTGTGTATGTATGTGTGTGTGTGTGTGCATGTGTGTGTGTGTGTGCATGTGTGCGTGAAGGCGGGGGTGCATCCGTTCACTCTCCACCGCTGCACTGCACCCCTTTGGACGGAGCTACACGTAGTTCTCCACCATCTCGGTTAGCCATGCTTTACAGCAGCGTCTACAGCGGTACCCTGTCTCGTGTATTCGATTTCCCCCCCTCCCCCCTTCCTCCCTCCACCCCTGCAGTTACCCCCACGAGGTGGTGGACCGACTGGACTCCCGGGCGTACATCGGGCAGTTCTCAGCTGACGGACAGTTCTTTGTGGCGGCCTTCAAGGTGCTGGGCGTGTTTAGGTGGGGGGTTTAGGTTTTAGGGTTAAAGGGCGGACGTTAAAGCGTGCGGGGGGCCGGGTTGGGGAAGATCTGCGCTTCCCGTACCCCCGGGTGGGGAATCTCAACTGCCTGCTGCACAGGTACGTCTCAGCAACTTGCCTGACAGCCCATTAAACAAACCCATTCTCCCCCCTCGTTAATCATATCTTCTACCGGCCGGCGTTACAGGATAGCCGCGTACGACTGTACGACGTGGAGCGCGGATGGCGGCTGCGTAAGGATATCACAACGCGGTTGTGCCGGTGCGCGTGTGTGTTTTTGAAAACGAGTTTTGAAAACCCTGGTGATCCAGCTCGGGGGTCGTGAGATCATGATTGCATGACACGATTGACGACACGATTGAATGAGAGCGGCAAACGAGTGTGTGTGTGCATGTGTGTGTGCATGTGTATGTGTGTGTGTGTGTGTGTGAGAGGCGGTGAGGGCACTGGTCAGGGTCGGTCGACCCCCCCGTGTCAACGTGAGAGGTGAAAGCGGTGGCGGATATCACCCGACAAGACGCTGGCATGTCAGTGCGGCAGCGGGGGGGGTGTTCGTTGCCCCCTCTTCTGGTTGGAGCCGCATTCACAGCATAGGCCAATACGGCAAGCCGTCGACATGGCGGCATGAGGCCCTTCCGTACACACACACACACACACACAGATACTCAGCAGGCGCTGTTTGAGGAACGCGCTTCCGCACCCTTTGTCTCCCCCCCTCCTGTTTTGGGGCCGAAAGGTGGACCATTACCGACACCTCCGTATCTCCTGACCAGCGCTTTGTACTCTATTCCTCCATCGTACCCATCGTACACTTGGTTGAGGTACGTGAGGGACACTGTACAAATGGCGGGCGATTGCGAGGGGGCGGGGGTCAGAAGGTTTTAAGCGACTCAGTCCGTGGATATGTAATCTACACCGCTCGTCCGGCTCTCCACATTTCTCGTCCCGCTTTGGACGAGCAGGTAGTTGATTAAAGGGTGCCTCCCTGGATTGAAATCTTTGTTGGGGTGCCATCCCCCTTCACCTGGGGGTTGCGGGGTGTGTGTGTGTGTGTGTGTTCGGTGCTTCCCTTACGGGGGCCAGGTTTGACCCCCCTCACGTTGGGTGGGCGCGGGTCCCCAACACCATGCCCGTCTTGATCGCCGTCGACATCGGGGTCACAACACACATCCGTACCTTACCCCCAGGTCGGCAGCGTGTACGACAACGTAACATCAATATTCAACATTACCCAGGTGGGGCCTGTGGGCTTGGACTGGACTAGATTGGGTGAGGAGCGGGCGGGGGGAAAGCTCTGCACCTCTTTCGGCAGATCATGGGGAGGGTTCGGCAATCAGGTGGGTGCGCCGTAGGGGGCGACTGAGGAGGGAGGAGGGAGGAGGGAGGAGGGAGGAGGGAGGAGGGAGGAGGGAGGAGGGAGGAGGGAGGAGGGAGGAGGGAGGAGGGAGGAGGGAGGAGGGAGGAGGGAGGAGGGAGGAGGGAGGAGGGAGGAGGGAGGAGGGAGGAGGTCTCCCTCATAGCTTATGCTTTACGTCCACCATCCACCTACCTTGTGCCCGTGTGTCCCGTGTGCTCAATTGCCCGGGTTCATTGCCCACGCGTCGTGAGGTGCTCCTGGCGGATTAACCGAACTTCTCCTCAAACCCTTTCCGCTCCCTCCCACGCACCCGGCAAACTGGGCCCTCTACGCGAAGGTGCACGAGCCGCTCGACTTCAGCAGCAACAATGAGGCGCAGGGATTCGGCATCTGGTGCGCCGGGCCTGGGGCCGCTGGTGGAGTGGGGTGACGCTGGTGTGTGTGTGTGTGTATGTTTGTGTGTGTGTGTGTGTGTGTGTGTGTGTGGAAGGATGTTGTGGGGCCAGGCTGCTGGAGAGCGGTGGGTTCGGGGGGTTGGGGAAGACAGGGAATGCTGATTGTGCTGTCACCAAGGGGAGGGGGATGGCGGGGGGCACGGATTTAAATCCGATGTGTGTGTGTGTATGTGTCGTCAGAGGGGGAAGAGGGGAGGGGAGAGACAGGACTTCCCGGAGTGAGGTAACCACCCCAATGAGGCCCCCTGTCATTTTGGCGACCCCACCCCACCCCCGCGATTGGGAGCCCTCGCACTGGCTGCTTTGCCGATTCGCTTCTCACGCGGGACGGACGCATCGCTGCCGCATTGACGGTTACCGCTTCAGATGCGGAACCCGGCGCCATCAGCTGCCGTACATCACGTCCTACGATACCCGCCTTTCCCCTTCCCCTCCTGACCGCCAAGCCCCGGATCCCGAGCTGCCGGAGTCAGGGGATTGACCTCTCTTGAGAGGTGATGACCACATACATGATCACATACACACACACCTATCCCCCCTCACCGTCAACCCACTTATACACACACATCCATCCGCCCTTCCCCCCCTGCACTCAGGTCGGTTCAGTGGTCGGGAGATGGTCGGGAGATTGTGGTGGGCAACAACGATGACGTGAGGGGCGCCGTACTGGGGATGAGTGTTTCGTATGAGGGGTGTGGGGGCGAGGGGAACAAGCAGGGCAACCATCGGGAGCTGCAACGTGCGGAACCCGGCTTAGTGACGTAGTGCCCTTGGGGTGTGTTGGGTGGGGTAGGTGGACGTTTATATGTGTTTTACGTGTCGTACTGTTGGCGTGAGTAATAAGGGAGTACGAGGAGGGGGAATGGGGGGAATGGGGGAATGGGAGTACGATGAGATCTGCATGTCCTGGCGGCGTAGCCCGTTGGGGCCCTTAGGCATCCGGGATCTCTTGGGTAAGGAGGGGTAGGGGGGGACATAGGCGAGAGTCATGATTCTGACACGTGTGGGTTTTGAGTCTTCTTGACCCCTGACCCGCGGGTCACCATGGTTCCGTCTTCGGAAGTCCCTCATCTTTCCCCCCTCCTCCCCCCTCCTTCGTCCTCCTCCTGGACCCTTTTTCCTGGCCGCATGTGCACGTCTGTGATGCTTGCAACGTTACCACCGCCGCCTCGTTAGGTGAGTTCGCGTGAGTGCCTGCTGTGTTTTGATGGTGCGCATCAGATGCGGTTATCTTGTGGAAGAAGCCAGCTGCTACCATCTGACCATGCCGGGGATTAGTGATTGACCTGATTGTACTTAATCTCAGTTTCTCTACGGCCCAGTATCAGGTTGCTCGTGCATCTGACTTCCCCACTTTTGCCTACAACCCCACCCCACCCCACCCCACCCCACCCCACCCCACCCCACCGCACCCCATCCTCCCAGTCGGTTGTGGTCATGGACGTCGAGACGAAGCGCGTGGTGGCTTCCGCACGCGGCCACCAAGTGAGTGCGATGATCGCGGGGTGGAATGGTTTTTGGCGGGGGTGGGGGGGTGGGGGTTTTGGCGGGGGTGGGGCTGGGGGGGGTGATGGGGGTTGTGGCGGGGTTGTGGGGGGTTGTGGGGCCGCCCACATAATGGCATAATGTAGTTCCTGGCGCTGTCCATCCCTCCTGTTGCACCGCCGCACTGCCGTACCGCCGTACCGCTGCACGCGCCGGCCGTTGCGCTTATACGGCACATACACAAGACGGTGGCATTTCGTGGCATCTCCCACACTCCGTATCTTGCCGAGCCTTATGCCCGGAAGGGGTTGGAGGTTTGTGTTTTTTTGCTCGTCCTCTCTCCCCCCCGAACTCACACCCGTGCCGATCGGCCCCTCCCTCCCCGGGGGGGTGGGGGTGGGGGTTATCCGTGCCGATGATCTCAGGATGACGTGAACGCTGTGACGTATGCGGACTCCACACCCAACATCATCATTTCGGGAAGCGACGATAACTACATCAAGGTGTGTGTACGTCTTGTGTACGTCATGGATCGCGCATTACGATGCCGTACACTTGCTTTGGATGCAATACAGCTACATGTGGCGTACTGGCTGGCTCTCATACCCCTATGGGGTGACTTATGTAACTCATAATTTCACCCCATCCCGGGGGAAGGGGAGAGACAGAGGTGGAGCGGGAAAGAGAAGGCCGGGGATTTGGGTTTTGGGTGCCCCAGTGGCTGTGGAACCCCGAGTATTCTGGTTTTGCATAAGAGGAGTACGGAGGTGCAATTGGCATCTCTGCACCCCCATTAGCACTTTAGTGGAGCGGAGGCGGAGGTGGCGCCGGCCCTCAGGACAGGTCGGAATTAGAAAGAGCCCCAGGGGGTTGAGGGCAGATGTGCAGATGTGCGGTTAGATGCAGTTAGGGGGTGTTGTTTGGGTGGTTTGCGCCTCAGGCAGCGGCTCATCTCGGGCAGCCGCTGAAGAGTCGCGGCGGCCACCTTCTCAGCTTAGAATCCGCATGAGGACTTGGCTTCTTTTTCCCACACCTGCCCCCCCCCACCACCTGCCCCGCTCAGCTCTTTCCACCCATCCACCCATCCACCCCTTCCGACCGCGCTTCCGTATAACTTTCCGCATCTTCCCGCCCCAACCCTTTTCCTTCCCCCGCTTTGAAGGTCTGGGACCGCCGGACTATGTCTGTATCGGAGCAAACGGACAGGCCGCGACCCGTGGGTCAGTGGGCATGTCACTAGCTTGCGCGCTTTGTACGCACCTGCCATTTTCGGGCTTCGGAAGGAGGGTGTTCCTCGAGCCTCACCCGAGGATAAGGGTTAGCTCGTCTGCCGGGGTATGACATCCTCCTTCACAGCATTATATGCGACGTGAAACTCGACACGGCCGCCAGTTGCAAGATGTGTGCTAATTAGGTCCTTTTTCGAATCCATACCTGCACTGGGCGGTGGATAATGCGGAAGGGCGAAAAGTGCGTAAACAGCACTGCTCATGCGATAACCGTCTCTCAGCATCTTTGCCTCGGTGTCCTCACTGCCCGCGCCTCTTGCCATGCTTTCTCCCTCCCTCCCGAACCCCCCTCCCACCCGCCCCTCCTGTGGCTGTTTACCTCAAAAAACTTCTTCCCTGGACAGGTGTGTTGGTGGGCCACACGGAGGGTCTAACCCACCTGCACTCACGAGGGGACGGCTTTTATGTGCTGTCCAACGCCAAGGATCAGACCGCCAAACTCTGGGACCTGAGGACACTGCAGGTGAGGAACGCTGAGGAGTGGGGTTGAGGCGGAATGCTGTGGGTTACATGGGCAAAATGGTTACGGAGAACCCCGAACCCAACAACTAAATACTGAAGCCGATTGGGGTGAATGGATGAGGGCGTGTCTCCCTAGCAGGGGAGAAGCACGCATGGCTCCGGCCCCAGGTTATGGTCAGTGGACCGCTGGCGAGGAAGAATGACACCATCACCCTGTAACACTTAGATACGATGAGAGAAGGCAACGCCTGCTGAGGCCTCTGTCGATGCGGGTGCCAGTACGAGAGGGTGCGTGTCACTCATGGATATATGCCATTGTATTTATAACCTTAGTGTTGTGATTTCTTTGCTCCTCCCTCTGGCCCCTCTAACCTAAGCCCTTAATTTGTCAAATTGTCATTTTCCCGCTCACATCTAGGCCGGCGGCTCTCTCCGAGACCCAACAGCCGCCGAGCGCCTGCCCATGTCCCACGTGCCGCGCTTCAACTGGGACTATCGGTACGCTGGGGCTTCGTTCTCTCTTTCACCTATGCGCCATCCACGAGGGTGCCACCCACCTAGCCACGTCCATAAAGAAATCGTTTTAGCGGGTGGATAGGTCGGTTAGAATTTAGGTGAATTGTCCGGTACTACATCACGTACCGAGCGTGGCTTCGATGTTTACATAACACGGCCTCTTCGCAACGACCCCCCAACCCATGCAGTTGGCAGGAGTACCCTGCCTCCGGCCGGGTCGTAAGGCATCCTCATGACAGCTCCGTACAGACATTCCGCGGACACAGCGTGCAGAGCACACTCATTCGTGCATATTTCAGCCCCGCACACAGCACAGGGCAGCGCTTCGTGTACACGGGCAGCGCGTTGGGTGCTGTACACGTTTACGACATATGCACAGGGCAGGAGGTGGAAGGTAGTCCGCTTAAGCTGCATCGCAAGCTGGTGCGGGATGTTAGCTGGCACCCATTCGACCCCGTCCTGGCGACCGTCAGCTGGGTAAGGCGTTGTGACTGGGGTATAGACAGGGGACAGGGGCATTAAGTGCTGCGCGTGTTGGTACAAATGAGAAGACAGCTTGTTTTATCGTGTTTGTAAATTTACCTAAAGCTTTTGAATTTCTACGGTATGACTTTGCTTGCTCAATTGCCGATTTCACCAATACTTCATTTCGCAGGACGGTACAGTAGTTCGGTGGAATGCGACCACTCCATCAACTGACGTCTGTGGGGTTCAAGTGCCATTGCAAGATGCATACAACTATGATTACTAGGCGACCAAGTGTTCTGAAGTTTTTGGAAGTTGACAAAATGTATTACTGGATGTAACTGAGAGACGTTTTCACGGAGTGAAATACGCAGAATTTCGCAAGTGCGTTACAGCACGTGTAGAAGTTCGAGTACATATTGCCAGGTGTAGCGAATTCCAAAATGCATCAGCCAGGCAGAAAACTCGACTTGTACATAGAACTTCCAAGTGGATTATTTCCACATAAAACACGCTCCGGACTAATCTCCGGCGCATGTACGCGATAACACTCCGGCAAACACTCCCGTTGAGTCATGTCAATGACACGTGGTCAGAATTGTTTCGCGCGCGAATCAGGCGGAAATCTACGCCACGGGCCACTATGGAAAACCTAGCCATCGCCGCATCGCTCCTAATCAGCACTCCATGCTGCCGAAGCGTGCTGCTTAGTAGACGTAGCCCTTCTCATACATGCCCTGGGCAGCCTCCTTGCCCTCAGTGGTCGGGTCGTACTTGCCGAGCTGAGCATCGGAGTTCGCCTTAGCGCGCTTGAGGAGCGCAGCCTGAGCGACCGGGACGTTCTCAGCCTTGCCCTGCCACGTCTTCAGGACAGTGTTCTGAAGGGCACGGGCATACGAGAACGACACGTGCCATGGGTTGGGCTGCTGGTTCATGGCGTTCAGGTTCAGGGTTGACTCAAGCTCCGACTGGCCGCCGGACAGGAACATGATGCCTGGCACGGCCGGCGGCACGCGGCGACGCAACATCTTCAGGGTGTACTCGGCAACCTTGGCAGGGCCGGCCCTGTTGGGGCAGTCAGCGCCTGGGGTAACCATGGCGGGCTTCAGCAGAATACCCTCAAACAAGACCTTGTTGTCGGCCATGTACTTGAAGGTCTCCGCCCAAACCGCCTCCTGGACCTCCAGGCAGCGGTCGATGTCATGCTCACCTGAGCAAGTCAAGTTAAGGTTCACAGAAGTCAATTTTCTGATTTCGGGTCCATGGAGTAAAATCCTCAAGGCAAAGGGTCGACCCATCCGATCATAAAATCAGTGAGAGGAAGTGTCCGTCGGTGCCCGCAGAGTAAGAAGCAATAATAATTGCGAACGCTTGAGCTAATATCCCAGATCTAAGTATTGCAATAATGAGCAAATTGTTCAGAGTGCAACTTCTTGAGAGCGCAACATAAGTATTAGGATTAACATATTATATAGCTGCCATTCGAACCCATACGTTATAACCCGAAGGAAACGCCTTCAGTCTGCTTCCCGGCGAACAGATCGATGTCTGAGAATCTCACCATCAAGCAGAACCTCAGGCTCGACAATCGGCACCAGACCAGCGTTCTGGGCAATAGCCGCATAGCGAGCAAGGCCATACGCGCAGTCGCGTGCGGCGATGATGGATGGGCCGTGAGGGATGGAGACGACCGAACGCCACTTAGCGAAGCGGGCGCCAGCCTTGTAGTACTCGGCGCAGCGCTTGTCCAGGCCATCCAGGCCCATGCACCATGACTCGCCATTGGTGTTAGCCAGAGGGACCAGACCCTTGTCGACCTTGATACCGGGCACAATGTTCTCCGCCTTCATGGCGTCGACGAACTTGCGGCCATCCTTGGTCGACTGGTACAGGGTCTCCTCGAACAGAATAGCACCCGAGATGAACTGGCCCAGGCCCGGGGTGGTGCACAGCAGCTCACGGTAAGCGCGGCGGTTCTCCTCGGTGTTCTCCACGCCGATGGAGTCCAGGCGCTTGCCGCAAGTGGCGTTAGACTCATCCATAGCCAGGATACCGCGGCCCTTCGAAGCAACAGTGTGGGCGGTCTTGACGAGCTCCTCATCGTACTTGCCGGCGCGGACGACCACGCTCTTGCGCGAGCGGGCGGCGGACACGGCCTTCAGGCCGGCCGACTGCTTCATCATTAAGGCCATATTTCTGCTTAATACGAATAAGAGCGACAAGCCGGATTTAGTTGTGCTTACTGCACAACCTGTGTTACCCAGAATGTACCGATGATAGGCAACGCGCAGAACTTAAACGCCAAGCAGGACCGGTCGTTCATCCGTCGTACGAGGGTAGGGTTTCGGAGCGCTTAACAGCATATGTCAGCTGTTGTAATTTCCGTTTTTGTCAGTCGCAATAACGTACATGAAAACATATGGAAATTTGGATTATGAATTAACTGATGTGGCCAAATCAGTAGCTGAGCATTTTGATGAGGGTGTGAGGAGGGCCTGGACTTAGACCTGCTCGGCAAGGGGCTATCCTTAGCGCACCTTTCCATCCAGAATTTGTGTCGCGTCGCTTGGGGTCTTGGATTCCGAGACCTGGAGGCGTATGTATGACATACATGTAGTCTAGTGCACATCTTACGGCTCGCTGCAATTGCTAAGTGGCGGCACCATTTTCGACCAATAAAGCCAAAGGCGGCGCCGGGATGCGCGTGACCCAACTTTCTTCTGCGATAGCATTCAGCTAAGAATGAATATTCACCCTCCCTGAACGCTGACAGTCAGCCTTGCACCCCTTTATTCCCATCCAATTATT
This sequence comes from Volvox africanus, assembly GCA_030268105.1. NCBI lineage: Eukaryota > Viridiplantae > Chlorophyta > Chlorophyceae > Chlamydomonadales > Volvocaceae > Volvox > Volvox africanus. The sequence continues at coordinate 3,264,657 of BSDZ01000017.1, read as the reverse complement.
TCTAACATGATTTATTCGGCCTTCGCGGCGCACAGCAAGGACTAATATTTGTACTTCCCAAGCCGTGTACCCAACGGTGACGCCAACGCAAGCCTGGGAGAGGCATTGATGGAGGCGGTGGCGGAGGAGGCGCGGATTCCGCTGGTCCCGGAGCTAGATGAAAGGGACTGCAAGTGGGTTAGTCAGGTATGTGGTGTGGTGTGGTGCCGTGTACATATTTAAGGTCTCTGTGTGGGCGTCGATTGTAGCACGGAGATAACACAGCGAGACAGGCGCATGGACGCACCAAAGCACTGCCTGCTTTCCGGGACTGGCATCCCCGGGATAAATGGTCGCCATGGATACCAGCGAATACCATTGTCACCACAGCGCCTATGAAGGGCCTATGCTTGTGTGCCTACCAGCGAAGTACTCTTGACTTCCTGGCAAGTGTAAATGACCAGAATCCATCCGATCGGGAAGAGCTGCTGCATCAGGGTCAGTCTATCAACGCTCGCCGGCTCTCGCAGGATACCTGGCGTGACTTGCCGTATGACTGGTCCACGCTGCTAGAGAATGTGCTTGACCCCAGCCATGTGCCCTTCACTCATCACGCTTCTCTGAGCAACAGAAAAAATATCGTAAGTGGTTGGTGGAACTTCGGGAAAGGTGGGACAGACAGGATCAGGAACCTGTATGCACCATGACAACCTGGCGAAGCTTGTGGCCATTTAGGTTTTGCCTCCACTCCCCCTGGCCTTCGGACCCGGACTGGCGCAGTGGCTGCGTGCTTACCCGTACCAGCGAGTACGGTACTTTCACAGCACTGCATGACCCTCCGTGTCAAAGACTCCTGATATTGCCTTGCGCAGATAGCCGCAGCTGTAAACGGCCGTAGTAGTGTCCTCCTAGTCGCCACAGTCCCCGACCGCCCTCCTTCCCTCATGTCGTGCAGGGAGCGTTTGACCTGAAGTTGATGTCACTGCTCTCGAAGCGCGGCTTTGATGGCATATGGAAGACAGGTGAAATATGGTCTGTGAGAGATATGATCTGCCCAGGAACCCGCCACCGCAGTTCTTGATCAGGTGAGGGCATGGGGGAATGCATGCGGGCTATGGAATGTGCTGATGTGGGTGCCGTACAGTTTATATCAGGGTTACTCTCAACTCTCTGTGCCGCCGTCGGCGTGGAAGCTGCGTCTACGGGGACCGCTGCTGTTTCTGCGGGGACCTTGTCAACGGCAGCAGGGCCTGCAGGCGCCGGTGGCGGCTCCGGCGTGGTCGCTGCCGTCGGCTGGGCGTTATTGAAGGCCACAGTTCTGGTCGCAGGGCCGCACGACCCTTCGGGTGTTGGGTACATGGTTCGTGCGGCGGTCTGGGCACTTGTGGCTGCTGCTGCAGCTCTTGTAGGGTCGCGATTAGATGGTCTGCAGCGACTGTTCTACGAGGGTGTGTACCCGCCGCCACGGAACTTGAAAGCATAAGCGATGAGAACCAGGATGTGCTGCAGGTTGAATCGTCTGCATGTGTGCCATGGGGGGACATTATGTCGTGCAGGCATGTGGGAACAGCAGGCGGTCAGGGCTTTGATGCTTTTGTACACGGCGCGGTTGGAAGGCGGTGGACTCACCCTTGGCGGCTTTTCCAGCTTATGCTTTGTTGTGCGTGAGAGGCTGAGCGACAGTCTGTGACTTAGGTCTGTGGTTGGAGGTAATGACAAGGTCTCGTCTTGCGCCCAGCTGAATTTAGAGTCAGCTAGGTTAGGAAAAGAGGCTGTCTCTTCCCAGTCAGCCCTAAGCATCGCTATTGCGCACCGCCCGGGGAAACGCCATATGGGCTGAATTGTCTGACTTTGTATCGGCACGCTTCCTCGCTTGGTCCTTCATGCTGCCTTTGTGCTCCAACCGTAATGAGTGTGGTGTAAGGTTTATGTCAGTGCCACGTCCCAGCGTTGGGCATTCAGCATTTTCGTTTCGTCCGGCGCCGTTTTCCTTACAGAAAGATAGCACTGTAGTAGCAGAGAGAACACACGAGCCTAGAGCTTGTGCTGATTCAGGAGCAAAAGAGCCAAGCAAGTAGGAGACACTGATATTGGCTGCCGATTGCAAGGATTAGGACTAGGAATTTAGCTACCCAGAGGATAAGGAGAAGCAGTTGGGAAAGATGCATCCTGAAGGACAGACCCGAATTTCCAAATTCCCCGGATGCCCATATTTACTATGATCTCATGAATTCGCGATTAAATGATACGAACGCTTACAGTGCGTTCAAGCCTTCAGGCAAGACACCGTGTTCGTTTTAGCTTGCGTAATACATCTCATCGTTGTTTGCAGCACTGCGTCATAAGGGCTTATAAAGTCATGCAATTTAAAAATATTACATGTTTTTACTTATTTACTCTGTCATCCTTTTGCGCGTCTGGGTTGCGATGTGCGTTTGGAAACGCTGTACGATTACCTTAGACAAACCATGGACGCGTTCCGCACCGTTTCTATACACTTACCCGGCAAGTTGCAACCCTCTAATCGTCTCTTATTGATATGCGCTATTTCTTTCAATAAAACGCCCGGATATTAAAGCTTGAACTGAACCGGGGCAAGATCGACACGCAGGACGGCCCGGGCGAGCGACGCCGGGCGACCGAGGTTACGTGATACCTGCCGATAATTACAACAATATCCAGTGCATTGAAACAAGGATGGATTACAGCGAGTAGGATTTGACAATCTTACATTGCTTAGGTTGTAGGTTCACTAACTTGGACCAGTCGCAGGGCACTCAAAGGCATATTTACACCCGACTAGTAGAGTCCTGCGATCATTGGCCAATCGCGTTAATGTAATGGGGATCACAACAATAACATTTGGTTCCCGTCCTTACGAGTATGAATGCGCATGCTGTCTTGCCCCGAGCTCGGCCGACACAAAAGTGCGTTGCCCCATGCTAAATGATTACTTAGGCCCTAGATCTGCACCATGGTGACGTATGATTTGATGCATTTCTTTGTAAAATTGGTATCGAACTCCTGGATGCGCACCGTCGATTGAGGCAGTTTCACTTGCGCTGTGCGCACACCATCCTCTCGGTAACACTCGTTTGTCATGAAAGTTATTTAGTGTGCAACCCTGTTTGGGTATCGTCCTTTCGTGTCGAACGTCGTAGAGCGTTCGTGCCAGTTTCGTTTACTGCTAGTTTGCTCCTCTTTACTTAGAACCCGATTCTGAGTGAAATGTCTGTGATATAAATACCACTTGGTACTTACAGCTTTTTGGTCAATGCGGGAGAAAAAGTGTTTATGACGAGTACATGTTCATCAACAGACCTTCACCCTGCCCAGCACGAATTCGAAGGGAATGAGAAGGATCACTTTTCAGACGCAGCTTCTGTTCACTGATATTAAGATTCTTTGAGATAACAACTATTCACCTCGGAATATATATCATGCGTTCCTGTCGTACCCCATAGGGGCACCATCATGTAATCTTCAGGACCGTTATATCGCACACTGATTGCTATTCAATTATGCAAATTACAAAAATATTTATAACCTCTTCCTTTTAGTTTCTCAGTTAGGTTCCAGTCCAGTTGTACCACAGGGTCCCAACCGTTTCCTGATGGGGTCCACGTGCCCTTAGGGACCTGAGATTGGTTACTTTTATTCATTTACAAAGCAATTTTGATTTGGACGAGCTTCATACCTTCCAAATGGCAGCCTTTGGAAGATAAAACCTCCGTTGGAACATTCTTAGTCAGCATAGTGCTTAACTAATGGTGCGGTGCTAGGGCACTTTGGAAAGAATCAGCAAATAATAGAATACTCTAATATATTTTTGACATGGGGTGACAGCGACAAGGCGCAGCCTGCTGACAATGGCACTTTGGCTATTTCTCTTTTTTTCTTTCTTGAACGTCCACCCATGTGTCACGGGGCGCGCGGTTGGTCTCGTAACATCAGTCATAGATATCGTTAATGCGCTACGTGATCCTTCAGTTGAACAAGTGTTCCTGGGATCGGGAGTCTTTGCATGGGACACGCTATCCGCGTCGGCGGTAGCTGGCGGCCTCGTAATAGGACCCAACCGCCAAGTAGAGCTTGTGGGCAGCGTCACGGTACAACAGCTTTCGAACAATTCAAAATGGCCTCAGCCTCAGGCGCTCCAGTTTGCGAGCGGCATTGACTTCGGTAACACTGGCCAAGGCATCTTTAAACTGGCGGACAATACAACTCTTGGATTTCGAAACCTCTTTATATGGCATGGATTATCGCAGCTTGGCTACGATGCCCAGATTATAACTTTGGCTCAGCCAGGCGTCAGGTATGTTCTCAGGTCGGAGGCTTGGGGGTTGGGTACGCGGAAGAGCTTTGGGGGTAGGACTTTTTGCCTCCATAAAGTGACCGCCTTATGAAACGGCGGCGAGCGATCCCGCTTTCGGAAAGGACAGAAATAATGTCGCCTACGCCCTCAAGTCTACGAGCTGCGCTAACCGACGCTTGCAAAGCGTACAATTGCGGGAGGAAATTTACTAACCCATATCAGGCCTCAATTGGGACAAACAAACCCTTTATGCGTCTCCTTTTCCAGGGCCGCGATCCGATTCACCCAATGTGCGAAGTTGCGGGACGGATGCCTCCCTTTGCAAATCTTCGTGCAGCATGTCACATCCTACACACGGCTCGCAGACAGGGCGGTTCAAACTGCCTCGCTGCAGCCCTTCTGCTACGTGCCGCCCCCGGGAACCCCAGCTAGCTGGATGAACAGCAGCACCTCAGATTACAACGACAACATCAACGTAACGTGCATGGCAGAGGTCCTGGTGCGACCCAACTAGGACGGGGCGGGCGGGGCGGGGCAGGGCATGCCTGACCTGAGCGGGAGGACACCAAACACAGAGAAAAAAAGTGCGACACGTTTCTCCGAATGCGTCCTGAGACACTATGGGAATAATAATTGCACGAGCAGCCAGGGCTCCTTTCGTCCGCTTCGAACAATACTTAGGTACTGCTCAACGTGAACGTATGCAATGTATCTGAGGGGCGCACAGAAGTGGTTGACGTTGGCCTTCCCGATAAACGTTCCAATAGACACGTAGTGGATTGCATTGGATGGTATTGCTCGTAGAGTCAGGGTCAAGGAGTTGGCGGGTTTTCCTAAGCTTTCCTCATTCCTGTTCGGTACGATTATAAACAAACACACACGCGCACACGCAGGCAATTGACGACCTCGCGACCAGCATCACTCGTTTCAACGGCCAGTCATACGATTTGTATGAGCGGAACGTTACGTACTGGTGCCGCGCCTACGCCAGTATGTCGTGCCTCAGTGCTAGCGGGCCGGAACAGTGCGTGAAGGAGTTGCTTTCCAACACTTCCCTTTTCAACACCAGCATCACCGCCAGCCCGCCCAGGTCCCCTGAGGGATCCTCAGCGCAAGATGGGGACGCGGGGGGCAACAACCTAACCAACATTCTCCTTCCAGCCGTCATCACCGGTATGTGATACGTCACACTGGTACCGCTGTTGCTGCGGATTACGTTCGCATCACAGCGCAAAAAGGATGTTGCTACCAGCTCCAATATTTGCGAACTGCTCATTGGCTTCCTGTGTTTCATTCGGAAGGCATCTTCACGTTATGCCGAGTAGCCGTATCGTGATTTGCGATTTACCGGCCGGCGTGACCGTATATGTATGTATGTGTGTATGTATGTTCCTTGCGCAGCCGTCAGCTTCCCACGCCAATAAGTGCGCTCTCCTTATTCGGACACACTTACAGCAGCACCTGCAGTTGCACATCCAGGTGACTGACCCATTTGCCTATCCAGCTTACAGCTAAGTCGTAATGCAGTGTTTTCGTTTACGTACGTAAGGGCCGCTCTGATCCACTTGGACATGGGCTCCGTTGCTGGGGGCCTTCCCACACTTTACACTGACACTGCATCAGCTCCTCCTTACGCGTCATTCCGCACGCAATCATTCTTCCCCACTCGTTTCTGTTCACCAACAGGAGGGTTGGCTCTTGCCTTCGTGTTTGCAACTGTGTGGTGTATTCGCCGCCGGGGTGTCGCGAGGCGCGGTAGCTCCCTGCCCGGTCCAGATGGCCACCCGGGCATGGGCTTCGGAGCCGACTTTGAAGCAGGCGGCAGGGCAGGGAGGCCCGGCCGAGGCATGGGTGCGCGCATCATGCAGGACGCATTGGCCCGGCTGCTTCCCGCTGCGGCAGCTCGCGAGGCGCAGCGGAGGAAGCCGTACGTACCGGTGAGTCTGTGTTTGGGGAAGCAGATTCCGATTCTCACTATTACTGGTAGCACAGGCCCGTCTCCTGCTGCTATTTTCTTAAGTACATAACCAGGTCCAAGCGCTGCGGCAATTCTCAGCGCTTGATTCCCACGCGGACATGAACCGAGTTTGTACGTGCAGGGGTACGTGCCGGTGGTCAGCAAGGAGGCTCTCGACCGGATAGCGAAGGTGGGTTTCGGACGCCATGTGTCTTCTGTTTTGGCTAGTGTGCTAGTGCGATGACCGTCTGTTTGGCAGCGGAGATGACAGGAGGGGAGATGACAGGAGGGGAGCTGCTGGTCCTGCCTGCGTCCCCGACGCTGCCGTTGATCCAGATGTCACTCCTCTTCAAGGCGCTAGGCAACGAGCGGCTTCCTCCATTACCAGACGATTTCTCGCCGTCTCCATGGCCCCCATGGCTACCTGATGATTGGGGTTCGCTTTAACCATACGGCACGCATGCACACCACCTTGGGATGGGGTTCTGGGCTCCCTGAGTGGAACCGCAGTTACACAGCGAAATCGCTCGGCGACCCCTTCCTGGCCCCGAGCCGCTGACGAATCCGGTTTCCTCTGCATTCGCATGCTCGTATCCCCCTTATTGAGGTCCGCGCGGAGCTTAGCAGCAAAATGGTGGTGGCTTCCTCAGGGGACGACCTTTCGGATGTTCGCAATCTGCACCTTGTAGGCAAGGGCACTGTAAGTGCAACTGGGAAGGCGTGCAGCTGTTGGGAACGGGCTCCTTGGGGACGCCCCTCTTTCAAGGCCACCAAAAAAACGCTAGCTGGGGTCGTTTGTAACTAGATGGGTGATGTCACCCTTTGATGGCACTAGGGATACAATCTTTTACCTGGAGGTGTATGAACCTCGTCACTCCTGTTATGCTGCTTGATGGCGTGGTGGTCATGGTGTGAAAGGATGCGGTCGCCCGTCCCGCGCTCCATCATATAAGACTAACGTGCATAGCATAGCCTATTCACCACCCCCGTTCCCCGCTCCCTGCCGCTCTCCCCCTGTCTGCCACCTTATCCCTCCCGCTGACTGCAGTTCGGCCGGGTGTACAAAGGTGGGTGGCGAAACGGTTGGGTGCGTCCTCACGCAGCTCCTGGGACTGCGTGCTGATCGCGCGAAGGTCCGGCGGGCCTGTCAGGCTGCGTTGGTGATGCAGAAGGCGGGATCCACATGACGTGTATTCAAACATCGGGGGGATCACTTGAGGGAGAGAGGTCTGGGCAATGACCTGGAATGAGGTTTGCATTCGGAATTAGCATCCCCAGCGCCCAAGGGAAGTGCATCCATAAGCATAGTCCCCCGCAACTCATCTTGTCCGTGCGTTTCAACCCTCTCCTGACGTGTGAGCATGGAAGCACTGGCCCAATCAACACATAATGGATATCGCATCTGCCTGGATGGTTGCGTGCTTGCGTGGTCGGTGGATGCGGCAGGCGAGTGGAAGGGCGTCACTGTAGCGCTCAAGGTGATCAGTGTGCCGGTCAGCCAGTACGGCCAGGCGCAGTGGCAGCACGTATTGGGGGAGGCCGCCATCTCAACACTCCTCAACCACCCGTGCGTCCTTCAGGTAGCTGGAGGGGATGGCACGGCTTCTCCGTCTTCCCAACGGTGGCGTATTGGTGCGGTGACTGCGCATTTGGGTTAGGTCTCTCGGGGCGGGAGAAGGACGCGTCCCAGACCATCTCTTAGCACCTCCATTCGGCACCTGCATTATTAGGAAAGATCACGACGACTTGAAAACGAGTGCATTCGGATTCGGTCCTGGGATATGTGAGAATTCGCAATCTGCATCTGCGCGGGTAGTGGGTTACATAAAAGGAGCGAGGGGTGGAGGGGGGCTTTCAGTATGCAGGGAACATATGCATACAAGGTATACATCATCTCCAGCACAGCTGACCATTTGTACGGCCTGTGGGGCATTGCCCGCAACGGGCTCACATTGACTGCCCACAGACCTACTCGGTGGCGCTGCTCGAGTACTCCCCGGCCACCAAACCCGTGAGCAGCACTTCAGAGGACGTGATGTAAGTGACTGATCCGAACTCGGCCATTCTCGGTGTTCCACGTACTGCTGATACAACCCAGATGCAATCCCCAGGCAGGTGCTGCCGAATGTCGAGGAGCCCTCCCACCTACCTCTTACCTCAACATCAATCTCAACCTCATTCTCAACCTCAACCTCAACCTCAACGCCAGTCTCTGCCTGTCGCGATAGCCTGTCTCCCCCTTGCTGAGCTGAGATGCATTCGGACTGCCGAATCGCATTGGGCGTTGGATTAAGAATGGCTCACCAGCATGCCCTATTGCTGCCACCTCCACCGCAGGCCACTTCCTGCCATTTTTCCAATGTCGAGATGTGTCTGTCACGTTTTCATCCAGAAACGTCGCAATAGGACTTGCTCGAACTATCATGCCCGTGTGCCCCACCTGCAGGGTCAACACCCGTCCTTCTGAGCGAGGTGGCAGCAATTCTGGACAGTCGCAGAAACACCAGCAACAGCAGAAGCAGCAGAAGTCGGCTCCCAACACTGGTACGGCAGTGGACGACATGGTGCCTTTCTACCAATTGAAAATGGTTTCGGAGTGAGTAAATAGGCCATCAGCGTTTAGCCTGTCGCTCTTGGTGCATGCACACGCTGGCCCGTTTCTTCGGTTGCCAGCCTTGCGAGGGGGAAGTCCATTATGAGGGTGGGAAGCTGAGCGGCTCCGGAGCTTTCCCGCCCTGTCACGGAGGCAGACCGGCTGCCGAATGGCGTTAACACCGGCTGCAGGCTGTACCCTATCCGAGCCCTTTTTAACAGCCCGCGAGGTGTAACAGGCATCCGTGCAAGATCTTGATAACCATAAAGAACTGAATCTAACGCATGTGTGTTATTTGTTTTTCGCTCGGTCCCTTCCGTGACAGGTTCTGCGATGGTGGGTCGGTAGTTCACGCGCTGCGGAGGATGCAGTACTACGACGCTGTCAGTGAGTGGCGGGGGCCCACCAGGTCCATTCGATGGGTCGATTTGAGCTGCAGTTCGTGATGTCTGTGCCCACGAGTGGGGTTAGGGCGGCGGTCCACGGTGCGGTCGGTCCATTGCCGGGTCCCTGGGACCCTGACTCATGTATGCGTGGGCACTGACTCAGGCGCACGTGAGGACGTTCTGCACTTACAACCATCTCCCCGCCCTACGAGCGGATGGTTCTCTAGTGATCTTCGCCTCAAGGCCGCATATCCGAATTCGCAGGTGGCGGGATGTTGCGGCTGCCGGCGGTCATCGATATCGCATCACAAGTTGCGTCCGGGATGGCGTACCTTCACTCCGCCAACATCATCCACGCAGGTACGCTGGACAGCGGGGAGAGGTGTTCGGCGTGTAGGGCACTCAGCGTCCTGGAGGATGAAATGCCACGCGTGATCCACTCACCCGTACCTTCCCTTTTACAACTAAGAGTCGTACTCTTTCGACTGATCGCGATACGATATCGTGAATATGCGAGGAATGAGGAAAACTGCAAATGTGTGGACTTATCGTTGCATTTGAGCCGAATGGCCTCGCCGGTATCTCCTGTCCTATATGTCAGGCCGTTTAGAGGGATGCTAGCCATGATGTGCAATTGCGCCTCTTATGCATGGCTGGTCTGGGCCAGTCATTGCTCCCAGCGGGTTAGGGGAACTCTCCCACTCGCTGCTGAGGGAAAAAAGGGGAGCCAGGAGTGCATCCCTTGACTGCTTACCCAGTAGAAAAAGGGGGAGGGGCCTGCTTAGCTGCCTCATCCTTTTCAAACCCCTGTGAGCCGGTCGTTCGATTTCATGGTGCAGATTTGAAGGCTGCCAATGTACTGCTAAAGCAGCAGCCCGGTAGCGGCCGGCTGCAGGCCAAGGTGGGCGACTTTGGGTTGTCGTTCCGCCTCGAAGAGCCAGAAGCCACGCACGTGACCAAGGGACAGTTAGTAAGTAACGAAGGGTGAACCGGCCGTAGGGGCGTTTAGTAAGCACGAGCCGAGCGCGCGAAGAAAGGCTGCACCATGACCATGCTTCCTAGGAATCAACGCTCGTGGGTTTATCTCAACCAGCGAACCCACCGCATGGATCCATCCAATTGCAGTGACCTGTATTCAGATTTAAGTAGGTTAACCATGTAGATTATGTTGCGTGCATCGGCCGATGTTAAAGCACGTTCCGTCTTATCTTCAGCGCCACTCGCCACTCGCTATGTTGCACCTTCACTTCCCTCTGCTTGGCTACTCTCTATCCCACCCTGCACCCCGGCCACTTCCCGGCTCCTACCCTCCGCCCCCGCCCACACCTGTCCCCCGCATCTTCAGGGATCCATCACCCACATGGCTCCAGGTGCGTGGCCTGCATGCTCAGTTACGGGGCCTCGGCCATGATGGGGGAGCGGGGCGTGCGGCAGTCGTGGAAAGGGGGCCCCGCTGAGTGCTCTGTAAATTGGGCCGCTTGAGTTTAAGGAGGAGGGGATATGTGGGCTGCTAGCGTGTTGGAACTAGGAACGAGGAGGCGCCACGTACGCCTTGACATAAGCATCCAAATATCCCCTCACGTATGTCCTCTCCAGTGCTGGAGATGCGGATTGCACATTCCGTTTTCCGGATGCGCGTCCATGTCCATGTCCATGTCCATCAGAAGGTTCCGGGCAAAGCCAAAAAAGAAAGTCCCACTATTGTGCTGACTGAGCGCCGGTGCAGAAGTGCTGCCTGCAAACTGAGATTGCGCCCTCGTGATTGCTCCGGTACTGCACCCTCGGGACCCCACAGAGGTGCTCCTCCACGGTCGTGTGTCTAAGGCGAGCGATGTCTACAGCTTCGGCGTTCTACGTAGGTCTATTGGGGCCGTGGGACTCCTTGCCGCAATAGCTGTTGTGAGCGAAGGGCAACTGACTGCAACTTACAGCCAACTGTTAACAGCGCGAACGAAGGACGTTGTTAGCACACCGTGCGGTCGCCTTACAAGTCGCCTGCATGTATGACTGTTCCAGTTTCATCCGCTCCTTCGTCCTTCCCGAACCCATATCCCCTCTTGCCCCCTCTTTGCCGCGCTGTATGTGTGCGGCGGCGCCTGCCCATCCTTATGCATCCCACCAGTCTACGAGCTGTATACCGGCGAGCAGGCGTACTTGGATATACCGCAGCCCATGCTAGCCTACCACGTGGCCACCTCGGGCGGAAGGCCCGTGCTGCCGCCACACTGCCCACCTGCATACCGGGGACTGGCCAAAGCTTGCTGGGCATCGGAACCCACGGCAAGGTATGCATGGTCTTGTGTGCATTAGTGCGCAGGTGCGGTATGCAGTGCACGCTGGGGGCTTGAGGGGGCAGCAGGAGAGAGGTGTGATGGTGGTGATGGGTCTTGCGATAGGCAATACCTCTCTCGGCGTTCCGACGCACGATCACGTGCTGTGAGTGGCTAAGGATTACCTCGTCAGAGCGACTGCGTGCCCTCACATTCATCCCGTGCTACCTCGTACGGGCGCACACCTCGGGTACGAATATTACTCTGTTTGACGTTTAAACACGTTGAAGTCCATAAACCCCGTCCTGTCGGCTGGCTGTGTTTGGATTTCCATGTCTCCTCATGCGACCGTTATTAGATATCACACACAGACACACACAGACACACGTGTCCGTACCCGCCCGCCGATTTGCCCACAGGCCTACATTCGAGGAGGTCTACAGGTGGCTGCAGCGTACGTCCGAGGGGGTGAACACGGCGCTCCGTAGCACGACCACCACGGGCAGGGCCAGTCGGAGAGATGCGCCACAGGACGTCGTGGACCTCACGATTGAGACCTTTGCAGCGGCAGCAGCGACAGCGGACGCAGCGGTCCCACCAGGAGTCTCTATTCCGGTACCCATTAACGACCAGCTGCTGCCCGCGCCCGCCACATCGACAGCACAAGTGGACGCCGCCGTCGGCCCAGGGCACAATATCGGCTGCGTGGCGCCGCCTCCCAGCCAAGAGCCCAATGCTGTGCCCTTACTTGGAGCGCCCCGGCTGTGCAGCGGTGGCACGATGGACTCGACAGGGGGTATGGCGGCTGCACCAGCTGTGTCACCGCCCTCGGCATTGCGTCAGGGGCTGGGTCCCACATCTGACCTGGTTGGCAGCAGCGCGCCAGAGGCCCGTGTGCGGACGGGCTCACCTGGAATCAACCAAATGGGGTATCGTGAATCGGGAGGTGAGATGGGGGAAATGCGGCGGTAGCTGTGTGGGCTGTTTTTATGCTGAGTGTTGGACAAGCAGCGGATCGGCGCGCGGATAGAAGATGGTGCATGCATGCGCTCACTCGTTTACTCATGTCTTGGAAGGGCATTGTCTTTCAACGGTGGTAAGCACTGCTTCACTGAGCACAAATTTTACTGCACATTCCTGACAAGGCTCGAAGCGGCTTGTGTACTGTTCGTGTACACATATGATTATGATCTGCACAGTCTCGCACATTGATGCCATGGCATTTAAGAAGGTTGTGCGAGTGACCCAAATTGATAGGATGCTGTGAGAAGTAGAAAGCCCTTAAGGACTTGCAATGGGAAACGCAGGTAAGAGCGGTTTTGCACGTGGCAATGTGCAATGAAAGAGGAGGGAGGGGGACCTTGGATGGTCCCCCTCCCTTCCCTTTCATTCATTTTCATTTAATATTTTACATACTGCGTCAACCGCCGCTCACCAGATTTTACCGAACAAACGTCCTAATCAGCCGTCCCGCCCGCGGAGGTGATGAGACCTTTCTCGATCGCTGGCAGACGCGGTGAGGTAGTAGTGGTGGCTGCTGAGGCTGCCTATTCCATCTGTGGAGGATATTGAGTTCTTTTGGGAGGGTTACTTGGTAGCAGGTGTGGGGGTTTGGAGTTGGAAGGCTGCCCGTGGGTCTGTTCCTGGAGTGCATTCATTAAGGGTGCATGCCAGGGGGCTGGGGGGTTTGCAAGCCATGTACTGACCGGAGGGGATTGGAACGGACGACACCAGTTGCTGTCTGACTAGTTGGCTGTGGATAGAATGCTCAAGGTTGGTCACATGTTCCTTGCATTGGCAAGCTGTGGATGGTCTTCTTGTCCCGGGCATGGCCATCGAAGTTACTTGTTGCACACATGGCTTTTTATAAACGCTAGCATGTAGATCTCTCCCCCACCCCATCCGTGCCATCGAGTACGACCATGGAGGATCATCTTCGCATCTTATCCCGTAAATACAAGTGATTTGCTGTAGACTAGCCAAAATTGTTGAACAGTAGGCTTTGTTACGTGCGCGAGTGTATGCATCCGTAACATTCGTACTTACTTTGCCGTCTAGCTTCGCCCTGTCGGACAGAACACGCTCCTTTGGGAAGTCTCTCGCAAGAAGGCAGGGAAGGGCCCTCGTACGATGGGTACTGCATGCAGTGCTGCTGCGGCAGCTGGATAGCTGAGGCTGGTGATGTCCATCTGTGTGAGTGTGTGTGTGTGTGTGTGTGTTGGGGAAACGGGGGGATTCTAAGGCAAATCTCTGACTTATTCCATTTTTCCGTTTGAGATTAGCCTTTTGATATACATATATATATATATAGAGAGAGAGAGAGCGTGCTACTAACCTTCGACAGCAAGGGATGTTGCAAAGACTGTCAACCAGACAGGTAAGAACACTCTTGCCTTTTGATAATAAGACTCGGAGTGATGGATCGGGGGCATTACACATCCGGGCCACATCCGGGCCCCCCACCCCGGGTGGAGCTACATGTTCATCAGCAGCAGATACATGAGGGATCGGTTCAGGTTGCATAACGTTACAGGTTCTCAAGGTTCGCTTCCCGGAAAGGTTCGCCCACATAGAAATTGCTACTGGAGATATTGCTGGGTACATGGGTGCTGATGGCTACACGACTGCCCGTCTGCTTGTTATCAATCTGATGACTGGATTTCAGGATGCTGCTAACACAAGACAGAGCTGACCAGACCGACCCCAGAATCAAAACCCGCCCCAGAGCCGACCAGGCGATAAATTTACGGTATCACGCTTGCTGCGCGCTACTGAGAGAACATCAGGTTTCCAATGGGTGTTGAGTGAGGTGGACTCTTTTCGCAATATCCGTCAGGGATTCTCTGTCTGGGGCAAGAAATCCTCATGCACGCAAGGCCACACCCCTCTATTTCTCTCTGTACCTTTCTCAGCGCGGTTACGCTGCCTCGAAGGCAGGCTGCTCCACATGGAACAGACGAGGGCAATTAGGGGGAGCAGACGAGGGCAGTATTATACATATGTTCATCATAATGTGTTGACTGCCGCAGGGCAGCAGGGTGTCCATTCAATATGATAGCATATCAGGATAGACGCGCCAGCCAGTGCTCCCGGCTACGGTTGAAGTTAATCCATATCTAAGTTGCTTTGCTTCCGAGACCATAGTAATTTAAGCACGTTCCGAAGTGGAATGCAACAAAGGAGTGTGTGAATGTAGAAATCAGGGGACCCCTGGTAGATATGCTCACTGTGCGACTTCATGAATCATAGCACCTAAAATATGGGGGCACCATGCATGGGTGTTATTGGTCAACCAATCGCAAACTTGCTCGAGTGGCCTGCCTTTGCGGGTTTGCCTTGCTGAATGCCAGGCGGCGGCGCAAGGCAGGGGTCGGGCAGTAGCTAATGCATGCAACATGCCTGTGTTGTGTGAACATGTAAGACTGTACCTTGCACAATCGTAGTGTGTACTGAACAATTATGTGTGAGCTCTGCCCGAACACCTACAGGATTTCGACACAAATGGGGTATTCCGTGTGCCATATCTTTGATCTCCACCACCCAAATACGTATACCGGGCCTCATACTTCGTCTCCCTAATGTAAAACATAGGACGCCGGTCCCGAACACCTGAGTTTGTCAAAACACACGTAGCCCAGTTAGGACATGCTGACTGGAAGCGCGACTTGGCAGCAATGGTGGTGGTTTGAAAGAGGGACTGAGACCGCAGGGTGCCGTGCGCCCGAATGGACTTGAGCAGCTATCCTGCATAACATATCCTATGGCGTATTGCGCATATGTGGATCAACCTGTTCGCAGACTGCGAGAGTCCCGCGTCTACCTAGCATTCATCCACCGCCAAGGAACAATTTGGCCTTTTGGATACCATCCCTGTCGTTTCACAAAGGTATTTATGCTTGATTTGCCTACAGCTTTGCAATGATGCATCACGCACCATCACATGTTCCATGGTTCAATTTCCAAGCAACTATCAGTGTGTTACTACTTATTTGCATTTTATGCCGAAAAGATTATTCATTTACCTACGTATTAGTCTTCTACCGTTGGTTGAGTGACGTCGTAAATGTTTGGCGGGGAATTGCACATCGCAAAAATGTCTTAAGTTTCGCCAGGTCTTGTTACTTACCTGTCTAATAGCATACCGTTAACTTTCTACATCAAAAATTTGTGACTCCTGAGGAAGTTCGAGAGCTCTTGCCGCCGATCTAAACCTTTTACCGCTAAACCAGAGGGATGCCACCGAAACAAAAAAACGAGCTTTACAAGTAGGCGTTACACCTGCAAATCGTATTGTCTAAATAACGCGTCTGGACCATGACGGCTGGCGTGCGCCCGCGTGACGCAGGGAGAGTGCCAGGAAGAAAGACGTCCGCACTTCAAACATAGAAGCAGCTAAAGCCGTTGCAGATGCTGTGCGGACAAGTCTTGGGCCCCGCGGCATGGATAAAATGGTAAGACAGTTGCATAAGCGGGGACCGCATGCGCGCCGAACGCTGTAAGGATCACTGGAAACGGGCAATATCCAGGTGGCTGCTCCGAATGGCGAGGTTATTATTACCAACGATGGTGCCACAATCCTTCAAAAGATGACCGTCACTCAACCGGCCGCCAAGATGCTTGTAGAACTATCCAAGTCCCAGGTAACGCCCTAACATTGCACCCAGCTGTGTAGGCCGGGGAAACCGTTTTACGACAGCAGACATGCGATTGACGCGTACAAACACGTAAACAACATGTTGACAGGACGTAGTTGCGGGTGA
The DNA here is from genome assembly GCA_030268105.1 of Volvox africanus. NCBI lineage: Eukaryota > Viridiplantae > Chlorophyta > Chlorophyceae > Chlamydomonadales > Volvocaceae > Volvox > Volvox africanus. Next base: position 3,248,397 of record BSDZ01000017.1, on the reverse strand, counting down.
CGGTACGACGTCGGTCGTTGTCATTTGCGGAGCGCTCCTCAAAAAGTGCCAGGAGCTTTTGGAGAAGGGGGTGCACCCAACCATCATATCTGACTCGTTCAACAAGGCCTCAGCAAAGGCCTGTGAGGTGCGAGAAAGGGGGACGACCTAGAGCAGGCCTGTTGGTCTTTGCGCATATCCTTTCACATACGGGAGCGGTCGGAGATGTGCTAACAAGAGGTTGATGGCGCACCGCACCTGCATACGATTACCAGTCCCCGGCAATGGTAATGGGGCTGGCAGATAAGTAACTGGAACAATCGTCACCGAAACTAGGGATGCCACCATGGTTGGGACCGCATAAGCTATCCATTAAACTGTGTGCAAGAACAGTTGTTGCTTGGCGGATTGCAGCTGGAAATCAATTCTGCGCAGTTCCTCGTAAGTTGCAAGTTACACTCGACTGCGCTAGCATGGGGCACGTGTGTGCACTGGGCTTCAAGTCCTTTGGGATCTCTTACAGCTTGGGACAGCATTTCAGCGCAAGAGCTGTAAATATTAAAGCGCCGCAGCGCACACACACTGCAAGGCATCCAATATGGCGCACCTCAACAGCACGTCAATGTGGTGTTTAGTGTGACCAGCGGAGAAGCGCAGGGCTCATGCCTTTCCTGTCCTTCTATGACCCTGAATCTGGTTTACCGAACAGATTCTTGAGTCCATCGCCATTCCGGTGGACATGGAGGATCGCGAGGCGCTCATCCGGGCTGCTAACACGTGAGTTCCCGCCATACTGCTTTGTTTTTCGGGGGGGGGGGATAGTGTAGACTACGCCCCCGTCCGGTAATGAAGGAGGAAGGAGGACGTAAGGGGGGAAGCGGCAAATTTACCGTGGCTGTGTGGGGCGCAAGGAAACGGGGAGGGGCATGGCAGCGTTGCATGCTTATATAACGTACGATGAGGGGGGAGGACTCAAGGGATGAAGGGATTGGAAGGTGATAAAGAATTGTTGACGACCACTGCAAGTGGTATTGCCGCTAATGAATAAGTGTTAAGCTTATCTCACATGCAGCGTGGAAAACGTGTTAAACGTGTTCCTACCTGCCTAGAAGGGTCATAGATACGTCCTCGGCATCCCTTGGTGGCATACAATTAAGCCTGACAGTCTCGCGTTGTTGGTTGGTTAGCAGCATAGCGTATGGAGTAAATGGTAGACAGTTTTGGACGTGGGTGCCTCGGCGCCTCTCTGTCTACCTCCTGCCCTGCTCGCTATACAGCTTACCCAAAAGCCTTCCCGGCCCTGTCCATGGGCTGCAGCTCCCTTTCCTCCAAGGTGGTGTCTCAGTACTCTTCGCTGCTGTCCCCCATGGCGGTTGACGCGGTGTTGCGGGTGATGGACCCCGCCCGACCCAACATGTTGGATCTGCGGGACATCAAGGTGGGGATAAGAGGTTAATAAGTTATCGGAGTGTTTGAATGTGATGGCAGGGACAGCGCTGACTGTAGTCTTAATCTTTGTCTTAACCAACCGGAAAAGATTCGTATGGCGATTACTGTCATGCCTGACGGACTTATGGTCTTATGGATTTATGGTGCGTCCTGACGGACTTATGGTTGGCCAGAGTGGTATGGCGGAACCGCCCGCTAAGGTCGAGCAGCTGTGCGCAGCGTAGAAACAAGAACGTCGGGGTGCACACAGTGAGGAACCGATGTGAAAGCTGCACAGCACAACGGCTGCGTCCGGGTTTTGAGGGTTCTGACCATCATAGAGACGTGAGGACCATCAAACAGCACCGTTCGGCCCATCCCGAAATGCCCAGCTCCTTAGTCCCAGCCGGGCTCTTCTGTTTGTGCTGTAGCTTGTCTGTCGCAGGGCAATTGCAGATTGCGGCACCCGTCCTCCATCTATGCTGCCTCTTTTGGTAAAGATAGCATTTTAGTGCTATTTTGTATTGAAAAAGGCGCATCTGACGTCGATGATTCATGCAGTGAGGTCAGCTAATCCCATTTTCTGTCTCAGGTGGTTGCCAAGGCTGGAGGAACCATTGACGACTCAGAAATGGTCGATGGCATGGTATTTGATCAAAAGGTGGGTACATAGGTTGCAGCCAGATATCGGTTACTCCACCTTCGGCACGAAGAAGACTTGTCCAGGGATGCGGCTCTGGCCAGAAAATTTAGGCGCGGTGTGGCAGGTCGCGAAGCAGGAAAGATTACTCTGCACAGCGGCTTGAAACCACAACAGTACTGACTTCACCTCCTTTGCTCATGCTTTTGTTACGATAACCCTTCAGTCTCCTGAATTTCAGTCCCCTGAAATGCCGGTGAAGTTGTGCTGTGGTTCCAGAGAAGCAAACTTGCTGTTTGTCGCCTAGTTGCTCCTCTCCCTCAATGGCAGCCATCTCGCATCCCATTCTCCATACATTGTTACGGACGATGATTTCCGTCGCTCGTTTCCATTTGGTTGGTCAACCCTCAGGCCGCTAAGTCTGCGGGCGGGCCCACCCGCATGGAGGATGCCAAGGTTGGGCTGATCCAGTTCCAGATATCCCCGCCGAAGACGGACATCGAGAATAACGTCGTTGTTTCGGATTACAACCAGGTGGGTAGGCCATTGCAGCGCAGGTCGCGGAACGGGGGGAGAGGGGCCACCTGGAGGGAGGGAGGCCACCAATCCGTCGCCATAGAGGTGTGATGGGCTCGGTCGGGTGGGAAATTGCATCTGTGCCTGCTAGGTGCTATTGAAGGGTGTTGGAGTCGACATGAGCCCTTAAGTGGGCGCTTATCGCCTCCATTCTTCACACAACTCTTCCCTGCCCTTCTGTTCGTCGGTCTGGTCCTCCGATGCATGGACGTCCACGTCTTCCCTCTCGCCTTACCTAGATGGACCGCATTTACAAGGAGGAGCGGAATTACATCCTGTCCGTGGTCAAGAAGATCAAGGCTTCGGGATGCAACGTGCTGCTTATCCAGAAGTCCATTCTTCGCGATGCTGTTACAGACCTGGCTCTCCACTACCTGGTGCGGGACTGGAGGGAGGGTAACAAGTAAGGAAGGAGGATTGGAAAGGAAAAGAGGTACATGTGGGTGTGGTGAAGGTACCAGCGACTTGTCATCATTGAATAATTTTTTTATAACGGTTGGTTGTATAAAACACACGGTGTTGAGCCGGACGGGTCCGGTTCGCGGTCATGTGGTCAGTACCGCCGCTCCCTGCTTATCTGGTTCAGGCCAAGGCAAAGATCATGGTGGTGCGCGACATCGAGCGTGATGAGATTGAGCTCATTTCCAAGACGCTCGGCTGTCTGCCCATCGCCCATGTGGATAACATGAAGCCAGAGAAGCTGGGCTCGGCTAAGCTGGTGGAGGAAGTCGAGGTATGCTGTGGGACAGGGTCTGGTTGCTTTGGGGAGATGGAGCCCGAAATTTTCGATATTGTCTGAAAATGAGGTCGAGCTCGTGGTTGTGTGGAAAGGAACCGATGTACCTGAATGCAGTTCGAAGCTAAGGGCGGTTCGAATGAGCCGCAAGGGGCATACAGCCATTGACAGGCGTGCTTGGAATCAGAAGGGTCTGCAGACCTGGCGACTCGTATTTTCATGGTCATGGTCACATGGTTAACCTGCAACGGCTTTCCTCGGTGCTCAGATCTACTCTGCCTGCTGTCCTGTTATTGCTTGTCCTGTAACGGGTCTACCTCGCTGGAATTTTCTGTGGATGCGGTGAATGGGGATAACGAAGTGGTAGATCTGCGGTATTGGTCATAGCGCCGCCACTGCTGATTTGCCTCTCCCTGTAGGTGGGCAAGGGCCGCGTGGTTAAGATCACGGGCATCGAGAACAAGGGGCGAACCGCCACGGTGCTGCTGCGGGGTAGCAACAAAATGGTTCTTGAGGTGAGAACATTTATCGGTCGGTACTTGTACTGTACATTTAAGGCCAAGATATTTTATTACCAGGCTACCTGAGGCTACTAACATTTTGGGGCAGACGTGGCTATACCAACATGTGAGGCACTTCCCACGTTTAAGTCACTGCCTATCCTAATTCACGTCATTCGGCACGATAAAGCAGTAGAGCGGACACTTACCGGCATATCATCGTATTTGCGCTCCGGTTGAGTGTAAGTTCGGATGCCTGCTTTCACGATGGCTCGCAATCCATGTCGTCCTTCTGTACCCCTGCTTATCGGACTTCGTCAGCAATCGTGAGATGCTTCAAGCATGGAGCACCGTGGCTTGCTTGTGCTTCTGCCATATTCTGTGTTCTAGTTCTTGTGGTAACGATCTCCCACAGCTCTTACTCTCGCTCTGATTTTTGTTCCTTTATGTATTCCCAGAACGTCGCCTGTCGTTACCTCTCTGTCGCATGGACGCACCCTTCCAGGAGGCGGACCGCTCCCTTCACGACGCGTTGTGTGTCATCCGCTGCCTGGTCAACAAGCGCTTCCTGATTGCAGGAGGGTCCTCCCCAGAGGTCCAGGTGTCCATGCAGCTGGCGCACTGGAGCAAAACGCTGCAGGTGAGACGGACGGGGCGAAGCATGTTGATATGATGGAGCCTGCAGTGACAATGGCATACACGTGACGTCTCACTTCGTCAGGTGGCGAGCTTGGAAGAGCGTTATGCGATGGGTTAATGGGAGCGATGTGGGAAGTGGGGAATGGGTCTATCGTCGATGGTGCCAACAGTGTGGCGGTGAAAGCATTCCGGTGTGCCTTGGTAATGTGTATGTGGAGTTTCTTATCTCATGGTGGATTCTCAAGACGATTCTTTACTCAACATTTGCTCAACTAATTCGTGTCTGTTGTTTGTGTTTCTAGGGCATGGAGTCCTTCTGTGTTCGCGCATTCGCTGAGGCACTTGAGGTGGTGCCATATACCTTGTCGGAAAACGCGGGTCTCAACCCTATCAACATCGTCACGGAGCTGCGGAAGCTGCACGCAGCGGGGGAAAAGTATGCGGGAATTAACGTCAAAAAGGTATGACATCGAGAAGCGCTATAAGAAATCGTATTCCCCTCTTAACAGGTTTTGTGAGCGGGAGCAAAACTTGCGGTTACAATTTATTATCGTAATGATTTCGTCAGCTTTTAGATCACAAACGACACTGGTTGAGGCTTTACTTCTAGACAACTTCCGTCCATGCTAGACCACAGAAGTGGACAGGGGCCGTGGCGATGTTGACAATGATGAAGCTGTGTGCGTCCATGGTGTCCATCGCGTGCCACATCGCGTTTCACTCCTCAATCCAAGTCAGGAACGGGCGCTGCCAAAGTGGGTGCCACATCTAGTCAAGTTCAGTATGTATGTCGAGGCAGTATGTATGCACACCTATTCACCGTAGTCAACAGTTACCTTGCGCATCCTTTGCTTTTCCATAGCACCGTTCTAGCATTAGGGGCCGTGCACCGCACCATTCGCTAACGCAGGGGTGCATCACAAACATGTTGGAGGGGGACGTCGTTCAGCCGCTCCTGGTCACCACCAGTGCCATCACCCTTGCCACGGAGTGCGTCAGGATGATCCTCAAGATTGATGACATAGTACCCACACGATAAGGGGCGGGTAGGTCGAGGGGAGGAAATAGCGGTCCAGCATGCGTTCTTCGAGTGGCAGGCGGCGCATATCGCAGGAACGCCCATTTGCGGCGTGTAAGGAGCTTGGACGTTTGGGCATAAAAGACAGTTAGTTCCGCGGGATGTAACTGGTGAGATCTTGTCTGGGGTTGGGTCAACAATCTGATTAGGATGGTTTTCCTCAACGTCACGCCCTGCCAGCTGCGATGGAGGGCTTTGGGTTGCTAGGGACGCATGTTGTCAGGGAGTTGTGACTAGACTGGCTGTAGCAACAAGCAGGGGCCGACTTTGTCGATGATCAGAACTGCCCTGGCGGGATGAGGAAAGCTGTGTTCGGTACAGATTGTCAAAATCGACCTTCATGTACGAGGCATTGTGGCTAGGAGCTGTGCATGCGGAATGCGTTGACAGCTTACGAAACACTCGAGATCTGCTGCGGTATCTTGGGCAACCAGGCAGCCCAAACTGCACGCTATCGCAAGCACGCTCCATACCGAAAAACATTCGGTTGCTGATTGTAAGCACCAGACATGTCAAGCTCGAGTATAATGACAGTCAACATTTGATTGTTTGGTGGTCGAGCGCTCCTGAGCAGTGCAAGAGTTGGGTTAGTCCAGGTCCAGTGCACTTTCCCCGACTTGGCGACGCCTGACGTACTGTGTCTTCATACGGAAATGTAACCGTAACGTCATGGGTGATGGCATCGACAAGACCCCAACCTTTGAAACGTTGAACAGCGAAAGTCTTAAATAGAGACGTGTCTGTTTCTAATGTTATGTGCATCTTGACTGGCCACCCACCCACCGACGTCTGTTACATCATTTTGCTTGTGGAATACGGCAACTGTCTCCTGTTGCTGAGTGCGGGACACTTAGGGTTGTGCTTAGCCACTGGCAGTTTTCGTCCATCTACAAAGGTTTCACCAAGGCCCCTTGTGCCACACCACCTTTCACCTATCCCCTATCCTTATCACCAGCTTCCCCTAAACTTGGTTATAGGTCCAAACTGCAGTTTGGATGTATCTCCAAGCATTCTAGGAGGGGACGACGTTATGGCCCATGAAGCCATGATCTGCACAAACACCAGGATATTGGGTCCCTCCGCTCACTGCACCTATTGCAACAGGCAAGCAGCACTCAGTCGAATAGAGCAGTGGTGTCCACAACAAGTGTGCAGCAATAGCAGGCACATGCCATTCAAATTGATAATAAAATAAAGGCCTCGACTGCCTATCCGTACAGGCCTGCACACTTCCAAACCCAAGCGACTCGAGGCAGTGCGCCTGCGGCGTGGTCCCATGCAGCGTGCAGGAATCAATTCATTATCCCCACTGACAGAATTTTCCTATACATACCTCGTTACCCCAGCACATAATCACACATCCTAAGTCCCGCAACAACCCTCATTCTCATCACTGTAAGTGACAACAACCCTCTCTCTTACGCTACTTAATCTTATCAAGGTCTCCCTTGCGTAAATGACCTTGCATCAACCGCACGGCATCCAGCACGAGGCGCCGTGCCGTGGCCTTCTTGCCCGACTTTGTGAGATTCCCCACCAGTTTGTCGAACACCGCCTTGACCTGTGTATCGTTAGACACTCCCCAGCCGGAGTCCGATGTTGAGGGATCGGCTACTGCGCGCGTTGGTCGCCGGTTTTGCCGGATCTGGCGGCCCTTACCTCCAGACCCGGAAGCACTTGGGCCGTCTAACTCATCCGCCAACTTGGCAAGCCGTGACGGGGAAATATCTGCAACAGGTTCCAATCGTTCCTGCTGAGTTCGATGGCCTGCCGCTGATGAAGATGCTGCTGCTGTCGTCGACATGGACATGGCGTCGGGCGAACGCGTTGAGCATATTGCAGCGATTGCGACGATGTCTCCCACAGCGGCTTGGCAAAACCAGTGGCTCAGACAACGAATGCCAAGATGAGCATCTTTAATTCCCTCAGCGCACGCTAAAAGTGCGGTTGCGCCTGTTGAGGGTTGCAGCACACCTGTGTATGATGTAAGCGGGATAGCATTCTGTACGCGGAATGTTCCCGTGCAACCAAGCATCTTGATTGATTACTTCCTTGCCTTCAGCGTTGCATGCCCATGCGCGCGTAGCGAGTGTTTGCGCGGAGCCTCCGGACCTCAGCGAAGGCATTATGTTCATCATGTTACATAAAGTCCCTTCCAATTTTAAAAAATGTAAGGATTAATCACTGAGAACCTAAACCAATTTGTTACCGATCCCTGGTTTGTAGTCGTCGAATGGTTAAGAGGGCGTTTACACTTGGATTAACTTGGACGGATCAGGCTCTTCTTAATCCTGTGTAATCTTGCCTAATCCGACAATAATCTCGGTCGTGTTCTCACGGTCAAGGATTAAGGCGCGGATTACGTACGACGACACGATAGTTATCAACATAAAACGCAATCAGGCTACATTTAATAGTTCTTACCTGATGCACATCCTACGCTTATACTGTGATGGGCTCCGAAAGGAATAGGCAGGCATTCGCTGCCATACCGTGCGGATTTGCAACCATATCACTGGTTTCCATCGCGATGGCAGCCCTCCAACTGAAATTGCTGTGGACACAAACCGACCTAACGAATTGAAAGCCTTACATAATGCGGCAACGGCCATCATCAGGACCCGCACCGTTTCCGTATCATGACATCGCCTTCCTATATGCTGTTGTGGTTTTCGGTCAGCTCGCAGTTCGCAGCTCGCTTGTCTAGCATTGTGCTGAACTGGACCTCTTCTCAGCTGTTGCGAGGGGAGTTTCAAAACAGGTCATGAGCCCCGCGTAACGCGGTGGCCGTTGTTGAGGACGTGTTTTGTCCTGAGTTGTTTTGTGTCGTGCAAGCTTATTTGGCCGACATGTCGCTTTCGAAAGAGTACGTGAAGGAGCTCTCTTCCTCCAACCAGGTTGTGCCTAAGTCCCGGCACATAAAACACATGCTCAATTGTCACATCAGGTGCACGGGTCGGGACCACATCCCCGTAGCCCTCGGCAGGCAAGACGCACCCGTTTCCCACCTCGATAATAATCCTTAACCCCGAAGGCAAAGGGCGGAAGTTATGCAGGACCTGCCTATCCCCGGTTATGTGATACTTGCTACTGGAGTCCAGCCACCAGGGGTCCTGAATGGAGACCTCCTTATCTACTGCCGCACTCAGCGCAGCAGCGAATTTCTACCTTTGCCACGGGAGATCCCAGATGTACTTGTCCCCAGACTCTAACTCGGCAATCGCCTGCCTGGCTGGTCAGTCATATGCGGGACAAACTCACACGCCCGGATCATCAAGGTCAGCGCAACGACCTCGGTTTTCTCCTCCTCAACGGCCTTGGCTACGCCCTCCCGCTTTTTCCAGCACTTCTCCTCAACGTGCCCCAGCCTCCCACACCAGGTGCACTTCACCGTGGACCTCTGCCTCGCAGCACACGACCCACCAGACGACTCACCGAACAGTGTACTGGTGCCGAACGACCCTTCTTCAGGCAAAAGTGAATGACGTGCCTGACCTCACCCCAGTTACAACACTCTCTTCCACGCCCAGCAAACAGCGCCGGTGTTGACTCCTTGACCTTGGTCTTCATGTCGGTCAACCTCTTCACCTCCTCCACAACAAGCACCTTTCTCAAACAGCGAAGGACTTGGGGTATCTGAAACGCAACAAACATGCTGTTAAAATGTGAATACGCAAGGGTAGCTTCCCCACAATGTGCAAGGGGTAGCTTCCCCACAATGTGCATGATGACCACCGCCTCGGTGACCTTGTTGTGCATCGAGGTCCAACTTGCGGAACAAGTCCTCAGCCCTCATGAGGAAATCCGTCATGCTCTCATCACCCTTCTTGGCAAGATGCACCCAGGCATGTGAGGCAGCAATAATGATTGCTCCCTCCATGTTCTTAGCCCATGCCTCCAGATAAGGTCATACATAAGACCCTTCACATTTGCGGCCCAGATGCAGTTTGGTCCTGACAAAGCATCCAACTAACAGAAACTAACGAAACAGAATTAGATTGACGAAGTCTGACCGAAAATCACAACACTCCCACGTGGGCAGACTTCCCGTACACACTACAATTGTACGATATGACGCTTGTCCAACAACTGTCCGTAAGCATTCAAGCAAAGACAAAATTCAAACTCAACTGCCGTGACGAGGCACAACATTAGTGACCGAAGAACAAGGTGTTCGAGAGCTCCCACACGGATCCAAAGCAGTTAGCCATTTGAACCAACCTCCCACGTTGGGTCAATCGCGAAATTACCTCGACACATCCCAGCGACACAAAACTGAAACTTCTCCTTCGGCAGGGACTTGGTCAGCACATCCGCCAGCTGCTCCGTAGTGGAGCACCGAACCATGCAGATCTCACCCCACTCGACGTGTCCCGCACAAAATGATGGCAGATGTCCAGGTGCCTCATGTGAGCCGTGGACATTGGACTCTCCAGCATCGCAATGCATGTGGTGTTGTCAAAAACTTCACTGGAACGGCACCCGCACAAACACCCAAATCACGCAACAAGTGACACAGCCACAGGGCATCTTTAATTGACGCTGCAGCCGCCATATACTTGGCCTCCACAGTTGACGTGGCCATGGTAGGCTGAAGCTGTGACGACCAGATTATTGCTCCTCCGTTCAGCAAGTAAACAAAACCGGTGGTTGATCAGTGGCCCTCAGCTCCCACCAGATCCGAATCACAGAAGCCCTGAACACGGGCACCACCGCCAAAGTTAATCCCCAAAGCCTGCGTTCCGCAGCACACCCTTCGCCACGTTCCAGTGTTCAACAGTTGGCTTAGTCATAAACCTCACCAGCAAACCCACCGCAAAAGAAATATCAGGCCGCAAGCGGTATGTCTCAATCATTTTGGAAAAGTTAAGGATGAAGGAGTCAAACTTGCGTGCCACCCCTATGGACGCGAATTTGTGCTTGACAGCAGAGGGTGTTCCGCTTAATACATCTGTTCATCCATACAGTGAGGTGGTTGAGAGCCTGCTGTACTTGGCCATTTGCTTGCGGCCTGATATTTCTTTTGCGGTGGGTTTGCTGGCAAGGTTTATGACTAAGCCAACTGTTGACCACTGGAACGTGGTGAAGGGTGTGCTGCGTCCGTGGCCACGTCAACTGCGGAGGCCAAGTATATGGCGGCTGCAGCGTCGATTAAGGATGCACTGTGGCTGTGTCACTTGTTGCGTGATTTGGGTGTTGTGCGGGTGCCGTTCCAGTGAAGTTTTTGACAACACCACATGCATTGCGATGCTGGAGAGTCCAATGTCCATGGCTCACATGCAGCACCTGGACATCTGCCATCATTTTGTGCGGGACGCGTTGAGCGGGGTGAGATCTGCATGGTTCGGTGCTCCACTACGGAGCAGCTGGCGGATGTGCTGACCAAGTCCCTGCCGAAGGAGAAGTTTCAGTTTTGCGTCGCTGGGATGTGTCGAGGTAATTTCGTGATTGACCCAACGTGGGAGGTTGGTTCAAATGGCTAACTGCTTTGGATCCGTGTGGGAGCTCTCGAACACTCTTGTTCTTCGGTCACCAACGTTGTGCCTAGTCACGGCAGTTGAGTTTGAATTTTGTCTTTGCTTGAATGCTTACAGACGCAGTTGTTGGACAAGCGTCATATCGTACGATTGTAGGCGTACAGGAAGTTTGCCTGAGTGGGAGTGTTGTGATTTTCGGTCAGACTTCGTCAATCTAATTCTGTTTCGTTAGTTTCTGTTAGTTGGATGCTTTGTCAGGACCAAACTGCATCTGGGCCGGAAATGTGAAGGGTCTTATGTATGACCTTATCTGGAGGCATGGGCTAAGAACATGGAGGGAGCAATCATTATTGCTGCCTCACATGCCTGGGTGCATCTTGCCAAGAAGGGTGATGAGAGCATGACGGATTTCCTCATGAGGGCTGAGGACTTGTTCCGCAAGTTGGACCTCGATGCACTACAAGGTCACCGAGGCGGTGGTCATCATGCACATTGTGGGGAAGCTACCCTTGCGTATTCACATTTTAACAGCATGTTTGTTGTGTTTCAGATACCCCAAGTCCTTCGCTGATTTGAGAAAGGTGCTTGTTGTGGAGGAGGTGAAGAGGTTGACCGACGTCAAGACTGAGGTCAAGGAGTCAACACCGGCGCTGTTTGCTGGGCGTGGAAGAGAGTGTTGTAACTGGGGTGAGGTCAGGGACGTCATTCACTTTTGCCTGAAGAAGGGTCGTTCGGCACCAGTACACTGTTCGGTGAGTCGTCTGGTGGGTCGTGTGCTGCGAGGCAGAGGTCCACGGTGAAGTGCACCTGGTGTGGGAGGCTGGGGCACGTTGAGGAGAAGTGCTGTTGCGAGGGGAGTTTCAAAACAGGGAAGGGTCTTAAGTACGACCTTATCGCCATGTTGCTATATGTTTCCCGAAGCTGAAATGCTATTTTAGCTGATTGTAACATCTATTGCTTGCCCGGACTTTGGTGTGTCCTTGTGGCTCGAGGCATAGTGGCAGCTCGCTTGTCCAGCGTTGTGTTGAACTGGACCTTTTCTCACCTGTTGCGACGGGAGTTTCATAACATGTGCAACCCCGGCCTCAACAAACCTGGGGGTATCTCAAAGCAGACGTATGGAGCGACGCTGAGTACGTGAAGCATCTGAGGGTGATACGTTCATCCTTCGATCTACTGCTGCGACAACTGTGTCCCAACTTGCCGGGTGGCGTGTCAGAGTTCCGACAACTGGTAGAACCCGAACGTAGGCTGGCAATGGGCCTTAAGAAGCTTGCCAAAGGGGCTGATCTCAGGACTATGGAGTTGGTGTTCGGGGTTTCTTCGGCAGCTCCGTGTAAGTTTTATGGGGAGTCCATCAGTGTTCTGGTAAAACTGATGCGTGGGGTATCGTTCCCCTCTCAGGCACGTTTAAAGCGGATATCTGAGGAGTTTACTGCGCATGGTATGGTTGGATGTGTGGGTAGTATTGACCGCCATGACGGGAGGGAATTGTGTGAACACGGTCCCAGGTTGCATAAGCTGAGTGAAACCAAAATCGTAGACCTCCTGCGGGTACTGATACTGATGGTACTCCATGACGGTAGGTGGGGCCGTCCGTGGGACAGCAATTGCAGCGTGAGCCTGCACTACACCGTGCGTGTCGCCTAATGACGGCCTTCCACGATGACTATTCACCAACATGACAGAGCCAGTGGCTGTCCGCAGTGGAACAACCCCGGCGATGTGCTGCATTCGCTGCAGTCTGTGAACTTGAGCGAAATGCCTCTCTCTTAATTGCAATGATCCTTATTTGAGATAATCGGAGGGTTCCTTTGTTTGAAAGAGGTGGATGCCTTGCAAAATTGGTTTAATCCATAAATGCCAATTTGATACTCGGAGGCGACCAGGTACCAAATTTTTATCATCACATTTCAGCCCAAGCTACAGGCTGAAAATAGACATTTCAATATATAGTAATATGAATTTAATTCAAATTAATCTCGTCTGAGCGGGTACAACAAGCGGTAATCCCGCCTCCCTAATCCGACTAATTCGCCCAAATCCTGCCTAATCCATGCGCTGTTTCCACATGCAACGGATTAAGACGTTTTTAGCCCAAATCCGTCCAAGTCAATCCAAGTGTAAACGCCCTCTAAGCCACAGAATGGATATGACATTTCCTGGCTACGCAGCAATCTTGCATGGATATTGAATGGGCGACATGCAGCACTCAAATATGATCTTTCGGAAGGACACATGCAGATAAGAGTTAATATACGTTTGCCCGAGAGTTACGACAGCTGAAGTGGACCCGAGCCATTGTGGGTTTCAGATCACAACAGCGGAGAGTGACATCGAAATCCTTTGTAAGATTTAAGATGGTGCCTAGTGTGATAGGGATGTCGGCTGCTGTCTGCTAGCCTGCGTTAGGTATAGGCCGGCAGTGGCTGTACTACACAGATGGTGGCTTAAAAGACCGATAGTAACAACAGTACCAATGTTCTGCGTGGCACATCATCAATTCATTATTTTCATTATAGTAAGTTGGGCCATATCAGGTTCAGGTCAGGTTATGTTCATGGTAATCAGGTACTTACAGTCATGACGCCCATGGCCCCAAGCAGCCAGATCATGGGTGCGAATCAGGGTTTGCTATACGCAGGCAGGGATCATTCATTCTCTGTGGGTTTTCACATTTCGACAATTGGTTTCTATCTCTGTGCGTCTCTTGACCGGTTAATGGTGAGGACGGGTGAGCATCCACCGATAAGATCCACCGTAAATGCGTCAGTGGGAAACATCACTTCCCCCCGGGAATGGATGCGTACTCAAATTTGGGTATCCGTAGGGGAAGCTGTCGCCTTAGGCTTATGCCCCAAGCAACGGGATTGGTCCCCGGCTGACTCACGCTCAGCACCACCGGATCCACTCAAGATCAGGGAAGCAGTAATTATAAGAGAAATTCATGTTCAGTTAGATCACAGCCAGGAATGAGGGCCGTTCAAGACCAGCATCGAGGCCACCTGCTGAGCGCCGCATAGGGGGACAAAAGGGGACATCAAGTGCCACCAGGTGCCACCCCGACACATACAGGTCTCATTACCGAGACCAGTGGCATACTCGGCCAGTCAGCTTGTCGAGGCGCAGCTGCTGAACCCTGTGCCAGAATGAAGCGCAGAGATACCGTCAGTGACGCTTTGAGTGGTGCCAAAATGTTCTGCAAGGAAAACAAGCTCTCACCTGCCGCCGCCGCCAAAGGTCATCATTACCTGCATTACCACCGCCCAAAGAAACGGCGAAGTCCTAAAGCTCTGTTGCATTAAGGCGTCAAGCAGACCACACGGAAGTAATGTTCAGCGGTAGCTGGTGTTGTCAATGTGCATAATGTGAGAGATGAGACTATAGTTGATAAATTGACGCTAGGTAGTACCATACCTTTCTCCGTAGGTTTCCGTCAAACTACTTTTAACTAACTGCTATTAGGCTGAAGGATTAAGCATCTACAGTTTTCACGTACCCACTAGATACAATTTACTCAATTTATTTCGGTAATCTTGCTCGCGTTTAGGATTTTACTCAGGAGATTGCAGATAAATCATGTGCTGAATTTTTTAACGAGCAACGTATTGGATAATATACCTAGTTGAGTGTTTCAATTTTGCACCATACAAAATACCTGACGTGTAGTCGTCGAAAGAGTGCATTGAGCTTAAGCAAACAGATAGCAGTTGATGAGAACCGCGGGCGATTGGGACCACGACACACAACATTGATGGAGGAATTAGGACCATATTGAGATGTTAATATTTTTTCCCTCGTAAATACGAACGGCAGCCGAGGACAACTGGTCTGCTGGTAGTTTGGCGAGAAGTGTCAAAAGTAACAAAATCATCTTCACTTTGAAGTGAAATGCACTACATGTGATTTTCCATACATCAGTCAAGTACGTGCACCCGCAAGCAATGCGGTACGGCAACGTGTCCGCCGTGGTGGCGTGCATGTTCATAAGGGCTTTACATTCATAGTAATTCTTTGCGTGTGCATCAATTACGCATTTACGCCATTACGGCACTTCAGACAGTTATCTGCTTATTTCTAGCCAGCATTTAGCTGTGTCGTGTAAGCTTTGCGGACTTATCGCGGGTTCAATACTACTTTTAAAAGCTTAGCCGCAAACATGATTCTGTCACGTAAGTCCTTGGCCAGGGGCTGTGCCCAGCGTCGCGCAGTCAAGGTGTCAGCCCGTGCCGTCACGGCGTTGCGCAGCGTGCGCGACGCGGTGCCGGCGTTGCCGAGCCACCAGGTCAGCACCTTCACCAATTCCTCAGCCCTGAAGAACAAGTTGGCGCTTAATACTTTTCGCATGTCATATATTGTGGGAAATGGCGCAAAGGCATGCAAGCGGTAAGAGGATGCGACGCCGCCGGATTCGTTCGAGGCATGGGAGAATATGCCTATGGTGGAGCTCATCGCCATCCCACGGCCTCCTCTGTAGGATAACCCCGCGGATGTGTGGTATCATCGGCATCTTCAAGTACGAGGGCAACGCCAACGTGGAGCTCTACGAGGGCCTGCTGATGCTGCAGCATCGCGGCCAGGACTCAGCGGGCATGGTGACGACCGACTGGAGCCGCTTTAAAGAGCACAAGGAGAACGGCTTGGTTAAGGATGTTTTCGGCAAGCAGGACGTCATGGACTCCATGAAGGGTGCGCCAGGGGTGGGTTGTAGGGGTGGGTATAAACAACAATTGGATTGCTGCATGAAGGCGTCTCATACTGGTATGCATGTGCAAGTTGTTTCTATTACATTTCCAATCCTTTTCATCGCATTCCCTCCGGGTTCTGCGACTAGTTACTGTAGGCGGTTTGTTCGGAGGTAAGCTTCCCCACATGTCCGCCAGATTCGTGGGCCAGATTCAAAGAATATGTGGGTTCTCTGAACATGTGGGGCAGCTCACCCCCGAACAAACCGCATACAGTAACATTTGGGGTCGCAGAGCTGTGGACTTCTGTCCTGAGCCACTGGCCACACGGAACATACGGTTTCATGGCGGTTCTTCGTTACTGTGTGTGTTCTTTAACTGCTGCTCTTTAATTGCTGCGACCCAGTTCACCAATCTAGGCTATCCAGGCGGGCCAGCGCCATTACCTGCCTCCATCGATTTAACAGCATTGTCGAATGCTTACTTGTTTATATTTAGTATTCCTAGAAGACCCAACCCGTGCCCGTGATAATATTGGCCATGATCGTTATCTTCCTCGTTCCCTCATCCGTTTCTAACGAGACGACTATATGCCGATATGATACCTGTGTTCTCTGGTACCAAGGGGTTTCAAGTCCCTTTTGCCCCTTCCCCCAACGAACCCCGAAGGCCACTGTGGCATTGCACACGTGCGCTACCCCACCGCCGGCTCCTCATCGGCACAGGAGGCGCAACCCTTCTTTGTCAATTCTCCACTGGGTATATACCTCATCCACAACGGCAACCTGACCAATACGGAGGAGCTGCGCGACCTCCTGAATTCGTCACGCTCATTCTTCAACCGCCACCTGCGCACCGATTCTGACTCTGAGGTGTTACTCAACATCCTGGCCGACGAGGTTCACAGGGCCCATCAACGCTGCCTGCAGGTGTGCAGGCGGGCAAGGGGGCGGGTCGTCGAGGAGGGAAGGTGTTGCACGCGGATGCTGGAGCATGTGCGCACATGCTGGGACCAATTTAGGTGCTGGCAGAAGGGCTAAAGTGTTGGCAGATATTATTATCGTGGGTTTACAGCCCGACCTCTGGTGTTCTGCCTAAGCTAGCAGCTGGTTGACTGGAAAATAAAGAAGAAAGATAAGCGTACAATGTGTCGTGCGTTGTGCCAAAAGAATAGAGCTTGAAATTGGCATTTGCTCAGAAAGACGCAGGTAACTTTGGTAGTTTTCCGGTCGTTTAAATGCGCTATGACGCTGCTGCGGACGGTACGGACCTGCGATGCCTCCACAACATGTGTTGTGAATGTCTAGTCCCCGTTCCGCCTTACACCACCACCGCCACCATCTCCACCTTCACTGCCTTCGCACTATGCCCATGTACGGCACCTGATCGCCCCGAGTGGATCGAATGACGTCGCCATAATTCCCCTACAAACTATGTCATTGGCGGTTGCAGACCACCGGCTGCGACCCCAACAAGAACAAGATCAACTTCCTATTTGAGGCTGGCGAGATGACAATGCGGTTGCTCAAGGGCGCCTACAGTTGCCTGGCGCTGGTTAAGGGCGTGGGCCTGGTGGCATTCAGGGACCCATTCGGGATCCGGTGAGGCGGTTTTATGAGGGCGGCCGCCACGAGGTTGAAAATGGGTGTTCAAAGGCCACCTGTGGCAACATGAGCCGCCCGGCGGTCGAAATCGGAAAGCCTGATCCCGAAGTTCAACTCACGGGATCCTCTTGGTTGAGCCCTCAGTCAGTTGGGCAAAAATGGAGCCTCCACAATCGTGGAGCCTCCATTCCCGTTCCAGGAGAACATGCTCTGGTAGAGCCTCTTTCGTTTGCTTGTACAGGCTATCTTGCTTGTCTAGTCGAGTCTGTCATTGAGGCATTCCCCCCTGCTAGCCCGGTAAGAGTCGTCTTACTCCCCGCGCTCGCGGCTGCTCCTACCCGATGCACAGCCCACTGGTAATCGGCAAGAGGTCCAGCCCCCAAGGCGATGAATGGTGCATTGCCAGCGAGGACTGTGCGTTCGGACCCATCGGCTTTGAGCGCGTGCGGGACGTGCTGCCAGGCGAGATGGTCATAATCACTGAGGACGGCAAGCTCATGAGCCGGCAATGTGCACAGGTAACCCTTCGTGCGGAATGGTTAAAAGCTGCATCAGTCCCCTGGCAGAGGAGAGCAAGTGAAGATGAAAGCATGACTGGGCCATGGGCTTTCCTTGCACAGGGTTTCAATACAAGTTTCAATTCCAATGCTTTCTCCCTGAAGGTGAGAGACCGCACGCATGGGACCCCATGATTGATTGCGCTCTCCGCTATGCCATGGCTCGCGTAGGGCACCCCGACGCCGTGCATCTTCGAGTACATCTACCTGGCTCGCCCCGACTCGGTGCTCAACGGTATTCCAGTCTACAATTTCCAGCTTAAACTGGGCACGGCCCTGGCAAACCGCATCAAGTGAGAGGGACACCAGCGCACAGCGAGCAGGGAAATAAGTGCCGGTCGGGTGGCGACAGCCGCAACATGCCGTAGTAATTCGTGGGCCATATGTGGTGTCGTTCCGCAGCTGGGGGTTGGGTAGAAGAATTAGAACTAGAACAATAACAAGGTTTACTTACAGCACCTTACCTGCGTCATCTTCAACTGACGGTTTGCCTCCTGTGGGCTTTTGCTTCTTGTATGGGTTTACAGGGAGAAGCAGTGGGATCTGGACATTGTGTGCCCCGTGCCAGATGGCTCACGTCCGGCTGCCATTCAGATCGCGGCAGAGCTGGGTCTGCCCTACCGCGAGGGGCTCGTCAAGAACCGGTGGGTCGGTGGGCAAGTGTATGTCTATGTATGGAACGCAACAGGTATGGCCCCAGGGCATAGTAACCCAGGGGCACTTAACCCTTGCCAACTGTTGCGGATACCGTGAGGCGTGACGTGTGTGAATGTCCAGCGGCCGGGCAGATGCAGGCCGAGCGCCTTGGTAACAGGGGCCGAGTTGGCCCGTGGGGTGTTGAAAGTCTTCTAGGCCCTCTCTTCGATCTGAAACGGTTTTATTCCATTCAGTAGATAACTGCTTCAGCAACTAATGAAGCGCGAAGCGAAAAGCAAAAGCAATCCAATTGCATATCGACTTGTCGCCATCTTTACCAGCTCTCGACCTCTGGGTTTCCGCTTTCTCAGATACGTGGGCCGAACCTTCATCATGCCTGATCAGCGCCTGCGAGAGATGTCCGTGCGCCGGAAGCTAAATGCAATGCCTGCTGTCTTTGAGGGCAAGAGCGTGCTGCTCATCGACGACTCCATCGTGCGCGGAACAACTATGACGCAGGTGCTGGGCTGGGGTGCAGGCCGCAGGTTTTGAGGACCTGGGCAGGTCGCACATGAAATGGAAAATGTTTGTGGGCATTTCCCGGCCCGCATGCACATGCGCCGCGTGCATTCCACGGGGACGACCTTGCTGACGTAACTCTGCTACGAAGGCTTTTGTGACAAAGGTTAGTGAGGGTCATGATTTCGTGGGTTCTAGCCGGTCTTCCCTGTACGGCCTGACACGGGCGTATTAAGGCCCTCCACTGTTCCGCTGTGCAGATCGTGGACATGCTCCGGCGCGCGGGTGCTCGGAAGGTGTACCTGGCCTCCGCTTCCCCGCCGGTGGTATACCCCAACGTCTACGGCGTTGATATGCCGAGCCGCAAGGAGTTCGTGGCCAACGGCCTCACTATCGACCAGGCAAGCTTGTGAAACCAACGGGCCTACGACATAGCTCCTCGTCCAAACCGAACATGCAGGCAAATGCATTGCGTTTAGTGGAATACGGTAGTCGTTTCTCCATCGGTGGCAAGCTACAGGTATTTGGTTCATCGCACGCACAGGTGTGTCAGGTCCTACGCGCCGACGGGTTGATCTACCAGGAAGTGGACGATCTCATCACCAGCGGCAAAGAGCTCAATCCGGACATCAAGGACTTCGACGCCTCGTGCTTTACTGGGAGGTAAGGGCTTTCTAATGGAGGCCTTGCTTTCTGCTACCGGGGGCTTACCGTAGTGATCGTTCTGTATTGGGCAACGTTGTGACACTTTTACCCGACTCAAGTACACGCTTAAGTTGCTGCCCTGACACCAGCTCTTCAAAACCAAACCTTGATCACAAACTTGCGGGTGGCGAAATTCGACAACAGTAACTACAGGGCATTCAGACTAGACATGGAGGGCCCACGTTTATACGCACGATGTCCACGCCTCCCAAAGCATTTCACTTTGAACTGAAATGGCTTATCTATGATCGCTATCCAGGTACGTGACCGGCGACATCGATGAGGCCTACTTGCAAAAGCTCGAGTTGTCAGGGCGCGGCGCAAACCGCCGGGCGACGCAGAAGGTTTCGCTTTTGAACGAGCGAGTCATGGTGGCTACGGCATGAGCAGCATCCGCGAAGCTAGCGCCGTTAAAGCACTCACACACTTGGCAAGTTTGGGCCCTCTCAAATTTCTCATCTGTGCAGCCAACATACCCCAACAGTTGAGCGTTCAGGCCACGGCCGCAATACAGTTATGAGCAGTACAAAGCGTGGGTTATTCAGAAGTGCAGCGCTTGGCCATCGGCTTTGGTTGCGTCGCTGACGTGACACTCGTCAAGCCCTAAAGCCGCGGGGCCCGATGCAGTGCAACGCTTTAGATCTTTGCAAGCGGTTGACTGGATGACGTTTACAGCTTAGCTGCTGTCGTCTGCGGCAGCCAGCAGCCACCCTGCGTGCGGCAACAGCATGTAAGGGAATTTAAGTGGGCACGAGGGTGTGCTGCGCGTGTACCACCATCGAACATATGTGGCGTTCATGGGCGGCAACTCATTAGTAGGAAAACATCGTAGGAATAGTAGGATCAATGTAGCTGCTGTTGGGAGTATCGTTGGGAGGGATGGGTTTGGCATTGCGGAGGCGGCCCTGGATAGGGACGACACGACCGTGAAGGGGGGGAAGGCTGGAGGAGCATGAAACTAGTGCATGAATTGCCCGGCGAAGGGTCGATATGGGGATTAGTCGTGCACGGCCGGGCAACACCCCGCTTTGTCTTCCTAAAGCCGCCCTCGTGCTGTTGCCAGCGGCTTGGATGGTTCGGTGACTGCAGAGTACCGTGTTCAGCGTTATTGATCGGACTTGGACCTGACTCTCAGCCTATATAGTTCGTAAAGAACATTAGTCTGCTCGAGTGGCGCAACTAGCGTTCCGCACATGCAAGAACGGACAGAACGGGTGTTTCAAATCGCACACGTCATGGGGTGTTGTGGTTTATAGATTTGCCGGGACTGAGGAGGTAGGGCAAAACGTCGTGATGAGTGAGAAGCAGAGCGTGAGCCATCCGCAACTCCCTGTATATTTCTATGCGACCACTTGGCAGGAAGAATGTCTCGTTAACATGGATGTATCCACGGCCAGAGGTAGCCAAAGTAGATCACACATGCCCCGCCAAAGGTCCCTGGTGATTTCCGGTGCTGTATTTCGCTGGTATTTCGCAGGCGTCCACAGGATGCAGTGCCTACTTTGCTGTCAGGCATGAACGATGTACTGCACAAAAGGAGGCACATAAGAGTTGGCGCCCAGGCCAACGCAGCCCCCAAAGTGTTCATTATCGCACAGCTACGTGGTTACTAGATGAATCACATGTTCGAATAGAACGAACTAGGGAGGAGCCAAGACATGTTTGGAAGACCCGTCACGAGCATGCCATGGCAGCCCAAGCACACCCCAGGGGTAACTCGACGGCATGCTTTCCAGGAAGGAATAAGCTCAGTAGGGGTAGCTGGCCATCAGCAATCAGCTGCTGGTTGCGGTATTGCAAGCGAGGTGATATACCGTTCTGCACACCCCTAGAGACCAATGGGCGGAAATTTGTCGATGCGTCTTTAACTGTGGATGAAGTCATGCAGTTGCAAGTCTACGAGTGTAATCGTCTCTCGAAGATGCTAATGACACTCATCTAATGATGAGATAGCCTTAATGAAGCACCACGTGCTCAGCTATACGCTTGTGCTAGTACCGTTGCAGATTACGTAAGACTTCTACCGTATACTGGGCCTCGGGGCAACTTTGAAGACGCACATCATGGCGCGCGAAAAATTACGATAACATCGGATTAGTCCCCTTTATTAGTTATACAAGTTCAGGTCCGCAAATCTGGGTTCAGGGCAGGGAATGCCGAAAAGGCCATTTGAGTACGGTAAGGCAGCGGAAAGTACTCAATGCGGGCTCGAAAGTAGGGTCTGTCTTTCATCCTGGGCTTGCCACTGTTGGTGCTGTCAAACTAGCTAAAATGGTGCGCATCAGCGTCCTGGGGGACGCGCTTAAGACCATGTACAATGCCGAGAAGCGTGGAAAGCGGCAGGTGCTTCTCAGGCCCGCATCCAAGGTGGTCATTAAGTTCCTTTCATTGATGATGAAGCACGGTTATATTGGCGAGTTTGAGTACGTTGACGACCACCGCGCGGGCAAGATTGTAGTTGAGCTAAACGGCCGGCTCAACAAGTGCGGTGTCATCTCTCCCCGCTATGACATTGGTCATGGCGAGATTGAGCGGTGGGTGGCCCGTCTTCTTCCCTCGCGTCAGTTCGGTGTTATCGTCATGACCACCTCGGCCGGCATTATGGACCATGAGGAGGCGCGTCGGAAGAGGGTCGGTGGCAAGGTGCTGGGCTTCTTTTATTAAGCAGTACTTAATGCATGCGTATCCAAATAGCAAGCAGGTGAGTCCTTGGGCGGCTTTGTTGGCGGCTCTCCAACCTTGCTAGCAGTTATCATTCTTGCCAAACATATAGTTAAGTTCGGGCAGCATAATCTTACTGATGATAATTGTGACGTTTTGCTCCAAAGCTATTAAAACGAAACGAATGATGACATCTAGCTGTGTCATCTTCTGCCTATAGCTTGCATATACGGGAAGAAATTATGTTAAGGGAGGGGACGCACTCAATTTGGGGGGGGGGCAAAATTTCATCGACAGCAATCCCGGACGCCCTCATTTTCGCAGCGTCTGAGAGCAATTTGGGATGTGTAACTGAGGACCCGCCCTAATAACCGGCGCGGATTTGTAAACGTGCTGCGTTGGTTACGACGCGGGAGACCATGTAACGTTAGGCTACATTGGGGAGACAGACACCCTGTCCAAGTTAGATGCATTTGCAGCTTATAAATTTGACACTGCACCCTAACTAGCTTCATGCACTGGTTTTTGGATATCCACGGCCTGGTTTAGGGGCTGATGAATTGGATACCTCTGCGCGATGATAACTGGATCTGTAAGCTGAGTCTACGCCTTGGTGTTCCATTTACAGTCGCGGCTATCCCTGCATTTATATTCTGCCGTGAAAACCCATGTTGGGATGTGCGATTTGGAGTGGATAGTCAAATCCCACTCTTGAAGGCGAATACTGCACTCAACCCATCTGCGCCGCAGATTTGGAGGTTGGTCCCTGGGAGGAAGACACGAACACTATCAGCTCCTGGCACCTGGTAGCGGCGGTGTCTCCGAGCAGGAGAGAAGGGCGCAGAGGCGGCGTGGCCCAACTTCGTTAACCTCCCGCCAGCAGGCTGTAATGATGTATGCAACTATGTCTGTCAATAAGCTCCTGATGAGTTTCAAAGGCGCCAAAGCATGCACGGAAGATCCAGCGCTTTGATGTGCAGACAAGGGACCGGCGTGAAGGAGTAGTATGCAGGCAGCAACAGTAACAGCAGCGGATGAAGCCAGAACAACAGTTATCACCAGATGTTGTGAGCTGCTGTTTGCGGCAAAGCCGCTGTGTGGCCACTTGGGCGTGAAGGGACTACTCTCACAATGTTACACGCAACTAAGGAGCTGGTCTCCCGACCACTGGGAGATAAGGGACCTCAGGCCATACATATGTCTAGCGGTGAGGGCCCGATACATGACAGTAAACCAGCAACACAGGTCTGGCCGAAAGGTCTCTGACCATTTCCAACACTCCCACGCGGACAGACCACCTTGCTGGTCCTTCAGCAAACCAGTTAGCACACCCTCATGCCGCGCACGCACTTCGCAAACTGTGGCAATGGCAGCGCCTTGGTCAGGCAATCAGCCACCATGTCCACGGACTTGATATACACGAACGAAATCTCGCCACGTACAGCACAGCCTCAGCTGTCGACGTGGCAACCATTGGCTGCATCCCCGCATTCAAAAACACGTAGCTGGTGGTGGACTGCCTCGTGTTGACACAGGAGGCGTAGTCTGAATCACATTAGCCGTGCAGGGCTCCTGTGCCGGACTTGGCTGTGAAAACAAAACCTACTCCTATGGTGCTGGCGATGTACCGCAACGCACCCTTTGCCGCATGCCAATGATCCTCTGTTGGCTTCGACATGTACCATGTCAGTACTCCCACGGAGTACAAAAGGTCGAGCCTCGTGCCCACCGTAAGGTACAGCAGGTTTCCTACTAGCTCTCCATACCGGCACTCCTTAACATCAAGTGGCTCTCCTTCAGCTCGCAATGCAGTGCCATATGACATGGGCACCAGCCACGGGTTGGCATTGGCCATGCCATACTTCTTGCTAACTCCATGGCAAGACGCTATTGCGATACCTTGAGCATGTGCTCTAACCGATCACGCTGGATCTCAAACCCCAGGAACACCTGAACCTCCCCCAGGTCTCGGATGTCAAACAAGGACTACAGCTTTCAGCTGCTGCACAACCGCCAACGGTTTCGCCGCAATCAGCAGATCATCCATGTAAAGAAGCACGTACACGCACTTCCCCATCACATCCTTGTAGAACAGGCCAGGGTCAGCCTGCGACACCTTGAACTACTAGTCAGGCCTTGTAGCACACAATTTCACCCTTCTCATCACACTTAACAGTGAACATCCACTTCACCAGCAGAGGCTTGGCACCTTCGGGTGGCTTCTGCAAGGTCCACACACGATTCATGCAGATTGACACCATCTCCTTGTCCATCGCCTGCTTCCACATCTTAGCGGCGGGAGACCGCATGGCCTCCTCATACGTGCTTGGAACAGATGACTCAGCTACAAGAGTTAACCGTGTCGTTGGTGCCCCTTTGTTAGTACGCGCAGACCACCACACGGCAGGCTCAGGAGACTCATCCTCTGTGGTCTCACTTTACCTTGGCAAGGAAGCATTCGAGGGGCTGCCCCCAGTGCTATCATCCCCCCCCCCCACTTCCGTCGCTGACGGGAGAGGAAACATTCAGCATTCCCACGGGACACCCACCGGACTCAGAGCTATGTGAGTTTGACGCACCTGGGCTGCTGCCCAAGCCATGTCCGCCGCCCGGCAAACCACCGGAGCTGGCACCAGAGCTCCCTCGTCATCGCTGTCATCATCCGACTCCTTGTGCAAAGGACTGGGCACGAAGGGGTCGTTTTCCACATCTTCAAGTTTAACAAGCGCGTACCGCTCTTACTCATAGCCCTCCAGGCCCTCGAGCATGCACTCATCAAAAATCACGTCTCAACTTATCAGGAGCCGTCTGTCGGGTAACATGACTCAATATGCCTTGGAACCCAGCTCGTACCCCACAAACACGCCCTTCCATGAGCGTGGCTCCAGCTTCGACTGCTGGGGATCCGGAACCACGTAAGCAGTGCACCCAAATACACGCAAGTGCTGCACAGATGGCGCCCGCTCGTAAAACCGTTGGATCGGTGTGCCTTTCAGCTTGCACACGGGTGAACGATTGCGCAAGTAATTTGCTGTGCTTCACCGCATACTGCAACATGCTCATGGGCAGTTTGCTCTCATGCAGCATTGCCCGCACCTTCTCTAGCAAGGTTCAGTCCAGTTCAGCCGCTCAGCCCTCCCGTTTTGCTGCGGGGAATTAGGGGCAGACATCTCGTGGTGAATCCCCTTCCCAGCGTAAAACTTACCCAACTCCCGGTTGAGGTACTCCCTCCCCCGGTCCGTGCGAACCCCGGTCTGTACATCCCGAACCTGCTGACCACAGTCGTTCTCCATAAGCAGGAGTGTTTTGTGCACCGCCTTTGGTGCATCGCTCTTGTGCGCCAGGAACACTACATGCGGCACCCCTGAGTGATTGTCCAGGAACCTGGCAATGTAGCAGTTACCCTCAATTGAGAAGGCATTCAGCGGGCCACACAAGTCCATGTGAACCAGCCCAAGGCACTGCAACTCACATGATTCTGATGCGGTAAATGGCTTGTGCGGGTGCTTCACCATCACGCAGGGCTCACACACTCCTGCCTTCTCACCCTCCTGGCGAAACTCTGTGGCCAAGACACCGCTAGCTATGTCCTCCTCTGCCATCCTTGCCAGTTTGCCGTAGCTTAGGTGTGCCATGCGGCTGTGCCATACGCGCGCACACAGGGAGGTGGTCATTAGACTAAGGACTGGCGCATGAAATGGCAGGGTCTCAACCCCCATCGTGTTGTAGACTGAGTCCTGGCAATCCGCAAGGAAACACCAGTCCTCCTGGAAGTTCCACACCCTGATCCTGGACGACTCTCCCTCAGAGATCGCCCCACACGCCATGAGCTGGCTCAGGGACAGCAGCCGGTACTCAAACCCTGGGATGAACAACACCCACTTTAGTCGGATCGCCCGCTTCTTGTGCCACCCATAGTGCACACGATTATTTGCATACGACGACCACTCGAACTCCACAACCACGTTCCCATAACCCACCGCTGTGCACACGACACCGCCGGCCACCTTCACGGTGATTGGCATATCCAGTTCCTTGTAGTTGTGTAGGCACAAGGCGTCCGGGTCATGTGGTAGTATGCGCCAGAGTCGACATGCCATGTTGCCATGTTGTACCGCTGCCTCCTCTGTGTAGTATCCTGGGGTATCTATGGGTAGTGTCCAGGATGGACCGTGGATGGTCATCTTCCTATTGGGCCTTTGTAGCTGGACATAACAGAGATACAACACTCTGCATTACCTAGGGTTTTAGGGTTTTCGCTGGATGCACTTGAACGGTATATCGCCGGGGGTGTCTGCAGCCCTGGTTAACCGGATAAACGTTACCTAAAGATAATTCATTAGGAAAGGCATAATGTCGCTACCGTCATTATATAATGGGTTCTTGAACGATGAAGGTCCAAGGTATACGCGGAATTGAAGTTATCTGCGTCAATCGGACTAGTACGGCAGGTATGGGGATTGGACGACAGTTAATACAAAATTAGTATTATCGCAA
The DNA here is from genome assembly GCA_030268105.1 of Volvox africanus. Taxonomy (NCBI): domain Eukaryota; kingdom Viridiplantae; phylum Chlorophyta; class Chlorophyceae; order Chlamydomonadales; family Volvocaceae; genus Volvox; species Volvox africanus. Next base: position 3,221,480 of record BSDZ01000017.1, on the reverse strand, counting down.
CTTCAGTTACGGAAAGCAAAATGGGTTCCTGGGATTAGCATCGTATGCTACCTTTATTAGGTTAAGCTGTCAGGCTTACAGCGTAGCGCTAAATTCTGGTTGCTATCCGTTGCTGTGACGATAGAACCTCGGAAAACCCTATAGCTTGTCAATCGCAAGCTTCGAAGCTTATGTAATATCGTGCGTCATGTCAAGTATAGGCCTTGCCCTTTTATTGGCGAATCCTCAAGAGGATTACACCTTCCTCTTACGGCAGGTGCCAACCCCATCCCTCCCTGAAGAAGTTCTTGTTGTGAGTAAACTGGAAAAAATTAATGAAGCGAGATACTAAGCTACTTAGGTTGTGGGTACTGGGACCTCAGCAACACCGAGGGCTCGCTTGGCTAGGTGCCAGTACCGTAGTCCTCGGAAGCCCTGTGTATAGGTCGATATTGGGGCAGAAAAGGGCTATGCGATTGGTTTCTCATGGTAGACTGCGCGGAGGAGCTTTGCTTAGTAAGAACTCAAGGAAAGGGACATAATGCCCGCGCAGGCGACACGAACGCTCCCCCTACTTTCCATTCATTTCTATGCACATCCACCGTAGGTTGTCATGCTACATCTCGATCTGCATGACGTTTTAGCATGCCGTTTGGTGAACAAGTCATGGAGCAGGGCTGCCACATCAGGCGTACGGCACCTGGACGTACCATGCAAGGCACTGGCAGCTACAGTTGGGGCGGATCGTGTTGAGCGTGCGGATGCTATGTTGCGAAGGATGCAACAGGTTTGGTCAGCGACGGAAGCTGTAACGTTGTCAGGCCTGGCGGCCGGTTGGGCACTGAAGGAGGAACTGTCGCTGCAGGTCCGTGGCAGATGGGGATCTGGTTCGAGGTCCTGGAAGATGTACAGAGCATGGTTCACAGCGGCAATGCAGGTTCTATCAACAACTGGCCATTCACAAGGCGATACCTACAAGCATGAATAAGGGCAACGGACAGATCACGACTTTCCCACTGCTTAACATTACTCGCCCAGCCATTAACGTAGTCCTTCAGACCCACCGGAGCGACGCGTGCATCAGGCCCTGAGAAGTTGGACGCTTGACGGATGCGAAGTTGATGATAACCTCGCGTTTGTTTGCATGTTGCCGCTTTCCTTTGACAGCTGCTGATGAATCACCTCAGCTGCTGGCGCAACCTGCGGGAGGTCCATCTTCGAGGTATGCCTGTATTCCCAGTTGCGACTCTGCCCCTGCCCCGGCGTCTTGCACCGCCCCACCGACTAGGGAGGCCAGCTCCTCCCGTCTACGTCCACTCCGGGAGGGCCGATGGGGCGGAGGCTGCAGTTCGGAGCGGTGTGGCCACAGTCACCGCCACCACCTCCTCTGATCCTTCTGGTGTTGCACGGAGCCAGAACACCAGCAGGGACATGCGCGTTCGTCGGGCAGATGCGGGCACCAGTGTTTGTGGTGATGGTGGGTATAACGGCAGCTCCACTCCAGGCCCATGGCGCCTAGAATGCCTGTCATGCTGTCTGGGTCTGACTCGGCTCGAGGTGGAGCTGGTACCCGTCAAGCAGCAGCTGTCACCGACCTCACCAGCTCAATTTCACGGCCAACACAGCCTTGGATGCTGCCAGGCCGCGGCGCGCGCATGCGGGCTAGCGGATTCACAATCTCAGCAGCAGCAGACCATTAGGCAAGCCGACGTTGCCCAGTTAGTAGCCGGTCAGGCGGCTCTTCTTGAGGGCCTCACTCGCCTGACCCGCCTGACCCATTTGTCTATACGGCTCCTGGACCTGCCTGCACAGTCCATAGCTGGCAGGGGAGCGGTGGCTGCGGAAGACTCGGAATCTGAGCAGGAATCAGAGATCGCAGATCTCGACGAGGGAGGGGACGAGGACGAGGACAATTCGGCAAGTGAATACGTGCATGATATTGACGATGCCGGAATTGACTATGCATCCGACTTGGAAATGGATCTGGAGCTGGGCCAGGACCTGGTACTGAATTCGGATCGTGAGGACGGCAACGCTCCGGCGGTGGACGGTGTGAAAAGTTATCGCTTTGCCGGAAATATAGCTATGGGCTCGACGAGTGGCGGATTTACCAGCAATACCCTGATACCACCACAGGATGGTATGAACGGCTGTATGGTGGCGGCCGATGCTGATTCGGGTGTCGGGCAGCATGAGGCCTCTCGACGGAACCCACAGCTGCACGATACACAGACACTGGCCCAACCAACAAGTCAAAGCAGCGATGGCAGCGATAGCCAAGGTTATGGCAGCAGCGAGGACGCGGACGGCTACAAAAGAAGCAGTGATGGTGATGACGTTCTTGGAAACGGCGGGAGCTGGGATGCGGCAGCCGGGCTTGCGGCAGCAAGACCCGCGTCTCGCCGCCGCCGACTGGGCCCCACGGTGATGGAGTCCCCAATGGGCAACTGGATTCCCCACCCAGCTGTATTCGTCAGGATGTTCTCCAGGCTTCGCTCCTTAAGGTTGACCGGCTGTAATCTTTGTGGCGGCGGGGCGCTGGCGTCATTCGCAAACACGCTCACATGCCTGACCAGCCTATCGCTCCAAGGGAGACTTGGCGTGTCGCACAAGGACCTCGCGGCGCTAAGCGGGCTAAAAGACCTGCATGTGGGTGGCTAGATGGGTGGCACGGGTCGGGTTGGGGTAAGACATAATTGATTAGCGTTCCCTGGTGGCTGTTGATCCAAGTTTGGGTGTTGATCCACGTAAGTCCTGTTTAGGGAGAAATTTCTCAACGGAACTCAGTGCAAGGTACGGTTTTCGTAAAGCTGATTGGATAAGCTGTTGTGCGCGTGGTAACGTTCCTGAAGTAAAAGCTCAAAGTGGCTGGAGGAGGGTGCCCTTATAAGCGCTAAGCCATAAGATAGCGCGACTCCTGTCCGTCGTGGTTCCTGACGTCACGTCGGCCACATCCTTCGATTGCGTCACGGAAGTCCCTTACCCGGGCTAGTTTACCGAGCCGAGACTTTACCCTGTTCTTATGCCATTATCCCGCTCCTGGTCCCTGATCAGGATCTGACGCTGTCCAAAGTGGATCTGCTGTACGACCCTCGGGACCCAGACGACTGCCCGGTGGCTCTCATGGCTGAACTATACTGCGCATTGCAGCAGCTGCGCAACTTCCAGTCACTCAGGTAAGCGGATTAACTTGGACGCGGCAAGTGGGGCGCCGGGGTGCACACGAGGGCCGGAAAGACCAGACGCGGATAAGGGCACGAAGGGGCGGAGTAAATGGACTTGCTCATCAGGGTCTAGGGTGTACGCTGCTTCGGCTGTACGCTGCGGATTTGTACAGGAAGTCGTTGCAACTGCCACCTTAGGTCTTGCTGTTGTCCGACTACGAAAACATTTCCAACCACGTAACCACGCAAGGATACGTTTGCATTCCCGCATTGATAATACTATATGTGATCGCGAAGCTCCGGCAGCGACCCCCTCTGCGTTAGATTTCACTCTCCACCTTCATTGTCCTCGCCTTTCTGTACATACCGCGATGTCCAGTTTCGACGTCGACCCTGGCGGCAGCAGCAGCGGCATCCATAGTGCCTACCTGCTTCCCCTGTACGACTCGCCGATTCCCCGGCTGCGCAGCCTTAGCTTGTCCATGGTCAGCGGGGCAGGGGCAGGGGCAGGGGTTGCATGTTGCATGTCTGAAGGTGTGCAGGAACATTTCAATCTCGTGGGCCCGCAATGAACTGGAGGCGGGGGGGTGTTATGCGTGATGACCTGCCGCTGGGTCGCCCCCGCGAAGCAGCATGGGGAACTTTATGGGGAAGTGGCAGAATGGCCAACCAGGGAACTTTTCCTTACTGCCTTGTGGGGTGTGAATCTGAAAGCTGGACCCTGCAACTGGGACTGAAGAGCACCAGAGATTTTGAGCGGACCAGGGCCGGATGACCGAGGCACAGATGCGAGGGGTATATTGGCTTGGATTTAGTCATTTTAAAAAGCTTTGGTTTCGAAGGGAAATTAGCTGGCTGCCCTTGTCGACGTCCGCGTTTCCAAAACTCTTGCGCCTCGGTTTGTCCTCCCCCTGCTTTTCAGCTTGGCTCTGGTCATGCTATTCATCGCTATCTTTTTTGAAAACCGATCGAGGGCCTGGGGATATGCACTCAAACTATCTGGGGCGATGGTTGCCCTCCGAACCTGCGCTCCATCCTCCGGCATCATTGTATCCTCACTCGCGCTCCGTTCGTCCCTGCGGCCCGACGACCCCTGCAGATCCTCGACAGCGACTACTCCTTCCATATGCTTGCAGAACTGACATCGTTGACGGCGCTGAACCTGTCCTACGTCACATGGCCCCTGGCACTGCAGTCGGACGACATGACGTTGCTAGCGCCCCTCACTGGCCTGCGGAGGTGTGAACGGTCTGCGGGTTGGGACTCTGCTAGCGGATCAAATTTAATTTGCCATGAAGGACAATCTTGGGGTGCCTTACGAAGAGGATCCGGTGGTGCAAGGAGCAGCAGGCGGGATGGGGCGCGGCGGGCGGTGACGGTATCCATGCATAGCGATACGTGCGAAATCTTGGCGTTGGAAATGAAATCTTGGTACCAGGAGGTATGCGAACGATGCAGAAGAGAGAGAGAGGGAGTCGTCCCGTTGATGACATGAGGTTACAGGCGCTCAAGAGCTGGTGCTGCCGACCGGCACCGAACGGAAGAGAAGGGGCCCCAGCCAGGCATGCCTGCATTTGTGTCGCCCTCTTAAATCCGTGCGTCCCAACGTACCGCCACCAATCTGCGTTGGCGCCCGGGGCCCTTGTCTTCCTTGGGTCGTCCCTGGCTAATGTGCCGAACTCCCACACCTCGGATCTGGGGAGTACGAACTATTTCAACGCCTCCCACCAGCGTCGAATTGCTATCTTCTTATCCTTCAGTTTCGGTTGCAATACGTTGTTAGAATTGATGCAGGTTTCTCGAATGTCTCATGCACCCACCCGCTCACCTACGACCGCCCCCGACATCAGGTTCTCCATGCAAGCTGACCCGTCGGAGCGACATCACCTCATCTCCCTCAGCGGCCGTGTGGTTTACGAGCTTGCGAAGGCGTGGACAGATCTGTCACAACTGGCCTTCAGGGGTGAGCAGGGGATAGAGAGCATTGTTGCTTGGAGGGAAAGGAGAGGCGAGGAGAAAAATGTGTTTTGTCGCGTTTGCCGCTTTCGTCCCCCATCTGACTCGTGGATTTCGTTCCCATTCAACTCTCCATGGGCTCGCCGCTGTGGTACTGCCTGCCACTTCATCCGGCTGCCGCCCGATCAGGCCAAATCCGAGCAGATATCCCGGGGGGGCCCTCCCTAGAGTTCCTGGCCTCATGGACCTCCCTCCGCGACCTCAGCCTCAGCGCCGTGCTGGATGAGGACGATACGGACTGCCGCCTCGTCTACACGAATAACAACAACAACGGCAACCGGGGGCATGGCGACCGCTTCACCCGCGACCCCACATGTGCAAGCGGTGGACTTGTCGGTGCCGGTGCTGCCGCGGAGATTCTTTCATTCTTCTATAACGATGATGACGACAACAGCAAGGCAGCGCAGGATGCGGGGGCGCTGGATTTGGGAGTGGGATTGGCGCGCTGCCTCCCTCCGGGACTGACGCGGCTGGCACTGAGCGGACTGCGGCTGGGGGGTACAGAGCTGCTGCAGTTGTTATCGGGATCGCTGAAGGGCCTTACATCACTGCAGGTGTGTTCCAGTGCATTTGGGCTTTGCGAGTAACCAGTGGCCGGGAAACCTTAAGCGCGTTTTTGAGTGACGTATGTGGTCCACTCGATGATTAGGAGAGAGGGTACAGGTTGGGAAATATTGGTCAACAAGACCTTTTAGGGGATGTACTTCCATTCTTTGCTGTGCACCAACAAGCTTTAGCCAAGGCATTATCCCTTCTCCCTTCATCCCTTCGTCTAATGGGTATCTTACGATTTATTGGCTTACTTGAGCTTCAGGTGCTAGACTGCGGCCTCACTCCCGCCCATTTCATGGTAGGAGACTGCGCAGCTAGTCAGTTGCAGGTATGGTGGTGGCAACTTTGGACTTTTGGAATTGAGGGACTTGGGTTCGGAATAGATGACGCTGGCATGTTTGAGCCGGAGCTCACCACAGTGGGGGAAGAGGTTTGAGCCCGACGACTAAGGGCGAGAGGGAGCCGCCATCCGGGCACCTTAAGTTCAGGAACATGTATGAGTCGTGTGAATTGCGTCCTTGAGCGTTCTAAAGTTAAGGTAAATGCCTGAGGCACATAAAGCAGGGCAGAATTATACTTATGGCATGCATGACGCTGCAATTGTTGCCACTTACGACCTGCTGTTGATGTCTTAAATGACATCCTGTTGGAGGGCACGACGTCCGCGAAACACATCACCGCTTTCATCGCATCACGTCTTTCACTCCGCTCTCCGCATTTCGGTCCTTAAAACCTTCCGTCGCAGGTCTTGGTGCTCAATGACAGCCACCCCTGGCGCGCCTGCTCCTCGCGGGGCCACGAGCCCAAGGACTGGGAAGGGCCCCGCGGTTACACTGCAACAGCCGTAGCGGTCACACGGCTACCTCATCAGTATCCTGGCAGCACCTCACGCTGTGACCACAGCACAGGTCCAAGCTGCCTGACGTGCTGCCCTCCAGGCGCCCAGCCCCTCTTCTTGAACCGGACCAGCAGGGTCTATTCCTGCGGCAGCTGTTGCTGTTGTTGCTTGCCAAACATTTGGACTAGTTGGAACTGTTTTGGGGGACCTCAGACCCAGATTGCCTATGCCCCACATCCACTGAACACTCCCCCGTCTGGAGCCAACTCCGGAAAGATGGCCGGGGTCGCTGCGTCGGTGCAGTGCAAGCCGTCTGGACGACCCACAGGTGGGCAGATAGTGCAACAGTCACAATGGAAAGCGCAGGAGAGGCTCCGGGTTAGACAGGTGTTGCCGCAGTGTCAGCAAAGGCACCTTGCGTACTGCAGCTGTATGGGAGTTTCTTGCAGCGCTGAGGGGGTTGCTAATGGCGACTTGAAGAAGAGCGACAATGACAGCCTCGGGCGCGAGACAGCGGATAGAAGAAACGAGGGAAAGCCGGTTAGGTTTACATGCCTCACAGCGTATGACGACTGGAGTTATGCTGACGGTGGTTCAGTTGCGGAGCTGGAGCACGAAGGAGGATGTGGTGGCTTGGGAGAAAGAACATGCTCTTGTTGGCGGCAGTGTCTGATCCGGCATGGGTTGAGGAGCCTGGGAGCTTTGCGTAAGCTGGAATTCCTTCTGCTGGGCTTTCCAGTCGATGAATTGGCGGCGATGGATGTCTTGCGCCCACTGGCGGTGCTGACTGGTCTGCGCTGCCTGACAGTGCACGCGTGCGGGCTGCAGGCAACGGAGGCCAGGGAGGTATCGGAACAGCTAGGACGTCTGGCGCAGGTTCGCAGCCTACACCTTGCGGGCCCACGGGCTGACTCTGCGGCTGCGCAAGGTGTAATAGATGCTGCTCGCCGTCTGCCGTACCTTTAATGCTGTGCATAAGTCAGGCATACGTTACTACGGAAGGTCAGTAGGAGGAGCAAATATATAGTCATATGGGAACGTCGATGATCGCAACGAATTGTGTCTCTTGGTCGCAGTGCAATAACTTGCGAAGGAATTTACAAAGGTGAAGCTTTAAAATTCTGGACGGCATTTTAACCCTCTGCCCATTACATGAACCTTACACCACACTCATTACGGTTGGAGCACAAAGGCAGCATGAAGGACCAAGCGAGGAAGCGTGCCGATACAAAGTCAGACAATTCAGCCCATATGGCCCATGTGGCGTATTCAGTTCATATGGCGTTTCCCCGGGCGGTGCGCAATAGCGATGCTTAGGGCTGACTGGGAAGAGACAGCCTCTTTTCCTAACCTAGCTGACACTAAATTCAGCTGGGCGCAAGACGAGACCTTGTCATTACCTCCAACCACAGACCTAAGTCACAGACTGTCGCTCAGCCTCTCACGCACAACAAAGCATAAGCTGGAAAAGCCGCCAAGGGTGAGTCCACCGCCTTCACCGCATCGTGTACAAAAGCATCAAAGCCCTGACCTGCCTGCTGTTCCCACATGCCTGCCGGACATAATGTCCCCCCATGGCTCACATGCAGACGATTCAACCTGCAGCAGATCCTGGTTCTCATCGCTTATGCTTTCAAGTTCCGTGGCGGCGGGTACACACCCTCGTAGAACAGTCGCCGCAGACCATCTAATCGCGACCCTGCAAGAGCTGCAGCAGCAGCCACAAGTGCCCAGACCGCCGCACGAACCATGTACCCAACACCCGAAGGGTCGTGCGGCCCTGCGACCAGAACTGCGGCCTTCAATAACGCCCAGCCGACGGCAGCGACCACGCCGGAGCCGCCACCGGCGCCTGCAGGCCCTGCTGCCGTTGACAAGGCCCCCGCAGAAACCGCAGCGGTCCCCGTAGACGCAGCTTCCACGCCGACGGCGGCACAGAGAGTTGAGAGTAACCCTGATATAAAGTGTACGGCACCCACGATGGTGCGAGCAATGCTGATCTGTTTGAGGCCGCGCTGGCAGGTGGCGCAGTTTTCGGTGTGCTGGCTGTAGCGGTCCAACAACTGCTGCCGGCTCAGCCGCGCGCCTATGGCCTCCACAAAGCCCGCGTCGGCTCCACCAAAGGGGCCCCCCCCTCCATATTTCTGGATCCAGCGGTTGAAGTTGATTACGTAAGTGTCCGCTTGCGAGGGCATGTAACACACCTGCCAGAGCAGTGAGGGACGGGGGAGCCAGGGACAGGTCTGGTGGGGTACCTCCAGGACGCGGAAGGTCTGGACCATGAGGGCAAGGACGGGCACGAGTCTGGCCAAGACGAGGCAACTCTCGTGCAAAACAGAAAGGGAAAAAATAGACTCTAGATAAACCCTAGCGGGCCCAGCGAGTGAACTTATACTACATGCCTGATAAAGAGATACAAGTATAAAAGAATGGCAAAGAAAGATTACCACATTGCGGTGCCAATTTTTAGTTGGCCGGTCGGTCTTTTTTTCTGTGTCAGTTGGTCTGATCACGGATTTGCTCGGCAGCATGAAGAAGCAAAGGACCGGGCACCTCAGCAGACCCATGCAGTCCTGTAGCCATCCAATCTCCTGCCAGACCACCGGATGTTACTGTGAGCTGATGAGCCCTAGTAGTCCCGTATCGGTCAGCACTCAGCAGGTGATCGCTGGAAAGGTTGGGGAAACAGCTGATGGCCCAATCGTAACATGCAGTCACCCACCTGCGAGTGCGACACTCCCTCTGCCCTCCTCCGAGCGATCTCCTGCTCGCCCAGGTGAAGGAAGATCTGGTCGTCCTCCAGAAGCAAATGGGAGGAGATATGGTTCCACCAGCCGGGCACGGAGCTTGGGGGCACATGGGGGGACACAGGTGGAATGGCCAGAAGGAATTGAACCGTCAGACGAGAAACAAAGATAAGCGTTGGGCCCGTGGGTTCAGACGTTAGGAGTACACGGGAGTACAAGGGAGGTTAACAGGAGGCTGAGAGGTCGTCCCGAAGCGGGAGGGCCGGAAGGTGCCTTACAGAGCGACCGACAATCGAGCACCAGCCCGGCATGGCATCGTTGGCAGGCGCACATCACGATGTATGTATCGGGAGAAACCACAGGTACTCTCTGAGTTCGATTAAAACTTCGCAATTATCTGCAAACTTTAAAACCAACTCATCCCCAGTTCCCCACCCCTGCTTGGTGACGTCACCCGGCAACCTTCAACCGCGTCGAACGGCCAGACAGCAGCCAAGGACGAACACGAAACTGGCCCCCTGGTGTGGCCGACGGTTACATCTCCTCTCCTCCTTGTGCGCTCCAATAAACCCTCATAAACTTCCCCGCACGCCCATGTCCCACATCCGATTTGTTGAACCTTTTGCATTCTGCTCGCAATCGGCAACTGCAACTGCGACATCTGATTTGGGTTACCTTCTTTTGGACGGTGGCTCCGGCTTGCTCCTCGCGGGTAGGAGCGAGGCCTTTATACTAATGTCAACGGCCGTGGTGCATCACTTCAGTCTTACGTAATCTTTTTCTGAATTCAGGTGCGCTTCCTTACCAATCAAATTGGCCAGTAATTATCAGACTAGATCAAATACGTGGGCACGTACGTCTCGCATATGCCCGCCGCTTCTACTCTACATTAGCACATTCCATAGCCCGCATGCATTCCCCCATGCCCTTACCTGATCAAGAACTGCGGTAGCGGGTTGTTAAACTGGAAAATATTCCGGTTGATCAGGCGGCAGCGGCCAGGTCGCATGGGCACTGCAGCCGCAAACAGAAGGGTGATGTAACGGGCCTTCTGTAGCGCGTGCAGTCACCGCGAACACAGGATCAGCTAAGATAAAAAGGGCTTCACAGACCTCTAGGCACATTAGTGGCGTCCTCCCATCGGAAAGGGACTGAACAACCATATACATGAATAGAGGAATGGCCATCGTTCGCGCGTTACCCCTTGCCTGGTGACCCCTTGCCCGCTGCACCGCGTCCCAATCCCTCCCCCGACACTAGCCACTTCAAACCCGGCACTTCCATCCTTCCGCCTGATCACCACGTACCCGCGTACACAACCGTCATTGCGGAGAAGGCCTTTGAATCCAGGCGGTTTCTCATGAAGACCGGGGCGATGAAGGTGGTGGACTGTGACCCCAGCTGGCCGGCGCGGGGGCCTGGCAGGTGGGGATCGGGAGGCAAACGAGGCATGGGCATTGGGAATCAAATGGACGAAATCCAGGCAGTAAGAATGTACAGCAACCGTGCCCAAGCAGATGTTGTCATTGTACAGATGGAGAAATGGTGCTTTTGCTGTTGATGCGCCATTTCATACGCAATTGCAGCGTAGCTGGGCCCTCCATCACAGCGTACATTTTCCACTTCCTTGGACATATCATATCTCTCACAGACCATATTTCACCTGTCTTCCATATGCCATCAAAGCCGTGCTTCGAGAGCGGTGACATCAGCTTCAGGTCAAACGCTCCCTGCACGACATGAGGGAAGGAGGACGGTCGGGGACTGTGGCGACTAGGAGGACACTACTACGGCCGTTTACGGCTGCGGCTATCTGCGCAAGGCAATATCAGGAGTCTTTGACACGGAGGGTCATGCAGTGCTGTGAAAGTACCGTCGTCGCTGGTGCGGGTAAGCACGCAGCCACTGCGCCAGTCCGGGTCCGAAGGCCAGGGGGAGTGGAGGCAAAACCTAAATGGCCACAAGCTTCGCCAAGTTGTCATGGTGCATATAGGTTCCTGATCCTGTCTGTCCCACCTTTCCCGAAGTTCCACCAACCACTTACGATATTTTTTCTGTTGCTCAGAGAAGCGTGATGAGTGAAGGGCACATGGCTGGGGTCAAGCACATTCTCTAGGAGCGTGGACCAGTCATACGGCAAGTCACGCCAGGTATCCTGCGAGAGCCGGCGAGCGTTGATAGACTGACCCTGATGCAGCAGCTCTTCCCGATCGGATGGATTCTGGTCATTTACACTTGCCAGGAAGTCAAGAGTACTTCGCTGGTAGGCACACAAGCATAGGCCCTTCATAGGCGCTGTGGTGACATTGGTATTCGCTGGTATCCATGGCGACCATTTATCCCGGGGATGCCAGTCCCGGAAAGCAGGCAGCGCTTTGGTGCGTCCATGCGCCTATCTCGCTGTGTTATCTCCGTGCTACAATCGATGCCCACACAGAGATCTTAAATATGTACACGGCACCACACCACACCACATACCTGACAAACCCACTTGCAGTCCCTTTCATCTAGCTCCGGGACCAGCGGAATCCGCGCCTCCTCCGCCACCGCCTCCATCAACGCCTCTCCCAGGCTTGCGTTGGCGTCACCGTTGGGCAGTAGCGCCGGCGGCAGCGGCTTGGGGAGTACAAATAACAGTCCTTGACGCTCAGCCGCATGATAAGCCACCGCACAGGCGCGCGGTGTATCGGTCTTGCCTTGCTGCGCGCCGCGAATGCCGAACAGATCATGATAGAAACGATTGGATGGGATTAAAGGGGTGCAAGGCTGACTGTCAGCGTTCAGGGAGAGTGAATATTCATATTCCTAACTGAATGCTATCGCGCAGAAGGGAGTTGGGTCACGCGCGTCCCGGCGCCGCCTCTGTCTTTATTTGTCGCGAATGGTGCCGCCACTTAAAAATTGCAGCGAGCCGTAAGATGTGCACTGGACTGCATGTGCGTCATACGAACGCTTCCAGGTCTCGGAACCCAAGACCCCAAGCGGGTACGCGACACAAATTCTGGATGGAAAGGTGCGCTAAGGATAGCCCCTTGCCGAGCAGGGCTAAGCCCAGGCCCTCATCACGCCCTCATGAAAATGCTCAGCTACTGATTTGGCCACTGAGGTGTGCCACCGCTCGCCCGGCGCATCACACCTTCCTCTACCTGTCCGTTCATCCGTCCGTCCGTCCGTCAGGATAGAATACCTTCTTCTCCCATTAGAAGGCACTTGGAGGTCTTCTTTTTCTCCCATCCTCGCCCAGTTTCCCCGGTCCTACATGCTCCACAGGCACCACCGACCCACCTGAGGCACCACCTCGCAGCGACCCCGGCTATTAAAGGCCCAGCCGTGGTACCCGCATTCAAGAAGTCCGGCCTCGTTAATGCGCCCCTCGCTGTTGAGGGGTCAGGGGCCGGCGTCAGCTTGCAGGTTGGGCAGTTAGGTCAGATGGTAAACAGGAGCGAGTGACAGGACGCGGTGACGATGGAGGATAGAGACACACGGAGACGAGTAAGGCAGAGAGGGGAACACAGTGATGGGGAACACAAGGGGGATTGCGTAGCCCGTCTGTCCCGGGCAACTTTACAAATCAAAAGTACCTTCAGGGGCGCGCATGGAAGACGGCATGACGTGTACTGGTGCCATTCCATGTTTGCGACGAAGAGACGTGGAAATTTTAGATCAAGCGGACAAGAACCTGTACATAGGCAATGAAGTGACAAATTGCAGAGGTAGCAGCCACAGGCCGAAGTCCCAATCGTGGTGATCTCCACTTACGCTGCGTCCAACCTGCGCACCATGCCTCATGCCCCATCCCCTCCAGCCCCTGTCCCTCCGTGTTGCAGCCCTCGTCCTTCGCCCGCTTCGCACCTTAGAGGCACCAATCGGTGCGGGCACACATCCTCAAGCACCCTCCAGGCTGCTGCATTGGGATCCCACCAAATGGCCAAGGGGATATCAAGCAGCACGAAGCGGTGCGGCCGAGTTTTGTCCAGATCCCTGGAGGGCAAGGAGTTAAAAGGAGTGGGAGCGGCGGGCCCCGGTAGGAGGCAGCAGGGGGCCGCGGAGATTGATAGATTGAATGGTAGATAGGTAGATTGAAGGCGGCCTTAGGGTACGAACAGCGGTAGGATGACCGCGGCGCCAACTGGTGCAGGTCAAGACTATCAGGTGCAGATGCACCACATTGCCGAAAAAGTGGTTAAGACTCTGCCTTCGGAAACACTACCTGCGAAACTGTCTTACTACTAAGACATGACTAACGACCCATACCAAGGAAATAGGTTTGCACTGAGGATGAAACGCCCGGTGTCAAGTTACATCCTTTAATATCTTGAACATAAACACACCATTATTCAGAACCTACTTTGTGAAAGCGACTGGGTACCACTCGTTGAACCAATCAATCGTGCTTCCATCCGATAATAACTTGCCAAGCTCAAATTCATCGGTCTTGGGCGAATCGATGGACTTAATCGCACAACAGATCACGCGCAGTGTTGTTAGCGCTGCCGCCTTGAATCGTGGTGAATCAAGTCTAGCGATACTTTTCGAGTATAGGATGCTAGGCAAAAGCTTTGCTGGCCCTCCCAATCGAACTCCTTCCCGACGGTAACATTTCCAACCAAAACCCTTTCTTTGGGCTCTTAAGTGTCCACCATTATGCATTGCGCTGGACAATTATGATCACATGCGGTGCCAGATTCGTTAAGATGCTAAAGGAAGTATTATAATAATCCGTAATATATATTCCATACTTATATATTCCATCCTACACAGCACGTGTGCGGCTCCGAAACTCATCCTTTTGTTCGATGAAACTCTCTTCTCGCATTACTTTTTCATCTTAAGCTAGTAATATGGCTTTTAATTTTGGAGGATCTTGACCTGTTATGGCTGTGGCAAGGGTCTAACTAGCAGCTGTATTATTCACCGTCCAATTCGTCCTCAGGTTCTAGTAAAGGCTTACTTTGGTCTGGTTTAGATAAAGATCTGGTGTCGATTAGAAAGCAAGTTGTCATTATTTACACCAAGATATGCGGGCGAAGTTAGTGTGCCCAGCCGGAGAGGGCATGATAATCTTATCTCGAGCTCGTGTTCACCAGGAGCTCTGCTTGCCTTATCGTCGCGGTGAGGCTCGAATAGTATTATCAGCAACTAAACATCAGCAGCTAGCATCGCTATGATCGCATGGTTATTATTAGAGCCTTTTTATACAGGAGGGCACTGTGCAGTTCAAAGAGGCTTCCGTGCAGCAGCCAACCTCACATTATGGACATCAGCGCGGAGGTCCTTGCCCCTTTATTCTTCTGTTGGCGAGGTAGAAGCACCTGTAAACCGATATCAACCGATCCCAAATGTTGTGATCGCGCGCACGTTGGCTATTGGTTGCAGGCCTCGCAAAATCTTACAACACCAACTGTGAAGATTAAGATACCCTACAGAGTTAACTACGGAGAGGTAGTCAGGGTAAGTTGTTTTGAGGGCGGGCGGTAGTTTCTGCGCGGTAGACAAAACCCTATCATTTCTCCACTTTTTTGGCACAAATTGAACGATCAAGCAGAGAAAATTAATTTTCTTTCTGTGTTTTTAAATTCACCCTCTGTTGGGGACGGACCCCATAAGACCAGGTTGTTGGTTCTGGCGCACTGCTCGGAGAATGGTCTGCAGATCAGGCCCTTCAGCTTACGTGGACTGAAGGCGATGTTTGGACTGCGGAGGTGCCTATCCGTGCAGGGCATTATGAATTTAAGGTGGGAGGATTGCAATCAGCCTGTCAGCTCAGCCACAGCAGGCAAAGGCACGCCCAGGTGCTTAATAAGTGAATGAGCAGAACCTCCAGCTGCATGCTTGGGTGCTGTTTCTCGCAAACGCTGAGAGAGTTTAGTCAGGTAGTTGACCCGCAATCTCTTGTGAGGCTTGCCAACTTACTGGTTATGCCATCACACCAACGCCCATGTGAATCCCTGACCGCCCCGCAGTGCATTGTGTACAATCCAGCAAATAAATCGGTATCTCGGTGGGAGGATGGCGGGAATCGGGTCCTGGACATCACTGAGGAGCCCGGTAAATGGGATGTCTCATGCCAATGGGGCGTGACCAAGAGCATGGTTCAGGCGTTCACGCCTGCACCAACACTCTCGCCGTCGCCCTCCGCGTCTGAGCTAGAATCGGAACCAGCTGTAGCCTTGGAATCTGAATCATTAGATGCGGCTGCTGGTAAGAAATCACCCCTGCAATCGTGAATAGGTCTTGAAGTGTATGTATTGTTGAATAGTTCATCTTACTCCACATGCATCGTTAGCAGGTCCGATGTATGCCGCCTAGGTGTGTGTGTATGTGCTGCGTATGCCTAGGTATCAGGAAGGGCCAACAGAAAGGCGCCGCGCCTGATTTAGCTAGCCAAACATCTAAATTTCATGTAGGATCCAGTTATTGTGTATTTCCTTACATGAACCAACAGTTGCTGAGGAGGAGCTGACTCCCACGTTGGCGTTGTCTGAAGCAACAGCCGATATTGCCAAGGTACGGATTTCGAGGGTTTGGGCCGTAAGGGCGCACTGTTGCTGTCAGTGAACAACGGTTAAACACTGGTCTTGTAATTTCTGAGCAGTCAATAAGTTAGCTTGTTCGTGTACAATGTTAAAAAGCGCCGCTCGTCATGTCTTTAGCAAATGCCGTCTTGTACTGTCTGAGGACATTCGTGCCGTTTGGATTGGACAGTAATATGGGTCGGAAAAATTGTGCTGAGGTGCCGCCCTTACATGGCCGATCTGCGGTAGGCAGACACATGGGTATCGCTCTCCGGTGGCGCCCCAGTTGTACCAGCGCCAGAGGCGCACAGCGATTCTTCTGTGCAAATTGGCGAGGATGCGGCCGCCGATATGCCTTCCACATCCAGCAGTACCGCACTGCTGTTGCTCGCTACTGTCGCCGCCGCGGGTGCTGTGGTGGCGGTTTCGTTTTTGGCTCCGGGCGGCCTTGATAAAACCGTCCTCGGAGAGCGGGCTGGCGAAGCGGTCAGCTCTACGCTGCAGCAGTCTACCGAAGCAGGTGCACAAGTGCGCGCTCAGGTACAGTCGCAGCTGGCTGCCCTGGCGGGCCACGCATCGGCGGTACAGGGTCATATGGTGAACGTGCAGGGCAGCATGACAGATGGCCTGGCGTCCTTGCTGGTGGTGCATAACAGCGTTCTGTACGTCATAAGCCAGGCGACGACTGCGGCAGCGGACACAGTTGCAAACACGGCGGAGTTGGGCGCGCGGGTTGTGCGTCAGGGCTGAGGACGTGGTGCGAGCAACGAACAGGAAAAAAAGTGGGACGGCGGGCCTAATCGCTTTTTGTGCGTGGTGGGTTGAAACGGGGTGGGAACCTGTACTACACTGGGCACCCTATGGCGACATGCGTTGGGACATCTGTACGACAAAATGCGGAGAGCGATGCATCAGAAAGAAGCAGGCCGTGTGGTGCAAAATTTGCACCTCACGGCCTGCCACAGAAGTGTGGTGGGAACTGAGTGCAGGGCTGCTTTGGAAATGTATGCGCACGCGAAAGGTTAACGTGGGCGTGACAAATGCCAAATATCAAATCTTACGTGCCACACGGTCTGTCGTAGTGCCACAGTTTTCCTGCATATATGCGTTAGGCTTGATTCTGCAGCTGTTATGTGGCCGCAATGACGGAACGTATCTGCGTATGAGTGTTGTTAAGGTGTCTCTCCGGAAGGGTTTAACCTCAGTCTGGGGCGTGAGCGTAGACGCCGTATTAATCGCTTATATCCGATCGCATTTTTCTTACGAACGGCTTTATATCCTTTGGTCACACATTCGCTGGTAGTATTCAGGCTTGATAACTATTATCCTAATTTTAACGATAACGGAAAGGGCTGGTGACACAATTTAGCCATGCTGGGGTGCGCTTTGGTTTACAGGATGTCCAGGAAGTTGGAGTCCATGAACAAGAGGTGTGCATTTTGGCCAACCGTTGCAGGATCCACTATATTCCACGATTGTACATTTGCTTGGCTTTAGGTATGCCTAACACATTTCAAGGCAGAGTTGCTGAAATGCTGGAGCGGGCAAGCAGGGTCCTAGCTTTGGTATCCAGCCGCGCCCCTAACAAAGGCAGCTAGATGCGCATAGAAGCCCGTCCTATCACTAATGATCCAAACTTAACGGCCGTTAAGATCACGCAAAGCAGAAACAGTTCGGAAACGTTTTGTCGATGACATGTGGTATAGGGCCCTCCATATTCGGCCGCTACCTTGGAAAGCAGAAATGAAGGTACAGCAACTTGGGTACAACAACTTGGGTACGAAAGGTTAAGTGGTAGGCCGGGGTCATTTTTCACCAACATGTACAATAGTCTCCAAACCTCTCCTGCACTTTTCTGCTAAACAGTTGGGCGCGTATCCGAGTCCTCCGATCCGACAATTCAAAATCCAAACGTCTGCACAAAAGATCAAGGAGAAGACAGCAGATATCCGGATATCGCAGATATCAGGCCTCTTAGGCAGCAGGTATGGAAGGCGGTGGGGGCCGGCGTCGCCCTGCGTCGCTGGGCCTTGGGAAACTGTTACATAAACCCAGAAGAGATACAGGATGGGGTGGTCCCCATGCCGTGTGTCCCATAAGGGCTTCCGCCTTTCCCTTGTTTCCTGTCGTATCTTATCCAATGGAAAGCAAGGATGCCATCATAGGCCCAGTTTAGATCTGGTCAGCTTGGCATTCATCAGCTAGATTCACGGACAATCCATTCGTTTCTACTCAAACAAGCAACAATAGCAATAGCTGGCACCTGGCAGTCACATATATCGACAAGGATATCCCCGCGGATCCGATTTGTATATGTTAAGTGTCGGGGTGAGTAGAGTGAGCGTACCGGGCAGTGCACCGGAGCATCCGCAGCCAGGGAGAATGGACAGGTAGATAGGAAGCAGCCTGTAGCCCCGTACGCGCTTAGGGTGCCGCAGTAAGCTTCTTCCACTTCGTCTTTAGCGAGGTTGGGCCAAATCCGACGTGCGTGGTAATGGAAACTATAGTTGCGCCGTCTGCTTTCACGGATAGTATACCCTTGTCAGCTCATTATACGATGGCCGGAAATAGCAGTGGTGGGAGGTAGGGCATTCGAAAGACGACATACATATACTTCCTCCGACTGGGGACCCATGTGGGTTCAAACAGATGCTACGTCACCGTCTCCCGTTTCCCGCTCGCATCAGCTGCACAGCGGTTGCCAGTTGTGGGCTCTGGGACCAGGGCCACACTGCTCTGGTGACAGCGGATGGGCTGCGTGGCAGACCCAATTGTAGGAATCCAGTGTCACTGTGCACCAACCAAAACCTGCATCGGTATCCGCACCGGCATGCTCGCACCACATATCTGTTACGTACTTAACGGAGCAGGACGAAGGATGACCGATATTCAGGATTGCTTACCGTGGTGGAGTAAAGTGCAAAGTACCTACGATACGGGAAGTATTTCTTACCTGCTGCGCCATTGGCACAGAGGGCCAAGATCTAGCATTGGTCAATTTATGGCAGGATGTGGATGGACCCACAAGCAAGGGGCGATGGTTGCAGTGTACGGCATGTCCTGGCACTTCACTCATGCGGCCAGAGAGAACGCGGATGGTCCCTTACTGACCGCAGGGACATATTCATTTACGCGGGTCTGGACGGAGCCGGAGAGCTGTCTGGCTTCTTGAGCCAGCCCAACGAACCTCATGCTCATGTGCGCGGGATCCACGTCGATGGCCTGAACTTGGAAGTCATACAAGTGAGCTGATAAAATTTGAAGGCAAAAAGGCGACAAACAGAAGTTAACGAACGCTCTCTTCTCTCTCTGTCCCTTTCCTTCTCTTCCTCTTTTCTCATTCTCTTTTGGGCGGAGCTCCCGACGCAGGACGTAGGGCTGTTGGCTACAGGCTGTACGTTTTTAGTTTTAAGCTGGTTGGTTCGCGGTCGGCTTCCCCAACTGGACCACGTGATCGGGGCCTGTGATGCCCAGACCATATTCATCAGCGGCACGGCTGAACCCGTTCTGGCCGGTGGCCTTTCCATGCCTTGCCTCCCGTGGTGCCGTTGATTTCTGTACCCTCTCCCCCTTGATCACATATATACGCATGGTTATGTTTCTTTTACTTAGACTAACAAATAAGACCGGAAAGGCTCCACTCATTAACATGTGAGGCCTGGTTATTGACTTGTACGATACTCCTATCGTGTAGTCAACCCTGGCCAACGCCACCAGGCTGTATAGCCCGGCGACTAATCAATGTCCAGTCGCTTGTACTCAGATACAAGCTCACAGATGTACCTTGATTCCAACCCTCGGTGCAACATATCGACACAAATCTGTGTGTTTGACATGTCCCTTTACTGGCTAGCTAAAACCTAGAGCACTTCCTTGTCAGGCTGGCTTCTGAGTATCCTTCCACATGATTAAGAATATTTTCTGCGATGGTATGGAGTCTCGCTTTTGCGAGCTGGGGAGGGGTGTGAAGCAAGGATAGTACTGCAATCGGGCCGGTGAACAGGCAAGCATGGACCATGATAATCATGAGGAGATGTAGAAGACCAACTCAGAGATGCTGGCAAGTGGATACGGTTGTACCTTTCTGGTTCAGAAGATGTCCGTTGAGTCAACGTTTAACTTATTAAGCCATGTTTTCGTCCTGTTGACAGGTAAAACATGGCCATGGCTAACGACAATCGTTCCTATAAGGGAGCCATCCAGGCGTTGCTAAAGGTAAGAGAAAGTTTTCGGAGGTTTGACTGCGGGTTTGACTGCCTTCCTCTAACTTGCGCGTTGCGATACTTGTTAGTGCAATTTGATATATTCGTCTTTATTTAATGAAATCGTTCTTCTTTCCTACCTGCCTGCGCAGGGCGCACCCGGCGCATCTGCCTCTCGCATCCCGCCGCGTACACCGTGTAGCTGATAACAACAACATGGTGCCAAAACCTTTATCCTCATGGACATGGTGTACTCTGCATATTGCTGCTTGGCAGTTGCTTCCACCCTCAAATGCGAGGCATGGGCTGGATGCTGTTGCGGCCAGGATCCCCTGCCACCGCGTAGGCATGGCTTGATGGCTTCGGGCGACCTGTAAGCTTTAAGCGACAACCCTTCAAGAGTAGCATCCCATCATGATTGTTGTCAGTCCACTTTGGATGTGCAGCACTGCTATAGCCCTTCAGCAAAGATGACACGTTTTCATAGTAAGGCGATCCTCCCAGCACTTGTTAACGTGGCTGTCAGACCCTCCGTGACGCTGTACGTATGCTGTGAACCGGGTGTCGTGAATAAACCGTCAGCTCTCAGAAGCTCCAACTCTGAATCTTACTCCCCCCCCTTTGTATGTCGCACCTCAACGTAATCCACCTTGCCGCCCGCCTCTTCAATCATCCCCCCCCACGTGCGACGCCACCTCATCCGGCCGCGTGACTGGCCCCTCTGCCACTGCCTTCTCAGACTGAGACAAAAACTGTGCTGTGTCGGTGGCGGCACAATGCAGCAACACGAAAGTCGCATCTGGCCTCATGGTAGTAAACATGGCCTTGTAATATGTGATTTTTATTATAGTCAACAGGAAGTTCTGAAGATTTCTCTACAAACCGGGCTATAGTATCGTACCTATATGAAGTTTTGGATTATTCCAAAATGCGGTTTAGGGTTGCAAAAGGCTCTCGCGGAGGGGGTTGTAGCACTAGGGGTTTCGGAGTCTACTTGGTGGGAATCCTAGCGTTCGAGCCGTGACACGTTGTGGGAAGGTTTCTTGGCCAGCGCGGCCGTCCTGGTTCTGGGTGTTTTCCGCCCTCCCTCCTTTCATGAATCTTTCCCTAGGTGGATATCACTGCATAGTGGCCGTCAGGGTGCTGCCATGCAGAGACGGGCGGCCTGAGCGGCTTAGATAGGGCCTCAGGCACATGTAGACGACAGATTAGGCTTCTGGGCCGAAGGCATATCGGAAAAGGGTGCGGTATCTTTACTGCCAGGTAGGTCAGGTTCTTTCCCCCACTCCAGTTTCCCCAGGGCCAGTGATAGGGGTGCTATTGGGGTTTCGGGTGTGTAAAGGTTTCAGTTCGTTGAGACTGCTTGCTAAGGAGATGCTGCATTAGTGTAAATGGGTCTGGTAGCTGTTAGTCTACAGAGCAGCTAGCGTAACCTCGGCCCAACTGTGAAGGTCCTGCGAACCGAAAACTAAAATTACAAGCTGATATTACAAGTAACTTGACATCATTTTTGCTAAAAATTCAGAAGCCTCTTTTATGAATGTAAGACGGAATGAATCAAGGAATGCCTCGAAGCGAAGTCATCTGAGACACCATCCGACTTTCTCGTCGATACTAGAAACACGCGCACCAGCCTCACAAAATAAATACGATTTATTAGATTATTTGGTAAATCAGTTACCGATATGTATCGGTATTGTCGCGTTTTCAGAAAGCACGGTGGTACGGCCTTCGCTCGGGGGTCCTTGTAAAGTTCAATACAATGCGCTTAGGCCGGATCCAGGGTGATGAAGAGCGTCTATAAGAAGCAAATATAAGGAATATGATGTTTACAGATTAGGGAACCTGCATTCTCATTCTCCGTGACAGCGGTAGAGATTCCCAGCTCACATTGTCAGGTGCCGCCTGGATTAGCACAGAATTAATGTCCGACACCGAGATTGGCGTTCCTGCCTTGGTAAGAATCCGAGAATATACATACCTGGACATGAAACTGGATTTCATGTCCAAGGGGACCGTTGCAAAGACCCTCAGCCGCTTTCTATTTGAGAACTTATAAATAATTGCACAGGATGGTGATGAGGCTGAAGACGTCGGCGATGTCATAAGGCCAGTGACAGCGGGCACTGAGGCCCTCGAGGATGATGGTGCCACCGAGGAGTACGCGGACGCTTCACGCCCACAGACGGCTGGCGAAAGCAATTATTCTGAGGGGGATGAAGGGAATGCGGACGGGGGCGCAGCACCTGACCCAGTGGATAGGCCGCCTTCCGCACGGCCTGGATCTGCCAGGCCTAGCTCTGCCAGGCCCCCTTCAGCTAGGCCCGATTCTTCCAGACCGCCTTCGGTCGCGACCGATGCCAGGCCGCCTTCGGCAACGACCGATGCTGCCAGGCCGTCGTCAGCCAGACCGCCATCTGCCAGACCGGCCTCTGCAACTGCGGCTGAGCCCGCTGACGAGCAGCCCGCTGACGAGCAGCCCGCTGACGAGCAGCCCGCTGACGAGAAGCCCGCTGACGATACGGATGCTGCTGCCAAGGCTGATGAGGAAAGTGCCGACATTCCCCCACCGGCTGGTGGAGATGGTGCGGCCGAGGGCGCGGGTGAAGGCACCGCCGAAGAGCGACCGGGCTCCAGCCATAGCCATCATCCCGATGTGATCACAGACATTAACCAAAGCCCCGAGGCGCACGCGGAACTGGATGAAATGGCGCAGCAGCAGGCGCAAGAGGTGCGTATGCTGGTGGGACAGGGTTTCGGGCCATCTTTCTTCCGGCTTGGTGGAACACTCCGCGACTGGGATCGAAGTATCGTCTGCGCGGGATAAGGTTTCAAGTCTTGAGGAAATGGGATGCACTGTAAGTTGCCGGGGTCTGGTTGTATTCCGATTGCTGTACTTTCTGCCTTCTTCTTACGGTATGAACAACTGGCAACTTGATATCTTCGCACTTCTCATCTCATAAATGTCAATCTGATTGCATGGTTTTGCAGTCAGCTGGTCGGAAAGAATCTTGGGGTTACAGAATCAAAACGACTGTACTAGCATGTGCTCAGTGCTCGTGAGCAAATGCCGATAAGCAGACTCCGCGCGCCAAACACATATTTGGAGCAGCTTTAAACTCAAGCTGCAGCGCAAGACAAGTACAAGCTGATAGCATGAATGCAGTAGGTTTTTGCGTCCCTTCCGTTGAGATACATAACCCAGGTGCCGCATGATACGTATCCGGGCCTCTCACCACAGGTCATTCGCTCACGACAGAACAGCGCCGGAAGTGAGCGCAACGCCGGCGGAGCGGGGGACAGGCGCCGTACCTCCGCCAGTAATGCCAGTGCGAGGTCCGCGCCACCTTCCCGTCAAGGCCCCGTTGAGTCGCTGGCCAACATGGCCATGCAGCCACCCTCACCCTCCAAGATCAAGACCGGACCCTGGCTCACGGGAACTTACCGACTGCCCAAATCGGTGAGTGAACGAGCACGTGCTAACTCCAGGCTAACTGGGGCCAAGATTGCATCGTAGGATGGATAAGATTGCATCGTTGATTGCACCTAAGTTAACAGGCGACATGCCGCTACATGTAAAGATAAAGGGCTGGCCGTCATCGCCTTCATGGAGTATGTAGTGGACTATCCGGCCGCTGATTGTTGGGAAATGTTTTGAAGCGGAGTCTTGTGCCTATGTTGCGTTATGGTGGTGCAGGGCAAAATTATCAGCGGCGAGGAATTGTGCGACGCGCTGGAGCGGATGACTAACGCATACATTGACAAGTACACCCGGGAAAAGGGCAACGGCCTCGCCAAAGAGATTGCGCCAGGTGCAGCCACTGTGTTCAATACCAAGAAGCTTTCACAGGTGCGGCGGCACGATATGCCTTGCTTTGATCAGACTGGAATCCATGCACTGGCATCCTGACCACCACGTGGCGTCCTACATAGGGTGCTAAGTCTTGCTGTTCAATATGCGGGCTTGTTCGTTGCGCTTCTGGAGCATATGCGGCATCAAACTTGGTCGTCAAGAGCGCCATTGTTGGTACGCCATTGACTAGAAGTCCAAGGCATCGCAGAAACGCCTTGCATGGATGTCGTCTGCCACAATGCAAAGTGGTATACCGTCTCTATCGTACGCCGTCATAGATCACCTGACCCGGCGGCCATCGGTAAACAAACTCAGTGGCCATTCCACCCTTCCCCTGGGCCCGGATACGGCGCAGGACGAGTACGATTCCATGATTGCTCGCCTTTACAAACCCAAGGATCGCAACGTATCCGACGGCGACCGTATTCAGCTCATCACACTCAAGTTTGGAGACGACGGACAGGAGCAATGGGTGCCCGTAAAGACGGTAAGGCGACCTATCGTCCCGTTCGTTGCTTGTATGAATAGCAAATACGTCTCGAAATAAGTGCTTGGTGTCAGTACCTCCTGCAGCCAGGAAGCCGAACCTAATCTAGATATTGACGTGCCTTCTTGAAGGTTTTCCTCATGCATCTTAACCCGTTTCCTCTTGCCGTTGCGGCCTTGCTCCATCCTGGCTCCTATTGGCAGGTAAGCGTCGACGAACAGCAGGCGTACATGTGCGAGCTGTACCAGCGCTGCCTGGACAACCGAAAGAAGACCAAGGATGAGCTAGCGGCGAAGTACCTTAAGCCCCTGGGACCCCCTCGCAAAAAATGACATGCCGGAGCCTGGGCATAGAAGGGATGTCATTGTTGCCTTGGCTGTACGAAGAGTCTCTTCACTTGACGCATTTTTCCAGCCGCTGTTACGGTTTGAGGGTTAAAAGAAGACGCAGAACTTTGTCTGCGAATCTTTTCGACTGGGCGAGATTACAGGGTAATAATGTAGGGTAGCAGTAACCTTACCTCCCCGGAAGGGCGTAACTTAGCGACGGCGGGCTTCTAGGGGAGAGCAATCATTAGCAAGCTCCAGCAACTAGTGCCCACAATAAGCTGCAATGTACCTTTATCGGGGCTTGGAATTGCTTCGTATTGTAAGAAACGTGTCGTACCCGGCTGTACGAGATGGCGAACGATGAGCACCATCCTAAACGACTCGGCCACTTCCAGTAACAGCATGAAATTGTAGCCTTTCCATTCGCTGTTGGTTGGTCAGGGGTTCCTCACCGAAATGTTGTCTAGGGCCCTGCTGCTTGCTGGGCGCCTCGCCTCAGCAGCAACCTCACAGCCGTCCGTGAGCACAGCTTCACGTACTGTGCAACCTCTGAACTCGTTGCTTCAAAAATGCAGCTTCGCCACAAACTCTACCGACATTTTCAACGTCCACAAAGATACACCAGAGAATAACGCTAGCATTACATTCGACTTTACTGAGGCAAGTCCGTAATTTATTGAAACTATGGTGGCTGATTGCTGTCGACGGGGCATCAGCGTGTCACAGAGCCACGATTTGCAAGTCGGATGCGTCTTGCTTGTAGGCGAACTACAAGATTGTCAACGATATTGTTGCGCGATATCCACCAAACTACAAGGCGTCGGCTATCATTCCGGTGCTGGATGTGGCGCAACAACAGAACGGCGGATGGCTCAGCCTAGCGGCTATGAACCGTGTTGCGCAACTCCTTGATATGGCACCTATTCGTGTGTATGAGGTAGCCACCTTTTATACCATGTTCAACCGCACAAAAATTGGCAAGTACCACGTCCTCATCTGCGGAACAACCCCTTGCAGGCAAGTGCCTGCGATACTATTTCCTTGCCCGGACACATCCATACTGTGCGGGTCCAGCTGGAAAGCCGTTCCCGCACTCAGGCAGATATGTACGGCGACGTTGCCTCGAGTGTGCGTGCCGAGTGTGTGCGTGCTAAATCGAGACCGTGTGGTCGCAGGGATCACGATGTCAGTTTGCATTCCATTACAGCTGCGGGCTAACACAACCACAACTCCTAGGTGCCAGTGCTTCTCAGGTCTACAGAGGAGAGTCTAGGTCCTTGCACTCCTAGCTGGCTGGCAGCTTTGGGTCCCACCGCCGCGCATTTTGCGTTTGTGGGTCGCGTGTTGAGTCAGGTAGTGCACCGCACGTATGATTTTATGGTCGGATCAAATGTCCCACGTGTGATGTTTTGGGTCTAGGCTGCAAGGAGCCCAGGGCATCGAGGAGGCTGTGACTAGGCATCTCGGGATCCACATCGGCCAGACCACCCCGGATGGTATCTTCACGCTCGGAGAAATGGAGTGCATGGGTGCCTGCGTCAATGCACCCATGGTGGCGATTGCGGACTATACCAAGGTGGGCAGATGGTGGGAAGAACCGGGGTAACGTGAAGCGAGGCCAGCCAAGTGGGTTGAGGTGCAGGTTTGGGGAAAGGAGAGCTCAAACTCGCAATTGCTGTGCCATCCAGGGCAGTGAGAAGGCCGTGGGAGCACTTAGGGAGCAAACAGCTGTTACTTGGCTCTATTTATCCTAGCTGGGATTTCCATGTTGTGGGGGCGTTGGGGAATTTGTCTGACCTCGTATATGATACCCCGAGCGGCCCTCACAGATCTTGAGGCTCAGGTATTACAGGCCATTGGGCGCGATGCAAATTGCCAGGGGATATATATACAGGGGCGGTCCTCCTAAGGGTTACTTAGTACCTTGCACGTGGACCCGAGCCGTCGGTCCCGGAAGTGAAGATCCACCGCCGCTTATCCCTCCCCATATGAAGATTTGCGAAGCAGCAGTTCAATATGCTGGTCGTGTCCTGCAGGGTGTGGAGGGTTTCGAATACACCTACTATGAGGACCTCACGCCGTCGGATATCGTTAGCATCCTGGACACCATCAAGAAGGGGGGCAAGCCCAAGGTGCGCGTCCGGTGTTCTTTGGGGGCGGAGTTCTTGTAGTTTACTACCAGCAGAGTTGGGGGTGGGGGCATTGAGAAATGAATACGGCCTGTCTGGCGTTGGGCACCAGGGTAGGGCCTTCAGCAAGGTCGGGTAGGAGCGTATTAATGAGCAGGACGGACGTGCAGGCCACGTGCGTATCGTCAACCTGGGTTGGGGGCTCCTAGAGTGACGTTGGCGATAGTGGAACATCGGCAGGCCAGGGGGGATGGCCTTTCAAGAGGACAATAATGAACCTGGGCCCAGCGCCATCATGCCCACTAGTTCCCATTGCCTCATCGGGCTCCAGCCATCAGGAGCCGTGGGTTGCAGGGCCTGTTATTCCTGGCATACTAGAGACCTCCTTCAGTCCATGTTTTGCCTGAATGAATGCATGCACGTTACAGAGCACTTCCGCGTGTCCACTTCGGATCGCCCTGCTTCGTGCCATTTGACGTGTACCCATACGATATTCTGACGCACCCCATAGCAAGCTCTCGTCCTAGGTTTCAAAGTTGCGATTGCATAGCTTGCAAATCGACATGGAAACATAGTTTTCGCTTCTCCAGTTCCACCCTCCCACCCATCGCACTGACCTCCACAGCCTGGGTCGCAGCACCGGAGCAAGGCTGAGCCCGCGGGTGCTGTGGTTGGAGACAAGTGGGTGCCCAAGGAGGGGACCTTGACGTTGACTGGCCCACCTCGCCAGCCATATTGCCGTGACCTCAACGCATGAGAAAGGTGCATAGGGAAGCAACGACGGCTGCAGTTACGTAACTATGTCCTACCAGAGGTTGCAGGCATTGTCGTGCACGTGGACTTCCGCAGCGGTCATCCTTATCGGTTGAGGTGCTGAACGGTTCCAAGGCGTTGAGTCCCTTCAAATGCACCTAGTGGCTATACGCGAGATGTTGTTGCGGTGGCTCCCGTCGTGGCAAGGTCGGGGATACTCCAGGGAAGAGCCTTTCACTCGCAGGTTGGGTGCAATGAGAGTCTGTCCGTTTTCCCATAGAGGGGGGCGCGTATGGTATGGACATGCTTACACGAATATCCCTACCTTACGGTACTCTCTTTTAGGACCGGAAGCGATGGATACAGAGCAGCTGAATCTTGTGCTGGTCATGACGGTGCTGTGGTTCTGCGGGATCCACCATTCCATCCCGACGTCGCCGACATACACAGGTCATGTCAGCAAACTATGCGCAAGCTTATATGCACTTCGTAGATCACAATTAATAGGTGAACAGTATTGTTACCAGACAAGGAGGTGGCGCGATACGCTGGCGTGCGTGCCCCACTTATCGCGCCATGCCGTAACTTGGACGGTATTGTAAAAACCATCGTCCTGAAATGTGACGGACATTATCTAAATGATGTTCTTTATTGGTTAAAGTATAATGTTGGTACCTTGATGTCAGTTTCTTAGAGCCATTCACTTAACCTTGACCTTAAATTGATTTCGCCACAATGAAGGATTATGCACGAGAAGAAAATGGCGGACTTATTGTTATGGCGTCGTGCACAGACGAGCGCTTTCCACCGGAGAACATGCTAGATGGCAAAGACAACACTTTCTGGATTACTACGGGGATGTTCCCTCAGGAGTTTGTATTGAAGCTAGAATCTTCCATCAGGGTTTCTAAGATAACGACCTTATCCCTCAATGGCGAGTTCGTCGGCTGAACGCGCCCCCCGCATCCCTCGCTGTGCACATGCCACTGACACTATGAGCCCTTTTCCCTCGCAGTCCGTAAACTTGCTGTGGAAAAATGTGATCAGGAAAAGCCCGATCAATTTGAAAAGGTCTTTGAAGTTGGTAGGTGGCAGGTTGCTTGGTGGGGACCTGGGGGTCGGATGACACCACCTTACGCGATGCCCTTGCCTTCAGAGCTTGCCAACCGTGGAGACCGCCTCCAGACGGAGGTGCACCAAGTCAACATCCGGGCAAAATACCTAAAGTTCATGATACTGCAAGGGCATGGGGAGTTCGCCACTGTCAATAGGTAATGCGGGTTTTGTTCCATCTCTGTGCGGCGCGGGATTAGGAAGTGTGTAGCATAGCCTGGTATGGGTCTTTATGACTCGCCTGTTGCACAGCAAAGCATAGCCTCCAGCAGGGTTGAGTGATATGAGAGTTCCCAGGTCACATCAAAGCTTATGGTATTTGCTTCCCCTCGCGGTGGATGATCCATCTGCAATCCTAGAGTCTCGGTCGTCGGTGGCGACGATGACGGTGGCTACGATGACCCAGGGTACGGCAGCGTGCAGCGCCAGGCGAGCTACGGTGGGAGCGCGGCGGCAGGCTTTTCAGCTTCGCGTCCGGACAGCAGCGCTGCTGGTGCGGGCGCTGCCGGGGGTGGCGCTGGCGGTTTCGACGACGAGTTTTAGCGGCGCTCTTAACACTGCCTCTTTGAAAGGCTACACTCAGCTCGAGGCACTGCAGTTCTGACAGGAGACACGTGGAGTGTCACCTTAGGGATGGGTGCGTTTGTTTTGCTTGGAGAGGCGAAATATAGGTGATATATAAAACTACATCCGGCCACAGGGTCTGGGGTGGTATATGGAGGATAGGGGAAAAGGATCTGCGGGCGCCAGTTGCAACAAGCCATCCTGGTCAGACCTGGGGGGAAGTCAGTGCGTGTTGATTGTTGCACTGCTGACAGGCCTCGCTGTGTTGTGTTTGTACGGCGTAAGGCAAGGGGGCATACCCTTTGCGTCTAACGTTTTCGCTACACACCGTGTGATGCTGTGTATAGAAGCTAGGCTAGGCTAGGAGGCTAGGCTAGGAGAATGTGACGATGACGGGGCTGGCGTGCCATACATGTACATAAACGCTTCTGTAATGACGCTGCTCGTTCCGCGATCCGGTCGTATGAAATCCCACCCCTTGGTGTAAAAAGGAGTACGGAAACGTCGCTGAACAGAAGAGGCCTTGAAGAGCTGTCTCGGCGCTGTCAGGGAACCTAGAAGGGGCTGCAGAGTGAGGACCAAAGCAAGCGAGCAATATCAGATGGGTCATGGAGAGGTCACGAATCAACGATTTGCCTTGAATTTTCTAGACCCGGCGGCCTTTGGCGCAAGTATCTGTCCTGGTCGTCTGGAGGCTGAAGGATATATGCGCATGTGCTGGCCCACAAAGGTATTGCCGTGGGCACCACCTAATGGGTCTCCTGCCTCGGGGTTGCCTCGAGCACCAGTTTCATAAATGCTTAGCCGCAGCTCCTCATCCCACCGGTAGCTGCTGCACCGATGATCATGTTAGATACATTTTGAAATGGCATAGTAGGAAAACCTACTTGGACGGGGGGCTCCCATCGCAGCGGGAGGCGCATACACAAAGGACAGCAGCTGTGTCGGATCCCTGGACGTGAACATGATGGTTGCCTTATAAAGAAAATACATGAGGACAGAAGGGCACCTGGTACAGGCTCATAATATCTTCCTCTGAGCACTTCAGATGTCAACCGATTGTCTATGCATATACGAGGAGCTAAACCGCAACAGGCAAGGCCTCAAAAAGGACCTCTAGGTTTAGAATGTCTTGCTGAGGTAAAACACGAACGCCAAAAATGCCCAAAGCAGATAGTATACGGAGTAACATAGAAGGTCCGCATAGCATTAGGATTACATCAGCTTTGTTCTGTAACCTTAATTGTTTGCATTCTTGGATATGCAGGAGTTAACCGTCGAGACAAGCATATGAAATATGACACCTAACAAGATCATCCAGATACTGAATTATAATTATTTTCTAGTGTGGTTATGTGCTTCTCCCTCCTGCCGTCCTGTGGTACTGCTATTTCCAAATAAGATTCTCCGATGCATGCATGGCCGTTGATCGCTAAGGTCAGCCAACCGGCAGCCACGTACGATTAGCTTCGGAGTTTCGGATCTTCGGACATTCGGATTTTGAGATACAGAAGGCATAGACCGTAGATTGTCTGAAAATCATGAACTCTTCAAAGATTGATAGATGTCATGCCTTTCAAATGCCCTTTGTAGAAAGGAGCTTTGTGAGTCGTAAAGTGGTTTCACATGCGATGGTAGGAAATTTGCAAAAGTCACATTACAAATGACGGAGAACAAAATCGTGCTGTTGCCATGCTGCTTATTTTGCATTTCCTGGCTTTGTCAGAAACCATGTTCGTTGTTGCAGGGAGACGCCGGACAAATTCCAAAATTCCGGTAACGAGAGAACTATCGGGCTATTAGTGCGATTTCATAGTAATGACATAATCACCAATACCTATTACTTATGCAAATTGCAAAGCTATGTGAGGCTGTCGGCTCCCTTTCATACTGCCCTACCTCAATAGCTTTTTCGGTCTATGGCTTGGAAGCTACGTCATGATAATGTTGGTCATACCTTAAGCCCTGTTGGCCGGGCGTGGAGCCTAAAGTCATTTGACGCTACAAAGCCGAGTTTTGGTTGGACTCATCAGGGGAGTCCCTATTCCTGCCCGAAGTCGCGTAATTTGGGTATCGTGACTTTAACGGAAGCAAGCGGTCGACGAAAAGCCGCATCAATGGCTGCTGCGACGCCGTTATTACAGGAGGTTTTGCGGACCCAGGTCATATGCGTGGCACCCAATGGTTTCAGCTGTGGTGTCACGATCCCATCTACCTCCAACCCTCTGCACCCTGGTATAACCCAAGCCGCGACCTTGCTGGCTGCGGATCAGGTTGTAGCCATCCCAACGGAAACAGTGTACGGCCTTGCGGCGAACGCTCTCTCCGCCGCTGCTGTTAGCAAGGTGTACGCCGCAAAAAATCGACCTGCCGACAACCCGCTCATCGTGCACGTCTCCTCTCTGGAAATGCTCACATCGCTCTACCCTCCCGGCTGGGTCCTGCCATCAGTCTACGAGGCGGTTGTCCGTGACCTATGGCCAGGCCCGCTCACCATCCTCCTCCCTCGCAGCAGCCTCGTGCCCGATGTGGTTACCTGCGGTCAGCCCACTATGGCCGTCCGGATGCCGGCCCACCCCGTGGCGCTTGCGCTCATCTCCACCTGTGGCTTTCCGCTCGCCGCCCCCTCCGCCAATTCCTCCGGGCGGCCATCACCCACCCTGGCGCGCCATGTGCTGGATGACCTCGGTGGCCGCGTCTCGATCATATTGGACGGCGGCCCGTGTACCTGCGGTGTTGAGAGCACAGTCCTAGACGGGCTTCGGAACCCACCCGCAATCCTCCGGCCCGGCGGTATCACACGAGAGCAGCTGGCAGGCTACCCCGGTCTAGCGGAGCTGCTACTTTACCGCCGTGACTTCGTGGACCCGCAACTGGAGGCCGCGCCTTCAACACCCGGCATGAAGTACAGGCACTACAGCCCCAGCGCACCTGTTGTGTTGCTGGACCCAGGAGATGCACCCCTTGCCAGTGTCAGCGACGAGGAGCTGATGGCCCGGCTCCAGAGAGGCACGGAGGATCTTTTAGCGGAGTTCAGGGAGCATGGATTGCCGGCTGTCATAAATGTCAATGATGGTGCTTTGCAGCTTGGGGAGTCGCAGACAGGCAAAAGGCGTGGGTCAAACCGGGACGCTAACCCTTGTAATACAGGCCCAATTTTGGTGGGTCTGCTGCGAACGAGCCTTTTCGGGTTGCGCCCTGGCCCGCTGCAAAGCGCCAACACGATACCCCCATCGCTACCGCCTCTTGGACAGAGCAGCTGTGGCAGTGGAGGGTTTCCTCAAGCGGTGCCATCCCAAAGTAAATCCAATGCGAGGTTTGTGGTGGACAATGGTTTTTTGACGGAATGGGTTCAGGGTGGTGAGGTAGGTGAGTCCAGGCGGCTTAACCCGGGCGCACTGGATATGGAGCACCTGGATTCGATGGAAATGATTGAACCACA
Source organism: Volvox africanus (assembly GCA_030268105.1). Classification (NCBI taxonomy): domain Eukaryota; kingdom Viridiplantae; phylum Chlorophyta; class Chlorophyceae; order Chlamydomonadales; family Volvocaceae; genus Volvox; species Volvox africanus. The sequence goes on along the minus strand of BSDZ01000017.1, from coordinate 3,188,797 downwards.
AGCACGCTACGAGTACGTGCTGGGGCATGTGTCCTGGCCGGCGGAGGTGGCGAGTGAGCTCTTCGCTGCGCTGCGCCATATGGACGAAGTAGGGGTTGCAGTGATTGTGGTCGAGGGTGTGCGCGACGCTGGCACTGGCGTGGCTGTGATGAATAGACTGAGGAAAGCGGCGAGCCGTGTCGTGGCTGTGTGATGGCCATGACGTTAAGCTTTTGATGTCGAGCACTGCATGGGAGGCAAATGGCATGCGATGCGCTTTCCTGATAGGCCTTGGTTGCGGATTCTTGTACCTCAAATTGCAGCTGTGTGTGATTGACCACTGGTTGCGACTGGGCAACAACTAGTTACCAGATACGAGTCCGTGCTGGGCCTGTTATTATGTCCCGGTTAGGGTCCATCATATCAGAGGGATATTAGTTTGCTTCGGCTATCATGCTTGCGGTTACAACCTCATGTCTCGGACGTCCGATGTCGTATGTCCGATCCGAAAACATAGGTCAGCTGCTTGACTAGGATTACCGGACTAAAAGTGGATCAAGTCACTACCGCCGCATCTATTATCCAAACAAGCACACCTAACCACATATCCTAACCACATTCCATTGACACGCCTCAGCAGCACGGGAACAGCCTCCATACAATTGCAAGCTGCATGGGAGGAAATACGAATTCTTGAAGGTCACATTGCGTTCCCAAGTTGAGGTGCCATATCTCTGGGAAAGCGGGGCCAAACGAAGCTCTCGTGATTCTGAGTGTGATGCTCCGTTTGCCCCGCAGTGTACAAGACCACAGCTGCTAGGCTTTCTTGGCAGGCGCCAGCGATACACTTGCTATATGGGTATCAACCCATTTATTCCTACCAACGATCCGCGCACTCTTTCGACACAAAGCTTCCACATATATACGCATTCTCACGTCCGAGCCCCCAGGTAGTTATAACCGCCAACCAATATGGTCATAGAACTACCGTCGAACACTGGATCTCCTCTATGCATATACATAATACACTTCATTACACTGGTATGGTCTCCACACGAGCCATTTGTTACCGCGAAACTCTAAAGATATCGACAACCAAGTCTGAGAGAATACATTTCTTGCAATGCCTAAAAACGTGCATTTTTACCCATAGTTACCGGACACAAGGAGCTGTGCTCTCCTCTGCCACTAATTCTCCCCTGCCGCTCAATCCCTGCTTAAGGTCTCCGCCGGTACATACCATGCACCTTAATGGTGGCCATGCAGATCGCTTCGACGTGGTTCTAAACAAGGCAGGCTTTGGCCACCACAAAAGAATGCCGAAAGCACGTACCCAGTTCATGCAGGCATTTCAGCCGCAGACTGGACTTCCTGCAAGAATTATTTATCACCAGTCACTGCTCACACGGTAGCCCGACACCTTGGGCGTCCCGCCACAGATGGCAATGACTGAAACCATGGGGGAATATGTGAAGTATGAGTATCACGTGGCAACAAAATGTAATCCATTGAACGAGCCTCCTCAATTGTCCGCTGTCCGCTGACCATAAGGACACCGCGAGAGGGTACATATTCTTAAATGGTCTGGTAGCAATGAAAGTCTCAGTGAACAGAAATCGAAATTACTCAGCCTGCCGGTGGTCAAGTGGTCAAGTTCGATGGAATTCCACCAAGCCATACCCTTGGAAGGGACTTCTTGAGGCTGGCCTCCAGTTCCATTATGGCCGAGCCTCCAGTTACACGTCAAGGATTTGCACAATAGCGTTGTAAGCCACATCCATGGAGGCGCTGCCCGTCATGACGGCGACTCGCAAGGTTGTGCCATCGCCGCACAAGCCCTTGGATTGTGTATAAGCCGCCACGCCGGCTACCAGGCCACGCACTTGAGCAACATCCCCATGGACAACAGACGCAGGTGCCAGGTAGCCGAACTGCAGGCCGGGTGTGATACACCAGATCATGAGATGCCATGCTTGTGGAGGGGCCAAGGAAGCATGAAGGAGCTTTACGGTACGGGGTCAGCGGCAAGGGACAAGCCGCGACGTCTATGCGGTGCAACAGGAGCGTCAATTACCCCATGTGCATGTCATTCCCACTGGAGTGGAGCACGCAAATTCGGCCGGCTAAAGTAGACAAATTTAGAACGACACGAGAGTTGTTCAGTTCCGGGTAACTTGAAATACTGCTAGGTGGGGTTGAGGCGCTGCGTCCCCGACAGCAAAGGTGGACGCCTACCTAGTGGTTTGAGTTGTATCGTTACGGCTCGTGCCTAGCAAGACATCTGGAATATAAGGCCCTGCATGGGAATTGATTAATGGAAGTTGCTAATCCGAACTTGGCCCCGATGCTGCAGATCCCTTGTTTTTTGAAGACTGGGATTCCGGTTAGATTAACACCGTAGATGGCGCCAAGCCGTGCCATAAAACGCAAATTTGTCACGAACCTGGCCGAAGTGAAGCTCCCGCTGCGACACGACGGGCTGCTGACTTGACACGACTACCAGCGGGACGGGCGGACGATACTTAGTGACGACATTGGCGGCTTCACCGTTATCCGATACCACCACGCACAGTCCCAGCTTGGCATCCATGCATGCCTTCGCCAGGGCCACAGCGGCCGCCTCCACCGTATTGAAGGGCTTGGCGGAAAAGTCCCTGTGAGCAAGCGGAGAACAAGCGGGGTGAAGGTGGGGGCCCAGGGTGCATAACACCAGCCACTTACGCTCCAATTTCCGATGCCCCATCATTACAGGTGGATGCTCACAATGACCATGCACTGGGAGAGAACCCACTCTTCAAGTGACCTGCTTTGTGATAATTACCACCTACGATAGGGAACTACCTGTGTTGCTTCGCATGCTACTACCGGACCTTTACCATCTGTATTATTAACTGCATATGCAATAGGGGTGTACTGCACACCTGATAAACGAATGCATGGACGCGTAGCTCGTAGCATGCTCTGCGTTGCGCACAATATTAGCAGCCGTGCGGAAGGAGTCCGCCGGGAACGTGCCAATGGCGGTTTCAGAGCACAGCATGAGGCATGAAGCGCCGTCAAGGACAGCATTGGCCACGTCCGTCATCTCGGCGCGTGTCGGGCGCGGGTTGCCAACCATAGACTCAAGCATCTGGCGGGAGATAATTACTGGCTTGCCTGCAGCCCCCACACAAGCATGACCGAGGGAAAAGCCGTCACTACCGCAGCAAGCAACGCCATTAATGGCTCGGGGTTATTGACTAGAGCACCATTTGATTTTAACGTATTGGTTCTTTTGTCTGACGATATAGAATCAATCACGTAAAACCAAACGCTGCTCCGTCTGCATCTAACGTTAAGAGCACATTTCACAAATATCAGCGACATCGCTTGATGAGCGCACGCACAGGACAGCGACTTTCTCAAGCAAGTCGATGAACAACCATGCCGACCGGATTTCGCCGACGAATCCTGGTTGAGGTCCGCAACTCAGTGTTGCCCTTAACGTTGTGCTTCGGCGCTTGCACTCTTTCCTATAAAATAAGACCCTTAAAGGATGCGATGGTGAACTGCGACTCCTTCCCCTTCCTTCGTGCATCGTCATAAGCTGGTCCGATTATTCTCGTGCCCCACGCACCCGCAACGTTTGCCTTGGTGACGACAACGTTCTGCGCGAGCGCAACTTTCTCTGGTGTAACCACCATGCCCAGCTTGCCGCGGGCCACCATTACCGCATCCGCGGCCTCCAGGATCTCATCCAGGTTACGCAGCGAGTCCTCACTCTCAATCTTGGCGATCTGAGACACCACGAGACGGTCAAGGACAGGCTCCGTAGATCACATTCCAACAGATTTAGCTATGGAAGATGAGATCAAACGTGTCTCATTACCCACAGCTGCTCGACAGGTGGTCATTGCCTATCTAAACAGATGGGGCCGCTCCCTTCCCTTCGCAGGACTCAAGAGCAAGCCTAAATAGCATATTCTCCGAAACCGCTACGGTGATCAAAACCTACCAGCTTGATAGTCTCGCCGCCGTTGTCATCCAGGAAGCCACGAACAGAGGCCAGGTCATTCCGGCTGTTGACTGCCATAGCGATGAAGTCGACCTGGGCGAACGCAAAGTGAACGTTTTACTTAGTATTCCAATTTTTCGGATCCGCATACAAAGGGCACGCTCAGCTTCAGCATGGAACAATGACATCATTCCCATAACGCAACAGCTCATATCCCATCACCTTACTGCTTACTGCTGTCTTACTTGGTTTGTGAGCGCAAACTCAGACATGGCCTCCAAATCCCCGGCGGCGGGCACCGCAGCGTGGATGGTGACTCCCACCAGGTGCACCGGCTGCAGCGGACAACAATCGAGGGTCCCAGATCAAACGAGAGGCTGCTGGCAATCAACCACCCTTATAGATGCAAAGACGCCGCCGCGTATCAAGAGCTGACCACGGGCATGGAGTGAATCCTAGGACAGTGAACTTCGACATATACTTGAGTTTCCACAAACGGCGAAATAATCAGGTCAAACGCGCAAACAATGCATACTCACTCACCTTGCGGGCATACAGGACCGCATGATTAAGGACGATACCGTTGACGGGGCCGCCGGGGCGCACCGAGGTGACTTCAATGTTGATCAGGCCATCGTGGATGCGGATTAGTCCGCCTACCTTGACGCAGTCTGGAAGGTCCGCCAGCGAGACGCCAATGCGCACCTGGGAAACAAGCCATTAAGCCATTAGGCCAAGCGTTACAGTTTATCCCCCCACTCACACCATGCTTGCTTTTCGCTCGGCCAAAAAATACACATTTACGCATGTAGGGCTTAACAGGCCGACCCGTGTGCCATCAACGGAACCGAGCAGCGAGTGAACTCTTTGCCATTCGTGCAACACACGGACCTTGTCACCAGCTCTGTAGCCCACAAAATGCGGCTTCGACGTATCATCCATGCCGTACAATTCCGCTTTGTCGCCAACCTGTGCATATGTTGCATGGCACGAAAAACTAAGTTTCACCACCTTCGCGCAAAAAAGGGAAAAGGGAATAAGTCCTGCCAGCTGCTTTCAATACCTGCCAAACAGCTCCAGAACGTCAGATGTAACAAGGGTAATCACGGCTTGCTGAAGCCTCAATTTTTACGGCGCTAATCTCACCTGCAGCTCGATCTTATCAATGGGGGTTTTAGTCTCCCGCTCGATTAGGTTGCTTGTGCGCACCACGTTGCCCTCTAGGTCTAGCATTACAGCCACTGTCCGGCGCTCCTCGGCACAGATTCTACATTTCAGGGCATTGATGATGAGGGAAATTGGATATCCACAGCGCGAGTGAAGTCAGCGATGGCAATCAAATTAAGGCCACGGCGGGAAGGGGACAGTTGCTGGACGGGGCTGGATCAAAACTGCAAATGGTAGGCCCCGTGGGATGCATGTCCACCCACAGATCTGCCTTCTTAGGCTCCGTGAAAAGCACCCAGCGACTCCATTCATGCAAGGGCTAAGCGAGAAAGGCCGATACCTAAGGAACAATCAGTTCAGGACGGTGTTTCTGATGTCTTTGCATTCACCTTCGCAGCTTGTTGTACATCTCCTGATGCTCGTGCCGGGTACCGTGAGCGAAATTGAACCGTGCGATGTTAGCGCCGCCGGTGACCAGTTGCTTCAATACCTGCACATCAAGTGTTCGCACGACACTTCCTGGTCGGTTCCCGAGATATCATATCTGTTGGAAGGCCCTAAAAGGTTTTGGCCGCCGCAATGCTGGATGAAGCTTCACCGAAATCCTTGTTGGTTTACTGAAATAACGATTCACCTCCAAGTTCAAAACGACTGCTATGACCTCTTGCTCTGTTTCTCCCTTGTTTCTGTGTCCAAAGCAACGATAATCATGCCGCCCAGGAACTACAAAATTACGCAACTCCCCTGCGCACCCCATAGTCGTCGCAGGCTGGGCCCATAGTGAAGCCCAGCTTCGTTTTGCGGACTGGGCTGCTGCTGCTAACCAGCATTTTCAGGTCAATAGTTGTAGACCTGCATGGAGGCCGCAACAAGTTGTTTACTCATTGTTAAGCATTCACGAACACTCACTGTTACCGCCTCCTGGTCGTCAAAATATATGATACCCATGACCCTGCACACCCATGGCGTATTGCTGCTAGTGTCATAATCCAAGCGCCCTTACGTACTTGCACACACCTTCGGTGCTTCCCTGACTAGAGGAAACTATAACAATCCCCGCCTTTGGATGGTGATTTGGAGGGAACTAGCACGCACCGCAGCGAGATGGTCTTGGACACAAATTTGGGGTCCAAAGCGGAGCTGCTGTATGCCAACGAACCCAGCGCGTCCATGTTGAGTGCGCCCGGCGCAATTGTGACGAAGCTCTCACGTCCCGGTAACGTTTCCATGGAGTCTGCTGAGCTGCCCCCCCGGGCCACCTTATTGCTGACCAGTACGAGCACCTGTCGCAGTGCCGATATGAACATGCAGCACGGCATTACAAAACTGCAAAATTAACGTGTGCGGCACTGTTGCCCAAAGCTGTTACCAACCTATGCGATGTATGACCAGCTCATCGGCTCTGTTACCGTCAAACAGTTGCGGCCCCGATGCAACATTTCCAATGGGATAGCACAGCATGCGAAGTCTGCAGCAGTGCTTTGACATAACGGTGGCAACCTTTTAGCACATTATGCCGCAAACACATTGTGTGATCCACTGTCTTGGAACTACTTGCCTCCTTGCCCGCGACACATAGGCCGCGCTCAACGCCGTATGCCATGGCGTCCGCCAACGCCGTTTGCACTTCAGTCACGTCCCGGATGGGCTTCGACAGCAACTTGGGATGGCAACCGAACAGCGCCGCACAATAGCGTGCCAGGGATGCATTACTTGTGACCACCAGCACTGGCGCGTAGGGCCGGTACTTCGCCAGCAGGCGGGCCACCTTGCCACCCTCCGAGAACACGACGATCATGCCTGACATTAGGGAGCGTAGCTAAGGTGTCAGTCGACATTTCAGGTCTACTTAAGCACATAAAGTTTCTCTGTACAGCCTCTAATACGTGTAATATTATGAATTCGAGGTATCAAAGGTGTTATAGTGGATCAAGATTGCACATGACGCCCACGCGGATACATTGAAGCTTTTCGCAGACCTTACTGTCGTTTCAGTTGTTGCCCTTGCAGGTGGTGCGTGTCGAATGGTGCATGTCCGACTGCGCGGAGACATGCATAACACATCATGTCTTACCAGGCCGGATGTCAACGGCGTTTTTAGCAAGCGTAGAGCAGATGGCTTCAATCAGTCCAACAGGCTTAGGCGTGAACTTGCGAATGTAGTCGAATGACTGGTAGAAGTTAACGCCAATCTCTGCAGACTGCGCAATTCGGGCCATCGTCTCCACGGCTTGAGCCGGGTAAGCGCCATTCGCGCTCTCCCCTACAAAGACAGGCAACAGTACCAGACAATCAGCAACTTTCAAACCCCTCTCCCCACGGATGGGGCGAGATATCAGACAAGTTATGATGGGGACGATGTTAAAGGCTTCAGGAGGAGGCCCTTAAGCCCCGGGATGGAGCACCTAACCCACCTGAAAGCATGACTGCGTCAGCCCCATCCCACACGGCGTTCGCCACATCCGTCATCTCGGCGCGAGTTGGCATGGGGTTGGTGATCATGGACTCCATCATCTGGGTCGCGCAAATTACAAACTTGCCAGCAATGTTCGCTTTGGTGATCAGCATCTTCTGCGCCAAGGGCACCTGTGGCACAAGGCAACGTGAGAATTCAATACGTTCCGTGACCCACTTCAAAGAAATGAATGCAATTCCACAAAGCATCTTGGATGGTATGAACGTTTTCATCCAAACAGTCACAAATATTCCCATGTCCATGGCACTGAAGTGCGGAAACGTATCGAATGCACTTTGTTAGCACTAACGGCTTTTCCGTTGATGCTTGCTGAGAAAAGTTTTTGCTTAAAGAAACGCCCAGCACGGATTAAGGTCCCGTTATATGTTCCCAGCTCCCCGCCATGTACAATTACTCACTTTCTCCACGGGAATCTCCATGCCGAGGTCGCCGCGCGCCACCATGACACCGTCCGTCACCTCCAGGATTTCGTCGAAGTTCCGCAGACCCTCGGCATTCTCGATTTTAGAGATGATCTTGACCTGCATGTAGATGATAGCAACCAGCAACGCACCCTCAGCAGTCCCGTCAAGACCTTCTGCCCCAACTCACGCCAGAACTATCCCACGTGTTCCCTAGGCACGGTAATCATAACAGCGCACACTTCGCCACATTCACACTCACGTTGGCACCCCCGGCATCGTCCAGCACACTGCGAATGAAGAGTACATCCTGCTGGCTCTGCACAAAGGACGCCGCCACGAAGTCCATGTTGTGCTTGACACAGAAATTCCGCAGGTCGTTCTTGTCCTTCTCCGTCAGTACGGGGATGTCCACCTTGACGCCCGGCAGATTGCAATTCTTCCGCTGCCCCAGCTTCTTCGTGTTTAAAACGGTGCCAATCAGCTTCTTGTCATCAAGGATCTGCTCAACGCGGATGGAGATGCTACCATCCGCCAGCAGGATGCGGTTGCCTTGCTTAACACTTTGGCAAAGCTTGGCATACGAGAGGCCGATGTGCGCCTCGCCCGTCTCCTCATCTTTGTAGCCTTCCCAGGTGGTGTACTCGTCGCCCACGGCATGGATAGTCACCTTTTGGTCGGCCACCAGCTCGATGTCCTTGCCGCCCCGCAGCATGGCAGTGCGGATCTCCGGGCCCTTGGTATCCAACAGGCAAGCGGCGTGGATGTCCTTCTCCGCACACACCTGTAAGGTTTGTAATAATAGACAGAATGGAAGAGGCCAAAAACAGCGGTCATCACAGATGTTGAATGGAAAGACTACAGTGCAATGCCAGCAGGATGCGCCTGTTGGACGGGACGGGGAAGCACGTTCGCATCCAGTAGGTTGCTATTTTGTTTTGTTAGCTTACCTTGCGGAAACGCTGCAACACCGCCAGGTGTCCTTCATGGTCACCGTGACTGAAGTTTAAGCGTAACACGTTGCAGCCAGCGTCCAGCAAATTGGAAAGCCCGTCCTCCGACCAGCACGCTGGACCTGCCGTACAGATGATCTTTGTCTTCCGCACGATGAACCTCCACTTATCCTGGTCCAGGATTGTGTCCAGACCGACCTTGGTGGACCTGCGAGGTCGTGTTACGCTTAAAGAATATACAGACAGAAACAAAAACTACACTGGATCATCGCTACATGCAAATGGCGCCGGTGGCCATGGGGTGTGGCAAAGGCGAATCTGTCACATTCGCAGGTAATGTCAGGTATCCTCAGTGCGTTACTTACCTGTGGAAGACGATGGTGTCGCCAGGGTAGCAGGTGTGCGCATACTCAGCGGCCGTCGGTTTGCCATATACCAGCGCGCGGGCTACCAGGCGCTGATCATCATAGATCTGAGTAGGACGCGGACATATACAGTAACCGGCCAACAAACGACCTTTTTAATTGCAGGTCAGGTCTGTAAATGCACATCCTACGAAGCTGTGTGCATCATAAGAATGCAATCCTTCACTCAACATGGCTTCCCGGGCCATTCCCCTCCCATCTTTCGGGCCCGTCGTCTGCAGGCTGATCCAGGCCATCTTGTCCAACTCCTAATGTGCCATCATTTCGCTACCATACCTGCGTCTCCGAGGTGGCTTTGCGCCTCTGAAGGACCACCAGCTGATCGCCCTCCACAACATTTGCGAGGCCGAGCGAACGCGCGGCCGACACGGCCGTCTCCACTAGCTCACTAATACTAACGTTTTCAACGTCCTTGACCAAGACTCCCACTTGTCCGAACACAGACCTGAAAGGCGGACACAGTGGCAATTCCTAACATAGCTTGATGGGGGCACCCGGGATGCTAAGCCTTTCCAACTTGGGACTCCTCTATTTCGGAAAACGCTTTTTTTCAGGACTTCTTACTGCATGCACCCCATTCACAGGGAATGCACAAACACGCCGCTGTTCCTCCTCTACTGCTGACACGCATTCCTTGAAGCTTTCCATCAAGACCAGCGAAAGCACCACATTCCAAGCGCTGCCCCACACTGGGATTCCTGCCTATGGTGTTTCGTCGCTAACGGCCATAACGGTATTACACACTGCATGTCCTTGCGCACCTGCAGTGCCGGACCAGCTGCACGTCTGGCGTGACAACCATGACGGGCACAGGCGGGCGGTATTTAGACACCAGGGCGGGTGCACGTCCCGACGTGGTGATACAAACCATAAGTGTCGCGTCCGTGTCAATAGCCGTCATGACTGCACCGCTGCAAACAGCCTCTGCGCCACTCATTGGCTTGGGCGTGTGATTACGGAGGAAGTTGTAGCGCTTGGTCGTCTACAGGAGTTCAGATGAGAACAGATGTATTCACGAATTGTTTACGTGACATACCGGTAACTATTGGCCGTGTAACTAGCACAAAGTCGATGTTCCAATATAAGACGACGGTTGCATATGTGGGATCACGCAGTGATATAACGTCAACCCTTAAAATCATGTAAGCAGATGCACCCTGGGATGGCAACACCACGCATGGCAATTGCACACCCTGCAGAGTGCACACGAGGGTGTCCAACCCACCTCAACCATGTGCTCCGCGTTTACGCAGATAGCAGCCATGGTACTAACGGCAGCCTCCGGGAAGGAGCCGTTTTCAGTCTCGCCTGCGGAAACGTAGGGTGTAGAGTCAAGAGCCTGCTGTAACCCATGAACGCCTATTGTTTTTTTACTTAAGTAAATACTTGGTTTCCAGCACAAGGGTGTGGTGGAGACCACACGACTACAGTGTGTGTATGTGTCTGGGATAGGGGGGCTTTGCTTCACCCGTGGCCACTGCCAGGCATCCCTTACCTTCCCCTGTATTTCGGGGCACCCTCATCCGTTCACCCGAAGTTGACTTCTCCAAAATCAGTAATCTTCCCAGATTCAGCACCCACCACCAGCATCTAATGGATCTGCCGGATCAACGGCAGCCTCAATTCCACTCCTTGTCGGCTCACAAGTCAATTTTACCGGGGTCCTCACCGCCCATCAACATCGGGGGCACATCAACCCTCAACCAGTGGAGGGATTTATATACCGCTCTCAGTCAGGTTTGATTCTAGAATCTCCAGGGACACAGTGGCGTGCCTTACCGGTTGTGTCTGGACACATGTAAAATCACCGCAGAGTTGTGAGTTTTCGACGAGACGCGACAAACCGCAATCCCATGACCACTGAACTGAAAATGTCATAACATTAACCAGACGCTATCCAGCAGTAGACAATGCAAGTATATTTATTAATATCACGTGCACGCTGGTAACTCACTAAACGGTCGTGAGGCAAACCAGTCCCTTATGACTGCACCTTGCATGCCTAAACCTGGCCCCCATTCCTGCAGCAACTGGAACGTGAAGCTGTGCTTTGCAACTCGATGTAGTGTACCAGCTTACCCAACAACATGACACAGTCAGTACCGTCCAGGACAGCGTTAGCCACATCCGTCATCTCGGCACGGGTCGGCCGGGGGTTGCTGATCATGGACTCGAGCATTTGTGTGGCGGTGATGATGAATTTGCCCGCGATGTTGGCCTTGGTAATCATCATCTTTTGCGCAAGTGGCACCTGTGATAGGGAAAAGTGCAAACAGATAGACGGAAGATTGACTGTATTACACACCAAGACGCCGTGTGCAAAACGGTTTTAAGTCTTATTCGTGGCGCTCTATGCTGCCGACGCTCAAATGTTGACGTTAACTTCCACATAATAAAAACCCTCGTCATTTCCACCCACCTTTTCAACTGCGATCTCCATACCCAGGTCACCACGCGCCACCATGATGCCATCGCTCTCCCGCAGGATCTCATCGTAGTTGACGAGCCCCTCCGCATTCTCGATCTTAGAAATGATCTTGACGCGGTAGCCACCAGCCTCGTCCAGCACTTTGCGAATGAACTGCACATCCGCGGCGCTCTGCACGAACGATGCCGCCACGAAGTCCATCTCGTACTTGGCGGCGAAGTTTCGGACGTCGTCGATGTCCTTCTCTGTCAGTACCGGAGTCTCAATCTTTACGCCTGGAAGGTTGCAGGTCTTATTTTGACCCAGCTTCCTTGTGTTCAGCACAGTGCCACGGAGGAGCTTGGCGTTAAGGATTTCCTCCACGACAATTGTGATGCTACCGTCCGCCAGCAGGATCTTGTTGCCCTGCTGCACGCTCGTGCATAAATTTTCGTAAGATAACCCGATCCGTGTCTCGCCGGTCTCCTCGTCTTTGTAACCCTCCCAGGACGTGTAGGCCGCACCAACCGCCTCAACAAGGACGCTCTGGCCCGCCACCAGCTCAATATCCTTGCCGCCCCGCAGCATGGCAGTGCTGATCTCCGGGCCCTTGATGTCTAACAGGCAGGCCCAGTGCGGCACCACCTTGGCGCCCTTGCTTTGAAGCTCCTCTTGCTTCTGTTTACAAACCTAGATAACACCGAGGCGGTGGCGCAATAACGGTAGGCAAAGATCAAAGGAGCAGCGGTGTGTCAGAGAACACCCCCAGCTTAAATGTTTGCCAACAGGACCGTCCTTGAAATTTCAGCAAGTTCCCAGTAAGAAAGACAAAGGAAATTCAAAAGGACGGGAGCCTTTTCCGAGTTTATTTTCAAAATTATCGCCCACCGTCCTTCGTTTCGGCCGCTACCCTTCTCCACCCCGCACCTGCAGGGACATCTGCATACGTACCTTCCGAAACCGCTCCAACACCTCGTAGTGGCCTTTGTGGTCGCCATAGCTGAAACATAGCCGCATAATGTCCATGCCTGCATCCAAGAGTTTGCCCATGGTCTCCTCAGACCAGCACGCTGGACCCATGGTGCACACCACCTTGGTGGCGCGGCCCTGCTTTACAGGTGCCGTAATCAAAGGCAGATTTGTACGCGTACTGCGGAGGCTGCGCACGCCGGGCCGCTGTATCGGCACGCCTGAGGGCGTATACAGCGTATTGCCGGTGCTCCAATTCCGCCGCTTCAGGCCGGAGCCACCCGGCTTGACTACTGTGACGATGGGATCCGTGTCGGCGCTACCAGTATGACGGCCACGTGACACGATCATGCGGCAATCGTGCCCGCTTGGCGGCATTAGACCAAGGCTGCGAACCCTCTCAAGGGATCGTTCCGCGAGGTCCTCCGACTCGATTTCCAAGCTGTCCAACAGTAGCGGCACTTGGCCGAAGCTGACACTGGCTTGCCGGAGCACCTGCATGCGGTAAACAGGGCGAAACCCCTCAGGCTTCCCCGGACATCAAGCCCCTGGCGTTGAAGTGGAGGCACCCTGCATGCTTAGGCACACTTGCTTACGCATATCGCAACATATGGAATGGCCATCCATGTGAATTTCATAATTGTCGGCGCCGTGCAAGTGCGCTGCGCCTGTCCGCAATGTGGAACAACTGGTCCCGCAAAGTGAACACCTGCGTGGTGCGTTTTCTGGTATAACTTCATTCGCGGGGATGCAGCACCCACCTGTGCGTTGTTGCTAGCTACCACCACAAGACATGGCGGGCGATACTTGGATATTAAATTTGCGGCGCGGCCATTTTCCGTGAGCACCACGATGAGCGTGACAGTCAAGCTTTTTGCGACGCGCTTAAAAGCCTACGTAGGGCACGGTTAAAACACTCAAGCACCGAACCAGCAGTGACGACGTCATGGTAGAGAAGCGTCATTTCCGTCAGCGCAGTTTCATATGCAGGAAATTTCACCCTACAACGAAATAACTGGCTGCCGTACCTCGGGTGTCGTATCCTCCGTGAAGCCGACCGCCATAAATGCTGCAGAAGACAGCATACATTCATCTGGCTCCATGGCCAGTTCATTGCCCTTGGTAGCCCAATACCTATAAAAGGCAGACGAACGCAACTTATGCAAGTCGAAGTTCGCATGCCCACAGAATCCCTAGCAGAATCCGTCTGCTCTGGTCTGAATTCAGTACGACAACCATGCGGGATGCGCGTCTCCAAAGCGATACACTTGGTAATAAGCCATCAATAGCATTTCATCGCAAATCTATTGCCAAAGCATTGGGGTACACGCGTACGTTGCTTGTAGTCTACTTCCGCACGCATCCGTACCTGATAAAGCTGTACTGCGAATAGTAGTCCACGCCAACCTCTGCGTTTGCGACAATTGCAGCCATCGTCCGCACTGCCGTGTCCGGGAAGTCGCCGTTAGCGCTCTCACCTGGATAGGAAGATGACGCGAGCAACAAGAACCTCAACGAATCAACTAACGTGGGTGTTGTGGCTAACCATTTGAACCTACATAAGTAGGTAAATGACGGCATTGTGAAACCGACGCCTTATATTTCACCGATCAACCTGGCGAATCGCTGGTTGTACTCACCCGAAAGCATGACGCAATCCACGCCGTCGTACACAGCGTTAGCTACGTCTGTCATTTCGGCGCGCGTGGGTCGGGGATTGTTGACCATCGACTCAAGCATCTGGGTTGCGCAGATGACGAACTTTCCAGCGATATTGGCCTTCGTTATCATCATCTTCTGGGCAACGGGCACCTATTAAGGGTGGCAGATTCAGGAAGTCGGAGAAAACAACCCAACCAATTAGGTGTTTAAACAGCATTTTGCTCATACGCGAGGGCATTTCAAGGAAACAGAAGTGAGGGTCCCTTCGAAGCCTCGGCTTCATAGCACCGCTTCGCGGAAACCACCTGGCTCCAAGTATACCTTTTCAGACGGGATCTCCATGCCCAGATCGCCGCGCGCCACCATGATGCCGTCACTCTCCCGCAGGATCTCATCGTAATTGTTGAGGCCTTCCAAGTTCTCAATCTTGGAGATGATCCTGACCTGTTGGCCGCCAGGTGCGGCATCAAGCGTCCGGCGAATGTAACGCACATCCGCGGCGCTCTGCACGAACGATGCCGCCACGAAGTCCATCTTGTGCTTGGCGGCGAAGGTCTGGAGATCATTCACGTCCTTCTCCGTCAGGACAGGGATGTCTACCTTCACTCCCGGTAGGTTGCAGTTTTTGCGCTGGCCTAGCTTCTTGCTATTCAGCACCGTGCCACGAAGGACACGCGCCGAGATTATCTCATCCACTCGGATCGTGATGCTGCCATCCGCGAGCAGGATCTTGCTGCCCTGCTTAACGCTTGCGCACAGCTTATCGTACGATAGTCCGATCCGGGTCTCGCCCGTTTCTGGATCCTTGAAACCCTCCCAGGATATGTAAGCTGCGCCCACTGCTTCCACAAAGACATTCTGCCCAGCCACCAGCTCGATGTCCTTGCCGCCCCGCAGCATGGCAGTGCGGATCTCCGGCCCCTTGGTATCCAACAGGCAGGCTGCATAACTGCCCTTTTCCTCACACACCTAGGCGCAATCCCAATCCGCACAGAGGCACAATTGTAATACATTGGACCGTTGGCTTGTTGCAAAATATTCTTTATCGGCATGTTAGTGCATGCCTTTGCGCATCGAAAGACGGAGGCTCCTTTTTGGGGCATAACCCCCTGTGTTGCCAGGATTCGCGGTTCAAGGTTCCCTATCCCTTGGTGGAGCTACCGATTGAGTATGAGCGTAATTTTCTTGTATATAGAGGGTCTGCATGTAACTGTGCCATACAGCTGGCAGTGCTTGGTTTTCTATACCATTTACCTTTTCAGGACATAACGGCGAGGTATTGCCCCGTGTCCTATGTCAGGCATAATCACTGCCCTGCTTAGAGCCCACACAATACTGTTGCATGTAAGAGTGACCTGTCAAGCACAAGTTTTGTCCGCATAATCTCACATTGCCGGGATTCAGGTTTGTGAAATCCGTAGTTAACCTCACCCCGATTTCAACCAAATGCACCCACCTTCCGGAAGCGCTCCAGCACGGCATAATGTCCTTCATGGTCACCGTGGCTAAAATTAAAGCGTAACACGTTGCAGCCAGCAGCTAGCAATTTGGAAAGCCCTTCCTCCGACCAGCAGGCAGGGCCCGCCGTACAGATGATCTTTGTCTTTCGGGCTAACTCTTCCTGGTCCTTCAGGATCATGGCCAGAGTAACATTTGTCGCGCGCTCAGAGTGCACGTCCGGCGTCTCCTGAGGTGGCCTGATCTCCTCCGGGTCATATTCAGGTGCCCACTCACGTTGAAGCTTGGTTTTGACAGCTGCCAAGCCGACACATGCAAGAGCGGGAAATACAAGGGCACCGAGTAATTGAACTACGAACATTGCCTCCCGCTCTATCTGACGCAGAATGGAACGGCCCTCGTGACCGACTCATTTACCGCCAAGCTATTCGATTCGGAAATGACTGTTGAAGCTGCGAAGATACAAGGGCGACATGTACGGAGCGCCAACGCGGTTACTTTGTTACGCAATGATGGACATGTGGACAGGCTGCCCGCACAGTCCCAGCCAGTGTTCTTTCCTCCGCCAGCCAAACCAATCATTCCCAACCGAGCTTTTGGCCAGCCCCTCGTTGCGTGACTTTCTATGGCGGATTAAGAAAGTTCGAGCGCGGTTGAGAAATGACCTCCGCAGCCCCCCTCCTCACAGTCCTTTTCTCCCCCCATCGGCCAAGTGCACGGAATGAACCCGATATGATGCCTCACCGTTAATAGTTTGCTCCTCGACGGACATGCCATAAGGAAACATAGAGGAAGCCTTCTGAAGGCGAGCGGGCGACTTACTGCACGGCAGTTGCAAAACGCACCCTTAAGAGCTCAAGTAGCAATGTTACACACTCAGGATTGTAACTCCTAACAATTTAATTGATACACTAATGTTCACGGGCTTTGTGACTATAACGGCCCGGCATGAGCAAATTGTCCTGAACCCGCGCAAAAAGACCTTTGATCAATGACATTTAATACAATTAAATTTAAAGCGACCGACCTGCTTGATCTGTCATCGAAGGCATACGAACGCCCTGACTTCGAAGGTGAGATGGGTGATATAGGTAACGTAGGAAATTTGACCTCTTCTTTTTGCCCCGTGCTGTCCTTTTTGTCATCCAAGTCCTCTCGTCGCGGTGTCACTTCCGCAGATGTCAGCTTGCCGCTCCCTTGCTTGGACACATCCTTCACAGGGATTGCAGTCTGCACCAGAGTCAGGCACACCGCAAGTAAAAGTAATAATTATCACAATACATTGCCTTAATTAATTCAAAACACACTGAAATTATGATATGTCTACAGATTGTCCGCATGAGCCGCCCATCTTACCTGTGACGGAGTCGCGTTGATTGAGCTGCCGCACCCCATCTCCTAAAATCAGAGAGATGTTCAGTAATGTGCAAAGGTCCGGGGGCCGGCTTTTGGCTCGGTGCGACGCCCGGAAGACTAACTGTTTCACGGTACCATATACAATAGAGCAACAAGTACTTATGAGTCTGCGTTTTAAACAGAGGTATACAGTTAAATAATTCGTGTCAGAGCTATCTGTTAGGGCTCTCATCCAGGCGGCATTCTCGTACATTAATTTACCGTTTCGCCGTATTTTTCTTCGAGTATGCTACACGCAATGTGGTAAGTCCAATATTTTAAAATATAACATTAATTTAAATTCTTATAATTTTGGCATACACTTTTGCTGGTTGCCCACAGCCGCGAGCAAGTCCCAAGGGTCGAAAACCGGGCATGGGAGGACACAACCGACAGCGGCGACAACTAAACATCCATATAGATTACGTCAGAATATCAGAAATGTCCGTGCTTCTTTGCTCGATATGTCTTATGTTTTGCAGCAAGGTCAACCTCCGTGTTGCAAAAACCGTCATGTAAGAACCTTACAAGAACAAAGAACCGAGCAATGTTCTCGGCGGCGCCCCTTTTGCGGACTTAACACTACAATTCTTGCTGCGCAAGGTGTGTGCCATGGCACCAATGGAAACTTGCAATAACCAGGGCAACTATAAGCCTGCATAACCTTGTTAAGAAATCCCCCCACCAACCTGTCGGCTGCCCTTAGGCCAATAGGCCGCTTACTTCTAGCCCCGTCCAGCACGTATCAAAGAATTCAGGGCGGATCCAAAAGTCCCTGCACCTATTTGAAATGGCGTTTCTCCCATTCCTATATACGCACCCCGTAAGTCCATATAGGGAGCCATCACATCAGCCATCACGTCTTCATCCTGATCGCATAATAAGCCATGCAGACGTTTTACGCTCGTGTA
This sequence comes from Volvox africanus, assembly GCA_030268105.1. Taxonomy (NCBI): domain Eukaryota; kingdom Viridiplantae; phylum Chlorophyta; class Chlorophyceae; order Chlamydomonadales; family Volvocaceae; genus Volvox; species Volvox africanus. The sequence continues at coordinate 3,170,600 of BSDZ01000017.1, read as the reverse complement.
CCGACCATGCCATTCTCCGGCTTACAGTGAGTCAGCTCGTTGCGCCTTGTCAAGCAAAGCTTTCTGCCAGCGATTCGAGCACAATGGGGTAAACAGTTCGCACTGCCCCCGTGTCCCAGATGAAATCTGCACATGACGTCCACGTCAGCAGCTGTGTTATCAGTAGAAGAAGATACGGAAACTGCGAGAGCAGGAGTCGCAGATGGAGACCTCCACAAAGAGGATAGAAAACGATGACATGGTTCACGATTGTGAGGCAACTGGAGCTCTGTGGTAACCCTTACGCTTAGGAATCGACAGCGATTAACCGGGTGAGACCCGTTTCAGGTGTCCTACCCTCCCTTACCCAACGCACTGAGTTTGATGTTCGCCGGGCAGTAATAGAACATAAACAGGAATGCAGGACATTACGAGGCGGCATACTGATAGGACCAGGCAGTCGTGGTAAGCACAGCACTCACATCACATGCATGGTGATACGACTCACCCATGTGGCTGTACTCTGGTACATGCAGCTCCTTGCGGAGCACTTTCCGTAGCCTCCGCTTCTGCTCCGCAACGTCTTCCATGGCCGCAAGCACGTCGTTGCCACCTGAAGACCACATGAGGTGGTTCCATGACGGTATGGTGGCGCCTTGCGGAGTTTCGGTGCAAGAACACAGCGCACCTTGCATCTGGTGCAACCCCCGTACATGATGCAGCATGGGACATGACAGCCCAGGTGAAAGCTGGTCGCACGATAGCGATCCCCGCGCAAACCACCACAAGAAACACCGGCGCTTAGGGGCGCAACCAGACCCAGCCATCTAAGGCACGCCGTGCTTTGTACGCACAACTCGGCGGTCGTAATAACCTTTGCTTGCTGTTAGTTGTAATACCACCGAGCCAAGGAATTCAATACCTGACACCATAATAATGGGCGCCTTGACGTTCTCAAGTTTATACTGCAGCCAAGGAACGGGGCAGATTCCAGCAATGGCGCTGCTGCATCAAGATCACAGTCAGGCAGTCCAGCATGTTCACACATGTGCTAATGGACAGCGGAGACGTATTGCGTAGATGAGCGGAAGCACTCATCAGAGTAGCCTGGGGAATGCACCGAAAGAAGTGGGCTCACGCGTGCACAACCCAAATACCTCCCCGACTGTTGCGCTCAGATTCATAGCACCGGCCGAGGGTGCCCCATACCACACATAATCAGAGCTCACCTCAGGACCGTAGCCGCTGTGGAAAAACCTGGCCTTCGGCTCATTGTAGATCTGCCGAGTGGGTAGGGCAGCAGATCAACGATGGTGGGAGAATCACTAGACGGGTGGATCATCAGCGGAATGGCGGGTAGCGAAATGGCCCGATAACTGGCCCCGCACCCCTAATAGGTGACCAGGGCTTGGCCGCAGAAGGTATATTGCTGCACATAGGGTGTGCACAACCTTCAAGGGCGCAGCGCACCATGCATGCGGTCCTAATACAGCGCACCAAGCTGAGCCTGAACAGTATTGATGGGCATGGCCTGCCGCCATGCAGCGCCACAACGTGTCGGTGACGTGCAGAACAAAACTTGCACGAAGGGCTCCAGAAAGAAAGAAGGAAGCCTCAAGTACCCTTGCTTGCATGACCAAATATTGCTGCCAGATTTTCCTTGAGGTGGACCCACACGTGCATCCAATCATGCACACCCCACACACGCATGCGCACCTCGGCCCATTGCATGGCATTCCCGAGGCTTGTGGAAGAAGGCCATATCTGCCAATATCTCCTGTACGAGCAAGATTGAACGCATAACAAAGGGTTGAAGGACGATGGACAATCATTAGCTTCTCAGGCGTTTGTCGTACGGGCTGACATCCGAACGTCACATCTAAGTGGGGGCCGTGCACCTCTCCCGATAGGATCTGGGTTCGCGTCTCACAGCTTGATAATCAATGCCTCATGGCATTTGGCGTCAGCTGCTCTCATGACCGCTAGTTTCCCAACCCTACCTGTACTGAGCCGCAGTGATCCGTCGGGACGCACCGAATATTCCTTCCATCGTGGTCTGCACGGGGAATGGACGCATCGATTGAGGCCGTGGTAAAAATAAAGCCGACTCGCCTAAACAAGCTGGTAAGGCAAGGCAGCTTGAGTGTGAACGACTAGGTATGGCCACCGGTATCGTCAATTTTCGCCGAAGGTGGTTTCGGAGGACCCACCAGGCACGTCAACATCGTCCCAGGCATCTGACAAACGCCGTTAAGGTAGGTCTGCTGCATCTGCACGCTCATATAGACCAGCTCCTGGGGAGGAAGCAGTTTGAAAATCTCGCTGGTCTGCGGGGCAAGAACCACGTGGATGGATGGACAGGTGGAGCCGGAGGGCACCCACACCCCACCCGGTGGGTGATCATAATCAGCCATACGTCTTAAGAGGGGCCGAAACGCAGCGAGGGATCAGGGATAGACCAACCGTACAACTAGGTATGCTGGCGCCATGGGCCGCATCCTCCATCCTTAAATAACCGCGGTTTACACACCGTCGGCTTTCCATGCCATGATACAACCGTCCGGAAGCGGAGCACTTGCTCCCGTTAAACATTTTGCCCCTCGTTGCCCTCATCCTTGGCTGCTCACGTTCGCTTGGCGGCAGAAGTTTTTGAGTACCACAGAGGTCATGTACTTGACATAGGCACAGGGTCCCAACGCCACCAGGACCGATACGCTGTCCGCCAGCCAGGGGTCGTCGCTAAGAGCCATCAGCGCAATGGTGCCGCCCTGGCTATGGCCCACAAGGCCCACCTGGAGGGTCGCCGGACCCAGTCAAGGCAACGGAGTCAGCGGTTCTGATGTTGCTGCCAAGGTATGCACTTCCCAGTTTGAACAAACATAAGCCTGCGAGAGATCAGCAATGCTGAAAAGGAAGGCGGACGGGACTGCATCCTTCCAAGCTTAGAAGCGCTTATGTGGGCAAGAGCAAGATGGACAGAATGGAGTTTAGTGAAACCAGAGAGGGGCTTCTTTTTGGGATCTGATTGGATGCCAGTTACTTGGGGTCTGCATAGCGCTATTGACTGCTAAGCATCCTGGCTCGGCGAGCGGCCGTGGCTGTGCATGTCGGTGTCGGTGTGTATGTGCATGCTTCTGGCCAGCCAGTACTGCACCTGCCTTGGAGATTCCCGTCACGTCCTGGATGTACTTCATGGTCTCGCGCAGGTCCCACTTGGCCATCTCGTCCTGGCTTGCGACCACGGGGGAGGGTAGGCCACACGTACGACGCCGACCGACGTACGATTGTCGTTGCGTACAGAAGCTTTCGAACGTGGTAACACGCGTTCAGCTAATGCATTATTATATCGCCTTTTTGTCACTAGTTTGGGAAACTTCGAATTTTTGACGGGTAAGCATCAGCTGCTTGGTTTCTTTATACGTTCGGCAGACGGCATCGTAAGGTTGGGGCCTATGGTGTGTTGGTGAACGACAGTGGGTCCTTCCCATGATTGTAGCCATTCACCCCAGGAGCCGACTTCATCGGCTTCTTGAGGGTTATTGGCGCCCTACATAAGGATTAGACAGTTACATGAACTTGAAATATTTCCGCCCAGCTTGTGCGAGGGCACCTAGGCCTGTGGTTGGCCTTGGGTACATGAACTGGGAACGTACGGTAGTGGATCTAAGAACAGTAACCGCCGCAGCGGTGATTTTTTGATTCCGTTTTGTTCCGTTGAATACCCAATTAACAACATAGCAACATTCCTTTTCCCCGTGCGTTTTGGCGCGTTTACGGCCATCATTTGCAGGTGTCATAGCGTACGGCTGGGTGGTTGTTTCGTTTGTTAGCTACTTCCTTTGAAACTTTATTGATCATTGTTAAACGTTTTCTAAGAAACGTTGCTCCGGCCAGAAAAACTTGCAACGGTAAAATAAATTTACTTATTTCCTGTCAAACAAACTTTTAAAAAGCTTTTCCTGGTTTGTAACCCTTTGTGCGTTACCCACATAGATTGGCTACATCTCAGCAAATCGACTCAAATCTATAAGTCAATATGTCTTATAGACGTATCGTCCTTCATACGGTAGGTAGTAGGTAGAGGGCTCGCGCTCGCAAAAGGATTCGGGGCTCTTGTACGGCGTACATGTATCAACGCAGCAAACAAACGCTAGTGCATTGAACCTTCTGGAGCCTGGAACCAAAATCGTATTTAGCCTCCTACAAGTCACCATCCTGATCCAATCTTGCCCCGTTAAATTCAAGTGGTACCTGCGGATTTAGGTGTCGTTTGACCCACGCTCCGAGACCCACTGGGATTTGACCGGCCTCGATGAGACGGCCTCGAGGATTGATCGCTTGTTTCCCTAGCCCCTTACTATCCCGTCCCCTGATTGACCGGTGACCGCTCACCACTGAGAAGCGCCAGAACGACGACTGCGTATCCCGATACAGGACGTGCTCGCGGGAGAATGTGTTACCGCGTGTATTCATCATCCATACGTCGTACCCTGCGCCATAGGGCTCTTGTCAGGACCGCTGATGGACCGCAGCAGCGAACATCCACGTATCATCAGTACTTAGCTCAGTTTTGGGTCTTTGGAAGCTGTCGGGTTATGTCATTGATGGACATCAGCGCTATCGATAGTCTACCCCTGCTCCCCAATGAAGTCTTCCTAGCGAAAGACGAAATTGACTACGTTAGGGCTCTGCAGGCTGCCAAGCAGCAAACGCAAAAGAGGTATTTGTCACACTCGATCCTGACAGCTTCTTTCGCCCCTTTCACCTCGATCCGCAAGGATGAAGGCTAGACTCTCCGTCGGCTGGTTGATGACCCAGCAGGTGCTAGCAAGGGAAATTCCATGTATGAGCAGGACGGGCGGGCGCTTAACCGCGCCGCGTCCTGACCTGCCGTAGGGAATTCGAAAGGTGCCCAGCTTGTAGCCATCGCCCGTGACTACGACGTGCTGCTCCAACGGATAGCCCTTTGGAGTAACAAGGCCTGCCGGGGGAGGATGTGGCATGGCTCAACGCGGCAGATGAAAGTGCCGGCAGGATCTGGCGCAGGAGATATAGAGCCGGACCATAACCCTATTTTGGGTTTAGGTCATTCGCTAGCTGTCGTGCAGCCATCGCTCACCCTCTTTCCTTTTCCTTGGCCTCTTCCTCTCCATCCCTCTTCGCTAAATCTTTAAGCGGAGTGCCTTTTCCCATTGCGCTATGCTGCCTAGAGACTCACGCCGCCTTTGCGCTGCTCGTTTGGGTTTGGCACCCGTTGGGGTTGGCAATCGGATTTGCGGCTGCTTTCAGACTGTTTTTTGGAGACGGCAAATGTCGTAATTCGGATTAGGAGACTCCAGGATGTTCAAAGGCAGGCTCCTAGTCACACTCTGTCCATGTTAAGAGAGGTGCAACACGCCGTTTGCGTAAGTGTTCACGGTCTACACGGAGACGGCGAGGGTGGCCGCGGAACCCCCTTATCGCCCCCATGCCATTACCTACCTGCCATATCGTCAATACGTAGTGAGTAGGCCGATACGGGGACAGATGAGTTGGGCGCCAAGTGCTGGAAGAGCCCAGAAACGTCACCGGATACGACGGGACCCACAAGGTCCGCATCTGGAGCCATGCCACCTTTGCTACCGCCAGTACCAGTAGCGCCAGTGCCAGTTGTGGACGCGGCACCGTCAGCGAGGCTAGCGACGCCGCCGTCGCTGGTGCTGCTACTGCTGATGCTGCGACGGCCACCGCGACTTTCGTCGACCTGTATGGTAATGTTGGGCTTGGGAACAACAGCTGTAAATGCATATACGTTAGGATAGGTCTGAGTGGCATCCACGGCTGTAGCATGAAGACGTCGGCTTTCTGCACCAAAGGATGCAAGGGCAAGCACGGCCAGCAGTAGTACCGGAAGCAGCGAGGACCGGAATGCCCATGAGAGATTCTGTTTTAATTCTTGGGGCTTCGGACGTTTGGCATGGCGTGCTCGAGGCCACTTTGCAATACCGCGGGGGGATCTAGCTGTCATAACGCAGAGTCGCCTGCTTCGTGGCCCCGCTTCGTGACGCGTACAGTGCCCGAGCTGCGACCTGGCTGCGATGGTGGGAGACGACTATACTGCGACCACTAAAAACGCTACCGGACTTCGCAGGCAGCAACCAAGACTTGGACAAAACATACGGCCAGGTCAAAATCCTAAACCTCGATTGGGCTTCAGGAACACTCGGCTGCAGATGACGGGCGACTGTCATCTAGCAGATGAACAGCTGAAAGACAGCACTAAATTTAAAGATTTCAATCACTAATCGTGCCACCATCCATTCAGCCTTTCAACGGCGTGTTCTGAATTGCTGAAAATGTTAGACCGTCTTGGACCCTTGGGACTTGACGGGAACCCTATGGTGCCTAAGCCTATTAACGCAAAGAGTGTGTCCCGGTACTTATGTAATGTTTGAAACCGCTGTTGCAATACTTTCCAGAAGTTTTTCCTGCAGATGCATGAGCACTGAAAGTTGCGCTTTCGACGCCGACAGAGTGCCGTAGCGTGACGGCCTCAATTTGTCGCTATAGTTGCCCCAAAGCTTCAAATATGTCTTCATATGTAGATACGCTGTCCAGTAGGTTTTCCGTAAGCCGGGTGAACGGGACCGATTGCGCACGACGAATATGTGAACAATCCATGCAGATCAGGCTCAAGTATGGCACTTTCATGTTGGTGCAAGATTACCTAATCTTAACAATTACACAATACTTAGATATGTATCTTTGGGGATGACGCGTATTTAGGGATCATCTCGCCTTCGTAGAAGTGCTGCGTTATCGTAGAGGTTCAATCAAAATCTATCTTCTCTTAAGGTTTATGACGATATGTTGTGACAGGCAAACGGGCCTATTCCTGTGTCGGCTGCTCCGGTAGCTGAAGGCGTGGCTGGCTGCCTCGCCTCCTCAGTTCCGGGGAATTTCTGGTAGTTGCTGAGTAGATGAGTGGTGGTGAAGGAGACTTGAGCCCGGCGCACTGGCGCCAGGCCTCTAGAGGTGGACGCCAAGCCAGCGGTCGTTCAGGTTCGAGCAACGCCAACTATTATAGGTCTCAGCAGCATTACAGGGATCATCAATATGATGACCTGAGGCAGCAGAGTAATTATCAAGGGGAGCGCGGCTTCTCCCATCGTGGTCAGCAGCATGGCCGGTCGTATGGCAGCTTTGCCCAACAGCAAGATGGAATCTCCGTGCAACATGAAGATCAGCGGCACCATGCTTACTCGCGTCATAATCCAATTGATCACCCGCATGCTGGTTTCCGAGGACAGCCCATGGGACCCCGCTTCAACCCCGCGGAAGGCAGACAACCTGGTTACATGCATTATCCTCCGGAATCCATGTTGGCGGTGCCACCACGCGCTCCGGAACACTGGCAAAGTGGGCCAGTACCATCGTCGTATCAGCACCCGTCGGTTTCATCTGAAGGTATACATGCGCAATACGGAAGGCCCACGGCATTCGTGGACCAGCCGCAATATCCTCTACCCCAGCCATTTCCTCAACATCAGGTCGCCGGGGGACATCTAGGCGCTGGGATTGGCATGTGTGCTGGGGGCCCAGTCGGAGGTAGTGTTGCGATGCCGGGCCCGGTTTATCACCCCAGCGGCTTGCGGCTTCCACACCACGGTGGTGCATGGACTTCTGGTGCGCCTGCTCCTGAACATCGGACCTCGGAAGCTTTTAGAGGGGGAGGCAGTGTGCCGGGGCGTGGGGCTGGCGGCCGAGGTAGCAGTGGTCAAAGCCGAGGCGGTATCAGGGACGGGGGGGTCGCGAACAGCGGGGGCGTAGGCAGCATCTCGGCACGCAGGACGTCACGTGCGCCGCCTGTGCCCCAACCGTTGGTGCAGAACGCTAGCCCTCAAGGCGAGCCCGTGAACTCCGGTATTCTCAGTCTTGGCCGGCCAAGGCAACAGCCACTGAACACAGTCAATAATGTGCAATCTGTGCGTGGAGCTACTTCGGATGCTGCTCAGACCCTTAGCTCCACCAACAACTCGAAAAGCGAACGAGTACCTGCCGACGCAGCCAACAAGGGGCCAGCTGAGAGCGGGGGGGAGCCAGCACCAGCAGCCGAGACTGCGGCTCTAGCAGCTGGTGTAGAGGTGGAGCTTGGCATTCAGGACAAAGTTGATGAAGTTCCGCCAATGCCTTTGGCGGCCGATGAGGAGGTACATATGTCGTTTCCAACCGGTCCGCTGGGGCCAGCTAGTTCGGAGGCTGTGCCTCCGGCTGGATTGGACACTATGATCGAAAGCGCCAGTGGCTGCACCGAGAGCGGTATCTACCTCAGCAATCCGAGCACGACCGCTGGGTCGCCCCCGGCATGTGCGGCTGTAAACAACATAGGCACATTACGTGCAACCGGCTCAATTCATCCCCAGGAGCAAGAACGCCAGGCTCTTGTGGAAGGGCCCAATGTGGCGCAAGCGCTGCAAAACTCTAACCCCTTGCCCCAGGCTAGTTCACCTCTGGAAGCTATGCCGGGCTCAGTGCAAGCCGCGGGCGAAAAGCCGGTCGTGCCTGGAAGTGCTTGGAGGCAGCGCCCCGCAACTGCGCTTTTCGCATCCCCTGCGGCAGGCGGCCATGCGGCTATTCGGAAAGCCAATGCGCCGGCCGCACACTCGGCCACGGCGCCGCAGGGTGGTGCTGGACCCGGCGCCACGACTGCGATGACCGGCATGCAACCAACAGCGATAGCCTCCACCGTGTCAAGAAACAGCACGGGACCACATCAAAACAATGCGCCAGCCGGGCGCGCGATAGCCGCCATGGGTCCTGAACAGAGCTGCGTACCTCCACCACGGGTCCAGAACAGACCGTCGCCTATTCAGACTGGTCCTCCACAGCACCCCCGCTGTCCCCCGCCGGGCTTTGGTGCAGCACCCTTGGCCTCGGTTTCTCCAGTTGGTGCAGCAACTGTACCCGGGGACCAAAGGCCAGTGGTTCAACAGCCAGAGAATGCGCACCTGTCGCAGTCACCTCAACAGCAGCTTTCACCACGAGTAAGTGCAGGAAGCGAGGCTCTGGGGGCGGCTGTCTCGCCGGCACGTACTGCCCAAGTGGCGCAGCACTCGTCAGCGGCGGAAGCCTCAGAATTGTCTGAGGGAATGGCGAGTCGGAAGTGGGCTTCGGTGGCGGCGAAGGCCGCCAGCAGCGGCGGCGCACATTCCAAGTGGGTCGGCTCTAGAGAGACCTTGCCGTTGCAAGCATGTTCTTATCGGAGCCGCTTGGTGGGCTGAAGTAAAGCGCGGTTGAGGCGCTGTTGCGTAACATTCTGAACATGGCGAGTCTCCGGAAGCATTTAGTTGTTTCCCAATTCATTCCTTTAATGACTCTTAGCTGTTTGGACCTGCAAAACCCTTGGGGCAGTAATTCCATTTGACTTGATCCCTGACTTCGCACCTTGTCCTTCACTCCTGACAGGGCGCCGATTCGCCGTCCAATTTCTGAGGGCGGCACTTCGGACGCCTCCACTGCAGTTGCCGCTGCGACACTCGTTGGCTTGCGGCATGCCGCGCACCAGCCGCCGGGGACAGCCTCAGGTGTGTCCCCTGGCTCCACAATCGTCCCTGCTGTTGCCGCCGCTGCATCCCCCCCTTTCTCAATGGGGGTCGTTGATAGCATACAGGCTTCCAACGCAACGGCTGAGGTCGCCAGCTCAATCTCGCATCCCGTGGCGTGCGCCGACGGGACTGCCATCAAGGAGCCGGTCGCCCCTATGGCGCTTGGTGGAGGCACTGCACCGCAGCAAGGCCACGCCGCGCTGAGCTCCAAAGCTGTCCTGCAGCCAGGTCCATCCAATGTGGCCTCTATATCAACGCCCCTGCAATCGAAGCCACCGTCAGGACTTCCATCCGGTGGCCCAGTGGCCTCAGCGGCGGTCAAGGGCGCTGCTGCGTCAACTACGTCGACTCCTGGACACCGGAGTTGGGTTGATGCCGCGATTGCCAGTCCTGCAAATATCAAGCGTGCACCGATGGGACCAGGCGCTGGCCCTAAGCAAGCTCCCACGGTGCTTGGGAATGACACGTCATGTTCACAGTCAGCAATGGTATCCTCTCCTGTTGCGGACGCTGCGACGTCAGCTGCAGCTAATGAACCAGCAGCTGACGCCAACGTTGTAGAAGCGTTGCCGGGTGCTGCGGCCGTAGCATCGGGGCAAGGAGTTGAGGACACGAATGCTGATATTCTTGAAGCAGAGACTCGTATACGGACATGGGAATGGGTTGCGACGAATGGTGGGGGAAACTCAACGCCAGCAGAAATACCGGCCCTGCTACTAGAACAGGAGAGCGTGAAACCGGTAGCGGTGACGGTGGACTCGACAACTGAGCTGCCGGAGGCGGATCCCCGCGCTGTGGAGCCGGCAGCGCCGGCGGAGGTGCCTGCCGCACAAGCGAAACAGAGCTGGGCGGCTATGGCTGCTGCCAGACCGCCTCAGCTTACTGGGCATGCAGCGGCACAAGCTGCCGCACCGAAACGGTCTGCGGCTTTCCAGGGCCGTGGCCTGACAGCGAGAGAGCGACATGTTCAAAATCCAAACCGGGGTTTGTCAGCGCAGCCTCCCGAGGGTATGTTCTATCCCCCGGCAGCTGCGCCTGTGCCACCGACCGCGGGCGCCCTCACCCCCAAAAAGGCGTCAGAGGACGGACATGGGGCATCGAGGCCCAGTCCTACACCCTCTCACATGCCATCCGGGGCAGTATCAGTGAAGTTGACTGTCGATGCTGACACTGCGTCGACTGCGGCGGCAGTGACACCCACAACCCACACAGTGGGAACAGCGGACCTCAGCACGGCATCTGCTGTTGCTGCTTCTGCTTCGGACTTCGAAGCCTCGGCGACTGCGGGTGCACAGCCCGCCTCAAGCGTCGATGTGGCCCAACAAGGCGTTAAGAGTGGTGTCAGCGGCTCACATGGAGGTCCTGCCGCTTCCTCTGCATCTGCGAAGGGCAATGTGACGGCAGCAGCAGTTCCCGGAATGCCCCGGCAGACTGATGCGCTGCATGAGAGGCGGAGCTCTATCACCGGTTCCGAGCCTGGCGCTGTGAAAACGGAGTCTGCTGGACATCAAGCCGATGGCGATGATACTGGCTTTCAGCTAGTGGTTCCCCGGCACAAGGCTGGCAAATTCAGCCGAGGCACTGACGCTGGCCATTCCCACCCAGGGCCGAGCACGGGAACTGCAGGAGCCAGCGCTGGACGTGGGCGTGGCCGGTACGGGGATGTGACTGCCGCTGCAGCGGCGCCACAGCAGCGCGGAGCGGGTGCACACGGCCACCTAGCACTACAAGGCGGTCGGGGTAAGGGCGCCGCAGGGCATCCATTGCAGCAGAGTCCTCAACAGTTTGCGGCCGGTGGAAAGCATGGTGCCACAGCGCCCGCAGACATGTCGATGGGACCGGTGGCAACGATTCCGGGCGCCAGCTCGAGCCCAATTGTACAACCTGCGAGCACCACAAATAGCACCGGGTCCGCAGTTCTTGGGGTTCTTGCAGACGCTCAGGCCAATGCCAACGGCGCCAGTGTGCCATTAGCAGTACTAGAGCCCTTAGCAGTCCCAGCAGTCAGCGAAGCTGATTTAGCTGCACGAAAGGAGGCCGCCGCTGTTGTTCCAACGGTACGGCAGGACGACACTGCCATACCTACAGTCGTTGTTACCTTGCCGGTGGCCATCGCAGCAAGTGCCGCGTCTTTCGAGTCGCTGGCCGCGCAGGAGAATGTGGCCGCGCAGGGAATTACGGCAATCGTCGTCTCGCCGAATGAGGCGATGACGCCCGTGCCAGAGGATATGCTCACGGTTGGGAAGGCGGAAGCCAGTGTCGCTGCCCTACCTCCACCAGACGATGCGGCCAAGAAAACGCCAGTGCAACGGACGCAGTCGCAGGCACGGGGACCTAACACCAAGAAGAAGGATAAAAAGGATAGCACGGAGGCTGTTCCGCGGGCCGCTGAGCGTGAGCAAGAGGCAAAGCCGCTGGAGGAGGGAGAGGAGGACGACGACGACGACGACGGTTCCGCCGCGATTCCAACGGGCAGTAACCCATGGGATTTGCTGGGCGCTGCTGGTGAAGAGGACGGCGCTGCAACAGCGGCGGCAGAGGTCCCCGCAGTAGCCGGTGCAGCTGCTGGAAATGGTGTGGCAAGCCTTGCTATCTCGGTGGCGAGCAGCTCAGAGGCAAGTCTTGTGGAGGCTTTGAGACAGCTGCTTACGCCTGCGACAGCGGAGCAGCTTCTGGCAGCTAGTCAAATCCAGCATCAGGCCGGTGGATTCCGGCTCCAGCCGCGAGGACTGACAAATACGGGGAACACGTGCTTCATCAACGCAACAATGCAGGTACGATGATGCGCACAGGTTGGCGGGCTGCGTACCGTGTTCAGGAGCAGGGCTTAGCGACGGAGTGAGCTCATGTTTGGGGTTTCGGAAGCGGTTCGGGGGCTGGCCCCCTAGTTGCCCTGTCACTGGCCAAGTTCCACAGCCTCCCCATCCCGAGAGTGTGGGTGTGTTACGTACGTATCTTCGGTTCATGTCGTTGTTGCTTAATGGATGAGGTCTGAAGCGGAGCACGAGGCCGCCATTATGTCCCTCAGGTGCATGAGTTAGGGCCTTAGTGCGCTTGGTAAGGCTGCCCCTTGGAAAGGTGGGGAAAGGGTCCGGAGACTCTTTGAGTCCATGCCGCATTCATTCCCCCCGCCGCGGCCCCGTCTCCGCGCAGGCCCTGCTTGCCTGCGCTCCCTTCGCCTTCGTGCTATCCCGACTTCCGACCATCGCGCCCCTCCTGGAGCCCAGCAAGTCCCCGGCATTGCACGGTCTAGCGCTTTTCCTGGGGGAGCTGGTGTCCCCGCAGTCCGGCGCCGCTGGATTTGCAAGCGCCGGGTCGATGCCGGGTGGGCGAGAAGATGCTCAGCAAGCTGCTGAAGACGAGGGCTGGGCGGAGGTCCTGGTAAGCCATCAATATGTGGTGTCTATCGGGTCTGGCGGCCTTTGCCTTGGGGAGACCTGCCGATCGATAATGCCGTCGGGCCTTTGCTGGCGAGGATGGAGGTTAAGGGGTATTAAGACCGGGAAGGCGAAAAAGTCTGCTGCATCTCTTACACGAAAAACCACTGTGTAGCGTGGGAGCCTTCCTCAAGAAATAACGCATCGGGGTTGTCTCTTTGCTTTGTCGAGGCAAGCTATTACTAAGGTTCAGGTATCTAGCTCTTGGGTTACTCTTGAGGCGGGTAAACTTTGAAGATTCTAACTTCAATGGCTTAATACGTATAGGGTTCTAGGCGATATGTCATTTGCGGCCGCCATCCATCCACCCCTTGTGTAACTTCTATTAGTCTCACCCAGATCATTATTAGTATGTTCATCAGCGATCCATTTTCTTTAGTGATGTATGGCGTGGAAGTTCCAGAGATGCAGCCAACAAGTTCTTACCGTCCCTGCTATGCGGGTAGCAAGCACGCAAGCACGCCTAGCGATGGTTGAGTGCATGCCTTCCCAGCATAACCGCCACGGTTCGCAGTTTACACCTATGTCCCTGAGCGTGTTGGTCCCTGCTCGCCACTGCCCCTACCTGCCCGACTTAAGAGCCACCGCGGCAAGAAGGGTCAGCGCAAGGGCACCTCCACAAACGCACCACAGCAGCCCGCTTCTCCTATGGTGCCGGCGCCCGCCACCAGCTCCTCCACGGTCACCAAGGGCGAGGCACCCGGTTCAGTGGCGGTCGTCCTTGGCGGGCAGCCACTGGTACCTTCCATGCTTAATGGGATCGTGGCCGCCTTCAACCCGCGTATCTCCATAGCAGAGAGGCAGACTATGACGAAGGTGAGGGGTTGCGCATTGAAAGGTTTTGGAATCGGCCATACACCTTATGACCGGGTATATCTCTATTGCCGGGTCACCTGCATTTCAAGAAACGGCCGGGAAGGCTGGATGCGCAGACGCAATCCACCGTTCTCAGGCGACACGCGTCTGTACAGAGCGCGCGTTTCTGTTGTACCTTCGGAGGATTATACGTAGATTATCCGCGTAAGGGACATGCAGCCGCCATCGCGATACGCCTTGACTTTGAAGATACTCCATCACCAACAACTATTTGTACTGGCTCCCAGAAGCCTATGGAAATACCGGGTAGAGTGATAATCACCGGGCTAGTTAACGGTCTCTGTGAAGTTAACGGTGGAAACCCACGAAATAGATGGTCACATAAGGAATTAGTGTGGGACCCCGGGCGATCCATATCCAGGAAGCTTTTGTCTTCGATTCGCCTCCTAATCTGTTCGCGTACAAGAGTGGTGCGGGTGTCTGGACCTAGGCAATGCCGCCGCTATCCTCCCTGCCTGACCTACGCTGTAAGACCGTATCCGACACGTATCGATCTCTCCTTGCTCTGTTCCGTACGCCACCGCTTTCTCAATCCGCTAATTTAAAAGTCCAGTCCGTCCTCTGCGCTATGCCATTCCATTGCGGGTCCATCGCCAGGTATTGTCCAAAGGGGTCATCGAGCAGGAACAGCAGGACGCGCAGGAGTTCTTCCTGTTTCTTGTCAATCAGGTGCACGAGGAGGTGGTGGCGCTCCGCAAGGCACACGGGCTGGCGACAGAGCAGGCAGCCACCGCAGGGACAGGTGCAGGTGCGCAGGGTTCGGAGCAAGACACAATCCCCGCGTGGCGGGTGCAGCTTTTGGTATGCGTTTTTAAGGAATCGTGTATGGGGTTTGTTCTGTGTGCCCTTCGTAAGTGGACACACGAGGGCCGCCTCCGGATGCCACCGCCAGGAACTGGCGGCATGGCTTTAGGTGACCTAGGATTAGATGCACATCCTTCACCGCATGTGTAGTACTAGGCTGGTTCGCTTTATCCAAGGTAATTGACGACTTTGACTCGGTATGTTCAACGGTATGTTCAGTAAAGTGTAGGGAGTGAAGTAGCATCGTCGAACACGAATGGAATGGCACCCGCGGTAAGCACCTCTAAAACCCTTTGCGCGGGCATCTGCTGTCATTCCTGTTAGACATCGCAGGGGCCGACGGTGAGGAATGGGCGCAGGTTGGGCGGAAGAACAAGGCGACCGTCACCCGGCAGGTGGGGCAGGAAGGGAGGTTCTGAAGCGCTCGCCATGACACCCTCATGTGGGCATATGGATGAGATGAGTTAGTTACTCGAAAAGATCATTTATGCATTTGGTTTATGAAGCAGTATACGGGGAGAACTTCGGCAACTTGGCCTCTGATCATGGCAGATGTGAAATAGGAGCTCCTCGTGATGGATATTGTGCAGCGAAGCAGTGAAGCAACGAAGCAGCGGAGTTAACCTCCTTGCACTCCCCTCCGTTTGCTGATGCCCATCCCACATTCCCTATCTTCGTTCGCCCAGACCCGCATCGGAATCGGGTCTCTGGGCTCCCGTCCCGAATTTTAACGCTGTCGCGATTGCTGTTATTGGTGCCACTGCTTGTGCTAGGTTGGCGCCCCCCCGGACGATGCCGCCTCACGGTCCCCCGTGACCGCCATCTTCTCCGGCCTGGTCAAGAGCACAGTGCGCTTTCAGCAACCCAATTACAAGCCCAGCGCCACTATTGAGGCCTTCAACATGTTGCATCTGGACATTGCGGCGGAGGGGGTCAACACGCTGGAGGACGCGCTGAGGCAACACTCGGTGCCGGAGAGCATCGGTGAGTCCCTGAATCGTTGAATTGCAGTGCACTTGCACTTGCCTGCCATATCAGAATGCTGGCGCCGTGCTGTGCACCATCACCCACGTTGCGAGAAGTGCCCATTACACTCTAGCATGCCCAGTGATAATGCAGCCTGCCTCAGTGAACCACTGTGGTTCTGCAATGTGCGGGTCAAGCGCTTGATCTCGTATCATATGGATCCGCCAGGGTGTGCACTATGATGAAGAATGACCTTGCTGAGTCTGGCAGTGAGTCAATTTCACTCACGCTACGATTATCCCGCTCTCCACACGGGTATACTTCACCGCGGTTGAGAGGAAAGGGCCATGCGGAGGTGGCTACCCCCTCATCTCCTTTAGTATCAGTATCTCTACAGGAGTATCAGGTCTCATGTAATCGCCTTCCCTCATCTACGGGTTAGTCCTTGTTTTCTTCAGCACCCGCACCCGAATTCATTTATTCGTCTTCCCCTCTGCATGCCATCCCCTTGCCATCCCTTTGCCATCCCCTTCGCATCCCCTGCACTCCCCCCAACGTTGCGCCGCTTCCATTGCACCCGGTATCAGAGTACAAGCCCGATGGCGCCACGGAGATCCTCCTGGCTAAGAAGGACGCGAAGCTCTACCGCCTGCCCGAGGTGCTGGTGCTGCATCTTAAGAGATTTACTTACACGGCGGCGGGCGGTGGGCGCTACACCAAGGTACAGAAGCCCGTGACCTTCAACTGCACACTCCGGCTCGAGGGCAAGGTGCGTAGGGACAATTAATCCTTTGGTGTGGACTGCATCTCGCGCGCTGATGCTTTGCAGCGCCATTTCATGGGTGGACCAGGTCAAAACTGTGAGGGGACACATCGATGCACTCATGGCCTCTAGGTCACCAGAACCCGTATCTGCGCTTTGAAACCACTGGTTGCTCTTCCGTATGCTAATAACTGAACGCGCCGAAAAGAGGGCTCAAAAACAGTGGCATCCGTCGGGCGTGGGGGGGGGTTGACAATGGTGACTGAATGAAGCTCAGCTACTTCACCGCCTTCTGCACCCAAAGGTGCCCTGGTCGCACGTAGGGAGTTGAATCCAATTCAGGCAACTTTTATCATAATTCACACTTGCTGCTTTTTATCTGACGAGACCAAGAGTGCTGTCAGACACCATGTAGCACAGTGCAGGTTCTGCACTACAGTGCCTGACGTTGGTCCGTTCAGTACCTAGGCCGCCGCTCCTGGTGCCCCTCCCATTTGAAGCTATATGCTTATTGCTGCTGCGAGCGCTTGCCTTCACGTTGCGTGCTGCATCGCCCGCCGGATGTCTTGCCTCACGTTTGCCTATTCCCGCCTGCCTGGCTGTGCTCCAGATTCTGGCTGAGGACTGCCCCGACCGGGCCAATTCGGAATACCGCCTTTTCGCCACCATCAATCACCATGGCCGGACTATTGCAGGTAGGCCAGTCACAAGAGGCTCGTCCAGAATGCGTTTCTTATTGTGTTTGGCTGTGTGCTGTTGGGCCTTGGCCTTGCATCCTCGATTTCCCTCCTTTCTGTCATAGCCATCCAGGGTTCCTGTTCCTACCGCACCTACTCACTCCTTTGCACACCATGCTGCCTTCGAACACGACAGGCAGTTCTGTGGATCGCACAGGACCCGATTTAATCTCCTTTTCAGTTGCATTCCCCTCCCTGGAGACCTCCATCAGTCCCCTTTCCGATATCCACCTTTGCAACCATATCCCGTGCACCCTATTCCTTCCCGATCGTATCCCCTCCCCAACCAGGTGGGCACTACATGACAGACGTGCTGCAACCCGACAACCGCTGGCTGCGGTTTAATGACGCAGAGGTGTACGTGGTGACCGAATCTGCAGTGCTAGGGGAGCGGCCCTACCTGCTCTTTTACCAGCGAGTGCCTCAGAGGGGTGCCTAAAAGTTACGACGAACACCAGCAGTGATGGCAGGAGGTCCCGCTGTGCCCTATCCATGGGAGGGGGACAAGTGCGCAGGGGGCCGATAAAAAGGGCCCATGTAATGGACAGGGGGATGCTGCACACGCTGGCCCGATGGTGCAGTGGCACTGCGAAAACGTACTGGCATTCGCTTGCACCTCAATGGAAACGCCAGGAATGACGCTATGACGAGTTTACCTGTGCGATGTTTATGCTGGCTGTTGTACGGCACGATCGTGTGGCGGCAGGTTTTACACGATATCACATTGCAAGCTGTTCATTTAGGCAAGCAGTGGAAGCCCGATTTTTTACCCCCGTAGTGCAGGGTCCCCGTTCTGTGGGCGCAGACGGTATGTTACAAAACAAGAACGGCGATACCGACGTTACGAAAATCTGTGGGAAAGCTGTGCGGGCGGTGCTGACAATATGCGGAGGAAGGTAGCAGGTAGAGGAGGGAAAGAGATTGGGAAGGGTACAACGGCTGGCGTTCCATGGCGACATCATTATAGCCGTTTTGACGGTGTCCTAGGGCGACGGGCTATTTCCGGCGGTGCCATGTCTATTACTCTTTGACTTCTTCGATATGAACTAAGGCGTAGCTATTTTGTGTCGACGTTAGAGCCGTATTGCATATATGCGGGCAGCGAGACGCGGATTGAGGAATATAGGTATGGTGCAGCGTGCCGGCCTGGCAGGGAGGTCCTTTCCTTTTCTTCGTGCTTTCCTGCGGCGCAGGGACCTGTGGACACGCCCTGAACCAATCACCAGACAGATGCATTCGGTGCGGCAGGCGTGTTTGGGATTCTGCAGGCTCTGCGGCCTGTGTTAAGCCCCACTAAAGGGGCGCGGAGCCTGGGTGTGCACATCGGTGATTCTGACGAAAGCGTAGAAAGGGATGAGTTTACGTTATGTTGCCCCGTTCTGTTTAGTCAAGGTGCGCGTGGTAGTAATGGTTCTCGGTGGTAACGGTTCTCTAACAAACGGCGAAGTGTGCACCCGGCACAAGGCATGTTGCGGCGACAGTGGAGTGCGCTCTCTTGTTAAGAAGAAGGTCGCATCCGATCGCACATGAGGGCATGAGCGTGCCGCGGGGTCAAGCTAAGCTAATGGCGGGAGGGCGGCGGCGAACATCCTCCAGCGCTTCACCAAATGCCGGTTTCCACTCTACTGCGGGCAGAGCCTTACATGTTTTGCATCGTGCGGCAGTGTCTCGCGTGGGGCCTGCGCGACCAAGATCGACTTAGGTGCGTAAGACCTTATCCACCCAATTGCAATGAAGGTGCAGTAATCTCTGCGAGACAATCTAGTAGCGGATTTGCCAGTGTAAACCTTTTCGTAGCTGAGAGGCGGCCCAACATGTCTCGTGTACAACACGGGCAACACCTTCCTGCAGCATGGATGGCCCATCGGCGAAATCGGACCTAAACTATGGAACGTCCCTGGCGTTATCGTAAGCACTGCTTGAGCATCAACAGCTATTTGCGGCTCTGGCAGCATATAAGCAAACACGAAACAGCCCTCAAATCATGAGCTACATACAGGACTAGAAAGGACGTTGCAGACCCCTCCCTCTAGTTGGTATGGCGTCAACCGGGGACTCTTGTGCGCTCTCCTTCGAGCAGGTCCTCAGCCGCCACCTCTACCTCTGCCATCCCACGCAAACTCGGGAACGCAACACCGATGCGAGTTCACTCCTGTCCCCCGCTTGGAATTAACACATACGCCGAGACCTGCTATTACTGGCCCTATCTTCCACCACCATTGGGCGGCTAGATAGGGCCTACGTACACTCAACGGTGTGCACCCGCCGCCATCACCATCAAGTTGAGGCAGTGCGACCCCGCGTGTGCTGAGGCGGCAGGGCCGTTCCCGGCCATTGTCAGGCCTACACCTTGCTGGTCCCCCGGAACATTCTGGTCCCTCTGCCAGACCGGTCCGCTGCTTCTGACAGGAAGTGCATAGAAGTCCTGTCAAACAAACCCAGTTTCCCTGCCGTACAGGGGCCTACCGTACAGTGGATGGTGCAAGCTGCGCACCTCGTGGCTGATACGGTAAAGTAGCACGCCATCCTGCTCCTGTCCCTCGCCCTGGTCAGTGCCGATTATGTCCTGAAAGCGGAACTGGTGGTTCCTGAGAGCGTCCCGCACGTTGCTGTACTTGTCTCTGCGGTGTGTGGGGCCGACATGCGCAGCTCATCAGAGGGTTCATCAGAAAGGCCCGGATCGACGGGGACACAGAAAGGATCAAATCCGATGTACAGTCGCTGCTGATACCGTTATTCCCGCTCCTGCTGCGAGCTGTAGGGTGGGGTATGGGGACTTCAGGGGCGATGGGGCTCTTGGCCATAGAGGCCCTATTCCTTATTCCACATTAACGGCAGTCAGCCGGAGCACTCTGCCGTCCTGAGGCGGTCCTGGCTCACCCATAGGGGTGTTCGTTGAAGGGCGGTCTGTCGGGGTGGTGTATAGCCCGAAACGTGGTGGAATAGTCTGCTACATACATCGCCAGGTGCCAGCCGCCGAAAAGGGAAGCTACCGCCTGAGCAAAGAAAAGGAATTGCCGGAGGAGCGGGAGGGCTAAGGCCCGGGGACAGGGAAGAGTGAAGGGGATTGAACGCGGTTAGCAGAGAGAAGCACCGCGCTGTCGCTGCCCCCGGTGGCGGGTGCGTGTCTGTACTTCCCGTGCTAACCGCGGTGACGCACGTGCGCGTGTGTGTGGGGGTGTCCGTGCGCTTTATCTGTGGCATGCATTCCTTCGAGGGTTGGGGGTTCCCCATTCCCTGTGTCCAAGTAGGATAAAGTGGAGCAGGAGCTAAAACCCTAAAATCCAAAACCCTAGAAACCATTATTGAGCAGCAAGACGTCGCAAAGGGTGCTTTGCGGATTTCAAAGGCAGGGCTGAGCGTATAGAGACGGACGGATACCCCCGGGGGCGGCTCAGATTCCTTTTGCGGCCCGGAGCAGCAGCCAGATCTCATAAAGAGGGAAGAGCAGATGTGTGCGCGGGGATTTACGGGGCGACCAAAAGTGTTAAATGATGATGTGGGATTGATCGCTGGTAAGCCAGTGGCATGACCCATGAAAGGCTGTCCCGCAAGGTCATAACCTTATTTTCGTAGGGAGTAAGCCCACGCAGCGGTCACAGGGCTTCTACCCTTCTCCCCGTCTGGTATTACATCGGGTTGTCGTTATTTACCGTCCTGGGCCCCTCAGGTAGGCAGAAGGCACTCTATACATGTCCCCGCCTTACTTGGGTGATAATGTCACACTTGCTGCCCATTCGTCCCCAACGTGAACCCTTTTCCTCTGACGAGCTGCCCCTACCCTACCTTACCTGGTCGGACAGTGCCCCCAGCTGCCCCTACCCTACCTTACCTGGTCGGACAGTGCCCCCAGCTGCCCCTACCCTACCTTACCTGGTCGGACAGTGCCCCCAGCTGCCCCTGCTCCACGAACACCAGCCTCTGACCCGCGCCCACCACCACCTCAGCGCGCACTGGAGGTCTGGAAGAGCTGCTGCCGCCATGCCTGGTGGCCCTCGCCCCTGACCCTGCCAGGCTAGATGCGGGTGCCGGTGTGCTGACACGGCAACGAGCGCCCATTCGTGCGGCGTAGAAGCCCGCAATCCCGTGTGCTGTTCCCCGGAAACACGGCAGCTGCACATAGGCAATGCCTTGGCGGCCGGGAAAGTGCGGCAGAGACGCATGTACGACAAATGTGTTGCCGTATGGGTCGACCACCTCCAGCGTGTCGCCACGTGTATAGGTGAGGGACACGTCGCTGCGTCGACCCGAACCGCCCGGGTGGGATCACGCGGCGAAGTTGTGGAAAGAGGTGTGTTTGGATGCAGAGAGGGACAGGGTGCCATTCGTCCGCCGTGGAAGCTGTGACCGGCCGACCGGTCATAGCATTGGGCAACACAGCCAGTGGTGTGCGGCCACACGCAACGTGGAGCCACGTGATGAGGAGCGGAGTACTGTACCATCACTCTCCGGGGATGTGGACGACGGCCCGAACGCGCACGGCACTAATCTGCTTGCCCCTACATTGCCGTGTCGCAACACACGACCACAGTCCCTCCTTCACATCCTCACCACATCCACCCTTCTACACCCACACAATGGACATCGAAAATGTCATTTATACGCATTCCAAATAAGTGATAAGGGACAGTTCCAATGACCCGTGTGCAGGTGTTGAGAGGAAAATATGGTAGAGGAGAAGCGGCAGGTCGGGGGACCACCGATGGAGTCACCAAACATGTCTGCGTCTTGTTGTGCACCCCCCTCCGGCGGGGTGTCGCCTTCAAGCGCCCGCCACCGTAAATCCAAACTTCCGATCCCCATTAGCTACCTGCTCCGCCCGCGCCAGAAGTACCAACCCGGTTATTTTGCCAGCAAAGGTACGGTCCCAGCCACTCACCCCAGCAGCCGGCGCACGCCTTCAAGCCGTTCTGCCATCGCTCCAACATTCGGCATCACTAGCCCCACCACCGAGCCGGGGGGCAGGACCTGGGCGGCGGGGCCTCGGGCGATGTGGAACTACCCGGCGAGGGGTTGAGGGCAGCAAGGTGAAGGGGACAAGAGGGAGGCAGCGCACGACTTCACCGCTACCCAGTTGGTGCCCTTCATAAGGAGAACCCCAGTAATCGCAAAGCGGTTAGTGTGGGAGCGAGGTGGTTCGCGGGTTGCATGCATGGTGGAAGATGAACGCAACTGGGGGCGAGACGCAGATAAAGGAACGACAGTCCTGGGATTTTAGGATTTTAGGTGTTTTAGGATTCTAGGGTTTTGGTTACTCCTAGACTCTAAACCCTACATCCTAAAAAGAAGATCTCGCCAATAGGCTAATGCCACCGGATAGCGCATCGATACCCAAGTGACCGCCTTCAAATGAGCGGCCTCAGTAGCCCCCAACTCGGCGGGTCATGAATCTTGATTGGATTTGCAGCCATATAACATTTCAGATTGGCATCCATAACTCTCTTGCACTTCCCCAATCCACGAGCTCCTCCGATTGCTGCTATTGAAATGATGAAATTTGACGACATCGTGGCTGTTTTCGGAGCTGACAGCAAATGTTGAGTACGTAAACGCGCCGTTTTCGGATTCGTGTTTGTCTCCACATGGTCTCACCACGAGGTTGTACCCCGAGCACCTGCCTGCTGCTTGCCGATGTTATACCAAACCACGTGATAGCCTCCCCTCTGCATCCCGGTGGTGCCCGGGTCCGCGGTCAGGCCGAGTCCCTCTCCGTAAAACAAGCGAGCGACCTCCAGGTCAGGAACCTGAAGTGGGCGGCGTGTCAGTGGGCGGGCAATGTACAACCTGAATATCGGTAAAATATTCTTCTTCTTCAAGACAAAGACCAAAGAGCTAGGTCCTAATGATGAACCCCTGCCCTCTCTAAGGGGTCTGGATGCTATATGTCACTTTGCAACCCTACTCACATCCCCGTGTCTTGACCACCTGGAAGAGGTCGCCGTGGTTTCTCCCCTTTCCTCCCCTCCTGATGCCGCCCGCGGCCGGGCTCCTGTGACTCGCGGGTTCGTCGTATACCCCAAACCCTCAGCGCTACAGCCCTGGCCGAGAATTCCTGTGACCCATGGGTCCGCTGTTTGTCAAATGTCTCTTGCCCTCTTCCACACCCAACCGGGGCGGGTGTCAATCTGTTCGGACGCACCTCAAGGTTGATGTGCTCCATGAGAACGATGTTACCAACATCCTGACTCCGCTCCTCTACATCTTCAGCCCCTTCCACATCCGTTGAGACTGCTCCCACGGGGCCAATCTCCATGCGGACGTCAAAGAATGGCGGGGGGCCTCTAATGAGAGAATGAGGTGACAAAAATCCTTAAGCGCGACGTCAAGAATCAAGGCTACATTGCGGCCGAGTGTGCTCACCTAGGACCAGGGGCTCTTGAGGGTTCCAGTGTGGGTCTTGTGGTAGGACCAGGTGGGGATGGAAAGGCAGCGGAGGCCATGACGTAACGGCGCCACGAGGACGGCCGTCGTGAAGGGAACCGCGGCAAAGGGGCAATTCGTGACACTGAGCGAAGGCTCCTGGCTGGCAGAGCGCCAGTATGGAAGCCTGTGGACGTTGTCGCCGGAGTTCGAAATCGCTTCGTAACGGAGCAGGGTGTCTGCGAATGCATCGTCCGGAAACGGACCGCAAATGTGCAGATGGATATGGGATGCAGAGAGTACTTTACATGCAGCTTTTAGGCACGGGTTATCATTAGATCCTGGTTCACGGGCAGCATCCCTTTTTGTGACTTTTAGTGACGGAAAATCCAACGTAATATGGCAACGACTTTCCTAACCGACTAACGCGGTGACCCACACACGACTAAAACTTTGGAAGCATCAGCGCCTACAAAAATGAACGAATTAAAGCGCTTATGTAATGTAATATGAATCAAGTATTGCTTGTAAAATGGCTTGAAATTGGAGTATTAATGTGAATTGCCTAAACCATTTTTGACTAATTCAAAATGGTGAACTGTTTTGGTGGCGCACGCACCTGCTGTGGCTGCTTTGGCCCGTTCGCTCCTGGTGGCGGTGTGCGCAGCAGCCAAGCGAAGGAAGCGTGCCGTGCCAACGAACTGCCTTTGGCTTCTGTGTCGAACCCTGCTGCAAATCAGAAAGCAGTTCATCACCCAGCGGCTGAGGCGCACCAATCCGGCAGGTATGGCACGAGAGTCCGTGGCCTGCGGCTCACCTGCCTGCCTCTCATGCCCAGACCGTTCGAGAGCGATAACTGCCGGACCGCAACGATAGTGACAAGACGGCTCCATACAACATAGGTATCTCAACTGAAGTGATCATTTTCATCATCTCTAAATCGCCTCAGTTATATGACATCGTTAATACCAGGGTCCCGCCTCTCATCCTCTTCCGCTGCATCGTCCCGCCTTCTTCAGAAGCAACGCACATTTACCGTGCGACCTGAAGCCTCCGCGCAGCTGAATCCCCTTCCAGATTAGGGCATCCCGCGATTCTCTGCGCCGTTTTTACCAAGTCCACCAGCTCGCCTGCTCCGTCCCATCCCGTCCTGTGCCCCATGTCGTCCCTCTCCTCCACCCAACCCGGCGCACAGGCTAGCCATCACTTTCAGCGGCGGCGGATTCCTGTTGCCGTATTTCATTGGTGTCGCAGATGCGTTACTTCAGCTTGGCGTGTTGCGGCTGGGTGGTTCCCCCATTACCCCCAACCCAGATTGTTCTGCTGCATCCACCGCCAGTCCAGGTTCTCCCATTTCTTGCCCGGTGAGCTCCGGTGCCGGCTCCCCTCCCAACCCCGGCCCCAGCTCAACTCCTAAACCTGACTCCACAGCCCACCCCGCCACTGACGGTCCCACACCGCTTGCGGGCTCCTCCGCGGGTAGCCTCATCGCTGCAAGCCTCGCCTGCGGCCTCACACCTGCACGCATACTGGAAAGCTTCATGGAATCCGTGCAAGATTGCCGTACCAATGGCTCGTACCGCCGTCTAGAGGAGGTGCTGTACCGGCAGTTGGAGTCCAGCCTACCGGCCGACGCGGCGGAGTGCTGCACGGGAGTAGCGACGGTGGGTGTGACGCAGCTGTTTCCCCGGCCACGTACCCGTCGTATCTCTTCCTTTAACTCCCGCGAGGACCTCATCCGCGCGCTGATGGCCTCATGCCACATCCCCACCTACTTCAATGGGGAGCTGACGACCAGCTACAGAGGCAAAGTCACGGTGGACGGGGGCGTTACGGCGTTGCTGCCCACACCCACCACATCGCACGATTTCCTGCTCAAGGTAACTTGGGTGTGCTTACACGCGTGCATGTGTGCTTATGTCCACATTCGTCGGTGATTTCAAATCCTGGGAATCGTTTCCCCTTCACGGGTCACGGTGGTTGTGGGTCAAGTACGACGTACCCGGTGATATCCTGACGTACCAATTCACCCGATTCCGCACCTGACTACCAATCGCTCCAGGCGTCCTGGGTGATTATTAGCCGATACTGTGATGAGAAGTGGCGCATCGAGATATGCCGTGCCCTGCCCCATGAGGTTGAACAGTGCCGTTTTCTCGTAACTCGCTCCTTCGATATCCCCTTTCTCCCTGCCCTCTCTGGGGTCTGTCCCGTACAGCCTCCCGGTGAGGCTGAACGTAAACATCTGTCTCTCCCGGCCCCTTTCCTCGCTGCCCCAATACGCATACGCACACCCAAACCCATACGCACACGCACACGCACACGCACATCCACCCCAGGTGTGCTGCTTTCCCCGGGAGCATGTGGCTCGAATGCCCGTTTTCAACCGCCGTCGGGCTCTGCATCAACTGGCGTTGGGGATCACGCCGGACGCCTTTGGGCCCTGGCCGTACAAGTGAGTGGGAGGTGATGGGCATGTGAGTGAGTGAGTGAGGCGCTGGATCGGTGGTTATCCCACTCCCACTGTCAACAACAGACAATTTACATTCAGTAACCGACTTTATCCGTTTCTTTGCGCACACGCGCGCGCGCGCGTGTGTGTGTGTGTGTGTGTTCTATAAATGCTGAAATAGCCGGCCCCGGTCCTACCCACCTCGGCCCCAGCTTCCGCTACATGCTGGCGGCAGCCCTGCACCCACGAAGCTACCGATTCATCCGCGTCCTTCTGGAGGCAGGGTGCAAGGACGCAGCACGGTGGGCAGCGGCAGTGGGCATTGCAGGTCCTGAGCAGCAGCGGCGCATTACGTTGCTGCCGCTGCCGGAGGTGCTGCTGAAGCATCCTGAGCAGCAGCCGGTAGACGTGGGCCCGGGGGCGGGAGCGGGTGGGGATGCGAGATGGGCGCCGGAATCATCACCTGGTAGCGAGCAACTGCACGCGGCTGCAGCTGCTGCCCTCGCTGCTGCGGCAGTGACGGGAGCGCAGGGGGCGGGGCAGCAGGAGCAGCAGCAAGGTGGAGCGGCGGTCCCTTCGGTTACAAGTGTCGACGGAGCAGTCCTGCGGGAGGCAGCCACAGCCATGGCAACACCAACACCGACAGCCACGACAACAGGCATGACAACAGCCACGATAGCGGCAGATGTAGCGGGGAGGGAAACACAACAGGTAGCTGTGACAGACGCTTTAATGGACCCGCACTGAGCAACCCGGGGGACATCTGTTTGGTCCTTTGGGTCGCGGCCTTTGGTTTTGCCTGGAATGGGGCACCGACAGTATCATGTAGCATACAGCTGTATCGGAAAGGTTTTTCACTGGCTCCTGGCACATGGCATGGACCGGCAGCAGCATGCCAGCGCAGCTGCCACCACTGGATATTGCTCGGGGATGGACAGTCACAACCGTGCGTGTACCGATATGGGTGGGGCTGAGAGAGCATCAGCCGCGCAGCCCGCGACCTCTCCAGCGACCTGTACTTGCAGCGGATAGCCATCACTGATTGTGTACTGTCAATTAACACAAGATGCGATGAGGAGAGAAAGCAGAGCCTAGGATGGTTATTAAATTTTCGTGTTGTTCTTTCCCTCGTGCTCTTTTTGACATCTGTTGAAGAAGCACGGCTGACGATGTTAATGGTAATTGCTTTAATGTGGGAGATTGTCACTTTGTCTTTGCACTGCGTGAGGATTTTCATGTGGTGACGACCAAGAACGGGCATGAAGTTGCCATCCATTGCGCCAGCCGCCGGAATGGTGCGGAGTGCTTTTCCCGTCACAGACCTGCGGGTCACTAGAATGCACTAGGTGGTGGAGGAGGCATTTAGGCTCAACCGCTCTTTCCGTTGGTTCAATTACAATTCGGGTTTTGCGACCTGTGGGGTCACATTTTCCATGTGCCATGTCGTCTTCCTGGAAGGGGTGCCTGTGTCGGGCGCGCCGCCAGCAGAGTGCACCCCAAAATAGAAGAATACGCTGCATTGTGGTGCCGAGGATCCCAATGGCTCGGGGGGATGACGGTGGATTTCTGGTTGGAGGGGGTGCGTTCAGCCTCCAGGGACGAGGGGCCGGGCGCGGCTCACATTCGCAGAACGGGGTGAGCTGTATAGGTGTAGTACCCTGGGGGTGTCCTATACGGCTAATATGTGTGGGATAGGGAGGGGGGCTTTCCTTCACTAATATGTTATCACAATTGTTCAATGGGTTTTCCCACACTGACTCGATAGTTGGAAGTATTTCGAACTCCCCTACATAATAAATTCATCTCTCATTGAATATTGAAGGAGCGTGATGTAAATTCAGATGAAGGAACAAGATGCTGGGGAGGGTCTGTTCTGTTTGTCGACTTGACTCCAGGGACAGTGAATGGCGGCTTCCCTTTATTCGACGTTTGTCCTAGGCGTTGGGCGTTGGGAGCCCGAGGTACTTGCGATTCTGACGGACATGACCATACAGGGAAAGTAGGGAGATGAAAAAATTTGCCACATGTGGACACTTTGCACTTTCTGTTGATTTGAGGACCCAGATGTTGGCTGTTTGTGAAAGGGAGGTCCTCGGCTTGTAGAGTTCAGTTGGCGTAACATGCAGTGCTGAGACAGCTTGGCCCCCATATCGCATAAGTACCCCTTATACACACACCGGCTCATCAAGATATATACTGACTTCTCCATTCAACGCTGAGCCCTTGGGATCCATGACTTCCCGCCTGGCCATCAGGCACCTGCCACTAAGTTCTTGGTGGTCGCTCTCATCAACCCCCTCTTCCCTTACGGCCGTCATATCCACCCACCAGCTAGACTGGCAGCATCTCATGCTAAGCACCTCACTGCGAGCCCTTCAGCTTCTGGTGTTTCAGCCGTGCACGCTGCTTGGGGTTCAGACGTCGGGCGGTGGGCACTGCTTTTGCCTGCTTCAGTGCGGCAACCGTTCGCGCAACTGATACCCCCCACACGCCGCCAAGACCTGCTGCTGCTGCACTTTGAATGCTGCTGTCGTTGCTTTGCGGCTCCAGTCGTGCCTTGCATGCTTTGTAAATCGTCTCCGTGTGCTCACCCAGACCGATGTACCAGATGCTGTGGTGTGCGAAAAGGTGGCGGTCAGTCAGATGCTAAACGAGGACACAGTGACGGGAAGCCAACTGAGCGAACATTTGCTCCTCCCGGAGCTACGATCACGCTGATCGCCCGAAAGGTCGTCCTTCACGCACATGGTAACATCACGCACATCACCCGCCCTGTCAACGCCATAACTGTTGTGAAAACCTGGAATTTTTTGGCCAAGAGGACCGTTCTATCTGTTCACGGGAGATCCAACTTAAAATGAATACTCAAAACTGCTCTCTGCACGAACAGCATTCATCGACTGTCGCAGCGGCTACTAGCTAACGCACCTGAAGAAAGGCGACTCTGCATGGCCGGTGCCCTCCGGATGCTCGTAGTTGTAACGCGCTGGGGGAGTCAGGAAGAAGGGACGCTGAGCAGCCGGAGTCGACATTGAGTCCAGCAGCTCGCTGAAGTACGCCTGCACAACCGGCCATGGGAATTTCCTGAGACCTACTGCGGCCACTAACGCACACCGTCATATTGTGGACATTTAGCTCTGTTAGTACATGCTGTGGTGCATCTGAGTACGAGTAGATCCATATGTCCCTGATCCATATGTCCCACCCGTCTCACGCCACACTCCATATGCCCCTACCGTCAGGTTGGCTTTACCGTATTCCCTGCCTCGATTAGTGTGACGATGGCCGGATTCGGGTGGAGGTTAACCAAAAATAATATTGAAATCTGAGAAAGAAATCGAACATGTGGGGTGCGACCGTGAACGCCGGGAATAAAGACCGCAACTGGGTACCATAGCTTTTGTTTCTGCACCTTCGTGGCCACATAGTTGGGGAGTAACAGTGCCCACGGCTTTCCAGACCGTAGGCAAAATTCCAGGATGCGTTCCTTGTGGTCGGCTGCATGTAGCGGAGGCCGGAACCCGAGGCAATACCGACGTTCCAATACCGACGCCACAGTCGAAGATGACCACATGTGAGGGAAAATGTGATGAGATGAGAAAGTAAGCCTCCGGAAACATCGCCCAATATGGGTCATATGGGTCAAGTGCACATTTTAAGTTCGATATCTTTTCTAAACCCCGCATGCAACGCACGTCTCTGGGGTGTGCTTGAACTTCCACCTGTGAGGGACTGCACCTCCAGTCCGCACTCTTGGAATTACGTACGGCTGCACTCTGGTAGCCTTTGCGGGTTCGAAATTTCTTGGATTCTAACCTGCACTGATATGTCATACCCGACCCGGCACTCTTCGTTTAGAAGATGTTCACAAGGGCCCATTCCCGTTGGGTCAATAAGTGAAGCATGCACACACGCATCCGAACTCCTGCGGAGGCTCGCAGAGTTCGCCTTGCATTCAAGGAGCTGCAGAACCCGGCAATAGACATGTGCATGCGTGCAGCAGCACAGTCAAAACCGAGGCCCTACATGAATATGGCGGGTTGGTCACGAGGATGTCGTACGATGGCACATTCCCTGAGTCCACGTCCTTGTAGAAGTCGCGGTTCCTGCAGTGCATGCATCCAGCATCGCAACACGGGTTCAGTGACCGCCGCCGCTTAGGGAAATCTCGGAACTAAGCTACGCCCTTCTGTTCCCAAATTGCATATGCTCTGCCTGACTTCCTATTCCCTACCCTACCTGTGAATGAAGTTCTTAAACCCAAGTTGTTCGTAGTGCTGACGGATACCGCCCTGACAGAAATACGGGTCGTACACCGTGAGGCTTGACTTTGACTTCTTTAATTTTACACTTAGCAGCTGCAACACTGGCTCGATGTCTTGCACAGCTTGGAGCGGGCTCTCAAAATGGTCGTTATAATCAACTGACGACAAGGCATGGAGGCAAGTCGTGATTAGAACTTGCATACATCATGTTAGAAGATGTCTGAAAGCTGATGTACCTCGAAATGGCCACAAACCCTTGCTGGCGCACTTCGCTTTCGTCCGGCCGCCTGTCTCGTCCTCGCTAACAGTCTTCCTCTTCTTATGAGAAGCGCTACTGTTTTCCAAGTGTGTAAAGTGTTCCTTTGGATTAGGCACCTCGGATTTTCGCTTAGACTCAGAACCCGAAGAGCGCCCCTTTCCTTCAGCTATGCACCTCTGCTCGGCCAATTGACCTCTAACTTTAATTTCACGACTAACTCCTTGGTTTTCCTTGTGCCCTTTAAGACTACTACGTTTTAGGAAATGGCCTGTGAAGTCCACAACGGGGTCCTTATCGAGGTCATTCATTCAGAACGGTAGCTCGGCAACTTTCGTCTTCTGACCGGAATGAAATCATTGTAGCGATTATAAGACAAGACCACCCTGTTATCGCACAGCGCACGCCCTATGGTGCCGTACCGTGTCGCACAAATAAAAAAAGTTAAAATTGGGCCGATATTTTCTAAAGATACTAAGTTTCTCTCTGCAATCACATATTGGTCTTACATATCCTATTACCTTGAATGTTTCAGGTATATGCTCTAGCACTTCCGATATGTCATATGCGCTGCATTGCAAATTAATAAAGCAAATGAATCGTTTTTATTGACAGGGGTATTTAATCTAAAAAAGCTTCACCTCAAAGATAGACTTCGAAGTACTGCGGGCTATACGTAGCTTAAGCCGGGTTAGCTAAGGCGCAGGGCCTTACGGCCGTTAATGGAGGATTATGCATCGCCGCAAGTGCAACGGTCGCCTAACGGCGCTCGGTTCCCGTTTCCCACAACTACCGTGGTATTTCCGAGTGGCAGGAGTTAGAGCATGCTAAGAGAGGTCACCCGGATTTTGCAGGGTCTCTCGTGTACGAGTTGAGCATTCTGCTCACACTGCTCAGTATGGTCAAGTTAGTGTGTTCAGGGTTTACCATTTAGGCATCACTGTTAATACGGCAGATGGTTTGTTCGAGGTACCAGTGAGAAGTTAGCCAAGTTGTGGCGGTTGGCAGTTGGGTTGCACATTACAGCCAAGAAGAATAGTCGCCTGGTTCAGAAGTGGGAGCTGGCTAAGTTGTGTGGTTTTGCTCAGAGTGTGAAGCTCACCCTCACCCCCGCCCCTTTTTTCCTGCTCAATTTCTATGATGATCTTGTGCAGCCAGTGGGCTGGTCTGGCAAGGTGCAGCTGTCCCGGGGTTCCATGGAGGATCTCGATTGGTGGGTGGAGTTGCCTGCCATCTCCATCAGCAACTGCCACCACGGTTGTGGCGTCCAATAGGGCATCACGAACGTGACATACGCCTGCTCCTCCCCGACCTTCTGCACTTGGCAGTCTTACGCTGCGGATCCCAAGTGAATGGCCGCCGAACAGTGCCAGGCAGGCAACTCCCCCCACCAATCGAGATCCCGCATGGAACCCCGGGACAGCTGCACCTTGCCAGACCAGCCCACTGGCTGCACAAGATCATCATAGAAATTGAGCAGGAAAAAGGGGGCGGGGGTGAGGGTGAGCTTCACACTCTGAGCAAAACCACACAACTTAGCCAGCTCCCACTTCTGAACCAGGCGACTATTCTTCTTGGCTGTAATGTGCAACCCAACTGCCAACCGCCACAACTTGGCTAACTTCTCACTGGTACCTCGAACAAACCATCTGCCGTATTAACAGTGATGCCTAAATGGTAAACAGACTGCGATGGCGTCCACTGACACTTCGTGGGATGACACGACAGGCCCAAAAACTCAATGCTCTCTTTGACCCACTGGGCCCCGACACGGGCCTGCTCCTCCGAAGCATACACAAACAAAAAAATCATCCAGGTACGGCAAAACACGCAAACCCAACTGAACGGGCCGACCGCACCGTGCAGGGGGATAAAACCGATGCGGGAGAAGGGGGGGCGCCAGGCGACGACACCTACCGCCAACCGCAGCCAGGGGATTGCACCAGAAATGCATCATGTTGTGCATGATGTTGGAAAACCAGTAAGGGCTGCTGAGCCAGCCCATTGGCAGTGCATTCACCTGATACAACACACCACAGAAGCGGAAAACAAAGAAATAATGATTGGCCGCACAAATAGGAATATGATAGAAGGCATCGACCAGATCCACCTTGACCATCCATGAGCCCTGAATACCCATCCACCGGAGCATACAGAGGGACTTGTAAAGACAGTTGTACGCCTTCTGCGCGATATTCATGTGCTTCAGGTTGACACCCAAACGCCATGACCCACTACCCGGTTCGGGCACACAGAACACGTTCACCACATGCTCGACTGGCTGAGAGGCCTCCACCCGAGTAATAGCGCCAAGCGCAATCAACCGGGGCTCCTCCTGCTCTGACCAACATCGGTGGTGCTCAATGGTGACCGGGAAACGGGGAAAATCAAACGCAGGTGGCAGACGGCGGCAGTGACGTCGTCAAGCAATGGACGTTCCGATGGGGCGAAGTAGCACTGATGGAGCGCAACGAGCATCACGGCCCCTACGGCTAAATTCCGCCAGGCAATTGATACGGGCCGAAATGATGTTAAACATCCAGGCAACATCATAAAGCAGGATGTCACAAGTGCAGGACAATGCAACCAACCAATCCTGCCGAAGGTTGCACTAGCCGAAGAAACGCTGAACAATGGACAACCCGGAATGCACTAACTCGACCACACTGAGCGGTGTGAGCAGAATGCTCAACTCGTACACGAGAGACCCGGCACAATCCGGGTGACCTCTCTGAGCCTGCTCTAACTCCTGCCACTCGGGAATACCACGGTAGTTATGCAACACCAAATTATCAACAGACATGGTTCC
This sequence comes from Volvox africanus, assembly GCA_030268105.1. NCBI lineage: Eukaryota > Viridiplantae > Chlorophyta > Chlorophyceae > Chlamydomonadales > Volvocaceae > Volvox > Volvox africanus. Next base: position 3,137,312 of record BSDZ01000017.1, on the reverse strand, counting down.
TGGCAAATTATGCAGGATGTAGTCGGGAAACGGGAACCAAGCGCCGTTAGGCGACCGTTGAACTTGCGGCGACGCATAATCCTCCATCAACGCGCGCAAATCATTATTGGGACCTGATGTCGCACCTTGGCTATTAAGCCGCATACTGGCACTGGCCAAGTCTTGCTGCATTTGAGACAGCATGGCGACGAGGTCCGGTCCAGCCCAGGATGCTGCGAGAAGTACTGCGCAGGGGTCATAGCGGCGACCCCAACGAACAACACTCCCGCCAACACGACAACGAGGAAACTGGGCTTCATGGTTGCCACTGACGATGGAGATGACAACGAAATAATAATAGTGCTCCTCAAAGCGGGCACAGAACTCGAAGAGTCTAGCTGAAGAGCCAAAGGCACATCGGATTACTCACAGAAAGGGCGCCAAGAAGGTGCGGGACCTGTCCAGTTGTTCAGCGCAAGCTGAACAACAAAACCAAGACAGGTCCCGCACCTTCTTGGCGCCCTTTCTGAGTAATCCGATGTGCCTTTGGCTCTTCAGCTATACTCCTCGAGTTCTGTGCCAGCGTTGTGGAACACTATTATTGTTCAGAACGACCTTTCTTCGGTCAGGCCGTTAGAGCATAGCCGAATTCTGTAACAGGAATGGCAACAAGAGACCAAAACAAGAGTCTTGTAGCATGAGCTAACGTTAGTAATTGTAAAACCGTTGCCGCTGCCTGCGGCATGTAAGGCAGACTTTTTTTGGGCCAGTGGTGCTACGAATCCAAGTATCCAAGCTAGGTTTACCTGGCCTGAAGATAGAAAGGGAAACCTCTTACAATTACAGAGATATCCGGCTTAAGATAAACGTTGTCCACTTAAGGCATACCGCAAGTACGCAACCTGCGTATACTCAGAGCCAGTCAAGTTGCACCAAAACACGACAGTCACCGTGCCAATTGCGTCCGTCCAATTACCATGCAGCGTCCCGTTCGTTTTAAGGAGAAAACATTCAATCGCATTGCACTATGTTCGAAAATCCGAGCCTCGTATATCTATCAGGCATGCCAAGCGGTTACTGTATTACTTAATACTGAACGGAACCTAAAGTCTGTCTTGCGTCAGCGCACAACAAACGCTGAACCGTGACCGTCCTCCTCCTTACTCACGACGGCTACCAGGCAAGCGGGAAGGCACTGAGCCACTACCTGTTTGTCATGCTACCATGTTTGCCTCCGCCTTCCCATGTCTACAAGGACTGGCACCGTAACGTTCAGTCACTACCTAACAACATGTTAAGTCTTCGCACGCCTCACTCTGCATATACATCCTGCCATCGACCACGGTTTTCGGAAAAGAACCAGTCCAACGTAAAGCCAAGGGGTTCCCACTTGTCTTCCGTGGACCATTATAGCGGACCATAAACCCCGTCCGTGTTGCCCTAAACCACATTTTGTCAAAGAGCCAGAAGCAATACGACCTCCAGGAGAATGCATGGATGGCCCATTAAACCTAGCTGCGTGCGGTTAACCCCGAACCCGATCAACCAGTGTCGGCCTTGCTGCGGGCAAATTCGACAGGTAGTGCCACGCTGGGACCGTTTAATGTGGCTCCCGAAGAGAGCGCACCACAGTGACCCCCTAACCCAAACACGCCGTGCATCGGTGCCTCCAAGTTTGACACCACTGTTGTGAGGGCTTGAGCTACGGAGGAAGGGCCGAAGGCTGCCAGCGGGAGGAGCCCCATACCGCTGCCACCCCAGGCCGGGTCAGGTGCCTCAGCCGAAGAAGTAACGGGATTTAACGCCGCCACACTCCTGCTTGCAATCTCACCATTGCCTGGAGTGAACCAGTCTGGCCATACGCCGGACACGTTCAACCCGGATTGAGATCCGCCATGGGTATTCTGTTGCAGCAGCGTGCGCTGCTGGAATCCTACCAAACGCTCATGCTGCGCAGGCTGGTCATGGGCTTGCACGGACTGAGCCTCGTTACTTAGATGCGGCTGCTCCTGCTGCGGGGTCAGTGCGTCCTGGCCTAGCAGCTGCGACTGCGGCGCATCCAGCAAGCCGTTTCCAACGACAGAACCCGGGAGTGTGGACAAGGCGCTGACGAATTGTACCTGCGACAGTTGCTGTATGTGCTGTAGTGATGTAGCTCCTTGCGCTTGCTGCGATATCTGCACATGTTGGTCCTGTTGCTGCTGCTGTGGACTCTGTGCCAGCTGCACGTTAAGCGCCGGTGATTGCTGTTGCGCGCCTTGCTGCTGATGTAAAGCATGCAGCCGCTGCAAAAGACCAAGGCTATATGGCTGCTGCTGCTGCCTTAGCTGCGCGAGCTGCTGAAGCTGTAGAAACTGTTGGAGTTGTTGCAGTGGCTGGACCCCCTGCTGCAGCATTTCCTGCTTTTGCAATGGCTGGAAAAGCGGCAGTTGAGGATGCTGAGCCACTTGAGTAAGCTGTTGTTGTTGTAACTGAGGTAAACCACCGAACGCCAATCGCAGGCCGGGCTGGACCAGTGGCAGGAGGGAGCGTTCCGAGGATACGGCGCCCGGGACCCCTGTGCCTGGCGTGACACCGAGAAGTTGTCCCAGAGAGATCTGCCCCGGCGAGAGCGGTCTCTGATCCAGCTGGCTGCTGCTCGCGCTCAAATACGCTTCTGCGCGTGCAGCGCTGCCGCCGCCTCGCCCTCGTCCCCTACCGCGTCCCTTTCCCCGGCTTGCAGAGCCGCGGCCCCTACCACGCCCACGGCCGTTCCGCCGGCATCGCCCCTCCTCTTCCTCCACGCCCTCAATGTAATCTTCGTCGTCGGCATCATCCGCAAAGAATGCCTCGCCTTCTTCCACTTTTTCCGCCGACCGGGAAACCCTCGCGCTGCGAGCGATATGGCAGCTGCGGACTGGTGTGGGCTCAGGCTCGGGACCACTGGCAGACGCAGTCGCATCGACAGGCACCTCGATGTTCACAAGGCAGCCTTCTGAAAGAATCCCGGAGCGGGTGCCGACGTCATCTGAGTAGCCTGCCTCTAGCTTAATGCTACTTAGGACCGGCACCTCTGTTGTTTTGGCGCCGAAGCGCAATTCCGTTGCACCTGCGGCACACTCCGAAGCCGCAGGCCCCAAATCTTCACCCTTGGCAGCCATCGCTGCTGCTTGTGTAGGCTCAATTCTAGCTGCTGCTGCTGCTGCAGTAAAAGCTCCTGCACCCGGGTGAACGCCATTGTTGACGCTGCTCATATGAACCCCGACACTTTTGCTGTACTCGTCATCCTCGCACATGATGGCCTGCTGAACCCTCTGTGCCATCGCCGGAAACGCAATATCACTGGTCTCCCGCAAGTCCAGCAGCTGTAGCTCGTTGGGATTCGACATGGCGGAGAGCAGGTTGAAATATGGTTCCTCGCTGGGATTGATCAGCACCTGCCAACAACGTCGTGCAAAGACATTTACGATTAAACACAATCAACGAGTTCTCCTCGCACTCGTGAAAAATCGGTCATTTTCATCCACGCCGACGCACGTCCCAAAGCCATATTACACGTGTTGGTGAATACCATAACTTTAATGAGCAAGTCGTGCAGATGTCAATTCTCATGAGATGCCCTGACTGTGCAGGACATATGCACCAAGAGAAACTATACATTAGCCCCGCGTGCACAGCTGGTGTGCACTGGAATCATCCAAGAGACCGCCATTGTAGCACAAATGAGGTGGCTCAAAATGTAAACACAAGGGGCGCACCTGCGGCACCGCGTTTAGGCGGCCGAGAGTACCCAGCATGTGCCTCACGCGCCGGAAGTATTCAACAGATGCGGACTGCTGGAAGCTGATGCCTGCCCATACCACCATGTCGCATACCTGCAACGGGAGGCACGTCCGCGGGATACGTACGAGATGCTCTAGAAGGCAGCAGGTTGACCGATTGTCTTGCATAGAAAAAACGAACCTTTAGATCTTCCTCCAATACGTCGAAGACGTGTTCCGGTGTGATGCAGTCGCCCTCCCCGTCGTCATAGAGCATGACCTGCATGGGTTCCGGCGAGGAAATGAAAGTACAAAGCACCATTCGACATTGACAGTCTCGGCAGAAGGATGTCGCTAGGAGGTGAAGATGCGTATTTAGCAATTGCCCCGTGCAGTGGACACAAGCGCCTGCCATTGACGCAGGATACAATTTACTTTCCATGCTTTTAACATCAAAGCCATGGTTTCAGCATCATCTTGCCAGGGCAGTGCAGAGCAGTGCCAAGCCTGCTGTCTTGCTCGAAGACCCTTAGTGTCAGGCCAGTCGCCATAGTACCATAGTCACCTTGAAGCGCAACTGGTCTTGACCGCACGATGCACAGGGCACGGGCTGCTGCGCACGCATGACGTTAATGTTGTGGCGGCTGAGCGGCTCCACCGCGTGGCAAGTGGGGCACACGAGCTGCCTGCACACATGGAACAGCGTCACCCATGCTAGCTCGCGATGCATGGTAAGTCAGACACGAAAGCTTGGCACGCGGCGTGGACTGCAGCTGGAAAGAATGCAGCTGATGGAGCCAGCCATGACAAACGTACGTCAAAATCCGATATGTTCACATCTCCCTCTTAGCTGGGTAAAGATCGTTTTGTGGGTTGACAATGACTTCAATCCCGACTTACTGCGCGCAGGTCCCTTACGCCATTACTGAACGAACCCCGTAACATGGGACCACAAGATCTGAGGGTATCCTCCACATACTCCTTGCGTCATCTCCCTTGGCATTCCCAGACATCCTCTCTGTGACAGGCATCTCGCAACCTCTATCTATCCACACGAGGACACAACTTGCCTGATGTTTCCATGCATTTCAACTGTCGAGCCTTGCGGGTTCCGCTCGTGGTGCCACGTGTCCATGCCGACCACCTGCTGGTTGCCAACCACCCAAAATCGAGCGTGGGTTCGGTGGCTAGGAGCTCCGTCACTGAGGTGTAGCGCAGCCCCATTGCTTAGACACATCCCAGCCTCTATTGCAGATTGCTGACGGACCCCGGCATCCAACATGGCTAAACAGCAGCACAGCAGGCACCGCACTTGTATCCTGTATCGTGTATCGCACAACATGACAATCAACGTATACTAACGCTGATTGCACAACTGCTACGACCAAACAAACGGATATTGCATACTTCAAAAGTACGCCCACCCACACATACATTTCACGCACCTCGGAAAGGCCATCGATGTTGAGCGTGTAATGCCGCTGTAGTGCCCCCAGTTGCAGCAGCTGAGCCATGGCATGATGACCCGTAGCGGCGCGACTGGCCTGAGCCTCTGAATAAATTTGTGCAAAGAAATCCTGCCGCAAGAACATAAAGGTTTTACCAAAGCTGTCCTCCAGGTACAGGTGGCAAGGATGCAGTGCCGCCCCCTCCAACAGTACTTCCATGAGGCTGGGGGCATCCACGGAGGATGGATTATTCATTATGGAGATCGTGGAATACGCAAATAGTATTCATGTTTCCGCTTTCCTGCCGCTTACCGTACTACCCCTCCTAATTACCTGCACTTCGGCACGACGTTGACGGTAAAAAGAGTACGTGAACAACTTGATACCGTCTTGGACCTTGAACTTCTTTCGTGCCCGTTCATACAGCCCATTGCTTGTGGTAAACATGGACATGCCTGCGGGGATGGGGTCCGCAAATGGTATGAATTTCGGCCCTTTGAACTAAGAACGGGTATGACTAACGGGTTCGCCTTAGCGAGCGGTTGGTTGTGGAATCAGCCCGTTGAGGGTGCCCAAGTCACCATGTACAACTATGAGGCGATGGCTTTATTGGCACGCATACGCTGGACGAGCAGGGCGCTGTAACCCGTGGGAAACGCACGCTGACGAGCAGGCGCTTACCCGAGGCGGCCGATATTCCACTCCCTGTGAAGAGTATGATGTGCCGACATCGCTCCACAATGTTAAGAACAACGTCAAGCGTCACCGCGCTGCGCATGAACGGAGCACATCCACGAATGAGCTCAGCAACCCTGCACCCTTGAACCAATCTGCCTCACTTGTTCCAATATATTGTGCCTTATCATCGGCGATATGATCAGCTTTCGCAAACACATGAAGACCGTGCCCGGACTGTAACTGCACCCAACTTGAACCTGCAGAACTTACTCTCCAAAGCGGGCTGTCGGTCTACGTTTACGCAGCTCCATAGACTTTCACACCTACTCCTTCGACGGGCCGCATTACGTCCGAAGATGCCAGGCGTGCGCCATCAACGGAGGTTACTCTTCCTCCCCGAGTAGGAGGGCTTTAATGAAATGTCTTTAATAACGCGTCAGCAAACTCAGCAAGAAACCGACACACCACTGTTAGCCTCCTCGACAGCTTGTCAGTCCAAACTTATTTGCAGGCACAAATGAACAAGCCCCTTATCTTTGACTCCAGACTTTAGGTGCAACTCAAACAGGACATATTAGCTTCTGGTTCATGTCATGCAGCAACGATTGCGCATCGTTCGCATCAGACAAGCCAGTACGTGACCAGTAGTTCACGCGTATTCCACCAAGCGCATGCGCATAATTGTCAATCCAGTGAAATTTGCATAACTACCCTCAATGGGCGAAATCTACTTTCCATCCGTCACCAAAAGAAATTATTTATGCATTCGGGTGAAGATTGTACGATACGATGCCAAGCCGCCCATTTATGAGTATGCCGGTAAGATAATTCCCCATTTGCACTAGTTGAATCCCCGCGCACTTTCTCTCAGTCTGCTCTGCTCTCAGTCTAAGCAGTACGAATCCCCCAGACATGACGAGTGTACGGTGCGGACTCCAATCCTAAACCATAAGAACCGCATGATACTAATTAGAGCTATATGCTGCTATGTTTGTGCGTTTGCAGCATTGCATCACAGATTTTTCTTACAATTGTATCCATATTACCAATTGATTGGGATGGGCGGCTTTTCCCAGACTTTCTACCCTCGCCGCCTGTCACCAACAAGCGGCTTCGTGCTCTACCCTCGACTGGTGACCTCCAGCCACTGTGTCTTCATAAGAGTACGCTATCCTTCTTGCCTTCATTCCGTCTAAGTCCAGCATTTTCCGTCCGTTTTCACACCTTCCAGAGCCCGAAGCTTCAACATATTTAATCGTGCGCACGCCGTCGTTGAACTTTCAAAATATGAAGGTGGTATGCGTTATTAAACGGCATAACATGTTGATAGTGTTCGTCTTATGGAGACAGCTGACTCTCCATCAAAGTAAAAAAACTGGTGTCCACCTTTAAAGTCATTCGTGCCCATTGGATTGAGATGAAACATTGTGACAGACAAACGAGTTCGGCGCCCGTCACAGGTCGGCTACCGTGTCCATCTATGTCCAGCCACTTATCTCTACTCGGCATGTAGGCTTTGCGCCGCATTCCTTTGCATTGCAGCGCGGAATGTGATTAGAGATCCACGGTCGGGTAGCTAAGATGGCACAGCATCTCACCATACCTAAGGAGCTGCACGGGTTGGCCAGTGAGCGGCCAGTGACTCGTCGGCCGTACAGCCATTTCCTGTCGAAGCTCATGGGTGCAGCGCGTGGCAGTTACATGCGGGCGGTTCTACAAGCAAGAGTATCGAGGAAAGCGGCGTCATGCGTTTGCTGCAGGCTGCACCGTTGCCTTCTAAGGTCCGCCCCTCTGCGCCTAAGCTCGCCTCGTACAGCAAGCACCCACGCACCCTTACCCGGCAGGGCCCTGCAGTGCTTCATGGCGCCCACTGCGCCTCTGCCATCTCGCAGGCAATACACAAGTGCATCAAAGTTGTGGCTAGGCACATCAGCTGAATACAAGGCACTCATTAAAAGAGCAGTCTTTCACACCGTTTTCGGTGAATTACCACTTTACCATGCGTATGAGGTCTCTGTAAATGTGAACTGCCGCAATAACGATTTTTGGACGTGCATGGTAAGGCAAACGGTGATTAAACACATTTCTGTGAGAATGCATAGGCTGAGCCATATGCAATGACCTTGCTGAGGATGTATATAAGTCCCAATGATTCGAGGAATGTATTGTCGCAGTGCCATGTTGACCCTTTCGAGTTACAAAGGAGAAGGGCCTCCTGCTTTTGCCGCAAGAGGCGATGCAGATACAGGAAACCTCTCCAGTGGAGCCGGACGCACCCAGACGCACGGCACATCAAAGACGTGCCCAATGCGTGCACAGGGCTGAACATGGCGCCCGATGACCCGGCAACACCGCTCCCCCTGCATGCCTCTCAAGATGGCGACACCTCTCCATGGCGCCTTACCTGCTACGTTTCTTCCCCACTCGCCCGCCGACTTGGTTTGGCTAAACAATTTCCTGCGTTGCTAACCAACAAAACTCTGTGATACATATATCCAAAATAATGGAACACAATCAGTCTTCCCAACTCCTTGCAAGCCACGCCTGCCACAGCCCGCAATAAATCACACGTGCGGGATCACTGCCAAATACCTACGACACCATACATATGCACACACATAGAACTCTATTGTCTTCTGTTGATTGATGACACCCGCGACCGTAATCGGTAAACTCTATGACGACCTGCTGCTGTCCTGTCTGCCGCTTACTATCTGTGCCCACGACGTTCGCCTCGCACAGCCTACAACTCGTAGGCAGGAGGTCCGAGGCCAGAGCAGCACCCACCGGAAACCGCGGCAAAGTGGGCCTCCACCGTCACACTGGTTCCAGCGCTGCATAAAGCTGCTATGCTAGCTGGGAGGGTAGCAGCACACCGGCTCCTTGAACAACAACCAACAAGCTATATGGGCCAGATCGCTTGCATTAGAACAATTGACGAAGCGCAACGACACGCACGCTCAACAAGAGACAGCTAAGAACCCGTACAGTCCAACCCTCTGCAGGCCATAGGCATGCAGGGCCCCATATCCGCACAAGCAGGCCGCGTGGAAGTGTATGCGTACGCATTTGGATAGTTCTGTGTGCCTGATGCCATAGCAGCAAAAGCTGCAGCTCCTGCGGCGCAAATGACACTAACGCAGGCTATGCACCAGCCTCGGATAGGCGGACACGTATAGTATCCAGTACACAGTAGAATGCAGGACGCCATCCTGAGGCCACCAGGCGTACAAATATCACGACCGCCATGCGGCATCGAACAGCACCACCCCAACCAGTTTACCACAGGTACTTACCATCTAAAAAACTCACCCTCAGCCGTAACGGGCAGGAGAAGGAGACACCAGCACCGGCGCTGCGGCAAAAGTTATTAACGGCAAAATAAGGCTCTTCACCCTACAACAAGATGCACCTAGCCCACCTTAAAGCCGCAGCAATAATGCAGAGTAGTGGTACGTAAGTGGCCCATATGCAGCAAGCGCCTGGCTGATCTTGACGGATCAGCAAGGCCCCTCATTGTCAGTGCTATCTCAAATGCCCCTGAGGTTCAGTCTCCGTGCATCACCGCAACTTCCCCGACAGCATTTTTGGGCACACACAACCTTCGATTCTGCCGCTGCTGCCAGCCGCTCAAGCTATGAATTAACGTTTGCCAATTAAGCGCATGGGCACCCTGTAGAGACGCGTATACCCCGAGCTGATAGCGACGCCTTTAAACGACCGATTAGTCGATTGTTCGGTATCAATAAGTCAATCAAGTAACAGCATTAGTCGCCTGGACACCGCCATCCCAACACCATATGCACCTGACGAGACGTCAAACATGATTTTTATCCTATCCGTCCGTTCAGCAGTTCAAAGCAATCCCCAAAAACAAGTCGCATACACAAATCCATCAGCCGCCATCGTCACGTATATGGGCATGGCGAGCCATGAAGGATGAACAGGATAACAGCGTCTCCAGACCTACAGTGGCCGCATCCGCTTGGCTGCGCAATCAACTTAGCCTACGGCAGCCGAGCTCGTCGCACTTCCCTCGGAATACAAGCCTGCCTATTCCGCTCCCTTGCCATGCCTGCTTTTATACGCCTGCTGCACACATCCGCCCCTTTCTCACCCACATGCAACCAGTTTTCCTTCCGCCTTTGGGTGACCACCCTGCGGGAAAAGACTAACCATCCGCACTTCTACCAGCCGTGGCCGTTCGTCCTGCATCGCCCTGCCAATGTCCGTAAGCTCATCACAGTTCGGAACCTAAACGATTGCAGTAAAGCGTCGCCGCCTGCCTTCGCCTGAATTTAGCTATAGCTGAACGATTGCCACCCGTCCAGCACATCCCAGGCAGCATTGGCACCCACGCCCTTTGGCATGGGCATCATGTTAGTGACTTATGTCTTAGCCACATCTTGGCCTCATCTGCACATATTGTGAGCGCATGTTTTGAAGGTAGGATGTTTGCGTTGATCGCGACGCTGTCTACGCTAACGGCCATATGACCAGCATAGATACCTAAGGGTTGCTTCATGCCGCCACCATCGCCCGAATCACTGGTTCGGCACCGCCAAGACGCGTTACGCGCTTCACAGTTGGCGCTTAGGTCAGGAACATCACGCTTATGCTTCCGCGTTTCCCTAAGACTATGTGGCATGCGCATCGCAACTGCATATGTTGCAGGACCTTATACTGGCGCCTAGGTTTGCGGGTCGAAGGTGTGCGCGTGCGCCGCACGACTTGCTGGCTGTCCCTTGTTGTTTGCCGCAGGGCAATTCACTCTATCCGTTGCAAAATTCCTCCACGTAACAACCACCGTGGCAATTGCAAGGGAGACGGTGGCCCGCTCCGGCCGCCTCTCACTCAGTCATATCTTCATCGTGCGGCAGTCGCCCCTTAACATACTCCGTAACCTTGGTGGCGATAGCACCATTGGCCAGCTTGCGCGCAAATGCGGAATTAGATGACGTAAATGAGCGTTGCGTCGCGACAGCGTGGCCGCTCGCTGCTGCTGCGGCTGCCGCGCCTGCAGCGGTGCGTGCCAAGGCAGCGTCCGAGCCCATGCGCGCCATTGGTGCTCCACCGCAGCCTCCCTCCTCCATCGCCAATACCCCGTTGAGGTTGCGGTTGACGAGACTCTTTGTTTTACCCAAGCCACCTGAAGGCCCGTGGCCCAGGCTCAAGTTGGCGGCCTCCGCCGCATCGGCCTCACGGGCTGCCAGGGCAGCCCGTCCAATCCCGGGCACCTTACCAGGGCGGTGGTATACGGTCATGGACTGCTGCATCAGGTCCTCCCGCATGCCGCCACCACTGCTTTTGAAAGACGACGACATGGAGCTCTCTCGCATTAATGGACGCGAAATCATTTCATCCGGAGTCATCATGCGCACGCGAGCTGTGACTCGAGCACCGCCTGCTGCAGACGCAGCCACCGGGCCTGCCGCGATGGCGGCGGCAGCGCTGCCACCACGCCCTATCATTCCGCCGCCAGCACCGGCCCCCGGCACAGGGGAATCAAGAGAATCGGCACTGCAAACAACATTGAGCGGTGGTGCCCCACCGGAACTGATTGGGTCCCGGGTCCACATCTTGCCGAAGAGTTTGGAGCCACTTGCCCCGCTGGTGGGTGCGGTCATCAGTCCGCGATGTGAGATGGACGTTCGCATTGCCGATTCTTCCGTCGATAAGTCACTGTATTCGACGCCGAGCAGTTGCGGCAACGGCATAGATACCTGCTGTAATGCTGGAGCTGCAGATGTCTGACCACTCGCCTGACCCGCTTGGCTAACGCTATTGCGGCGACTGTGGCTTGGACTGTTCAACCTGCTACTAGGCCTCGGCGCTAGAAGTTGCGCCTGTTTAGAGGGGCGGTGAACAAGCAGATTCATGCATGAACGCCTGAGCTGGTTTATCGTGTGCGTCCTAGGCGTGAGGATGGATGCCTTTGGCATGCTTCAAAACTATATAATCTACCCCGATGGCACACAGGCCTCATCTCTTCTCTGCAACCCGTTTTGGTGCACGTGCGCAATCGGGCTGACCACGCAAGCGGTTAATGAAGTAGTATGCGACACGTACGGTAAGCGCCACGCCCTGCAGAAACCCGCGCAAACTGGTACACCAGGGCACATATGAACTTTTGTTTTGAATCCTGGCACCAATACACGTAGGGTTGTCAATTTGGGCATCACTTACCTGCAACTTTATAATGAAATTTATCCCGCTTCCCGCACGAAACTCATATTCGCATTGAGTCAACAAAGAGTTTCATTAAAATACAGTCGTCAAACGTTTTCGGCGCCAACTTTAAAACGCGTCAGCTTACCTGTAGAGGGCTGAGCAGCTGCGTCCCCAGCGATATAGACGGTGAGCGCGTTGGAGGAAGGAATGAGTCATCAGACAACACTCCACTTGCGGGGCGATGATAGGCACCCGACATATCAGGGGTGGGTGGCTTGGGGCTGATGGGCGGCGCGGGCGCATGCAGCATGCGAACTGAGCTCCCGGACATTGCCGATGCGCTGATGTTGACCGGCGGCACCAACGCAGCCATGCGCAGCCGTGGCGGTGCGACTGTCCCACTTGGGCCAGACGATATACCGCCACCGTTGCTAACCCCTTGTGCTCCAGGCTGAGAATACGACGGTGGTGCCGTGCGGCTCGCCATGGGCGTCCCCCCAGGCCCGAGGCCCATTCCTGCCCCATTCAGGCTCCGCGTGGCAGTGGAGGGCGAGATGGGCACGTGTTCAGTACTGGAAGCGCCTCCGCAAGACAAGTCGCTTGTCGCTTCCACCGGGTCCAGGGTCAACGGCGGCGCCGGCATCCGGTTGTTGCTTGTGCTGGTACTGGTCACGTGAGTGTTGCCATAAAGGGGGACGTGGACCAAACCACGCGCGCCTAAGCTGCCCGTCGAAGGCCCGCTCTGCAAAAAGTACGTGGTGACGTTAAGCGGGGTGGCGGACGACTGAAGTTCGCTGAAATGACACTAAAAGGATTTGGATACAAAGAACTGATAAACTCTCATGCAAGCAGCACTTTCTAAACATCAGCACGGGCCCCCAATGCTGTTCTCTCAAATATAATTACTTTCGTCCTCAACACACGGAGAACTTCGTGAGCCTGCCCATGCTTGCCATTTCTGCATCCCTCCGAAGGGCAGCACTAACAGCGCCATGGACCAACGCAACGTGAAAGGTGGGCCACGCGCAAGGCATAGCGAATGCGCCTAAACATCACATCGTCGACGACATCACACGCTTCGAGATTACCCATGAGGATGAGCTGCATTGGCGGCTGACAGCCGCTGGACGCCCTGGATCCCCGTTCACCTTACACCAATCCAACACAGGATGAGGCACTTACCGAGGGCAACTGTGACCCGCGCAACCCTCCGCCACCGTTTGCACTGACACCGCTGGCCACACTGTGGCCTTGGCTTTGGCTGACTGTGCGGTCCATGTCCGCGGGGGCCCCGCATGTGCCGCGGTTCCCGGTGCTGCTACCACTACCGCCCACGCCCCCACCGCCGCTGTACAACGACGCTGATGACGTTGCGCCGGGAGGGTGCGGGGAGCACGTGTCAAATGCGCGCGCCGACGGGTCCGATATGGAATCGTGTATGCGACCCCCCTCAGCGCCCACGCCTGTGATGAGTGTGTCCTGGGAGCCCGGCGGCGGCTTCTCGTGCAAGCTGATGCTCGTCTTGAGAGCCACATTTGGCGAGACTGCCTGCTGCCGGTGAGACGGCGTTGGCACTACCGACTGTGGTTGAGACTGCTGTAGCTGTTGTGAATAAGAGTGCATCTGAGCATGCGCATGTGGATGAGTTTGGACGTGGGTGTGCGATTGCTTTAAGGCGCCACTGTCCGCCGTGGACTGCTGCGCAGACACTGAATTAGTTGAAGCCGCCGCCGGTGCGCTTACTGGCGGTGCTGGGACGGGAACAAATAGGCGGCCACCGGTGCCCATGGCCATGCCTGAGGGCGCGGCAACAGCCGTCCCCGTCGGCGCCATGCCTGATGCCGATATGGAGACGTGCTGGTGCGCGTGTGGAGCCAGCATACCGTTTGTAGAGGAGCTGGGGACTGACTCCCGCACCCCCGAATCCCCACTAGTGTGAGAGACGCTGTTACGCAGCCGCGACGGCCCTGGCGTCAAACCAGAAGAGGGCGCAGGCTGCAAATGGCGCATCATGTAGGGCTGCACCCACGAGTGCTGCATCAGTTCGAGTACCGTGGGCCGTTGGGATGCGTTCTGGCGGCATAAGAAGGGAGATGGGGCGTCAGGTAGGCTTATAAGGATGCATGCAAGGAAAAGAGGTCAGCTTAGCCCTAAACATCGACAATGCTAAAAAGGGACGCAGGGTGGAGAATGAACTCTCCTAGGATGACAGTAAGTTGCCGGGATACGTTGTCATGCCAGTCCTACACAGCCACGAACGGGCTTGGCTCCATCAACAGCTTACGTTTCTGTTGAAACGTTCATATGCCTTGTGCCAAGGGCACGCGAGGAAACTGCAATACCAACACATGCATTGCGATACTAACTAGTTCAACATTTACGTCAAAAACAATGTTTAGTTTCCAATCGCCTTCTGCCCCTAAGCCCCCCCTTCCCACCTTGCATAGCGCCAGTCCGATAAATTTCTTGGCCTCCTCTGTCATCCAGCTGGGAAACTTAGGCTCCTTATACATAATATGTTCATACGTAGCAGCGCGGCTCTCCTGCTCAAAGGGCGGATAGCCTACCAGTAGCTCATAGGCTAAGATGCCCACCGCCCAGGAGTCCACCTACGAATCGGCCAGACAAACATGAACCTTATCCATTAGCAGGACGCTTATCGGAAAAGTCGTTATACTCCACCAGGCATGGCATTAACGGATATAAAGCACTGAACCCCAGAACCTCGCAAACAGCCTGGCCGGGATCGCTTTGCCACACGCGATGATGACGAGCAACACGCCGTAGACCTCACTAAAAAGGACACATCGCTGGCGAATCCACTGACTTTCAAACCCCATCCACTCGCGCTACGGTCCTCGTTCACCTGCCTCAGCTTATCGTTCCTTTTCACTGCCCCCATCCGCACCTGTGCTGTATAGCCCAGCAGCACTTTATCCTTGTTCTCCTCCGGCCGCCGCTTATCCGGACACACCAATACCTCCGGTGCCATGTAATCGAGCGCTGCAGGGATATCACAGGAGCACGGGCACATCAGCAACAGGACCTAACCTGTGACTTGTATGCATCGCACTGACGTCCCGCCATCCCGGCTTCCGTTGATTGCGGAACCCCTGTCCACACCCCTGCTCACCAGCTTACAGAGAGCTATACTTACTTCCAGCTCTCGTCACGGGTCGCTCATGATTAATGTTAATGGACAGGCCGAAGTCCGCCACTTTGATGGCCTTGTTGGGTCCCAGCAGGATATTCTCCGGCTTGATGTCCCGGTGGATAATGCCCTGCCGGTGTAAGTTAGGGAGATGAACCTTTTCACAAAATGACAAAACACGGCTGGAGGTTTCAGAAGCAAGGGAGACCGTGTGAGTGCACGAAATCAGTAACCCCCTGCTGCCAACCAGTGCCTTGCATTTACACCCTATGCAGCGCAGCAGATCTTGGCCCCCCTCTTCCTGAACTCCGCCAACAATGTGATCATGCCAGCCCCCCCTTTGTAATATTGCTTCCTACTCAACCCCAATCCAGCCCAGACCCCGGGGCCAGCCTAGCGAACAAGCAGCAGGCGTGTCCCCGAGGAAAACGACCCAATTTTCACACATTGGCCAGCCTCGCTGTCCTCCGCAATCTCCCCACCACACCACACCCCGCACGCACTTGGTTGTGGAGGTACGCCAGCGCTGAGAGAAATGGTACAATGACGTCACGCACGGCGTATTTCTCCTTGAGCTGACCGCCCCCCTTCTTCAGGTCCTCAAACAGGTCACCACACACCGCGAACTCCTGCACCATATAGACGTGCTTCTCATCCTCAAAGGCTGCGAATAAGTGAATTATGTTTTCGTGGTGCAAGTTTATGTGTAGCCGAACTTCCCGCTCAACTTGGTACCTGCACGGGGGTTGGGTTTTCAAGTGGTTGGCTGATTGAGCACAGGCTACGGGTATCGTGGAGTACGAGCGCTACGTGTTTGCTAACAGTCTTAGTATTGAGAAGGGAGAAATCGATACTGGTAAAGGGGCCTGGAAAGGATAAGAAAGCGTACTTCAGCTTGGAACAGTCCCACGGGGAAGCTGTGGGCAAAGGAGGATGAAGAAAGAGCGGGAGGGTGCGGGTAAAGGAGGGGATGGGTGGTTACCTCATAATAAATTTTGTACCTCAATTGGCTATCAGTCTTTGTCCCTATCTTTCTCCGATCCTCGATGACTTACCGGTTGAGCACGCTGAGCTTCCGTTTCCTGTACAACTTAAGGGCGACTTGCACGCCGCTAATTTTGTCAGTTGCCATATACAGTAGCGAAGTCTTCCCACGGTACAATTCTTTATGCAGTTCAAATTGCTCAACGTGCCTGCGCGCAAGGGATACCTCCTCAGCTCACGCCGCGCAACACACACTAAGCAAGCAAGCACAGCGTCCTACGCACCAGTCGCCGTTGCGGGCCATAGCCGCTGGGAGATATCGCGATACACATATAGTCCGTTGCTCAGGGCCTTCTGAAACGTAGATACCGTCGTTTGGCCGGAAAACTGCGCGCGATGCAGGAGGGAAGCACGACAAACGTGTTCGCCATAGCAACACCATAAGCGCCTACTAGCGAGGTTAAACTTACAGTGCATGTTTGATGGATTTACCGCGGACGATGGCTCGACGCCATCGTCGGGACCCCGGGGCTCCTGAGTGGCCATGCTGCCAAATGCAGCCTCACAGCGGTGTCACCTCCCAAAGATGGACCACCTCTCTCCAGGGATAAACCTAAGAACATCCATACCCGAAACGTCTGTGCATCCTACGATGGGGAGAGCAGCATACGTTACCATGAAACGGGGAATAAAAGCAAGGACGACTCCCCGGTACGCATAAGCCTTATACAAAAAAACAAGATAGCGATGATGATAAAACAAAGTCCGTCTGTTGAAAACAGTGTCATCCAGCTTTGAGGAAGGACCCTGCACGCTGCATGGCGTCGCACCGAGCCCCAGCGCGGTCAAGCACACGCACCTGCCTATGATCTTGTTTGACAGCAGTAATTCTCCAGTCGCTATGTTCGCGCAGCTCGTCTCCGCGCCCAGTTCGCTTACTGCCAAAGCCGCCGCCAGCCCGCCATATAAGATATGACGTCTCTTTTTAAAGTATTAGCATATTTGCCTTAGAATGGGGCAGCCCACTTAGCAATCATTGATGCGGGCGAGCGCAGCTGGACCTGTCTAGGCAAAGATAACGAATTTATAATACTGTACTATGTAAAAAATAAATTTTAGCTGCTTGACCTAGTTTTATCCCTTGCACAAACCTATCCATCGAAGATTTTCGTTAGAGTTCAGGTTGCGTGTACGCCACAGTCTCGTACGCTGGGAACGCAAAAGACGTTTCAGTTGCGACCGGACGATAAGGCGAGCAATAATAGTGTAAGTGCACCTCTAAGTAAATCACTTTGCACTTTCCTGAAAACGAGGGGGTGGAGATTTGATGTAACTTTTACAGAGGACGGCGCCAGACAGCATGCTGAAATTTAGAGGGTGTCAGCATTTTCGGCAACGCTTGGTCTGCTCGACTCTATCTGGTAGGGCAATCCGGATTGACGACATCCGCGCCGCCGACCCCGAGAGTCCAGGGCTACGCGATTTTGAAGCCTCGTTCCTGCGCTTACTCGAAAAGCTTACGAATGGATGCGTCGTCGAAATTAATGAGACAGGTGATTAACTACGATAGTTCGTGACTGGAGCTTATTTCTGCAGGTTTTTCCTTGCTGTGATGCCATGCGTCTCCCGCCATCACCATAAAAATAAAGGTTATATGAAAATGTTATTGAGTTTAGCATTTGCTCTTATCCTGCGGTTCACTACCCGCACCTTCCGTGCAGGGTTTCCACATTTTCCAATGGCTTTACAAGTCATCGTAACACTGCAGAAGTTGTGCCCGTTATAACCCAACTGTATTGTACCTTCTGTCCGAAATCTCCTTTCCTTGCCTCCCCAACCATGTCTTCCCAACCCCTTTCAGGTACCTCCCTCCGTTACCGCCCTGGCGTCGTCGTCTGCGGCTCGGGTCTGGTGCATGATTGCGGCACCTCTCGCAGCATTGGCTATTTCCTAGAACCCTTGCTGGTTCTAGGTTTTTTCGGAAAAAAGGTAGGGTCGCCCTGGCTGCCCGCTTCCCAGGGCCGGCTAGCTATTTTTTATTTGCCAGTCAGAGCAGGTCTTTAGCGAGGTTGCCACTGTCGCTTCTACTTGCAACAAGTTGCGACGGCACCCAGTTGCAGCACCTGGCCCCTTACCCGCATCACATGCCATCTGGCAATCGATGGCTCCTGCGAATTCGCAACGGCACGAAGAAAGCCATACGGGATCAACAATGTGCTATATCCCCAACAGCGCAGCTGCTGTCAGCACTGGGCGTGACTACATTTGTCGGGGGCCGTTGGGAGGGTTCTAAGATTTGGGCACATCTATAAACCATTTTGGGCGTGCGGATCTATCCGTCGCAAAGCAGGGTGGTTTCAGGGCTGAACTTTTGGGGATTAGCTTACCAGACTAATGGTACGCCTGGACATCTCCATAAACTGCTACTGGTGATGCCCGGATGCGAGTTTCAAGTGGCTCCGGTCCATGTGACCTAGTTGTGCAGCTGCGACGGAATGCAAGAGTTCGCTTCGGTTCGATTTGTTGGCTCGATACCTGTAGCCTGCTGGACATGGAGGTTTGCAGCTTTGCCGCTGTAAACAGTCGGCCCCTGCCACCGCAAACCGCGCCGTCGCATCTTGCAAGTTTACCCTACCCGCCCTTCCTTACTGCGTTACAGCCATTATCCATTATACTCCGCGGAATCACCAATGATGAGACCGACCCGGGGGTCGACACTTTCCGCACGGTGACGCAGCCTCTTCTACGCAAGGCCCTGGGTGAGGCATCATCTGGCCCATGCGCGGGGTGGGTGGGGAGCTGCGTGTTGCCCGGGCACAAGACGGGGGGGCTGCACGTGCCGGTAAGACTGGAAAGGCTGCAGCGGCCAGCGCAGCTGTGGCAGCTTTTCCAGTATTCATGGGAGAAATACGCACAAACCTCAGGCCAGCCCCAGAACACTCACGGAATGCCCCACGGACTAAAGGCTCGTGCGAGCCGAAGTTCCTGTGTGTTGCGAGAACAGTCCAAGTGCGGCTCTGGTTATGGGGAATTGCCTGACTAACTCGACGTGCACAGCGACCTGTCCAGAGTGCACGCGAAGCCTATTGAGGGGGATCCTACAGGGCTCAAGCTAGTAACACGAATCTCCGATGCAAGCCGTTCCCAGGGAGTTGCGGCGCTTAGGACCCTTGGCAGGGGCCCGCTGGCGTTCCATGATGGCTCTACTAGCAGCGCCTTCCCTGTTTGTGCCATGCCTTACCGTTCTCCCGCCGCTACTCCGCATCCCATCTGCTCAGGCTTGGAGGATGGTTTGGAGCTACGGGTGGTATCTCGTGGAGCAGCCCCCCACGGAGGGGGCGAGGTGGTGCTAAAAGTACCGATGGTCAAGCAGTTAGGGCCGATTAAGATGGAGGACGAGGGTATGAGGGGCCACCGGTTCGGGGGTCGAAGCGGGTCCACGGGGGCGTACGAAAGCGCCCTGTGCAGACGCCCGGTTGCACCGGAGGACAAAACCATACTCGTGCAGGCTATCTGCGGACGACCTGTTGGTGTCCATTAGAGGAAAGGGATAAGGAGTGGCAACAAAAAATAATCGCTAAGCGGGCTTGGCCGTTCACATGATTGTCTTAGGGGTAGAGCGTGGAGCCGGGAGTAAGGAGCGGCGGCACTGAGTTACGAGTCAATCTCTTGGTTTAGTGGGCAGACTGCGGTTTATGTGATAGCGGGTCTCAGGATGCCGATATGGTAAAGAAAATTTCGGGTTGCAGGCGCCCTGGGGCTGTATTAAATTTTGTTTAGGGTTGTAATCAGCCCGTCAGCACGGAGCCAGCTTGCCAAGTTGCCAGTATGGCTCAGGTTTTGACAGGTGGCCATTCCGCACCGTACAGGTGCCGGGGGCTTTGGACGCCTTCCACCAGCCGTCACACCGCTCCAGCTCGCCCGCATTCCGATCCCTCATCCGCGCACTCTCTTGTCCCCCACCCTGCTCCACAGGCATGGTGAAGCGGATACGCGGCGTTGCGTACAGCATGAAAGTATCGCCCCAGGTATGGTGTCCTGGGGACCTTACAGAAAGGGAAGCACGTATAAGTCATAGCGGTCGAAAGATGTGTAAGGTGGGATCGGGGCGGAGTGCTTTGCTGCCTGACATAATTTAATACAATGGCGAGCTCTTGCGTGAAACCTAGGCAAATTTTGTGGGAAACCTTCTTTTAGCACTTGTAATTCCATATGCCCGGCCCCACCTACAAGATGATCGTGTACTCTAATAGCAGTTGTGCGTATCCTGCATCCTGCACTGCGTTGCATGGTGCTTATCCTGCTGCCGCTTTGCTGCGGTTGTGGCCCCTGGTGTTGTTGGGTTACAGTCGCATGTGTCGCTGCGGTTTCCTGCCTGGTCGGAACCAGGTGACTAACCGCATGGTGGACGGGGCGCGCGGCGTGCTCAACGCGCTGTTAGCGGATGTGTACGTGTTCACGGACGCAAGCAGCGGGGCATCCAGGTGCGCTAGGGGTTGAGAGAGAAAGTGGCATGGGGGGGGACGTACGAATGCAATTGCATATTGCGTCTTTTACAGCTCTGAGGCAACCCACTAGGCATACACCGGCTTCCCTAACCTTATCTAGGCTCGATAAGGGGACAGTTGTACTGTAGTTAGCTGGTTGCGACACCACGTCAAGCTGGCTGCCTAGGTCCGGCTGGGATATTCACGGCAGTGCAGTACCTAAGAGGGAACGATGCCGGCGCGCGAAGCGAATCGTTTCAGTTTTCAGGTATTGCTGTTTCTCGTCTCTTCTCTCGACTAGCCCTGCAGTCGGGGGCCTATCGGCGTCGGGTATCTTTTGATCCTTGGTTTCTTTCCGAGGGTCTCCTTGGATCTACAACTTTTATCATCTATTACCTGGCTATGTTCCTTCTCGTATCATACATGCATGCCCCCCCTTCCCTATCGATTTCTACCATCTGATTGTTCGTCCGAATTCTTATCTTATGGCACACACGGGGCTCCGCTCCCCGCAGTGGTAAGAGCCCTGGGTACGGGATAACGCTGGTGGCGGAGACCACTTCTGGCTGCCTCATCAGCGCTGAGTCCTGCCATGTAGCGAGAAGGAACGAGGAGGTGAGCACGCGGTCTATGGTTGGGACACGAAGGGAATGGGGTCGCAAGTACAGTTTGGGCAGATCTGTGAATAAAGCTATGATCAACTGTAGCAGCAAAAGGTTTGACATCGTGCCGGCAGGCACCCTGCCGGGCGAATAGACCGACTTTCTTGGTCATGCTGAGTGAATGGGTTATATTACTTCCTTCAAGTTGTGCTTGAGATGCTTCTTACTAGTGCTCGGGGGCGTTCACGGGGCCTGAATGAAAAACCCCGGGTCATGTGGACGATATTTCGTACACCCTAAGCATCCTCGTGTCCACCGTAGTGTGCTTTTCACTGCGTCCTCCATTGCCCTAGTCGTAGGCTACGGACGAGGCCCAGGATAGGGGAAATCAGCAGCAGCAGGTGCCGGAAGGTATTGGCTGCATGGCGGCGCACCTTCTGCTCGAGGAGGTGAACCGAAGGCATAGAGAGGGAGGGTGGGGGCGACGGTGGTGGCCACCGGGATTCAGAAAGAAAAGGGAAGGCATGGAAGGGCCGAGTAAGGGAATGGGGTAATCCACTCATGAAGCATCTTGGAACTGCCCATCGGAAGACGGCTTCGTCGCCACGCCTCACGGATGGCAGTATGCACGGCTTCGTCCGGCATTGCTGACGCGCCGACGTGCTGTCACTTGGCCGCTGTTACTCATAAGTACCAGAATGCGTGATTCAGGCGACGTTGAAGCCTACAGAGAAAGGGCGATGACCGTCCTGACGTGCAAGTTAAAATATGGCTAACCAATGAACCAAATCTCCGATTTTTGCGTTGAACATGAAGGTTCGACGGGGAGGTGTGGTGGACGGCTGCCACCAAGGCCTGTTGCTGCTGCTCTGTGCACTGGGCCCTGAGGTGAGCTGGTGTCCAATAGGAGAGTCGGAAAATGTTTTGCGGCTGTGACAAAATCCGTCCGGAGGGGGGAGCGACCCCCGGTTCACTCTCTCTGTAGCACAGGACATGCCTGAAAATCATTGGAGTGACCTTCTGGGACAGGTCGGGGCTGCATCCAGGTCGTGAAAGGGGTCCCGAGATGCGGCGGCGGTTCTAAAGTATTACCCATACATTGATATTACATTCGCGGTAGCTAGCAGTGCTACTGAAACCCCGATATGGTTCTCGTGAGGGTTGCCTTCTTGGTAATATACGCAGGTGGGAACGGCTGCAATTCGTTTGGGGTTCCCAGTCTGGGGGTTTGAGAAGTGCCGCTCAGCAGGCGTATTGCCCTGTACAACTTCATCTCTCCTCTCACCTGTACAGACGCCCCGGACAGTTCCCGGACACTCTAGGACCCAAGGAAAACCACTTGTCTGCCCATTATGGGTGGGCACTTATCGTTATCTAGCTCATCATATAAGACTTCATTATAATGGTGGAGGTGATGATCGTAAAGCATTTGAAACGATTCAAGATCGCAATTTTCCATCGCCCTAACATATTCTACCTTATCAGCCCCGAGCCTTTGCTCCTTAACACCCGCCCTTGGACAGTAAGCTGTAAACCCACTCCGCCGCTGGTTTCCTGCCTGGTCCCAAACCATGAATTTTCAGGAGGCTAACTCAGTGCGGCTGGGGCCCCTGACACCCCACGCGATCCGCACTCTGCGCCACCTCCGTGACTTCTTCGGGGTCACCTTCAGCCTGCGGACGGAGCGCAGCTCGGGAACCATCTTTGCGACCTGCGTGGGCGCAAATGTGCGGAACATGAGTCGGCGTGTGACATGATGTGCGCTGACACGATGCTAGACGGTGCAGTGCATCATGACGACCTGATATGTATACGCAGGGGACACACCATTTCATTTCTACGTGAGACGCAGATGAAACTCGATCTGGCCCTTCTCTGTCGCCGGATGCCATTCCCGTGCGGTCCGGCGGGGCAGATGTGCAGGTGGTCAGTTAACCTGTGTTGGGCTCTGGTGGCTTGTCGACCTTGGGGGTCAATGCGTCGCCTAGCTGGTTTTTAACTGTATAAGGAAGGCTATAATGTGGGGATGTGATGGGATTATCATGCACGGCGGCTACTAAATGGAGGCCAAGGAGGCAAAAGCCCTTTCGTTGAGGCGTGACGGATGTCTTAAGTGGACTGGTGCCGTGGTATTGGTCCACGAGATGGATGAGACGCGCAAGCTATTGTGATGTACGCCCAAATGGATTCAGTATGCCTCAGAGAAGACTTCAGCTGCCGGAAACTATGCAGAGTTCATGACGGAAGGATCCCCAGGTGTCTCATGCGTTCGGGCTATAGCAATAGCTGGGCCCAAATATAAAGTGGTGACACACTCCACCTGTCAGCTGGGGTCAGCTAAGCCATAGGCCCTGGCCTGACCCCTCCTTCACAACGGATTCCAATACCAATCCCAAGGTTGCTGCTTCGCTTTCAATAATCACCGCCGTCAATCATTCCCTTCTGTCCTTGGGTTGCAAATAGGAATTTAGCTGCCAAGGATTGGTCTCTTGGGGCTGTATTGCTCGGTGTGAAGGAGGATGCCAAAGGCGTCCAGCAGTGGCCGTAATGCGAAGCGTGATGAAAGCTCTAAAAATGAGCTCCGTGACAGCAGCTATGATATTCTGCCGTACAACCGCATTCAGCGCACAAGCAGCTCTGGAGATAGCTCAAAGGGCGGCGCGGCGGGGGTGACCTGGACGATAAATCTCTATCGTCAACTTAATGTAGAACCTTTTGTTCAATTTGTCTGTTAGGGTCCTCTATAGCATTTAATCCAATCATAAATGCTCGGAAATTACCATTCCGTCTTTGCATTGAAAGAGCAAGTGCCTTCTGGGGCTACGTTTGAAGACTCTTACACATATATACATGTAAATTTCAAGTGCCTCTTCCGTGAACTTTACCTGGCCTTCGACCCAGTCAACTTGGACCGCCCTGTACCTTCACAAAGGAACCAGCCTAGGTCGGGACCAGGGATCTCGAGCAATTTTCCTGATGGTTGCCGCATATGAGGTCACGATCCCCCAAACATTTACCTGCTGCAGGTTTCGAAATAGAATCTGGATACCCAAAAATTCTATACTGGCTAAAAACAGTCCAACAATCGATTGTTCGTCGATGGTTTCGTACAAGTTCCTTACCAGGTCATAACCCTGCCCGTGGACGTACGGCACGAAATACGCAATGAATATACGGATGACTCCATCGATGGCGCGAGCTATGTCATAATGCAAAAAAATCCATATAAGAATTTCTGACCCACTGCTTCATATTTGATATCTTATATGTGTCCATGCCATGTACCTGCGAGCGACCGGCCGTGCGTTGGATAGAAGTTGCCGATGCAAAACCTATGATAACAGAGCAATAATAATAGTGTAAACGGATAGTTTATATTTCCCTCTTCCACTGTTATGTGCAGAGGTTAGGCGCCATCTTCAACTACCGGTACCTGACGGCTTATCCCGAGTCCCAACCCTCATCCAGCAAAAGCTGTGTCGCGCTATAGATTTTATACGAGTTATACTTCGTAATGAAGTCTCGAAGTCTCGACGCCGTGTGGTGCTTCGTTTTAACACCACCCTTTCAATGTGCAGTCCAATTCAGCATCGCAGTCCTAATCGTTGGGCTATTCGTCTTTATTCGGTGCGGATCGGTGATTGAGCCATTGTTAATTGTTTCTTACATACCTTTTAATAGGACTGCGATGCACGCGGCCGCTCAGCTTGAGCCTATTTCTGCTGCCGTCGGTGGTTGCTCCCCACTCCTCAGGCCCCTGGCATTCACCTTATCTTGCCTGAGCGCTGTGATGCTTGCTGTGGCTCTGGCCGTTTTGTCGGCCGACAACCATATCGGCACGCGATTGCAGGCTTCCGCCACTGAGCTGGGCGGACTGGTCTGGGGTATCTTACTAGGTGGTATCGTGGTGAGCATGCGATTGGTACAATCCGTTGACCAAATCCCACGAGTGGACCCCTGGTTGGACAGCGCAATGCAGCAGTCCAGGCATCGCCCCAGGTTGATACTCCTCATCGCGCTCATGCTAGTGTTGATGACTGGATATCATCACCATCTTACCGGGTCCTTATCTCCCCGTTCCCGCCGATTTTTCACCTCTCTCCTTCTTTGGACTGCAGCTCACCTTAGCACGGCTGGCCGCTCCGGCTTCCTGCGTTTCTCTGGTTGGCTGCCACGCCCATACCGCAGCACTGTGCTGCCTGGGTGTTGCGGTTCTGGGGCTGCTGGTGGCCAACCGGGCTGTGGTCGGAGCCCCCTACCCTTCCCATTTGTGGCTTGGTGGACTGTTAGGCACTATCGGCTATGGAATCGTGGTCATCTCGGGTCAGTTCTACACAAGCCCTGTGCTCATGTGGAAAGGTGTAAGTGGCTCTGGACGATGGGCAGTGTCGTGGTGGTATGCAACACACAGAAACATGGGTGCATGCATGTTTCTTCCCCTCCGAGTACCGTTAGGCCTGCGCTTCTACCGCCTGTCGTATTCTCCCGCCTATCGTAGATCGCTACATGGCATCATTTTCGGCAGTTGCTGAATCGTGACGTATCAGGCTAACGAATTCCTGCTCCAGGTTGTGGGCAACTTGCTGGCCATGAGCTTGTTGGGCACGGGCGTCTGTGTCGTGGTGTCGTTCGTGGTGCTTCCCTCTCTGGCACTGGACGAGATGCGTGCGGATACGGTGGCGGCTGTCCGTGGAATCGGCCACGCGGTGAGCAGGTGAGTGCGAGCTGCGAAGGCCTCCTGCCTGTCCACTGCATGGTGAGTCCCGGACGTTATTGGGCGGCACCAGCGGTGTTCTGGCGTACGAAAGTCATCACCCCTTCATGCTGCAGTTACTCAGCGCCCTATAATGTGGCGGTTATACTCATGGGCATGAGCATGTACTGCCGCGCTGTGTTATCAAGGATCCAATTGTTCAAATGCACTTTTCCAAACGCACGCATTTCAAAATCCTGGTACTGAATATGGCTTGGTAGGATTTGAGAGTCGGCAGCAACGACCATTACCTATATACTTTTTATATATGACCATATGTACGACCATATATACGACCATATATACGACCATTACTATATACTATATATTAACTCTCACGGCATGGTGACGAAGGAGCTAAACCTGTTGGGCGCCTTGCAGGATTGCGACTCGTGCTCTCTGCCCAGAGAACCCCGGCCCATTTCCTGCAAGGGCCACGGAGAGTCCCAGTCCCAGCATGTTCGGGCCCACAGCTGCTCTTACTACGCCTGCTTCACCAGGTTTACAGGGCCCTCATCAGGAGCCCGCACCATATCCTCCCACTCACCCGGGCGCGGCTGTTGAGCGCTGTCCCTCCGCGAACCTTCCTCCCATCAGCGAGCTGCAGCTGGTGTCGCAGGACCTGCCCACCTCTCGTGCGCCAGAGCTGCTGCTGCAGAGCGAGCCGCGCGATGGGCAGGTCACACACCCATCATGCAGCAGCGGACATGGGCGTAATGGGGACACTGCGAGTGCAGTTGTGGGGCATATGCTCTGGTATCGTTCCCAGTCATCGGATTCCTCGCCGATGCCACTCGGTGACCCGACCGGGACATTCCTCCCGGCCACTCAGTTTGGGGATATCAATATCGGGTTATCCGTCGGAGTGGTCCTGTCCCCGCAGCAGGCGCCGCCTGCATGGCAGGTCCCAGAACTCCTCCAGGCCGGCGGCGGCGGCCAAGACCATGGTTTTACATGTGCCGACAGGCCATGGGCAAACCCATGCAATCATCGTCGTTCAGCTGGTATATCCCGCCAGCACCATATGTACGACCAGTTAGGTTCAGTAAGGAGAGATGTAATGTCCGCTGCACGCAGCCACACCTTGCCAGGCCATGGGGTGAGCATGGACACAAGCCACGGCACTTTGCATGATGGACCTGCATCTACGAAACCCCCATCAGTGCCGCCGCCGCCGCTGCCGCCGCCGCCGCCGCAGCAGCAGCAGCAGACCCTGGAGGTGCCACCGGCGGCGGCGGCGGCAGGCATTCAGCCGACCTACAGCTGCCGTATCCCGGGGGTCGCCTCGTGCCCTTTACTGGATCCGCTTGACGAGCCAAGTGGCGGTGATACGGCCCAATCAAATAGAGATTTGGATAAGGAGTGCGGCGGACGAAGGCACAATTTTTATGCTTCATCGTCCGAGTCAAGCGACGATGAACCGCCATTGTGGGGCGCACAGTTCTACCACGAGTTGGAGGGCGTGATGGAGGACGAGGACGCGTTCCTGAGTCTCCTGCATGAAGCAACGGCCCCGCAAGTGCCGTCCAGCACACCCGGCGCGGCCCGCCGCCCTCCACCGCCCACGGCGCCGCCCGGAGGTATCCGCCCTTCACCTAGCGTCGTCGACATGCTTCATGTGCCAGCCACCGGAACATCGCTAGCTGCCGTCTCCAAGAGAGACGGGAAAACTAAGAACCTCCAGCACAGCCATAAATACCCTCTACAGGCAGCTGTGAGGGACGCCAAGCCGCAGAGCAAGATCGTAACAATTGCTGGTCCGGGCGCAGGTCCCGTGACGGCTCAGAGCGGCGGAGGACTGATTGGGGCAACAGTGGCTTGGGCGCCTGTTTCGGCCATTCGCCCGCTGCTTCTGCGGGCCAAGGCGTGTGCGGCTGCTGCTGCCCTGGAGCCCCCATGGCTGGGCTCTGGACCAGCGGATCTAGGTGAGGGTGCACTGGGAGCTGCGGAGGGGGGAAACGGACTGGATTATAATGCAGGCTGATGTCATGACGGCAGGCCCGTCTCTCTTAGGACAACTGCATGACATTATTTATAAATGTATTATTACATTACATTACATTACATTACATTACATTACATTATATTATATTATATTATATTATATTATATTATATTATATTATATTATATTATATTATATTATATTATATTATATTATATTATATTATATTATATTATATTATATTATATTATATTATATTATATTATATTATATTATATTATATTATATTATATTATATTATATTATATTATATTATATTATATTATATTATATTATATTATATTATATTATATTATATTATATTATATTATATTATATTATATTATATTATGTTATGTTATGTTATGTTATGTTATGTTATGTTATGTTATGTTATGTTATATACATGCAGCCATGTGCTCTCTATTCCATGTGCTCTGAATGACTTGTCACTCTCGCCTCACGCACTGTCCTGATCCTCCGTTTGCCATTAGCGGCCTGGTCCCGAGTCCTAGCTGGGGGCGAGGTGCTGATTAACCGCGTGGGGGCGCTTGAGTGTCTTCTGGATGGCCGCCAGTTAGTGCAAGTAAGCTGCTCGTGGAGGCCTGTAAGGCGTAGGCAGAAAGCAAGGGCGGGTTAAGAGCAGCCATCCAGCCATCCAGGAATGCAGACATTACTGCCTGGGGAGCTACGGACCAATTTTCGGGAGAGGCATCTATAGCCTTTCGCGGTGGGAAGCAAGGGGAAAGCCTGGCTCATCGCTGGGGCTTCGAAATCGCATTTTCCAAAGGTACACCGAAGGGTGTGGCGTGTTGGACCCAATATTTGAAACGCCTAGGGTGTCATGGATAGTGCTCATGCTGCCTCCATACATCTATTCGACCCCCGCGGCCCCCATGAACTTAAAATCCTAAACCCTCTAACCCCTAGAATTTATAACACAATCCCAAACCTCGTAATCCTGTTGAGAGGAATGTATTTCACATTACCGGCATGGGTGGCTCCCTCGGCCTTCCTCAGGGTGGTCAGCTTTTGGGAGCGTCCAATTTGCTGACCATGCTGGGTGCGGACATTCTGGCCCCTTACCGGCGCGCATACGGCCAGGTAGCGGCAAGCTGCGCAGCGATGAGCATAGCCCTGGCAGCAAGCTGCGAAGGACGGTCTCTGCGCGTTGACGGCAAGCAGGTAGCGAGGTGACGACGACGACACCCTTATGACTTGTGGGGTCAGATGCTCTCTTCTACATGGACAGGGTTGGCAGCTGCATGTGACTCGCGGATTTCTGGACCACCCTATCTGCATGGTGCCCGCACGCGACCATAGTGCCTGTAGGCCCGCCCGGGAAGGTTGGATTCGCGTCCTGGCCTGGATAGCTACGTATGCACAAGCTGGTGCACAAGCTGATGCGACCTAACACGCTTTCCATCGCATTAATTTCCATGCAAATCCGCTCGGATACAAACGCAACGCCATGGGCAAATCATTGCAGCCCTGGCTCTCTTGCTTGACATTCCGGTAATGCTTTCCTTCCGTCCATGTCATCGTGGCCTCGCAGGCTCCTGGACCACCTGCCCAGCTGTTTGTGCCCGTGGACTGGGAGGAATCCAAGCACCATCTGCGAAACCTGGTTCGGGTTTCGCTGTCGGCCTATTGGGCGCGTGTGCGAGGCTTGGGCGGCCAAATAAGTGGGGCCACCCCGCGGCCGGCGACTGGGGTGCTGCGTATGCAGCCACAGGGGTTGCACCGAAGATACCACCTGCAGCACTTCCAGCGGCCACGGCGGGGGGGTAGGATCCCTATCATGGGGTTACATCAGGTGGGCTGCATGGCGAAACCAGGTGGGTTCGCTGCCTAAAACTTGCATTTTATCTTATTGCATTGCTTATCGAGCCATTGAGCCGTACATGGCTTCGTACATGGCTCCGCCTGGGGGATAAACGGGGTTCTGGGGGATGTCCAAGCTGCTGGTTTGCATGTCGTTAAGAGTGAACATCCCTATCCGCACGGAGCCTCTTTCCCCTCCCCTTCGCAACACCCTATCCTGGTTCATGACGTGCAGTCACGTGCGCTCAACTTCCTATGGACTGTGACGGAGGGAATTGTTAACGCAATGGACGAGATGGAGGCAGCCGTGCGGGAGCTACTCAAGGGTAAGCAGGATTTGGCCACGTCTCGGGCGCCCGTGCAAGACGCTGCAACGGATTCTGCAGCAGCTTGCATTCGAGTAGCTACTGATGCAGAGCGTGGGAATACGGGCGTCGCTGGAGGCAGCATCAGCAGCTGGGGTGCGTCCCGAAGAAGCCGCGTTGATAGCAGCATTAGCAGCGACAGTCGTGGCAATGGTGATGGCGGTGTTGGAGAAGGTGTTAGGGGCGGCAGAAGGGGACCCGGCAGTGGCGATTGCTTCAGCAACACTGCGCCGATTGTGTCGATATCCACGGCGGCGGTGCCTTCCCATCCCTCGGAGGCTCGCCCTGGACCAAAGGCTGCAGTGTCGTCAATCGCGATGGCCATTCGGAACCTGCTCGTCCAGCCGACGTACAGCGCCTTGGGCCGCGTATGGTGCTTGCATCTTGGCGATTGGGACTGGGCGTGGCGAGCAGTCCAGGTACGCCGGATAAAGGAAAGCCCTGAAGTGGCAGGAATCTTTCAGCCCACTACGCTATTTATGGGTATTAAGTGTGTGTGTGTATGTTTGTTGTTGATTCAACTCCCAGTCCCTTTTTTGCCTCCGTGCGTTCCCATAGACTCACGGTCATTCGTTAAGCCTCGCTTGTACAATCGTGGCAGTCTTGTGTCTCTCTGTTGCGCCTCGTATAAGTTAACATCAACCACTACCATCTCCAATGTCCCACCCAACGCCTGATTGGTGCGTCCGTCCCAATGTGCTTCTTGGGGTGTTGCAGCTGGCACTGGGTATCCCGCTGTTGCTCAATACCGTCAGCATCACCGCTACGAACACCAAGCTGCTTCTAGGAGCGGCCGGAGCAGACGGCCGTCGTGCATTGCTGAGCTGCCGAAGGTTCCACTTCGGGGTCAAGTATTGGGCCGCCAGCAGCTTCATGCTGTGCCTGCTACTTGGACTTGCGGCTCGACCGGATGCAGTGGTGCTGCGGCGCTATTCGCTTTTGTACGCATTTCTTGCCACCAGTGTTAGCATGACCGACAGGGTGAGTTGGGAGGGAGGGGAGCTCCGACAGAGAGGGAGAAAGAGAAGGGGAGCGAAGGGGAGAGAGAAGGGGAAAGAGAAGGGGAGAGAGAAGGGGAAAGAGAAGGGGAAAGAGAAGGGGAGAGAGAAGGGAAAAAACAGAACGGCTCGCTCCGAATCAGGCCAGCCCGGTGAGTCAAACGAGATTGAGATCCATGACCGTGGGTAACCCCTGCTTCCAGGCAGAAAGTCTAGTCCCGATATTCAACATCGGAATGTACAACGGGTTTCGTACATTGGTTGCAGTACATGACATGTAACAGGAATGGACGTCGCGAAGATTGTCAGCGCCCTTTGCCCCTACTATGGTAGCAATAGTGACACGCTGTTTCTGTCGCCCCCCTCGCCCGGTTGCAGGTTGAGTCCACCTTCAGCCGGGTGGCACTTCGCGCGGGCGGCACTCTAGTCGGGGGCGCACTGGGCCTGGCAGTGATGATGACACCGGCCCTCAACCACAACCCGGCGGGCATTATGACGATTGTGTGCGCAGCAACCTTCCTGGTAGGGTTGGTGGTGGTCCCAAAAGAAAAATTGGTTTTCTGCTTGTATTGTATATGCATTATTTAATTTCTTATATTTTTATTTTTCTTTAAAAACAGATTGTTTTGTTTCAAAAAACTTAATGCTATCATTGA
This sequence comes from Volvox africanus, assembly GCA_030268105.1. Lineage (NCBI taxonomy): Eukaryota > Viridiplantae > Chlorophyta > Chlorophyceae > Chlamydomonadales > Volvocaceae > Volvox > Volvox africanus. The sequence continues at coordinate 3,105,493 of BSDZ01000017.1, read as the reverse complement.
CTGCTTTTTGTAAAGAAGAAACAGTTAAAACATTATTTGGTGTTTTATCAATTTCTTTATTCTGTGCTGTAATTTTTGTTTGTTGTTCACGTGTTATCTTGAAGACCAGAATATCTATTACAATTTACTTTAAACTTAGTTAAAGAATAGAAGCTACACAAACTCACAACGCGTGCACTGCAAACTTCAAGCATATGTTCACCATAAGCCTACAGATATTAACTACGTTAGAGCGCGAAGGGTTTTGTCCCGAGCAACTAGTGCATTATTGACCCCTGGGCGGGGCGTATCGGCAGGGGCTCGGGAGCAGCAAGAGAGGTTGGCAAGGGTGCGGATCGAATTGAGTGAGGGGTGAGCGCGAGGGGTCTTCATGGAGCGGTGTGTGTCATTGGGCGTAAGGATAAGAATTATACGAGGTTGGGTCAAAGCGGCAATTTGGTCAAAGCATTACATTATCCACGAGTGCAAGGTCCTTCGCGAGTCGTGAGGCGCTGGTCCTAAGATCCTCCCCGGTTCCAGGTAATATGAGGTGCCGGCCACGTGAGGTGGCGCGGTGGGCCTCTTACCTATGTAACCATTTGGGGTTCATCTTCTACCACTCCACGCCTCTTCATTCCACGTTGGCCTGCCCGCACATGGCTGCAAATCCTCGTTGCACTGCTCCCACACGGCTGCATTTCCTCTTACGCAGCACGCTTTTGTTGCGGCCGATTGCAGACGAGCTGCCTATCATCTCACCGTCTGGTATACGGCGCAGTTTTGGCGCTCATCACGCTTCATTCTATGCTGCTATGCAGCTACGGCACTTCGTGTTGCGGCTCAAGACTGGATGTTGGAAAGCTTTTCGCCGCGCGGGTCGTGTCCGTGCTGTTGGGGTCCACCCTGCCGGTGCTGGTCACGCAGGCAGTGCTGCCATGGTGGGGATTGAGATCGAGGGAGAGGCGGGTTAGATGGGTGGCAGCAATTTCAATTTTCGATGCAAGCTTGGAAATGTGCCTTTGGTTGACCGCAGCCGTGTGGGGGCAGGGCAACGTGGAGTGGAGTTTTGATTGATAGAAGTTGATGCCTGTGGTACGGTAAATGTGCTAAGCATTACACGCATTGTTTCACTGATCATCATATGGCCTTATGTCAACAACTTTCTCTGAATGCATTCAGCCAAGTGTCTCTATCGTCATCACCCACCAGGGCTGCCGCGCCCCTCTCATGTCCCCACCGGATTCCAACCACCAGGTTCACATCTGACTGGGCGCTTGAGATGATGGCGGGCGCCTTAATGGCGGCCGCTGATCTGGTACGGCAGCTGTATCGACGATACTTCGAAGAACATATGAGGTGTGCTCATCGACAGACAGGAGGGCGGGTCCCGCCGTCGTCTGGCGAGGGGCTAAGGGCTGTTAGTCGTGGGCCATCATGCTAGGGCTGTTACCCAGCGGCAAGGAAGTTATAAGATGGCTGCTAGGACCAGCAAATCGTGTGATCCCCGTAAGAGACTTCACTCTCGGCATGCATGCTGCAATTGCCCCTTGACAACCTTGTACTAGCACAGAGCGTATGTGGAGTCACGTGGCCTGTTGGCTACTGCCCAGCTGCTTCGACTTCACGGCCTGGAAGAGGAGGCAACGCAGCTGAAGAAAGAGGAGCAGGAGCAGCAGGGGGCTTCGCAGGCAGAAATGCAGCAAAATCCACGGGACTGGCAAATGCAGCGGGATGTGGAAGGCCAGCAGTTGCAGGTTCAGCTGCAATCGCCTCCGAGCAGCAGTGCGGTGGAGCCGGGTTCTTCCGGTGGGGGGCGGCGGGACGATGCGATCCCTTCCGTTGACCCCTCCCAGGCGGCTGCAGCTGCCAACCCAGGCCATGCCCATGACTGCGGTCAACCGAGTCAGGGTCCGAGCTTCAGTGCAGATGTGGAGGTCTCATTGCAGGCAAGGAATGAGGGGAGGAGTGAGGCTGGGGAGCAGGGTATGCAGCGGCAGCACGCCGATGCTGAACGGGTCTTTCATGGGCAAAGGACATGGTGACAACCTCAATGGGGCCTGGAAGGCCTCTCCCTTCACGCCTGTGGCCCCCTTGCCAACTGTGGCGTTGTGCACCCGAATGGAATCTAAAATCATCGGCTTCCTGTATCGCCACATAACCATACTGTTCTGCCCGCCCGGCCGGTCCCATTCCCCTTCTCTCTCTCCAGGCCCATGTGTCGGGGCCGCTCCTTGCAGTCCAAACGTCCTTGATGAAGGACACAGCTGTGTGGACCCGCGGAATCTATGCGACACCCATGGTGAGCAAAGTTATGAGAGTCTGGGACTGCTAGCTAGTGAATGAGGTAGATGGCTGTTAATGCTTTGTTGCGGTCGCCCACCTGAACCCACAGCACCGTAATGGGGCCTGCTTCGGGCTCTTCGATCTCGCATCACATCACATCACATCGCATCGCATCGTGATATGTACCTCCGATCTCCTCGCCTGTTCATCTCAGTGCACTGAGCTTTTGAAAATAACGGAAAGCTACATCAGCACCTGCATCAGTGTTTTTTTCAGCAACCAGTTACTTTTTCGTAACCAAGAAGATATTTTGGACTTCAGAAGCCGTAACCAGGAAAACTGGTCGGGACTTGGGATGGTTACTTGTGATGGATGGTATGAAGTGCGTGTACGATCCTGCTGGAATGTCTATGGGTAAATAAAAATGGGTAAATAAAATGGTCCAAAATGACGAAATATTTGAAAATATTCTAATGGGGGATATGTCTGCAGGTGGATATAATAGAGTAGAATGGTTGTGTTGAGGGGACTTCAAGATATTAGCCCTGGTTCAAGGCCCACCTCCCACTGCTGGGGCACCGGGCCTGAAAGCCCGGTAGATTTCACAGAAGAGGCAGTTTTGCCTGGAATACTCATAACTGTGTGTGCGAATGATGAGATGAAGCCCCCAAACGCTGTTGCTCTTCCAAAGACAAAAGAACAATTTTCTAAGCTTAGCCCATAGTCATTGGCAAGCAGTTCCACCAGGTCAGCGGGGTTCTCCAGCCTGACGGCCCTCTGCATGTGCATGTATGCCCAGGACTTACTGACGTTCAACACATTTCCATACGCAGAGACCATTTCCAGTTTTCCACCTTGAGACGTGGTGAGCAGCAACTGCAAGTGGATACATGCAGAGCAATAGTGAGAGGGAGCCATCCATGAAAATGAACCTTGTAAAACCTGAGGCAAGGTGGTATTTAGAGGTTTTCATGCTCTGACGGGGCGCAAAAGGCCCCCTAGCCTTTTTTGCCATGGTAAGTTTGTAACCATCGTAACGGAAAAAGAAATTTTCGTTACTTGACTTGTACCCCAAATCCGACTCACAAAAACGAAAAACACTGACCTCCATATCCGCTCATCATGGCAGAGGCGGCGGCCTGCGTCGGGACACTGGATGATTGGAGTATGTTACCGGTACAGGATTTGAAGCACACTTCGCGTGGCTGACCCACTAGCTAAAGGGTGCCATTGTGGATGTATGCATGGCTAGAGCAATCTGATCCTACGCCGCCATATCATTTGCTCACATGCTCCATGTGCCAACCCCGCCCGCTCAACCTCGTCAGATCGTCACTGCGGTCTTACGCTGCTGCCTGCTGCTGGCGGATAGGCTGGAGGCCCTGCAGCTGGTGGTGGTGGATACACCACCACCGGTCTATGGCCGGCTGTCAGGCTGGGGCTTTGCGGCGTTGGTGCTGCCGCTGCACGGGGAGATGATTGTGGGTCGTGGGTGGGTGCCCTTGGGATAGGGGGAAGAGTTTATCTGTGAGTGAGGAAACAGGATGAGACGGGCGATGGGGCAGTATGACAACGATGAGGTGATGGGGTGCTGAGGGAGGACAGGAAGGGGGTATGGGAGCAGGGGCAGGAAGGGGCTTAACTCCCCACTGTGGTTATCATGGATTTGCAGCTCCGGACTTCCCTAAACCTTACATGTATGTACCGGTTCTAGGAGATTGAACTCTTGGTCACTTGAGATGCACTTCGCCAGGGAGGGGCTCCTTGGCGGCCGGCTAAGGCTGGGGCGGGGCCAGGCATGGGTGACCTCGGTCAGGGGTTGCGACATCCCGACACCGCGTACACTGCACTGGCTGGCTGGCCATCTGAATACATCTGATTCCAAAGCCGTAAAGCCGTCCACCTAGAGCAACCAAGAACGTGGAACTGTATCTCCATGCACGGCATTTATGCTCAGCGATTTTATTCAGAGGATTAATCCACAGCTTCCACCTCGCCGGCTGCCCAGGCTATGCTTTCCGCGTTCGACCGACTCGTGGTGGCCACCGCTTGCCTGATGGATCCGGACGGTGAGTACCGGACCCCGCAACGTCGGAACCCGGGAGCCGCAAGCGGGGGGTCTGCTGAAGGGGCGGGAGCTGAGCTGAGTGGTGAGCCCTCGCGGGCCATCGGGCCGGGATGCGGTGCCCACCCGAGTGGAGGACTGAAGGAAGCCATTATGGACCTGGACGAGCGGAGGCTGCAGGTGCGTAGCCGGTTGGCGTGGCCATGAGCCAGCACAGGCCGTCGAAAGATAACACGACGCGGTGAAGGGATTTTTAAAAACCCCAAAGCTAAGAAACCTTTGAGCGTACCCTACCTCGCCTAGCTTGAACCCTACCTTGCATACCAAGGCATCATTGCGGTAGAAGCGCCCGTGCTAAAAAAACCGCGAATTGGTGTTAAAACAAATTGAAGGGATTGGTGTTGGGATAACTCTATGTTCCTTGGTGTTCTAGGTGGCTGGCCTGCGACCTGGCCCTCCCCTTTTGTGCCTTCTTGCACTTCCCCAGTTCCGTCAGGCGATCCACGACGTGCGGCGGTCCTTCCATGCTGTTGTCCGTTCACTGGGGGAGAAGTCGGAGGACCTATTTGCCGCCACCCACTCCGACGACACCGTGCGCTTCCACGCCTTCATGTTTGCCTTGACGCATGTTCTTGACAAGGCGACAGTCACAGCGCGGACTGCACTGCAGCTGAGCCGGGGCCGAGTCAGGCGGCCGGGAGCCTGGTTTGCCTGGAGCAGGGGATGAACACGTTGCCGGGGGGATGAGTGGGTAGTGGGTGCTTGGTGAGACAGGGTAGGACAGGGCGGGGCATGTGAGGTGAGGAGAGGGAGGCAAGGTGCTGTTGTTTGTATATCATTGAGGGATGGGCGAGATATCGCTTCACGAACGAAAGGTTAAGTATGCAAATGAAGATCTGTTGGAGATGTTTGCATGCAGCCGTGATATTTGCTTGGCACCAGGGGCCATGGATGTGAGGTTTTGATCCGAGCGAGCTTCGTACACAGAAAGCAGTTCCCCGCAGCATGCATGCAGTTAGATCGATAGCCACATTCATGGGTATCTGCCTGCTTATGCCCCTAGAAATCGTTTTTAAATCCGGTACACCGCTGCAATATTCCACCCCGTCTATTGCCCAAAGACAATCTTTGTGCTCCGCGGCAAGGCAAGGGGTGAAGAGAAAGCATTTGCGTGGTCGCCAGTGTAGCAGAGGCGAATGCAAGATAGGTAGGTACGTGCAATTCAGTGCAGGCACATGCAATTCTGGCTGAACTGGTAATGCCGTCCACATCCTGATGCCTTTCTGGTGAAGCTGTCAATGTGGCCTAATGACCTCAACCCAGTAAATTTTGCCCCCCCACAAGGAGCGTAGTACTAGCACTGCATGGATATGTGCGCGGCAAATTTATCCCGAACCTCCCGCACGCATTCTTTCATTGTCTGCGTAAGAATCTGTAGCGTGTATTCTTTTTCGCGGCTCTAGGCTGAGTCCCGGTTCAGGTGATTAGTCCTGAATGCTCAGTGGTGCGTTGTCTGGATTCGCCCTTGGGATTCGGGCCGCTCAGGGACGTGTCCTATCTTTCCTTTCCTGGCTTCCTTTACATGTGCCGAATGAATGGGGTGGGGTGGCAAAGTGTGTCGGCACTGCAGCATAGCTAGAATGGCGTGCAGAAGAGCATTTGCAAAGGTGTGTGTAAGGTTTATCCTGACTCACTGGGTTCAGCATGTCCAGGGTCGGGATCCGTTCAGGGGCCAGGAAGTAGTTCATGGTCCACAATAACTGAAGAAATGCGTTTTTAGAATGCTGTACGGACTATTCGGAGTTTTGACAATTTCTTCATTCGGTGCGCATGAGCTGCTTCGTGCATTTGTTCTGTTGCTGCTTATCATTTGAAGACAATACGTAGAGTGTGCTCAATTTGCAGAGCAACATCTGGCTATAATCCAGGATATTCATGCAATTGAGATGTGATGACGAGAGTGCAATTTGTCTATGCTAGGGAAGGGTGTGCTTTGGATAGGCATTTGAATACGATTGTGCACATGCCTTTTGGATGCTAATAGGAAATCCACTTCGGTGGCTGTAAACCTGCCTGTCCTCTACCTTCACGGGGGGAAGCAGTCCGCCCACATTGAGTCTGGGCCGTCCTAAGCCAAATCCGACCTGCGTGCAGATGAACATATATTTCTCCGCAACGGATGACTAATGCCCGTGGAAATGTTACGTCGCAGTGTCCTATCGTGTCCTGCCGCGTCCAGCTCTCCAAGTCCAGCTCACGCCTGCCTGATCATGGCCAGCGCCTGGAGAGGCATGGAAAAAATGATAGGCATCCCACCAGATTTTCCTAACCCCAAATGCAAATTCCATTAGCCCAGACCAATACCTAGCTTGCATCCTTATCTGCACCCGCATACGCAGCTGTCATCCGACGGGAACGGACGAAGGACCGCCGCGCGAGATGCGAGATTCAAACAGGTCAGCGCGCAGCAAAAACATTTTGAATGTGATGACGTTCTAAACAAGCAGCCACAAGCTTTCCGGCATGAACATAATTACCAAAAGGGCTGCACTCGTTTATGCACGAGGCCTGGACAATAATTATTGACGTGGACAAGACTCGTATCGCTTGGTCAACGGCACCAGAGGCCAGAGCACCAGTGTGTATTGGCCTGTGGCAAATTATTAACCAGTCGCCTTTACACAAATACATGCTCACATGCGTACCTGGATTCTAGCTATCAGGGGAACACATCGGCCTGCAACACGGTTGACCAGTCCACTTTGGCCATATAATTATAATTTCTTAAAACCTATAAGGCGTATAGTATTTGTTCGGGCGATTATTTGTGCGATTGCATGCAGCTTCGCTTCGGCGAGCTGGAGAAGGGTATGAAGCAACAAGGAAGGACACCTAGGCGACAGCGCCGGCAAACTAGCAAGCATGTATCTCCACGATCATGAGGAAACGAAGAAGACAAAGTAAGAATTCTTGCCGTTTCAGATGATGTCCTTTTAGTCAACTTTACCCTATGCTTACTAAGCCACGTTCCGGTTAACAGGTTGACATCGCTTAACAGGTTGACATCGCTTAACAGGTTGACATCGCCGCGGCTAACGTCAATAGTTAGCCAAGAAAGCCTTCCAGGCTCTGCTGGAGGTAAGGGAAGGATTTTGAACATTTGACTGGGGTTTGACTGCATTCCTTAAGCTTGCGTTTTGAGCCTCATGTTCGACTTTGCATGGTCGTCTTTATGAAACTTTATTTGCTCCTCTTTCCTACCCGCCTGCGCAGCCCGCCCCTGTCGCATCAGCCCCTCCCATCCCGCCGCGTGCACCACAATAGACCGCGCCAGCCAAGCTGCGCACAGCGAGGGAAAAGATGGCAACATTTTTGAGACTATAAATGCAACTGAAAGTTCTGCTTTTGTTACCAAGTGGGTCAGCTTGGCGAGGGGCGTGGTGGCTACCGTGGTGAAGTTCTGCTGGTTCTGCGGTCGCGACGGCAGCACCCCAGCAGCTGTGATGTCAGCAACGCCTCCCCCGTCAATGAGTCAGCGGAACCCAGTGTTGGCAGTATCGACTGGGACTGTGCGGATCCTGTTGCCAGCAGAAGATGAGACTGTGTCGGGCAGTCATGGCTGCGAGGAACCCCTGGGCCTGATGCCTAATGAGCCCGACATATCCTATGCGGACATCCTGGCGGCCTACCCCGTACTGTCCATCGTCGTGCAGGCAGATGCGGACAGCTTCTCCGTTAATATTTTCGACGAATGCGACAGGCAACATTTGGACATTGATGCGGAGCTAGAGCTGTTGGGGTTGGCGGGCTACGTGGTGGCGAGACACATCCAGAGATGTCGCAACTGCATGGCATCAACAAGTCCTTGGAGGGCTTTGACATTGACAGCGAGTAGACTTGGTCGCATATTGCCGCGGAGGCAGACTGGCTATTTGCGAATTACGGCACAATTACGGCGTCGTTCTGCTCATCAGGACTAAAGGGCCCCTTGGACTCCTTGCTAACAGCTAGCACGATGTGTGAGGTGGGCGCAACGACTTGGGGTGCGACTGGTGCACATGTAACAGACAGTTATGTCATGGCACGGACTGGTGAGTGCGGGTGTTCTTAGCTCAAGTGTAGCAGTAGTTCCGGATGGTGCGCTGACTGCCTATAGTGGGCGGTAGCCAATCTGTTTAACGATTGGTCATATATTTTTCCTAGCTACTATAAGTGCATGGGACATGCTTTCCTAGCGCCGTCCGACGTTACATGTTCTTGTCAGTATTGAAATGTGTTCACTGTAACGTTTCGCAGGTGATAGATTCAGCGATGAATAGTAATAGTAAAAGATCAAGCTGTTGCTTCGATGAGGCGGGGTGCTGGCTCAGAATTGCAGGAGGAGCCAACAGCTTATCCACAACTTACGAGGGACACAGCGTCCACATCAGCGGCAGGGATTTGGTCCCGCCTCGGTTTTGCTCGGGACAAGTGAAAGTAGCTCCCGCTTCATGTCCAGAAGACAGCAAGCCTCAAGGTAAAATGGTCTGCTGAGTCTCACGGACGGACCGCTGTTTGCCCACAGCCAGCTCGAAGGCGGCATGGACAGCGGCACCAATCATGACTAGCTGTCTGGCCGCTACATGCCGCACGGCCCACACACGGACTCTGCCTCGCACTACTTCTCAGGAAGCCGTGAAGGTGATTTGGCTGACACACGCAACGGGACCTTCTGCTTCTGCCATCAAAGGACCCGAGCCAGAGAACATTTGTGTTGTCGTTATTGTGTCGAGAAACGGCAGTCACGGCAGCGATCTAACAGCTTGGACGGCACCGGCGCCTTCACTGGCACCGGCACACCTATCCGCAGACGGCCGCAGGTGCAGGGTGCGACGAGCTCGCCTGCTAATGCGACGGTTAAGCGCCCATTCCGCTCAACGCCACTGCTGCCGCCGACCCTGCCGGTGGCGAAGGTGGACGTCGTCGCATCAGGCGATCATGACTGTGAGGACATGCTTGGCCTGATGTCCGATGAACTCAATGTGTCCTTGGAGGATATGCTGGCGGCCGGCCCCGTACTGGTAGCCGCCGTACAGGCAGACGTTGACGGCTTTTCTTTCCTTATGACTGATGAGTAAGGCTGGCAGCATGTGGATATTGACGCCGAGATGGACTTGTTGATGGCGGGGGCCTGCGGTGTTTAAGCATCGCGCATAGATGACATTGACGACGTGCTGGCGGCTGGGGCGGTGCAGTTCAGCCAGCAGTTGGTCGCAGGGACACTGGTAGCGCGGGCACATGGTGGCAGTGAGCAGGTTCTGGCGCTTAAGGGCCGGTTGTAGGCAGGTACTCCCGGACAGATTCCCGGACTCCCGCGTCCGGGAGCCAGTCTTCGCAGGCTTTAGAAATGGCCGCCTATCATCTGGGAGCAGGCAGGGGGCAAGAGGTAGGCGAAGGCGGACAGCAGGCCCGCAGGAGGCACATCGTGGCAGCTCCCCGTTTCTAAGGTTTTAGGGGCTAAGGTAAGAGCTTCTGCTGCCGCAGCTGCGGCTTTGATTGCATTATAGTGAATGACAAACGCAGTGTGTTTCGTAGACCTCACAATAGTGGCTCGCAGGTTATGATGATGAGCATTAGGGCTCTCTATTCTTGACGCGGTTTTGACGTAGTGCGGTAGCGGTTGTGATGATACTGGGGCGCTCCAGGCCGGTGCTTTTAGCTGGGGATGCGGGGACCAAATGGGACCTCTTACCTCGGCGTCGCGGATATGATCCACGGCTTGACGCAGAGGGCGTGTATGCGCAATGTCCCTTAGTCACATTTAGAAATGTATGTCTACAGGATAAACGTGCTGGATGGGGGCAGAATGTGCACTTCACTTGGTTCGCTTCGCTAAGCTGGATTTCATGGATCCAGTGGACACTGCCAACAAAATAGACTGAACCACATGGTTGGAGCGGGCCGAGAGGATGAGGTGGTATCACTGCGAGAACCCCCATACATATCTGGGTCTTGAATAGGAGACGGCCGTGCGGGTGTCAGGTGAAGCTGCGGTGTGGAGGCTGGACCATTCCTCGGCACCGGCAGCCCATACAGCAGAACAGGTAACTAGGCTCCTGTCATATGCAATAAATTTGGACAATTATGAAGTGGACGTGGCGATAGATATATGTGGTTGGGATGAGGATACGTACTGTCGTGCAAACACTGTCCGTGACGCGCATCCCACTGCCGCTTACCTAGCGACCAGAATGCATCAATAGGTGCGGGCAGATGGAGGTCCTGCAGCCCGGGCAGTCAGCGTTATTGGTTTGGGGGCTAACAGTACTCCGTCGTTTAGATATCAGCCTATGTAGGGGGTAGGCGGCGTAGGGTATTCCTGTCGTGTCGTGTCGTGTTGTGCCCGAAATCCTCCGTTATAAAAACATATTAAACTAACCGTTCATGGGGCAATGTATCTGTGGTGACCTAGGCATTAGGAGCCGTCAACGTCTGTCATGGGGGTCAATGTATAAGCTTGTGGGATCTATGTATAGTGCAGAAAGACCCTGATGAGCATTCATGGTAACGGCAGTAGTGGTCACTATGGCGCTTCGGGGGTCATAGGAGCCAGTAAGGGCCATTTACCCCCTATGTGTTAATTGATAAAGTAGCTGCTTTAATTTAACAACAACAATAGTTTTCACGGTGTTTAAATAGTTGGCACCACAATAACATAGTGCCAAAACCTCCATTCTCGTGAGCCAGGGGGTCACCCTTGCATGCTCATGGATGGTTGGGTGCCGGTACTCTGCATATTGCTGCATTGTCGTTCCTTTCCCCCATGGTGCAAGGTATGGATTGTTGGGTGCTTTTGCTGCCAAGGACCCCTGCCGCCGAATATATAAGCATGTTTTGATGGGATTGGACGCGTCATAAACATCTATCTACACGGTTCTGTCAACGCATGCCATCCCGTTATAATTAACCCCACAAGCATTGCAGCTCGCTTGCTTGCTACCGTGATCCCAACAAAGAGCCTTAAAGAGGCACTATGCATGACCAACACCCTTTCCCTTATTACCCTTCTCATCTGGTAGTCCATCCATAAACAAAGTGGAAACCACGCCGACATTGCAGCATGTCGTTTGCCAGGAGTCCACCTCACGCCCATTATGGCTTAGGTCATAATCAAATTTCCAAACAGCAATCAACCTTCCCGTTATGTGGACGCGGGAACTTGTTTCCACGTCCTAATCCCCCTCAAGCTTTGAGGAACATGCCCAAACAAAGCCTGACCCGCTGTGAAATCAGCACGAAACCTTGTCTGTTGTCACAGCGCTGCCTTCGCTTGATAGAATTGAGGCATAATGCTGATCAAGAAGATAAACAAAGGAGAATGTGCTGACATGAGGCCTTCTCTGTATTGCAGCCTGGAGCATATACACCACACAGAACAAGAGAACCCTGGGGAACAAAAAAAATGTAAGCAGGGTAAAGCAACCGCAAATAAACAGAGTGGCACACGGGCGACACACCAAACGAAGAGAACCTAGTCAGCAGCCGTAGCAAAACTATTTCCCGACTCAGAGCTGGCCATGGCAGGTCCCCTTCCTCCTCTTCGTCTCAGCGAAATGCTGCCGCAACACTCTGCAGCAGCACCACCGCGGTGCAGGCCCCGCCGCTTCCGGCGCTCACTCCACCAGGAAGCAGTGCAGTGCAACCTTGACGTATCAGGGAAAGAAAGCGAACGAGCGGGGATGAGGGCGCTTTATGGATATGGAAAACACATTGCTAAACGGCTAATGGCTGCGGCAGTGCGAAAGCTTCAACCTGGGATGAGCAGAGGGCTGGAAAGAAACGCTCATAGAGGGAAGTCGCATCGGGAATCGAATTGTCCCCCCTGGCTGCCTCCGCCGCAGTCAGAGAGACGCACCTCCAACGGTGATCCCAGGCATGGTTTTCTACCACACCCTTCTATTCTGTTCCCCCCCTCTGACGGCCGTCCAACACCAGCCAATCCACATGCGGTCAAACGCGCGCTTACCTGCCAATCCGAGTTCGTCTTATTGGCTGCTACGCACGTCAATGATATTTGCATGACATCACACTCTGCGTCACGACATCCTCCTCAGTCGCACTTATTTCCCGAACTCCATTTCACCCACCCCACCCCACCAAACCCCACCCACCGACGTACCCACCCCACCCATCCAGCACCTTGTGATTTACATCTGTTGTTTCTGATTTCATAGAGGTGACAACTCCACTTAACAAGCACTTCCTCGGCGGCCCGAACACGAGTCTGGTGACCTCCCCCTCCCTCAACATCACGCCTGCCTACTTTTCAGCGCCTCATATATCTCCGCGAACTGCTGTGGGCTGGTGGAGTAGTTGAGATCCGCCAGGGCCGCCGCCCGAACCGCCAGGTCATCTCGACATAGGCGCCTGGACGTTATGGTGGTGGAGTTAAGATCGGGACAATGCACGGAGTCAGGAACGCAACGAACCCACCAGGCAGGGTTTCACATCTGCCCAGAGGGCGGTGGAATATCCGAGAGAGCGACAGCGCAGCGGGAGTTGGTGGAGGCCCCATGGGTTCGGACGAAAACACGAAATCATCGCCGGAGCAGTGAGCGGGCCGGGCAGCATGCAATAGGGAACCACCCGCTGAACCCTTCTCAGGCACCGGCTGGCACCGGCTGCCTTCACTAAAAGCAACTAGGCCATCCATCATTATAATAGGTTATGGATGACCCCCAAGCGAGGTCAGGAATGTTTTGGATGTCCCTTTCCCCCCGGCGCCCCCTCACGTATGCCATTCCTTGCCGGTGGCCCATTTCATCTTCCGCCCCTCCTCCGGCGCCCCTTCCCTCCACTACGCCACTCCTGCATGTCCCTCCCTTGTGACCGCCACCCGCCACAACAGGCTTACAACTCTCCAAATACCACACGACCTGCTCCCCCATACGACCATGCGCCCTGAGCCCCTCTTGTTGTGTGTCAGATCCGTTATCAGCGCAATCTCCCCCCCCCTAACAAGCCTCAGCTGTGTGGCTCCATCAGTTCCCGCACCACACCGGCAACCCGACATCACCCCCTCGCAAACTCATTAGACGCTGTCCCAACCTCCAGTGCACCCGAGTTCACGGTCCAAATCCTCTTTTCCCCCTTCCATACCTCAGACGCCTTCACTTGCCATCTGGACCCGGACCCGGACCCGCCCCATTGATCCCGCGGGCTGCTCACCAGACATCCTCGATGCTCTCCACTAACTGGGCCACGCTGGCCCCTCCCGGCTGCACCGTCCCGCAGCCCTCGACGGAGGGTGCCTCGCCTAACAGCTTCCATACCTCCACCACTAGCCGCTCTTGGATCCGAACCAAACCCTCAAGCTCTCCGCTGTGAGGGCAGTGGGCATGATGACATGGGGGGTGACACGATTGCAGGGGGCAATGACCCCCGAAACACAAACCATGAATAGCGGAAGGCGTGCGAATAGGCGGAACCCCACGGTTGTGCGAGGGAGGGGAGGAATACGGTAGCATAACTATCGCCCAATAGGAAGAAGATATCAAAACTGCGATGGCGCTAAGTGAGTGAAAATGTCCGAAGGGTACTTTACGGGGAGGAAAGTCAAGTTGACATCGAGTGATACGATATACACACGCACGAATACGGTGAGATGTGTCAAGAGAGGAAGAGAAAGCGCCGAGCCGTTCAGCAGTGCCGTACTGAAGCGCTTGTGTTTGCCGTCCAGTTTGCAGTGTTGTGCGGCCGGGGTCGGGGCTTCAGGGTTTGGGGGGGATGAGGGCGAATGGCTTGGTGGTGCTTGGGAGCCAATTACATTCCACCCCATACTGCCTCTCGCTACACATCCCCTTCGCCACACAAAACATCTTTTACTCTAGGATTGCCCCTCCTGCCCCTCCTGTCCCTGACCTGCCCCTCCTGTCCCTGACCTGCCCCTCCTGTTAAACACGCTGTTTAAAACGCTGTTCTTACACACGCCCGGCACGGGTGCTTGTCGCTGCGCGTGGTTTATGGAGGCGAGGGATCGTTCCCGCTGCCCCCAACCCTGCCTCAGTGTACAGGACTCACAGATTGGATTGCAGCCGCCCAAACACTGCCTCAAGGGCGCGTATTTGCTTGGCTAGCACGAGCTGCTGCAGCTGCCTTGCCTGGCGCAGGGCAGCGAAGTTGCGCGCGTCCGACAACACCTGAAAGCAGGGATGGTGTAATGGGTAAAATATGGATTGGGGGTTCGGAAAATGATATTGAAGTTCGAACTATGACACAAGAAAACCCTGACCTTGAGAGAAGAATGAAAGGGTAAGGATAGGGAAGAGGGACAACCCCCATCACCAAGCCTTATCCTCTTTCCTCTTCTTCCTACCTCCCAATCCACGTGCCAACGAGTACCTTGCGTGTTTCCCGAAAGGGAGACTGCAAAGGGAGAAACTAAACGCATAAAGCGATTAGGAAGTGCCAAGAGCTCACCGGCAGGCGCTGTAAAATGTTGCCGGCGTTGGACAGTAGTTTTGACGCTGCTTCCTGCATGATTTATTGCTAAGTATTCAATTCTTATGACAGTACGCGCTTCTCCGCTCTACCTGTAAAGCCGACCACTTTTCGATGGAGTCGTTCGCACGTAGCACAGCAAGCTTAAATTTAGAAAAATCCATTAGAAGGCACAGCCTTCTGACAATTAATTAAATTAGTCATATTAAGTTACGTGCGCCGGTACCGGTAGGCATTAAGTAAGGTAGAAAGCAAACAGGATTGCTTGCGACGGCAGCAAAAAAATCAAACAACATAGGCTTCTTCTCGTGTTTTTCGGACGAAGTCTGTCCATCCACCTGATGCTTATGTTCAGCCTACCCGGGCTGCTGGGTAATTGCACTTTTCAACGAATTCGGCAGCAACAGAACTCGATAGAGCCGGCCGTTCGGACTCCGGCTCCGAGACTGCGCGCGTCCGATGATCCGAGCTATGAATCCGAGGCTCTGAACCTGCTCTGAACTTTAACCGGTGGACCGAAGATTTCTACGCGCGTATGATGTCGGTAGCCCAAAGGTCTCCCTGACTCCATAGGGCCCTTACCTATACCGGTATGGCGCCTTTACGGTTGTATACCAGTTTCCAGCTATGCCTGCCCTGCATGTACACTTAATGGATTCAATCTTCCCAACGGTACTAACTGCCCTGACCCTCAGGCATCAGTGCAGATCGACAGGCGGAAAATGCCGAATGCGATGCCACGGTGCCCGGCACAGGGAAGGGCCTGGTGCGGCTGGAGGCGCTATGGCTGGCCAGAGAGCAAACCCCTCGGCCCCCCCTGACTTCCTTACCTTTCCTTCCTTCGCAAAAGCTTGTGCACAGCCATATCATATTCTCGGCCAGACTATCTGGGCCAGGGTTCCGGATGCCGCTTAATCCGGGCGGCACTACCCTAACGACAATCACAACCGGTAAGCCGAGGAACACGCCGAGGAAGCGAGTGGAGAGAGGCCTTCTTACAGATTAAAAAAAGTTCAGATGGCATTGGGAAACCGCGGCCACTCGCCGATGTTCTGACAAAGATTTTATCTTATCTGCAAGCGAGGAAATCGCATGCCTTCTTACTCCCTTCTTCCGTCAATAAAATTCAGGGGAGATATAGTTTGTTAATACATATTAGCGCATAACTGCTGCTGACATAATAAAAAAAATCGTTTACGGTATGCTCTCATTTCTTAAAAAGCAGCTCTTAAATCATTCATCCCGGCTTTTCGTCATTTTGCTGGTCCAACTCCAGACGTACTCGAGGACCTGCCTGCGCTCAATCGTCCTCCATGCGGTCTCTCTCCTTTAGAGATCTCCCACTCCGGCCCCCCCCACTCCTCCTCGCCCCTTCCTTTCCCCGTCTTAAACTACACCCCCCTTCCTCCTCTTCCTCCTCTTCCTCCTCCTCCCCCTCCTCCTCCTCGCCCTCTACCTGGCCTCCTCCTGCCTCCCCTTCCTCTTCCTCCTGCCTCTCCTCGTCCTCCTCCAAATCAATCATCATCGACCGGGAGCCCTCAGTGAACGCCGCTGCAAGACCCCGGGGACCACTCACAAGAAGGGGAGGCAGCCAACCTCCCCCTGTGCCCCTGCCCTCGCCACCGGCTCCGCCTGCCGCCGGCGCTGCCCCCGGGGCGCGCCGCAGCCGACAACCCGGGACAGGCCATTGAACCACCGCACCCCTTGCCGCGCAGATCTGCAAGAACCGGAGGGCAACAAGATAACGGGAAACAAGGAACTTAAAAAGAACCTGTCGCACGTGAAACACCTAACACCTAGCACAAAGCACCTAGCGCGAAGTAAGTGCAGTTTGCAGTCGTGTAGTTTGCAGACAGCCGTAAAGCGCACTGCATCACACCGCACTGCACAGGGAAGAGGTTTCCGGTGCAGGACAAGAGGCGCAGATTAGAGTGAACGTGGCCATATCTCCAATGAATATGTGTATTTCACTCGTTGGTAACATCGACCGGATCCCATCGCCCACGAGACGTAGAACATACCCCCTACCATGGACTGCTGGTGCAGAGCACCCCCATTCAGCACGCAGCCCCGTTTACCTCCACTGCCCCCTTAACGGGTGTCAACCAACAGAAGCTCCCTCTCGTAGACTCCCGGGTCCCGTACCTGCGCCCTGTTTAATTTCTCCCCTCGCCCAAATGGCATTCCCGTCCCTACAGCATCTTCTTCCGCACCTGTGCTACACAAGACTGGTGCGTCAACGACGACGACGATGGCGGCGGCAGCGGCGCCACGCAGGACACGGTCGTCACGGGTTCGGCATCGTTTCCACCACCGCCGATATCGCTGACATCGCTCATTCGGAGGCTCTCCGTTGGGACCAGCGCAAGAAGGGCCCCCCCATCAGCACCAGGGCCGTGGCCGTCGGCGGCGGTGCTGCCGCCAGAACCGTCAGCGACCTGTGGGTTGGCCGTCGGCCCCAGCAGTAGCGCCAGTTGCGCCGAGCGGTAGTACGACATCCCGAGCACCCTCAAGCCGCGGGGTAGTTCCAGGAGGCATGCTCGTGCCTGCAAGGGGGGAAGTGGCCGGCAGAAAGCCTTCTACCGGATGGCTTGTCCGGCTGGCAACGGGCGCATCAGTAGCAGCTACATACGAGCCAGTCGTGCACAAGACATAGACGCATTTCTCTGTGCCGTGACGCGCGATATAATAATGCTTGTTCCTCACCATCCTGGCATTCGGTGTTGCAACCCCGTTGCTGGAGGCCCACACCGTCCCGCGCCCTGGTCAGTTTCGAGTTAACAATGCTCCGAGACCATGAAGTTACATGGTGCTGTCATGGTTCTGTTCCCCTAGCCTCCCCATCGCCTCGTAACTCCTGTAACCTCGCCTACCGCCTTCTAACCTACCATCACCTACGCTCTCACACCCTCCCACAAGGACCCACTCGGCCGACCACCACCACCACCATCACCACCACCACCACCACTGCCAGACCGAAACACAGAGCAGTGTGTGACAAGTAGGTTCAGGCCGCGCCACAAATGGAAGGGTGAAAGCCCCTTTGTTTCCTTAGGTGGCCTCCAAGCCCCAACCCCCAACCACCGAGCCCCAGCTCTCAGCCAAATTAATCCCTGTTCTCCTTAACGTGTGTTTTAAGCCCCCCTTCCCAACCTCCCGCTGCTGAGACCCCCTTCCGCGCGCCTTCCCTTCTCGAAGATTCTCATCAGCCTACAAGTTACAGCCCTCCTCCCACGAGCTCTTGTCGGCTTCCCTCGCCTTCCCACCTGCGGGCGGCTCTGCAGCGGCCTTAGCGCCACCTGCATCAGCAGCAGCATGTCTCGGTCCTTGTTCCCCAGGGGAATAGGAAGGGCCGCTGCGGGCAGCACACAGGCTAGCAGAGCAGGTTTGCCCACCGGGGGCTCTGTGCGGATCTGGGGCAGCTGAAGGCTGCAGCGGCGGCCGCACTCGCCGTCGCGGTCGCCACAGCTGGGCCCTCCATACGGAAGCCAGCGCTGCGGCGCAGGTGCTGGGAGCAGTGGTATCTGTTGGGCATGGCCGGGCGTCATGGGAAGCGAAGTTGGCGTCGACGAGGGAGAGGGAGAGGGAGAGGGAGAGGGAGAGGGAGAGGGAGAGGGAGAGGGAGAGGGAGAGGGAGAGGGAGAGGGAGAGGGAGAGGGAGAGGGAGAGGGAGAGGGAGAGGGAGAGGGAGAGGGAGAGGGAGAGGGAGAGGGAGAGGGAGAGGGAGCGAACTGGACCAGAGTGAGGTGGAGCAGAGGAACAAGCGCGCGGCATACGAATGAGTGTTAACCACTTGCGCTTGGGAAGTTGCGCTGGGGCGAAGGCTACAACGAAGAGAAGAGGAAGCAGGGGTGGGGACCGTGGAGAAATGCGAACCGGAATTCATGGCTTAAGGGTGTGAGTGAGGGTGTTTCTCGCATGTTACCAGGATGATGTGCAATGCAACTCGGTATATGTTTTCTGGTTCTCCAACGATCTTGTGGCCCGGTGCGCGATTGTCGCGAGTTATGAACGATTTGCTTACTTAGAAGAGAATTTATCGGATCAGCGATTAGGACGGTAAGGACGGGACGGGACGCAAAGCACGACTGGCGAACGAAGCAACGAAGTCTCGAAAGAGCCATGCAAGACCCAAGACACATCGGCGTGATATCTCTTTGTGCCTTTAGCCTCCCCTCCTCCCAGGATTCGTTTTATTCGACTTCTCCTCTTCCCCCGGACACAACCCAACTGATACACCCCTCAACAAATCGGATCGTTAAATCATAAAATAATTGGATGAGTACGAATAAAAATAAATAATTAAGACATATCTCCCCCATGTGTTTAATTGTTCTGATTCGCTCACCCTGGTCAACAACTGCACCGACGGCGACACGTCCTTCTGCAGTCCCCCAAATGCCCTCCGACACAGCTCCACAAGCCAACCCAGCTGCCGCTGCAGGGGCTTGTCCGGCCAGCTGCTGCCGCCACTGCCACCCTCGCCGACCCCGGCGCTGCTGCCACCGCTGGTGCCCCGGCTCGGGCCGGCAGCGGCGGAGCCACCGTCTGACGGCGAAAGGTCACCCGCCTCCACCGCCCCTGGTTCTTCCGGCGGCGGCATCGGGAAAGCAGCTTCCTGGAGCGCCCTGAGGTGCGGCAGCAGGTCGGGCGGGAAGGTGAGGGAACCCACGGGAAGGCCTAGCGTGGACTGGGAGGCGTCCAGGTCCCTGGCGACTGCGTCTGCAGATAGCTGGCCACCCTCCTCCAGGAACGCCAATAAGGTTGGAAGGCATATGGGCGCGTCGGCGAGCGAGCCAGCACCAGGCAGGGGGCCCCCAGGCAGCGGACCTTCGGCGCTGGGAGGGCGAGTCTCCTCCAGAGACTGGCGGGGACCAGGAAGTGGGGGGAAGGGGCACAGGCGTGGGAGGAGAAGACAGGCGAGGGGGGGGAAGGGGGAAGACGGGGGAGGGGGGAGACGAACATCGAAACGCTAGTGATAACGCTGGGGAGGGGGGAAGAGGCAGGCTGCTAGGTAAATGTGGAAAGCCCTTGAGGAATGCGGTGGGGAAGAAGGCACGGAAAACAGTTGATGCAACAACAATATGTGGTTTGATACAAACGATCATCGGTATTTAAGATGAGTTCAGTGGTATATATAATCGATACTTTGAACCATTTTCCTGCCGACATGGACGCTTCCCTTGTTGCACCGGTCCTGGTGCTGGTGCTGGTGCTGGTGCTGGCCACCCAGCCTTTGGGCCTTCACCCCCTCCTCACATGCAGGGTCTTCAGCAACCAGGTGAAGAACACCCGGTACTGGCAGCCCACCCGTGTGACCAGCTGCCGGAGAGACTCGACTTGGATAAGCGCCTTCACGGCCTCCACCTCCGCAACGGCCACTGCGCGCTCCTTAAGTGTGGTGATAGGTCGTGATGGTCGTGGGGTTGGTCGCGTGAGTCATGGTGTTCATGGCGTGGCGGGATGCAGAAGGAGCAATGATGCGGGCAAGGGAGGTGCGGTCGACATCACGAGAGCGTGCCGGAACATCGTCCAGGCATGAGCAGTGCGGGCATAAATTTTCCTGTTATAACAAATTTTCTATTTTAATATTTTTCCTGTTATAACAGTTTTTTATTTTAACATTTTTCCTGTTAATAGCTTTCCGTCGCCCGGAAGGAAATCGAAGCCACTTACATCCCCGTGTGATCCTCACACTTTTATTTGCCAGCCCAATCCCGCGGGCCTTCCTTAACTAGAAATGAACCAACCACCACCTCTAAATATCATTATTATGACACACTCAGAAGAGCCGCAGACACAGAGGAGTCCGTCCGCCTGGACTCCCCCCCCACCGAAATTTGTTTTTGTTTGAGCATCTTTCCTATACATTCTACATAAGGCCCCCGGGCCCCGCTCACCTGCAACCCCAGCGTCTGTATGATACTGGCTGTTCGGGCCCTGCCCCGCAGCTCCCCCATCACAAACACCACCAACTGAAGGGCAGGCAGCACCCCGTCCAGTAGCAGTGAGGAAACCTGCACGCGGCAATGAGTGGTCCATGAAGGAGAGCGACTTCGACTCTCTCACTCTCTCTTACTCTCTCTCTCTCACTCTCCCCCCGGCAACCTTACCTCCCGCACGGCCAGGTCTACAGTCTTCGCCAGCCTCCGCAGACCCGCCTCTGTGAGGGACCCCGTCAGGAAGGAATGCAGCGGGGCGCTCACGTGGCCTGCAGGAAGCAAAAAGGGAGGTTACAGAAGGTTCTAGAAGCTCACAGGATTTCGGAGCTCGAGAGACTTCTTCCTCTGCCTTTTGGGCCCTCTGCGGGTCCGGGACCTGACTTCGACCCAGAACACCGACTCAGCGCTACCGGCTGCGGCTGCGGCAGTGGCTATGGCTGTGGCGCAGTCATTATGCACAAACCTTTCTCTCCTCCCCCGTCTCCCTAGATCTCCGTCTCTCTAAGATCTGGTACAACCGGCCTGGCGGCCTGAATATAAAAATGTTAACAAAGTTTCGCAGTCACTCGATTTTCCCTTCCGCCACCCACCTGACGCAAGCATGCAAGTGAGCTCCCCAAGCGCATCATCTGGGTCGTGACCGTGACTCGCCAGGGCCTGGGTGAGTGGGAGGTGTGTCGGGGTGATGGAGGCATCAAAACCCTAAAACCCTGACCCAGGCTGACATCATCACTGCGACGGCAGCTGCGACTCGTTATGGGGCGTTAGGATGTCTGGATGAGGCTGACTAGCGCCCTGCGCTTTAAGCTCACAGACCCCTTCTGTTTGTTCACTAATGTTAATTACCATTAGCTTCGCTGGCCTACTGAAACGCCTGAATCGCCCCCACCGCGTTCCCTTAGGAATTCGGGGTAAAAGTCGTCGGGTTAGATCGACTCACTGAGACGCCGCCATAGAGGCGCTCAGCCCAGCGCACTGGGAGTGAACCGGGGTAATTGAGCCTATTCATTAGAGTATTTGAACATGCCGCAAAGCTATGCATGCAAACACACACACGCACAGACCTCCCGTAACTGCTCGTCCATTCGTTTTCCCAGCTCCGCCGCCGCGCCCTTCCACGCACGTGCCGCTGCCACCAGCGCTGCCGCCGCTGCCTCCAGCCGCCCCGCTACCAGGCCACCCAGCAGTGAAAGCTCCAAAATTTCTTCTTGACAGCTGCCCAGCTTCCCACAGCCGTACACACTCAGAACCGCGGCCGCTATACCTGCGCCGCCGCCGCCGCCGCCGCTGCTGCTGCTTCTTATACCCCTGCCACTTTCCGTTGCCTCTGCTGCTGCGGCAGGCTCCGAAACCACCAATAAGAAGTTCAGGTCACGGGAAAGGAGCGCTTGGAGCGTCCCGGGCAACTCACCCCGGGCTACCAAGTGGCCGCTGGCCGCCGCTGCTGTCGCTGACCTCAGCTCGCGTGCTCCTTCCCTGTGGTGAACGTCCCTCACATCGTTCGCCCTGGGCGGTAGGGACGCAACCATCACTTCCCCGCAGGCAAAGATGGACACGCCGCCACCTGTATCTGAGGTAACAAGAACGTCCAGTGAGTCGGGCGGCGGCGGCCATTCAAGGAGCGCGGCAGCCCCAACGCCTCCGCCAGCGCCTCCGCCAGCGGCCCCTGCAGCACCCCCGGCGGCACCGCCGCACCGCCACCCCGCTGCCGCAGCTGCCGTCCCGGACCCCACTCCTTGTTCCCTGCCCGGTGGCGGCGCAGGAAAGAACCGAGTGTGTCGGTAGCGGTAAGCGAGGTGGATTGCGGGCGTGGCGGTGGCCGGGTTGGGTGCCAGGCCCTGCACCCAGCTTAGGTGGCAGATGGGGGTTGCCAAAGGCGCTCGGAGGGTGCGAAACAACTCGCAAGCCTCCACGTTATAAAGAGAGACCGCCCCGTGGTGGTGTCCCGTAGCAAGGACCTTGCCTGGGGTTAAGGAATGAGGTTGCACGGGGAGGGGCCCTGGCGTACTTTCCGGGTTGTATCTCGTTAAAAACCCTGCTTGAGCCAGACACACAGGCCTTCCTCATCTTGGGTATGAGCGGGAGGAAGCTATCGGGATGTTGGAGTAACGGGGCTCAGGGGGGACGTGAAGATGAGAAGAGGGCATGAGAGAAGAGGAGATAGCATGAGAGGAGAGAGCATGAGAGGAGAGGAGGGGAGAGGAGGGAAGGGGAAAGGAGAGGAGGGAAGGGGAAAGGAGAGGAGGGAAGGGGAAAGGAGAGGGGAAAAGTGGTGAGGTAGAAGGTGGAGTGCCAGTCGCTTTAAGGGTTGCTCCCAAAGAGCAACATCATCACCAGTAAAACCCTAAAAAGGCAGTCCCGGGCATGGAAGACGGGGACCATTGCTCACGAGGAGTTCTGGAGACTTGCTATCGCATTCGTTGCTGCTGGAGAGAGAGGCGCGACCGGTTAAGGGTCATAGGGGCTCTCACCGTCCGGCCGCCAGCACAGTGCCGTGATAGGGGTGTCCGGGCAGGCCACCCACAGCTTCTGCCACTCCAGCCGGTGCACCCCTAACTGGCCATCATCACTGACAAGTGCCAATAGATCCATGGTCGGGCACCAGCATCCGAGAAGGACCTGGGTTGTAAGGGTGTACGCGTCAGTACTGTACTAGGGGACGATGAGGGCGATCTGGGGCTTGAATTGAGCAGTTTCAATAATACGTGGTTGAACTTAAGGGTGGGGACCCGCCTACCTGCTGGCTTAAAGCATTTTCGTAGAGGACCGTGAAGGCGTTGGGGTTGGAATGCGCGCCAACATCCGAATCGTCGGATGCAGACCCGGATGACATGGCCGCGTGCATGGTTTCAGAAGCTTTAATTTCACATGTATTCATGAATGGTAACTTGATACCCCAAGCATTTTAGATACACCAGGCGAAATGGGCGGGAATCCGAACAAGGATCAGAAAGACCGAAAGGCCATTGATTTTTCCCTTTGCACATTGACTGAGGAGAATCCGTAGATAGACATGGCAAGATTGCTCCCGATGGCTTGTGAGTTATTATGGGCAGTGCTGGTTTGTCGAATCTCTCCGTGTTGCTCTATGGGTATGTCATATGCCACACTTGATAATTACGTGAGTATGTGTATTACATTAAGTTTTCCATATCCAGATGTCCTCTAACTGCTCGCAAGGTACGGTATACGCCTTGCATATAATCGCCCAATCCGCATTTCATAGCATAGAAGGCGCTAAAAGCTCCGTAACCCATTCATGTTCGGGCCTTGGTATCACTTATATATAAGAATTGGGAACTCGCCGTGCCATCTAGCATCAAGTGTCAAGGTAGCTCGACCCCTTGCAAAAGAATATAGCACGATGTCCGACTTCTATAAGGACATCGTTGCCTCCACTGGCATCTACAAATTCTACCTGGATGGACAATGGCGGGAAAGCACGTCGGGCAAGGCTGTGAGCATCACGAATCCCTCGACGAGGCAGACATGCTTTCAAGTTCAAGGTGGGCATGGGATTTGCAGCACTTTGCAGCAAGGTCTATGCAGCCATTTACTTGGAGGAATTGATCGCCTTGATGGGTGGCAGGTGGATATGGCAGGCGTTATTTCAGGGTGGGCGCTGAGCAGTGCAAGTGGCCACATGCTTAGATTGTCTTACGCTACATTTGCACCTGTCAGGAAATTAGGAGTTATGCTAGGTTTCAGGCTTCTTACCCTTGTAAAGGGTTTTGCGGGCGCGATCTTTTGAGGAACCAGAGTTGTTGGCCTCTGCATTGATTTTCAATAGGCTATTAGTATTGCGGTATGATTCCTTCCTCGCATGCTGCTTCCTGCGAAAACTGCCTGTGATTTGGATCGAGTCGCTCTTGTTTGGTGTTTGCCTGCAGCCTGCACGCAAGATGAAGTCAACAAGATGTTTGACACCGCTAAGGTTGCCCAGAAGGCTTGGGCTAAAACACCGCTCTGGAAGCGTGCGGAGTGTTTGCACAAAGTGGCGGCGCTTATGCGGCAGCACGCACAACCCATCGCCGACTGTTTAGTGAAGGAGGTGCGTCTTGGAAGGGGCGAAGACAGTCAGCCTCGGGCTGATGAGGGAAGCTTTCCCCCTCCCGGATCCACCAGCCCCTCATTCATCGTCCAGCACCTTAACCAATTTCTGTCCCCGCGACAAGCTGGATTGTTAACTCTTTCCCCAGTGTCTGTTATCAACTTATGGTTCTCTTTCCCATCCCTTGATGCTGGCAGGTGGCTAAGCCCGCAAAGGACAGCCTGACGGAAGTCATCCGTTCCGCTGATTTGATTGACTACACGGCGGAGGAGGGGCTCCGGTATTTGGGCGAAGGACAGCTGCTCAACTCGGACTCTTTCCCCGGAAACCCTAGGAACAAGCTGTGTTTGGTATCCAAGGTACGTTGGAACGACCGCAGGACATTATTAGGTTCAGGTGCATGTGTTCTTTGAAGCGCCAGCGGGCGGCCTAGATTATCCGTAAATGTGCGTCCGGAGAATAGGGTACAAGGCCGGCTTGGCCCAAGCTTTGTGGATCAAAGGGAATTAAGTCGAATGGAATGTGAAGCAAACGTATACCAGTCCAGAGATGGGAGGGGGGGGAGGGCCAAGTGGAGGCAGGGGCAGCCCTGCAGCTGCCATACGGATAGTCAACGATAGTGGGCGCAGGTTGGAAGGATGAAGCGTCACTTAGGGGAAAGGGCGTAAGGGATTTGCAGTAGGGCTGAATGGATAAGGTTAAGGGTTGGGTGTTGGAGAGATCACTCGGTGCTAAGCCGACGCGTGTGGGGTCTCAAGGTGCCGCCTGCCAGCAACCTGGGCTCGCGATGTGGGTCTGGCTCCGTTTGCTCTGTCGACTGGCCGCTAGGGACGCACCATACTTGGCGGTAAAGAGCGTCTAGGTGGGACGGGTTGAACATCTCTTGGTCGGTAGTTGCTGTGCATTTTGAGGCATGTGGATTTGCTGTAATACTTTTCTAAACGTTCTGGTGGCGTTCAGTCGTCACCTTCGTTGCGGCCAAGGCGCCTACAATTGATTCCTTCCCTATCGCAGAAACACTCCTCTCTTTCCACCAACTTGTATCCTATATACCCCTCGCTCGCTGGTCCTCTCCTGCTATTCCTTGTCCGTTGCTGTCCTACCCTCCAGGTGCCGCTGGGAGTTGTCCTGGCCATCCCGCCCTTCAATTACCCCGTCAACCTAGCAGTGTCAAAGCTGGCCCCTGCGCTTATGGCGGGTAACGCGGTAGTCCTCAAGCCGCCGACTCAAGGCGCTGTGGCGGGCATCCACATGTTGCAGTGCTTTCACGCCGCAGGGCTGCCGGCGGGTTTGCTCAGCCTGGCAACCGGCCGGGGGTCGGAGATCGGCGATTTCCTGACGATGCACCCCGGGGTCAATTGCATCTCCTTCACAGGGGGTGACACGGGTGGGTGGGTCCGGACTGGCGGGAGGTCTGTCATGGATGGTACTGGCGAGTGAGACGAATCTGAAGTAGGCGGAGGGGCCAGTGGGAGGGGATCACGGGGGGCTTATCTCTCAGGTTGGTCGCAGTGGTGGCATGCTGGAATGTGGACATGAATCTCCGGTCGTCACTGTCCCCTGCTAGAATATTAACTTCGTTGCACGCTTGCCTTCGCGAAACGGACCTTATCGACCACATGGCCTCCCAACACGAGGTTCTTGCCTAAATCGCTTCGTGCTGTTTCCAAGCCACCTAAGCACCGTGATACGTTCTCCATGACAGGGATCTCCATCAGCAAGAAGGCCGGTATGGTCCCGCTGCAGATGGAGCTGGGCGGAAAGGACGTGTGTATCGTGTGTGCTGACGCTGACCTGACATTGGCTGCCAAACACATAATCAAGGGCGGCTTTAGCTACAGCGGTCAGCGCTGCACCGCTGTAAAGCTGGTGCTTGTGGCAGAGTCCGTGGCGGATGCGCTTGTGGGCGAAGTGGCCGAGGGCGTGAAGAAGCTGAGCGTGGGAATGCCAGAGAATGACTGCGACATCACGCCGGTGGTGTCTGAGAGCAGCGCCAATTTCATCGAAGGGCTCATCATGGACGCCAAGGAGAAGGGTGAGAGGGGGTTGCTGAGGTTTGACATTGTGAAGGTGGGCGAAGGTAATGCAAGGAGAATGATGAAAAGTTGCGTCACTCAAGGAACGCCAGCCGTCTCAACGTCTGGGAGGGACAGTGCGGTGATGGTGGAAATGGTGCAGCAGGGAACGGGTCACGGCTCAAACGGGGCGGGAGTAAAAGGAAAAGGCGCGCATACATCGCCGTAATTAATGACTCTTTACCACGGGGCCACAGTTCGTCTCATACTTCAAGCAGCAACGCAGTGAACAGCTCACTCGATCGAAAGCCTCCACCTACTATTGCACTGGCCACAGCATGGGTTTCCTGCTTCGTGCCATCCATATGTTGCGGATTTGCGCGATATTGTCTCCACCACCTCGTCATTATTTACTCACACATCCCAGGCGCCGTCTTTGTAACGGGCGACTACAAGCGCGAGGGCAACTTGATTTGGCCGGTGCTGCTGGACAAGGTGACCCGGGATATGAGGTTGGCCTGGGAGGAGCCCTTTGGCCCTGTGCTGCCCATCATTAGAGTGTCCTCGCCTGAGGAGGCCGTGGCGCACTGCAACGCGTCGAAGTACGGACTGCAAGGCTGTGTGTTCACGAAGGACATCAACGCTGCGATCGCAATCAGCGACGCCATGGAGACGGGGACCGTGCAGGTAGGGGCGTGGGGGGACCGGAGGCAGGAGAAAGCGTTAAGCTGAGGGCATTCTTTATTGGCAGCCGGAGATGATTCTTCTCCTGCGTGAGCTGTTCATTTACATCAGCCAACATGACATTTCTTGCGGCGGGTGAACCCCGGCCAGGATGGACCAGCATGGACTTAACCGGATATGCAGGTTGTTGGATTCTGTTTCAGAGGGGGAAAGATGCTTTGGTTAAAACCACTGGTACCTCCTATCTGTCTGTAGATACTGCAGCTGTGGACGTCTTGTCTTATGTGTGGATATTGTGTATGTTAATGGCCCCCCTCCCACCGTGCACATATCCGCGTTGTTGGTGTTGACCTGGTGTGAGAGACGTTGCATGCCGGCATGTGATGAAGTGAATGTAATCATCATTCCATTCTTATTTGGATTAACCATTCATCATTCATCACCATCATTAATATTTAGTCGCACCGACAGGGACAGCGCATGCCTCGACGCGACCCTCCTCTCCTCCCCGAGGAGAAACACACGCGCCTTCGCCTGCCTTGTTCCTCGAAGGGCCCCACCCGCTGCCACTCCGCGCAGGTCAACTCGGCTCCAGCTCGTGGTCCCGACCACTTCCCTTTCCAGGGCTTCAGAGATTCTGGCATCGGCAGCCAGGGTATCCGGAACTCCCTTTCCATGATGGTCAAGACCAAGTCCACCGTTATTAACTTGGAAAAGGAATCGTACACATTGGGCTGAGATGAAGCACCTAAGATGTGCATTTAGTTTGCATAAGCGTACATTTTGGAATCATCTTGAGAGGCGATTTGACGCGAGGATGACGACTGGCCCTGTCTTGTGCGGTGAGGGGCTTTTCGAGGGCTGCTACCGCTTCGCCGCTGTCGTGTCCATGGATACACATCTATGGGTTTTGGAGGACAAGGGAACCGGAAAGGTTACCAGGGCGATATGAGGTACAGGGGTTATGCGCAGCGGGGGCTTGTTCCACAGCGCCGATGGTTGGCCCGATGGTCGCCATGGCAGGTCGCTTCTCGCCCGGAGTTTTGGATGGATGCGAAAATGCAGGGCAAGGCCGAGACTGTTATTAGAGAGGCAGGAAGGGACAGTGAAGTGCTGCGGTTGTGACACTGCTGCGGCACATTTGTGGCCGTGATCGCCCTACTTCGTGAGCGAGCGGCAGTGTTTTCGTCTTCCTTTTTGGTGACTGGAAAATGAGCATTACTGAAGGTAAAGAGAGGAGCGAAGCGAGGCGGCGGTGGCAGTGCTGTCCGTAGCGAAGAACGAGCGTACATGTGCACATGCATGCTTCACAAGTTGAGGGGTTTGTGTGTTGGCGGGTTTGACGGCCTTGTCACTTATTGAATGGTTTGTTCACATCCGGTAACAGCAGGTGGTCTGCAGCCGCTTGCTAGCCCATGGAAATATAGGTGACGGGGGGAAAGGGCTCTGACGTTTGTGGGTTCTGCTTGAGGCGCTGATGTGTTCTGGCAAGGTTATCGCGTGATGGGGTGATTAATGATGCACCGTTCCTAACGAAAGCGACAGCTTTGACAGCGTCTTCTAGACCAGCTCATGGGGCTGCGATTGCCAGGCTGAGACTCGGGAGCCAGGCGGGGCGGAGGGTATTCAACGGATGGTTTGTGGCTTTCGGTGCCACTGAGTGCTTGCCATGCTGTATCTACAGGCTGCAGAATGAATATGAACATGATTTACAACGCAAACAAACCTATACTTTCAATCCTTGAGAGGCATTCCTGGAAGAGGGGCTACCAGTTATAGAGATCTGCCCATAGATAACCTAGCTTGCGGTCCCAGGATCAGCACTGGCTGTCGCGCAGCGCCCATTCCGTACGGACAAGCAGCATTGACAGCGCGATGCGTTCGTCGAGTGCAGCTTCCTTAGCAGCGCCGGTGACCTTCAAGGATGGTGGGTTGCTTGCCGCGCACATAATGGCAGGTTTTCCAGGTTGGCGGTGAAGCGGATCCCGACGTAGTTGCATTGGGTTGTAACCGCGAGCGATGGGCTCCTGCCAACAGCTTTCAAGGTGCCCCAAGAGTTGTGGCACAGAGCCCCTTGGTGCATCACGTCAGGCCTATAAGAATAATCAAGCAAGCGACGGTGACCAGTTCTATGTAACACATAATGTGGCGGTGCATAAACTCGAAAGGAGATTGCAATTTTGCAACAGAATCGTGCAAGCGTGGACCCTGTCGTACTTTGTGGGTGGGCACTAGCCCGTTGATGGTTGCAAATAAGTTACCTCCCGTTCATGACCGGCGTCTGCAGCAATAAGATAAATTTGTATTATTTCTCCAGTAAGCTCACTTAATTCAACAATGTGCAAAAACTTTTTCGCTTTTAACTTTTGACTGCAGGGACTGACTATTATATCACTCCCATATTACATATGTTAACTTTGAATGGATGAGGCAGATACCTAAAATGAATTGGAATACTGACATTAATACTTTCTAGTCACTTCATCAATACACTCACAGCGGACAGGCGTATCTAGGCGTGTCAATTTTATTGAAGGTTTTAAAGGAAGCATAAAGCGCTATTTGTCTCTTGGGTTACACGTGCTTTCACTGAACAGCTATTTGATGTGTGGAAATGACCAAGACTATAGGACGACGCGTTGTAGACATTGGCCAGAAAGCACGAGGCCGGATGGCGTTGCGCTACGAGCTGGAGGTTATACCATATCTTTGCGGTACGACCTGGAAGCCTCTTCCCCTGCATGTTCCCTTCGCTGCCGCTAAGACAGTAACCCCGCAGGCGACCTACCAAATGATGCGACACACTGCTCATTTGCATGGGAGCGCGGATCTAAGCTCTTTGTAACTGAGGCGGAGCCTGTCAACCCGAATACTCACGCGGTCTTCTGGAAGCAATACCTCCGTCAGGTTTGTGGGAGGTGGTGATATTTGGCGGGGTTTATCGCGGTGCCTGTGGATAAAAGACTACGAAGGGTCATCTGCAGAGCTTTTGCTTACGTACTTCTGGGTGCGGGCCACAAAGGCCAACATGGACATCTGCTAAGACTGCTGATATGCCACAGCCCGCCTGCCAGCGCCCCCGCTACAATGGGCGCAGAGAAATCCCCCCCCCCCATTTCTCCCCATCCTGCTCTCAGACGGCAACTATGTACAAGGACCATACAGAGCTTCTTCCGAAGGAGTACACCTTCAAAGTGCAGGTACGGCATGAAGGGTTGACCGAGTCCTTGCGGTGACGGAGATCCGCATGTGACCGGAGGGAGCGAGGAGTTTGTGCTGACTGGCCCCTTATGAGCATCATCCAATGAGCACGCCGATTACTGTTGCAACCTACGGCTGAGTTGCTCTCACGCCACGTCACCACAACCGCTCCCCGTCGCCACTGTCACAGTCCGTAAAGCCCGGCTCCAAGCCGGGGGAGGAGAAACGTAAGACAGTGGGCAAGGTGCACGTCAACCTGGCCCAGTTCTGCTGTGAGGCTCTGGATGCGCAACCACAGGAGGTGCTCTTGCATCTAAAGTGAGGACTCGAAAAGGGCATGGCTGCGTTTCATCAAATAGCGGGGACCGATGAGGGCCTTATGTGGGTGATTAGGAGTCATGGAGTCTAACACCGTAAAGGCTGAAGTCCCAGGGCTAAGATCTGGGAAGGATGCCATCATCATCCCCAGAAGTGCCGCAAGCCAGACCGGCCGACAGCGCCGTTGCATGGGTGTGTGGGCGGGGTAAGGAGCTGCCCCCGCAGCTTGGCGCGGGGCGGGAAGACAGGGAGTGTGGGAGAGGAACATGGAATGTGATGGATGTCATTGGACCCAGTCCGCTGGTTCAAAGATGTCAATATAGTATGTTATTCAACTGGCGGCGCCTCAGTACCCTAATATTCGATGCAAATATATCGCATATCAAACGAATGAGATGAGTGAGAATGAGATGCACTTTTACATATCTGCACTGTGCAGTACAAACCGTTAGCTATTTTCGCACTGTGCAGCACTATTTGCGCTGGTCGGTACCTCAGCGCCTACAATTGGAATAAACCCGCTATCTCACGGATAACTATTCCTGGACGGATGGCAGGGGGATGGGACGACAACGATGTAGGGACCTAAGGCCAAATCCTGGGTTGTGGGTCTCTCTCATTGTGGGCCACCTTTGCGGTCCAGACTGCTAGGGTCTCTTGCCCCGGACGCAAAAGCACAATTGCTAAAGCTACTCTAGCGCCGCCGCTATGTTACAAATGACCAATAAACGGCTGAAAACATCGCTGTACTTGCGAAAGGCTGAACTAGGCCGTGTGTTTACACAGTGGTTGTTCCCTTCCCCGCAGTGCCGGTATGCGGTGCAATCTCTAGAAATGCTTATCTTACCGGCGACATAACCTCAATGCATGTATGTCAATTACGTTGACATTGTTGAGATTCACCATCTTACGCATCGGTGTCGTCGATATCCGACCGCCCTGCCCTTCCCCTCCTCATGCCGACTTTGTCCCCTCCTATTGCATCATGCTTGCCAGATTAACTTATCTCATACGTAATGTTCTTGGGTGCACCTCCTCATGATAACGGATCGATTCTCCTGACACCTCCGTACGTTCCTCACTCGGCGCCGTGCCCCGCGTCTTCGTACCTCACCTATCCATCCGTCCATCCATCAGGCCCTGCGGCAAGCTTAAGGTATCTATCAAGGCCACCTGGCTTCGGACCGCAACCGTAGATTCAGATGCACTGACGGAGGTGACAGCGCCGTCCATGTATGCGGACAGCCAGTATGATGAGGGGAACGACGAGCAGTATGAGGAAGAACAGGTAGGTGTATCGACAAACCGAAAGGCTGAGGTCCTTAAATGCACCTTGGCATGGAAGTCTGTGTATGCGCGAGCGATTAAGATAAGTTTGCGTCCATTGGCCAGTCGGTCCTACCCATGTCGTGAGCCTAGCCTAGCCATGTCGTGAGTGCAGTTGCCACTGGCCGCCGCTGCGTTTCCAACGCCACCGGAGTAAGCTGCATTCCCCTTCGCGTCACAGGATTTGTCAGGCTTTGACCCGGAGACGGGTGAACCGTTGCCGCATCAACGCAGCCGCCGGGGTGGTGCCGCGAGCACAAGTGGCGGCGGCGGCGTGGAGGAGTGCGATGAATACGGCAACCCTATCCCTCCACGAAAGGGAAAGAAGCACCGGCGTAAACGACGGACGCGAACACACGACGATGACGGTATCCCAGAGGTGAGCTTGTGGCGTGTGTGGCTGTGGCTGTTGCTGAAAGGTAGACCACAAGTCCACGACACCGGTTAGTAAGATGATAGTCCTGTGGGGCCCCAACACCGCAATAAAATACCGCTGGCCGAACCGCTATGTCGGCCACCACGTTCGCGCTGAAGGATCCTGGGGTGTGCTTTCCGTGAAAATGTACGATGCACGCAGCACGGCAAAACGACTTCTTAAAAGCAGTTTGCGAGTCCTTAGCGTGAGGATGCCTCGTCTGCCTCCCTTTGTGCCATGCAAAGCTACACAACGCAACGTAATGCTGAATCCAAAATGGCTGTGGATTCTCCGGCATCCTGGCAGGACGCGGAGCCCACGTACAGGACGCAAGGTGACGAGGAGGGGGCGCAGGAGTACGGAGATCCTGGGGGAGGCGAGGAGGAGGGCGACTATGGGGTCAGCAGCAGCCGGGGAGGTGACGGTGCCGAGGGAGGCGGCGGCCGACGCGGCAGGGCCGGCTCACGAGCGTCCAAGGTGATGAAGGGGGTCTGCCTGGATGTTCACGATTGTTCAAGGAAATTGGGGCATCGAACGTGTGCACCAGCATGCAGCTTGTACACAGCCTTGTACGGATCTGTCAGACAGTTTGGCGCCAGCCAGGCCCGAGTGCATGTTTTCCCCGGGAATTATTCCGGCGATTACTGCGCTGTGTATTTGCGGAGGTCTTATTGGACCTTTTATCAAATGGAAAGGGCCGAAAGTTGAGGGCTTTAAGCCGTACCTGTTGAGAGCTGTATCACTGAAACACGGGGGCGCTTCAAAGCATCGTACTCTACCGGATTGTCACGTGGCAACGAGCACCTGGTGCTTCATCCTCCTTTCCTCCCGTGTCTTTCCCGCTCACCCTTAACTCTACGGCCGGGTTGACTGATGCTTTAGTGCCGTAAAATTGTGCTGCTGATGCTGATGCTGGTGCTGATGCTGATGCTGATGCTGATGCTGCAGGGCGAGGGTCGGCCCAAGTTGCAAGTGTATGGTGCACGGCCCAACGGGGATAACTCGAGCTCGGGCGGCGGGGGTACCGCCGGCCTACAGATCGAAGCGGGCCGTCAATTACACAAGCCGGGCTGGAGAGACTACCTGTGTTGCTGTCTGCCGCGGCACGGGCCCAGAGAGGATCCTCTGGAGGGGGATAGCCTGCTGGCTAAGGGGGCAATCCAGGCTGGTAACAGGCCGGCTGCCACGGGCCGGCGGTGATGACGAAATAGACCCATATGAGCGCAGTTTTCGCATTTCTTTCACTGCGGTTACATCAATTGCGCAATTTTGTGGACTACGTTATAAGTGCGTCTTTGTGGCTGAAATTGCCCTGCGTTTGCACACGTGCATGCGCCTGTCTAGTTGGCTGCTGACCAACAATGTGCACTGCAATGACCGACCGCCACACATCAATCAGCGTGCCAGCTCGGAGCGACCTGCTTGTGGCGCGGAGAGCCGGCCTGTGGATTTTCTCTCAACTTTGCTTTTATGTGCGCGGAGATGCGTGCGGACTATCTTCGGACTATCTACAACTCTTTGAAAGCTTTGTGCCGCCAAGGTCGAAAGGTCAAGAGTTAGGGTCCAGGTTCAGGGTCAGATTAGTCTCCACACCGGTGCTGGGCAATACCGTTGGGTGAGGACCTGGGAAGGCATGTGAACAAAGTCCCATTGTCCGACTAACACGTAGGTCACCTGTAGGAGATCAGAGTCTAGTGGTGAATTTCAATGGGGAGCTATCAGCATATAGCGCGCGATTTGGCAAATGCGAACGACAAATTGCCTACCGGCTCTGGCAGGCTCATGTGAGCGGATATTCTTAACAGTAATAAACATAACAGGCTGCCGGTATACACGTCGTACTGCGTTCACCAACAAGCTCGCATGCTGGTACTACGTGAGAAGGGTTACCTGGTGTAGGGTCCCCTTTTAACTTTATTCATATGTACGGTACGGTTGTCTGTTGCCCAGGAAATCTGGGCAGGCATGTCGCATAGGAAACCATGCAAAGACATGTCGGTTCGACAGGTAGGCTTATCCCATTAATCAGTATGGTATGCGCCATCTGTCGTGTTAATACAATACGCACAAAAATGACACCTGTCGGATTTTGCCATGTGTGCTCACCTAAGCGAGAGGTTGGCGGAGGACAGGAAACATCCCCGTCTGTCGCTCTGTCTGCACTATTGACCCTACTATCGGAGACGTACAGTGCTCTCCTGCTCCCCTACCCAGCATGTTGACCGACGCCTCTAATGCAGCATGCAGTAAAAAAGAAAAGAGAGAGCGAGGGGGCGAGAGAGAGAAAAAGAGAAGAGACGTATCCACCACGACATCCTCAAACCGAGAACGACAACAAGAGCCAGTTCGCCATCACCTTGTGTCCGCCCCCGGGATTGCAAAACACAACATGGACGTGGATTCATGAATGTGCATACATAATGCTACTGTGTATACTATAGGTCGCCCCCGGTGCATACTCACGCCATCATTCTTCTTTCGACGCATCACAAACACTGTAAGATCACTTAGCAAGGTTGATCTCACGTTCCTGAGCCAGCCAGGCAAAACTGGAAAGACCCATACAGCAAAGACCCCACCAAAAGGACCCAAAGTAGCACGAAAGCAGCACCATACGTATAGACACGCACCTTAGCTCTAAACCCTCCTCACTGTGAAGCGCTTAGGCATGGCATAATTGTCACGAGATAATACACAACCTGCACACCGCGTGCCACTTCATTTGTCACGCGCCACTATTAACTGCAAGCGTGACATGCTTGAGCTAGTGGCAACTGCGCTGCATTATAATCGAACAGCAACGACATACACTAAAGTATTGACTAGCACATATATCCGCTAGATCGCAAGTTTGAATTGCTGAGTGCACTGTACGGCTGCAGGCGCGAGAGGGCGCAAAGTTTCGGTTTGTTCACATAATTCCATCTTCTCATCGGTGCGCGCGTTTGAGTTGAGTCCAAAAGTCTTCTGATTAGAGAGCTCGACGATGGAACGAGGATGTGCTGATGGAACGTCCGGTGTCAGGCCGGCGTACCATAAGCAAACGACAAAATTAATGTGTGTGTGTGTGTGCAAGGGGGGTTTGTGTCCGAATATTTCCTTTCCTTACACTGTCATGTTCGCGGATTCTCAAGCCCCGTTCAGGGCTAAAGCCGGATAGTGCCCGTATCGGCAACGCTGCCGGTATGCAGCTGGTGTGAAGACCTTGGCGTTTTAGTTAAGGTCTTTGCAGGATTTGCGAAGGGAGCTTTACCGTGACCCAAAAGACCGCATCGCGCGACCCATGGGCCTGATGCTTGTGCCCACGAACAACGATATGGAAATCCTTAGACGCAGCATCCGTAGCGTGTCCTGGAAGGAGGGGTATAAAGGAATCAGAATAGCGGGTAGCAGTCGGCACTGATTGCCTGCAGCACTGTAAGGTAGGAATGGGGGGAGCAAGGTTAGCCAGGACTGAGAGAACAGTTGGCACATTGCCAAATTGACGCCCTGGCTCTTCAGCCCACAGTATTCATCAACAGCGTCTTCCTACTACAAGTAGCCTCATGTATCGCCCCAGCAACAAAGTTAGCGCTATTTGAACCACCGCTAATCCATCTACCGCTGCGACCAATGATCAGTGGATGATCAGTGCAAGTCACACCACTCAATCGAGCTGCCACGAGCAATCCAGTGTCTGATACCTCCTCGCCTGTGCTGTCTGGAATGAAGCCTCCTCCGGCGAGGCTCAGGACGATGCGATGCAGTCCATCCAATCTTTGCGCTCTGCGGTGCCGCACCGCGCAGGACCGCCACACGTGAGAAGCGACTTAGGCATCTGCCTCAGTGGCAACTAACCAAACCAAGATGGGGCTTTCGTTTGGCTGCCGGCAACACTGCCTTAGGCCTTAGGAGAACCATCAATTTGGTATTTCAATTTGCACGCGGAGGCTGACTTTGGATCAAAACTTTGCCCAACTTTCCCACACAACCACCGATAGGGTCTTCTGATGTGTCCGGCCTTGTGCGGTGCGACCAGAGATTGGGAGTTTGGGGGTCGATATTGCACCCTCTTCATTTACCTTCCATTACAGGTCGATCTATATCTAGATCTTCGCTGTCGCACCCCAGCTGCCAATGCATCGGTGCGGCTGGAGGGATGTGTGTCTCACACACGTCACATGTCTAGACCACAGCGCCTCGCCGAGCCCGGCACAACAACGCCTCAGCACATACCCGCCCCATATACGCCCGGCAAGGCCAGCGGGGAGTGCATTCGACTGCTTCCTGACGGACTTCCACCCGTGCTTTGTGCATTCCGCCGGCTGAAGCGGCAGACAGCTGTAATTCACGCTGTACGGTGTTTAAACGTCGGCCGCATCCAACACGGCATCCGACGTAGACCCATACCAGGCCACTCCCTTCCATCCGGCTGCGCAATTGAGGCGCACAGCATAGCACAGCACAGCACAGCGCAGCGGGGGCGGAACAAGGCCAGAATAATCACCTTGAGGCAAACTGCCCTTTCCCTTCACATGTTCCTCTTTCCCCTTCCTACTACCAGGCCACCTGCATCCCCGCCCTGCCGTTTTCGGTCCCCCCGGGAATCGCTCGCAGACTTTCATTCGTTGTGTGACTGTGACTCCCGAGCCGCCCGCTGCGCGGCCACACGGCGCCGGAAAAGCGCCTCCCCTCGGGAGATGAGCGACCACTGGGCGGCCTCACGCTCCAGGGCAGATGGGGTCGCGGAAGCGGCGGTGGGGGCGGCCCCAGCACGGCCGCGAACCTCACAAGGCAGCGCAGCGGCGGTGTTGGTGAAAAGCTGCGAGGGACGCCAACAAAGCCAGGTGCGCAAGAGCGAGCACATGAGGAAAAGCGAAAATAGGTTGCTTGGATGCAGACAGGACGTTTTTATGTAATGAACCGAAAGCACATGTAAGTTACTAATGAAGTATATGGCGGCCCCCTGGAGCGCTGCCCCTTGCATACCGGCTTGGAGCCGACTTCGGCCTGGGGGCCACGCGCTGGTGGGTAGTAGGTGGTGTGGGCCAGCAGAGGTGGCCCACAGCTTTTCAGCTGTGGGTCACATCTGACAGGACTGAATGAAACTAAGTATCCACAGGCTTCACAAGCACCGCCGCTGGGGTCCTCCCATAAAACACATGTTAGGCATGTTTATATGACGCTCCCTCCTGCTCGCTCCTTCCCTGTCCCTCCCTTCCTGTCACTCCCTCCCTCCCTCTCTCCCTCCCTCCCTCCCGTCAAGGCATATAAGGAAATAGACAAGGACAAACACCCGTCCTTACGTTTAACACCACGAAGGCAAGGATGGGGCTGAAGTCCAGGGTTCCGCCCAGCGGAGGGATGAGTCCCCGAAACAGGTTCAGGTAGGGGTCGCACACCGTACTGTGGGCAATCGGCAGGGGAAATGAAGGGGCATATGGAAATGAAAGGGCGCGAAGTGAAGGCATTTTCTCGGGTGTGTGGGGGAGGAAGGGCGGGATTGGTGGGCCACACCGGGAGATGGTCAGCGGCGACTTGGTGATGTCTAACTTGAGCAAAAGGAACGCGGGGTTTTTGAGCTGGGCATGTTCTTTCCGAACCCCCGGTGGGACTTTGAGGGCCGTTACCTAAGATTAAATGCACTATCATCAGGTTCTTGATGCGGCATTCTCGATGACAGGACCCTGCCCTCCCAGTCAGTGGAGGGCGGTCGGAAGCATCCCAGAGTGCCGGAGCCCTACGAGGAACCCTCAAATAGGCATATCCCCCCCAGGCACCAAATAACACACCCCTCCTTAAACCTATAACCCATGCCATTCACATTTATAAACAATTATGTGCGTAGATGCAGGAGAAGCACGGCAATCAGTCCGCCACCGCGAAGGGGAGGCAGAGGCTGTGGACTCACGCAAGCGGGTTGACGATAGCGGCTGGAGGGTTGGGAAACCAGGTGAGGACCAGGCGCACGATGAGGGCGGTGTTGTAAAGGTTGCTGTCGGGGTAGACGGGTTAGGGGGAGGGATAGGGTAGCAGACAGGGAAGGGTTAAGAAAGGGGCAGGTCTTAGGATGAGCGCATTTATCAGGAGCTGCCTGGTAAACCCGCAGCAGGCGGGAAGATCTACGGGTGGTAGCAAGATCATAGCTAGATAACTGGGAGAAAGCCACAATAAAGCCTGCAGTAACACTTGTGCACTGCGTGGGGCAGTTGGCTACCTGAAAAGATGCTGACGCAGCAGCCGACCCACATGGCTGCACATAGACTGATAAGCACACCTGGCCGAGGGGTGTGCCTTTTGGCTGTCGGATACTTAAGGCTTTCAAGGTTGCTCAAAGAGGCCTTTATCTTTCAGTACTAATTCCCATTGGGGTTATTGGCCAAGGCGCGTCGCCGGCCAGCCTAACAGCGTCTCTCGTACCCTCACCCTCACGAGCTTACTGATTGGCCTGTTTCCCCATCCAGAATCTTACAGGAAATTGTTGATGCCGCTTGTCAGCACCAGCTCAGCGGTGGAGTCACCAGGTATGATGGCCGCCACAGGCGCGTGGCGGGGAAGCACCACAATACGGGGAGGCAATCGAGCATCGCTGCAGTATGGGGCCGGCAAGACACTGGCTTAAAAGAAACCGAGAAGGGGACGACGTGCAGCTTTATGGATAATAGATGACATAATCTAACTCCGGATGAAGCGCAAATAAGTATTCGACACGTCGATGTGTGAGTAGGCCGCATCACCACACGTAGACGTGAAATTATCTACGACAGGTCGAACACCCACCTCCTACCCTCAACGTTCTTCCCCTGGAAATGCCTCAGTGCTTTTGATGCATTACGAGCAAAAGGATGCTGCTGAGCGGCATGCAGGGCGCCGTTGAAAAACTGGCTCAAGGCCGCGATCGGGTTCTGCTCAGACGCCATGGAATCAGCCGTAAGATACTATAGTCAGCCTACTTAGCCAAAATTTTCCTGGATGCAGCGATATCCCACTTGAGATCATCGGAGCCGTTGCCGTATCCAACCGTATGGGGCAGGATTGATGCCGATTTGTCCACTCTAGAGACGCAAAAACATCGATTTTGATACAAGTATAATCTTGGTGGTTTACATTTACGTAAAGGAAAGGTTCATTGCGAATGAGACATCTGACGGAGCCGTAAGCAGGAACCGACCTCGGTTGCGTCAAGGTTACGCTAGCGTAAATATTTGATGTTTCATAATAGCACCTGATTGGGCTTAACTCGATTTTAAAAGGATTGCTGTCCTCGTTTGTCAGCTGGTGGACTTGCCGATAGCCAAGGTGGCCTCCTTACCTTTCTTGTAACACTGATAACAATACATATTTTCGTAAATTAGAGAACTGGCACCCTGCATTTTTTCCGTCGTCGCGAGCAAGAGTGTCGCATGGCCACGAAACAACAATAACAGAAACCAAAGTTACGACAGGAAAAACAGTAGAAGTAGCAGGAATACTTTTAGCCGTTGGCCAAGGGTCCGTGGACCGGGCTCGAGCACTGGGCACACAAGTGCTGAACGGGGTGAACAACGCAGCTACGAAGGCAGGGCATCCCATCCCCAACCATCCGGTTCGGCTGGAGGTTTCCGATCACCAGCCCGGTATCAACCTGATCGCGCGGGTGGCGGCAATAGCGGCAGAGCCGGCAACATTAGCAGCAATACTAAGACCATTTCCAGCACCAGGACCAGCCGTGACGACGACATGTCATGGACCTGTCATGGCAGCAGTAACTCGAGCATGGTAGCAGCCTTGAAACGTGAGAACGGGCCTCATGAGGGAGGGTCCAGTTCTAGGGGGAGTTGGGGGTTATGCGGGTGACGCAGTGGGGCAATTTGATGCCCAGCTGGTGCCATTCTACCTGCCACTCTGTGCAATACGAACCGCAGCAGATAGTCAATTCTACCATTTTTTACGGAACATGTCCGCAGGCGCCGGTCTCATTCACAACCCAGAGGTGGAGGCGGCCATGCTCGCTGTTGATCGCGGCCTGTTTGTACCGCCAGGGCAGATAAGTGACGGGATCAGACGGACCAGCAATTTGAAGGGACTTGAATTTTTTTTGGAATTGTGGCGGATTGGAGGGAATCCACGGCCACTGATTTGGATTTGGATTTGGAGGGAAAACTCAACGCAGCGGGCTGTGTTGTGATGCGTTCGGGCGGGAGGCCGTACAGGTCTTTTGGTTTTTCTTTTCCAATGAATGGAATGGAATGGGTGTCGGTAAGAGGAAGCGCATGGTTGTCGTACCTTTGATGCACAACACACGCCTAAGGATACCCTCTGGGCAGGGAGGGCCAGGGCTGGGGGGCGGGGTTCCTGGAATGAAGTGGCTGGTCGGTGCGTGCGCGTTTGCACCTCGGAAGAGCCGACATGGTATAAAGGGCAGTTCGGGAGGGAGCATTGGTAACATTGGCCTTGAATTGCTGCCTGGTGCGCGAAACAGAGGCAGCGGTGCAGGCAAGGAACCGTCGTCATACGGGTCAAAGCAGAGGATTGGTGCAGTCTTCGCGGCGTGCATCTCACTCTTTTGTCGCTGGCCTCTTGTCCCCCTTCCTTTCCACGCCCACACAGCCCCTATCAGGACTCCCCGCAGCTGCTGGGCTTCGGAGCCACCATCAGCGCCCCGCACATGCATGCGGCGTGCGTGGAGCTGCTGAGGGCGCAGATCAAGCCAGGAGCCCGGGTAGGAAGGGTGGGAGGATTTTAGGGCGGAGCAAATCGCGTAGGGTGATGACGGGGTGATGATAAAAAAGCGAAACCGTGCAGGTTCAAGGGCTCTTCGAGAGGTTGTAGCGCTGGGCCTGTCTGGATACACAACGTAACTGTCAGAAGGGTTGTCAGATCTCCCAAGGGCGTGTAATATTTTTATCACATTTAAATATCTGGATTTCATTCGTATAGCTAAAATGAAATCCGAACAGATTCCGTTCGTATCTCGAAATCTGGATTCGGATTCGGATGCTCATTTCCTCTTTTCTGTAAGTTACCTTGGTAGGGTCCTTTGAACACGTCTGAGCAACTTACATGCCACGAAACGAAGCACACACACATACACATACACACACACATACACACACACACACATACACACACACATACACATACACATACACACAGACGCACACATACAGACACACACACACACACACACACATACAGGCGCACACACACACAGATGCACAGACACAGACATGTTTACGTCTGCGCCACCCAGGGGAGGGCATCCGGTGTCGACTCGTCCGGGCGTTTCCCGCCGAGCTGAGAACCGAATTCCCCAATGTACATATAAGTGTACGTGTACTTGTACTTCCATGCAGGCCTTCGCCCCCATTCGCCCATTCTATACAGGCCCCATCATCAACCTTCCTGGACTTTAAATCACACGTGCACTTGATCCGCCCATTACGTGACTGCATGCGAAGATAACTTCTTGCCCCGAAGCCACAAACGCAATCACCCCTTCCGATTTATGTCGTGCTTTTTGAATGTGGCATTAGGAAATTGAGAAACACGAAACCTGGTTCGTCCCGCCTTGCTTCCCATCATCCTTTCACATGTCACCCCCCCCCAGGTCCTGGATGTGGGTTCCGGATCCGGCTACCTGACGCTGATCTTCGCGCACTTGGCCAACCGCGGCCCAGGGGCCAGGTAGGAATGATCTGGGAGTTATGGGGCTATGGGGTGATGGAATGAGGTGTGCGAAAGGTGTGTGCTTCCGGATGGTCGTTGGTGCCAACACACACTCTGGCACCTGGTGTGGTGCGGTGCGTCCATTGGTGTCGGCGGCTGGGCACGCTGAGCTGGCTGCGAGGACGGCTGCTTGCTATGCTGTTTTGCCGCCCTTCGGTCTTTGCCGAAGGGTTCTACAATTGTCGTGGGGTGTAGTAGTCGTACAGATACGACACACGTACGCTTCCACGATATAAAGGTGCAGAAGTACCACCCTCTCAGCATCTCGAGAGTCCTTTGATTTGGGCTATCAACTACTACACGGGGACCTATGTGCTCCGGTTCTGCGCTGCCGATCTCTTTTACCTTGCCAGAGTGGTGGGCGTGGAGCACATCAAGGAGCTAGTGGACGCATCACACCAGTCGACCGCGGCCATTCCGTGGGCGCAACAAATGATGCGGGATGACGCGCTGAGGCTGCTGAAGGTGGGATGTGTGGTCAGGCTGAGTGACACGCAAGGGGGAGATAGTGGCAAACCGGATCAAAAGAAGTTAATACTTTCCAGTAATCAAATTAAATTATGAAAAACAGAGAGGCAGAACGGCCGAGTGATGAGGTCGTTGGCCACGCAGCAAATTGTCAGTCTGTTGATGTGTCTGTTTGCCTGCATACCTGTGACTGGCTGGTTGGCTGGCTGGCTGGCTGGCTAGTTGCTGGCTGGCACAATGATCGATTGCTTTTGCAAGGACGCATACATATGCAGGCATGTCGATGTGCATTTGAAGGGGTTTCTTTGCTGCTGTGGCTCGTACTGCTC
Source organism: Volvox africanus (assembly GCA_030268105.1). NCBI lineage: Eukaryota > Viridiplantae > Chlorophyta > Chlorophyceae > Chlamydomonadales > Volvocaceae > Volvox > Volvox africanus. The sequence continues at coordinate 3,062,251 of BSDZ01000017.1, read as the reverse complement.
ACGACACATCCGAGCGAAAGAAAAGTTACTGCGCATCCACGTGCTGCGCAGGCACCTGCGGGTACTTGAGACACATACACCCTACTGCGATCAGTTTGCGACAACTGCGGCATTCCAAATCCCACGCACCCACGCACCCACGCTTCACCAGGGTGATGGCTACGCGGGATTCGCCGAGTGGGCTCCGTTCGACGCCATCCACGTGGGCGCGGCCGCCCCCGCGGTGCCCCCTGTCCTGGTGGACCAGTTGGCGCCGGGCGGTCGGCTGGTGGTGCCGGTGGGGCCTGAGGGCGGGCCGCAACAGCTCGTGGTGCTGGACAAGGACATGGCTGGGAGAGTGAGCACCTGGAACGAAATGGGAGTCATGTGAGTCAGGGTCAGAGAATGATGGGACGGGGACGAGGGACGAGGGAACCATGTGTGTGGGGGGGGGGATGGTCAGTGGAGCTCTGCAGTGGCGCTCATCTGACGTGGCATGACGTGGCATGCAATCTGTGGTGGCGCAGGTACGTGCCACTGACAACGGAGGAGGCCCAGCGGGGCAAGGCGGCGCTGATGGCGGCATTCAAGAAGGGGCCATCGCCAGGGGATCTTGACGGTTGCGAAATGGGTCGGAGCCGAAGCCCAGGCCGGTGATGACAAGGGGGTCATCACCGGATGAAAGGAGCAACGAGGGCTTAGGGGGCCCCTGGGAGTGTACAAGAACCTCCAAGTTGATCAGCGTCGAGTAATATGCTGCTTTAATAATCATGAGGATAAGGATGAGGATGATGCATGGTGATTTGTTGTAAATCACCAGCAATAACGAAGAGGACATGTAAAACATGACAAAGGGTACTGGCATGGCAGGCACATGATGATTTGGTCGATTTGGTGCTGGTTGGTGAAGGAGCTCGAAGCTGGTTGGTCACACAGCCGCCAGGTAGGTCGTCCCACCGCGGTGGTCAGGTGAGACCAGCTTCCGACTCAGGAGGTGCCACAATGAAATGGAATGGGCTAATATACGACATTGCTAATGGAGCTAAATCTGGACATACATGCCGCCTTACCCAGGGGTCATACCCGCAGGGGGACAAGCTTCGAGGGCAGGCACCAGGCAGCAGCTTCTGACCCGACTATGCGGCGGCTGCGCTGCTTTCCAGGCCTCAACTTGATGCTTTTGATAGTGGTTGATTGAGAACATGTTCGCACTTAATTTGCTTTATTAAATGTTATGTGATGTATTTAAAGATCGAGGATTGTCATGGGCAGCTTCTGTAAAGGGCTTAAATTTTACAATCTCGCGATACGGTTGGCTCGATTTTGATTTTCCGGCCGTATATTTTCCGGCCGTGCTTTATATTGTTTTGCTTTTTCACTTTGTTCCATAGTACTTCGCCGTATGTTTTATGCCGTGCGGTGCGACAGGGTTGTCGAGTTCAGAAATCAGTACCCTCGCGCTTCGAGTCGTCGTTGCGCTGTGGGTGTGCTGTGGAGATCCAGGGTTTTGGTGCGTGTCAGGGTTTTGGTGCGTGTCAGGGTTTTGGTACGTGCGCTGGGCTGACCTGGCTGATGCAGTAGGGCCAGACAAGACCGCGGCCGCGGCCTGTTGGGGGTCCTCCCCAGCCGCTGTCAGCTCCCGTTTTGTATCCGTGCGATGCAAACGGCGGCATCTTGCCTTGAAGCTGGGGGCACCCGGCACCCTAGGCGGCCGGGGCAGGTTGGGGTGGCATCTCGGCCAAGAAAGTAGGCCGACGTGGAGGAGGAGGTCGGGGAATAGGAACAGGTTTATAGACGCTAACTTGGTGTATATAATTTTGTCTGTGTCTGTGCCCGCTTTACGTGTATAACTCCCCAAACCCCAAACCTTATTCCCCAACCCTCACAAGAATACCTATTAATGCTAAGACCAGCCCTTTGTCAAAGGGCCTCACACAATCAACTTCACGTGGGGAAGAAAGGATCCATGTACCATCTGATCGCGGCCCTCTGTGGCTGTGAATGTGTTACAGTGACCATGCAATGCGGGGGCTGAGGAGCCGCAAACTATGGCCGGCCACTCTCCGCCCCAGTCTGGGCCGAGAGCCCTCGGAGGCAGATTTGCGAAACATCGGCCGGGGTGGGGGCCCCAGCAGCACATCAGCTCCAGTATGTGGTTTGAGAGGGGGCTATATTTCGATACATTACATCCCGACGCTATTGATGATAGCGTCCACAGTAATTCACAGACACTCAAGCAAGGTGCACCAATGATGAAGGCACTCGAGCCTACAGATATGACATGAGGTCTCCTAAAGTTCAAAGCAGCAGTGCCCAGCCTGCGTCGCGAGAAAGACAGTTGGGTCCACAAGGGGCGGATCCTATGCTCAACATTGGACCCGGGTACAGGGCCCACGGGGAGGGGACAGCTCCAGGGAGTCCATGAGAGGATAAGAGGTTTTCCCCATTATCAATTCTTTTGAATGACATCACCGGCTAAAAGATGTAACTGGACCACGGTTCGATTCGTAGTGTACTTGGATGGCTATGGCATGCAGAGCATCGATCAATCAATCGATCGAGGGCGTTCGACTCACACTTCTTCCTGCGATCCGTACAAACCAACACAACACGAGCCGGGACGTCCCCACGTCAACCTCTGCATAATAGTGACCACAGCGCCAGCCAGCAGCAAACATACCGCAGCTGGCAGCTAGCCAGTCATTTGGCATCAGTGCCCCACTGGCCCACTGCCCCAAAGCAGTAGCCCTGTGCTATCTGTTTCTCCGACGATGATGATATAGAAACAACGAATTAAGGGATATCAACAAAAAACCGAACATCCGAAAACCCCCGCTAAGAGGAAATTACCGAGTCGTTCAATTCACAACCGCAAGTGCCACCAGAGCCGCCAAAGCTCTTAGGTGCCTGCCACCGCCGAAGCCCTCACCACTCACGGCGCGTCCATCCGCCCATTTAGCCACTGCCTTCAACTTCCGGAATTCACCCAATCTGCCTTCAATACTGGACTGGTCGCAATTTAGAACCGCACATCAAATCGAAGGCGGGACCAAGTGATGATACTGCGGCTGATGAGCATGTATCTTGATGCTCCCATCCTGATCTCCCTCGAGGGGGAGAGGGGGGAGCGAAGGACTAGTCCTGTACAGCAATGTGCCTTCGCCTTCAGTCAGATAGTTGCAACCCTACATTGGGCATCCTCACCATTGCCCTCACCGCACGAGGTCAGAGGGGGCCACCTTCCCGAAAAGCGAGCCACCGCCCTTCCCCCGGAGAAACGCCGGGATGAACATTGGAGACCGGGATGAAGACACACGCAGGTACAACAATACAAAAACATCACCAAGCCACACTTCTCCTCAACATTCGTTCGCTTATTACATCAGGTTAAGAAGGAAAAGGGGAACTAAATCTTGGATGGGACTTGCAACCTGGCTGTGCTTATGTGGCCAGGTTGATCCACGCATGTTTACACAAAGCCATGCTCATGTAAAACGGGTGCTTAAGGAACGGAAACCCATGTACCGTGTGGAGCGGCAAGCGACCGCTCTCCCACTTGACGGCATGGCAATGATACCACATTAAGCCGGGGATATGCAAATTGTTATGGTTCCGAAGATTTCTGTGTCCATTAACATGTGGGCATCCAAAACCGTGCATCCCAAAGCCACATGCCTGCATGCATACAACTGTCATGCTACCCGGCAAACGGAGCGGATGCGACCAATGTGCTGTAATGTCCACACCAATAGATTACCATAGCCGTATAAAACACCGACACCGACACCGACATTGACACAAACCCCGCAAACGCCCCGCGTGACAGAGCTACATTCACTGACCACAGGGCTCTCTTCCTTTACTGACAAATTTGCGTCGCTCCAGCACTCCAGAGCAACTAATCATTGTCGTACCTGCCCCGGCCGCCTAGGGTGCCGGGTGCCCCAGCTTCAATGCAAGATGCCGCCGTTTGCTTCGCACGGGTACAAAACGGGAGCTGACAGTAGCTGGGGAGGACCCCCAACAGGCCGCGGCCGCGGTCTTGTCTGGCCCTACTGCATCAGCCAGGTCAGCCCAGCGCACGTCTGACACGCACCAAAACCCTGGATCTCCACAGCACACCCACAGCGCAACGACGACTCGAAGCGCGAGGGTACTGATTTCTGAACTCGACAACCCTGTCGCACCGCACGGCATAAAACATACGGCGAAGTACTATGGAACAAAGTGAAAAAGCAAATCACGCTCTCTACATCATACCTGTCGCCAGAGAATTGAAATCATCATTCAACAGCGTGCGTTGTTCAGCAAAAATCTCAGCACGTCCGCCCTCTGCGAAAGCTGCAGGTCCTGCTCCCCTTCACCCCCCTCCCTTAATACCAGACCGCCTCCATGCAGGCCAGAGAAATAAAATATCTGCAGCTCTCCCCCTCCCCTTAACACCCCCATGCCCTTTGTCATCGATTGCGCAAACTCTTACGGAGCTGAGCGCAAGTTGATCAGGCGGTTAGACCGTCGTACCCTGAAACACTGTAACACCGTAACAAACAAGGAGCCTTTGCTAAACACATACACGTGTTAGCTTCAGAATAACTGACAGACAGTCAACATACAGTCAGACAGATGGATGGATGAATGGAGATATTGACGTTTGGGAACACGGTGGGGATGATTGGAAAGGGAACATGCAGCCAGGCCAGTGTGCAGCACAGCATCTCCCCGCGCTCGACAGGTGTGTATTTGAAAGTGCTCCCTCCTTCCATCCCCTCCCTGACCCACCGCGACCAGCAAAAGCAGCAAAAGCAGCAAAAGCACAACAACAACATAAAGCGAAGTTGCAGCTTAAAAAAGCAGCGAATTAGATTCCGAGGAAAATCCGTTACTTCAACGTACAAAAAACTGCACTGCGCTTTATTTCCGATTGCCGATGGGCTTTCAGCCGGTTGGTGGTGTGAGAGCGTTGATCCAGAGCTGACTCAGCACCCCTGCTCCCCCCCAAAGCACCCGGGCTTGCGGCCCAGACCAGGAGATTTAGCCCTCCGTCTCATGATTATATTTTATTATATTAATAACCAGCAGCGGTCAGGCCCCGCCGTGGCCCCAGATGATGTCATATTTTTCATGTCGTACCCATCCGTTCGCCGGGAGTCAGCTCTCCTGCAGGGACCTGGAGTCCCTGAAGCTCTGGAGCCCTGGGGAGAGCAGGATCCTCCTCCACAGCAATATGCCCAATATCCCCAGCAGCAGCAGCAGCACCTTTCAAAGGGCGGTTCCGGAGCATCACCCCGTGCCCTCATCGCCCCGTTATCCCAGGGGCTTTCGTGCCGGGGAAGCGCCCCCCCACATGGTGGCTTGTTCAGTGCGGTCCTAATCCCAATCAGTCGTTCGGCCAGGGCCCGTAAGTCTCCTCCTTCCTTTATGATTCCCGGAGCGGTCGTACCTCTAAGAACTGTGAGTGCGCGGGGGACGATCCAGGGCGGCCGCGCGCGGCTCGTTCGGCATTGGACCGCGGCTCAGCCTCCCGTGGGTCACACGGCACTGAGGGCCGCTGCCGGACGCCCCCCGGGCTATAGGCGGAGGCGGCGGCAGCAGCGGCGCCCAGTGGGGATCTCAGCACCGCATCTCCGTATACGACCCCACCCGCTGCACGCCGAGTACGTGGGTACGGGTAAGGATTTGGAGACGCTGCCGTCGTGGACGTAGCCGAAGCCACGACCCCGACCGCAGACCCGGAGGGCCCTACGTTGCCTGCAACTACAGCAGCGGCATGGGGAGGGCCGCTGCCGCTACCGCTGCCGCTGCCCGTCGTAGCGCCACCGCTGCAAGCCCTCCACATCTCGTATCCGGCAGGGAGGCGCTGCAGCGGCGGCGAGATTGGCCCTCCCCTCCCTGGCGCCATGGCTACGTCACCACCACAAGATTGTGACGCGGCTGCCAACATAGCGGCATGTAAGGGAGGCGGAGAAGTCAGGGTTGACATCCGCGGCAAGGAACTTCCTTTCCCCGAAGGCTGTCGCTGCGGACCCATCTGTGTTGCGATGGTGGTGGCCGCGGCGGCGACAGTCGTGGGCATGTATAACGGCATGGATCTGCTGGCATGATTGAGCACGCACTTGGCGCTGCCGCGGCCGCCGCCACCATTCGATTGGCCGCTGCCGCCGGCCGCTGCCGCCGCCGCCACCGCCGCCGCTGCCTCCATTGACAACGCAGAGCTATGACGCTGGCGGAGCGGCTCCGCTGCTGAGCGGATATGCTTGACCATTCGCCCAAGGATACGTGCCGCCACTTCCGCTGAGGGCCGTTCGGAGGGGCTGAAGTCCGTGCAGGCAATCGCCAGACTCCGAAGGGGCGCGTACATGGAGCCGTCGGAAGGCCAGGTGAGCTGCAGAGTGCCGGTCACAAGGCCCATCAGGACCTGCGGAGTGGTAAGGCCCAGGTAGGGCCTCACGCCCGCCGACATCTCCCATAGCATTACACCGAAGCTTAAAAAGGGGATGAAAGGGGAAGAGAAGGCAGCGGGAGGGAGGAGATGAGTAGATTGAGGTGCAACGGACCCATGGGTCACAGGACTGCTCGGTCAGGGCTGGAGCGCTGAGGGTTTGAGGTATACGACGGACCCGCGAGTCACAGGAGCCCGGCCGCGGGCGGCATCAGGAGGGGAGAAACCACGGCGACCTTTTCCAGGTGGTAAAGACACGGGGATGTGAGTAGGGTTGCAAAGTGACATATAGCATCCAGAACCCTTAGAGAGGGCAGGGGTGCGGACACGAAAGGGGGCCCGGGAAATGGTCAGGTATTGAGGGACCCCCGGGATGAGCGGGTAACAATGAAGGCGGTAGTCGCCCGCTGGTCATCGAACATTGATGCGTTACGTGGCAGCAGCAGTAGCAGCAATAGCAGCAGTAGCAGCAGAAACCCTAATTCGCGAATCCGCATCGAATACAATATGGCTCCCGCCCCACTGGTAAGGGGGGGAGCTTTGGCGAGCTGGAGGTAGGGTGCCATGACCTGGCCTCCCCGCTGTCAAGGCAAAGGGGTGTGTGGGTCATCAACACCCCAACCCCACAGCAGAGCCCTCGAGAAGCGCGTTGCGGATATCTGGTCTGTGAGAACGTGGTCACCATTGCAGAGTCCCCCTGTCGCCGGGGAGGAGGGAGCACTGCACCTCGTACCTGTAGACATCTGACGCCTTACAGCAGCTGCCCTTTGCCGCTTCCGGTGCCAGATACGCCAGTGCCCCTGCAGAGATGGTCGGGGACGGCAGGGGCACTTGGTGCAGCGCCACCCGATCACTATGCCAATCAGGACCAATATGACCGTCACGACCAGTATGACTATTATGATAGTCATCATCGCGGTCGAGTGGTCGCAGACTGCGCCAGAGAGAGGGCGGTGGCTTCATGTAGTTGATACCAAATCAGCACCACACCATGCATGGCGGAGACGCAGGGCCGGAGGGCGGGTGGGCGAGCGGGCATGAAACAGTCCAGGTGGCAGAGGCCAGGATGTCCTCGTCATCCTGCTTGTCCGCCTGCTCTGACTAGCCACCCCCCGGCGCGTCTGGCACTGCTCCCACGTACCCCACTGGTCTGACGACAGCTCCGCCGCCTCCTCGGTGCAGGGGCGGGCGAGTCCCAGGTCCGCGATCTTGGCGGTGTAGCCCCTGGGGTCGGTGCACATGAAGGCGCCCGCACCCCCTTCTCCCCCCTGCCCATGCTGGCTCATGGGGACGAACTGGCACGGGGTGCCCTTGAGCAGAACGTTGGTGGGCTTCAGGTCACCGTGGAGAATGTCTAGGCCGTGCAGGTGCGCCATGCCCTGTGGGAGGGAGGGAGGGGGAGAGCAGGTGGGAGGGAGGGACGGAGGGAGGGCAGGTGGGAGACACACACACACACACGCATGCAGTAATATGGACCCTACTTCTGAGCCCAGCACCTGGGTCCTCCCCCCCCCTCGCATGGCCCACCTGCGCCAGTTCCTGGGCAGTCAACAGCAGCGCCAGAAGCTTAGAGCGATACTCTATGGATCGGCGCGCGCTGAAGTCGCCTCTCATGATGGCCTGATGGAGTGTGCCTGATCAAGATAGGGATGTGGGGTGAGGGATAAGCCGAGTGCGAAACTCCGCATGAACTAGGTCGCCAGATAGGTCGCCGAGATGCTCGTGAGATAGTATTCGTGTGAACCCTCACGACCTTACTGCCTCCTGAGGACACCAAGTCACCTCCGCCCCTGAGACTAAGGGACTAGCTGCCCCTCGGGCCAGCCAGCCCACATACCCCAACACGGTGTGATATGCACCTCTAGCACAAACGCCGCGTGCAAGATCAATCCATGCCACTCGACGCGTTGCCGTACTGAACAATACACACACTCTCACGTCCAAACGCGCCAGGTACATAACCAGCCTTAGACACCCACCCACCCACTCATGATGTGGATGGATGTGTTTCCAGAAGGGCCATGGCCAGGTCATGATCACGGATATATGTCGGGGACATACCACGTGGCTGCCTTTGCCTTCACGTATGACGCCATAACCTAGGCAGATGGCTGCGCTCGAGGACCCCCGAGAGGGAGCTGGGTTACGAGGGACAGAAGGCCCCGACCTGCGTTCTGATGTTGTGGCTCTTTCGCCCAGCATCCCATGCGGCCGACTTCCGTGACCGATACCGTGACTCAACCCTTCCCGTACACGCCAACTCGGCGTCCGCGTGTCCGGACCCAGCTGCTCCGAAACCCCCTGTCTTCCAATGGCCCCGGCATATTCCCGCCTGTCTGCTGAGTGATGCGTCCGAATCATGCTCCTTCCGCTTTCTCGCCGCTTCCCGCCTACTCACCCGCATCCATGTACTCCATGACCACCACAGTGCAGTGCTGCCCCACCTCCGCCTTTAGATCAATGAGGGCTTGAATCAGGCTGGTACCCTCTCCGCTTCTCGTGCTCACGCCCTCACCAGACAGGAGTTCCAAACTGCCCACAACCCCCGACTGCGTCTGCTGCTGCTGCTGTGACGACCCGCTGAGCTGAGGCCGCGGGCTCAGGTGCGCAGGCCGCGGCTGCTGGTGGTGAGGTTGCTGCTGGTGGTGAGGCCTCAGGATCGGGTTGACTTCCTCGCCGAAACAGGTGCCCACTTTGTGCAGCTCCAGCGTCGCCTGCTCCGAAGAGGATTCGCACGCGGGGCCTGAGGGACACCCGGATCCCTTGTCTGGACACTGCAGCAGCAGCAGCTGGGCTTGGGACTGAGATAGAGACTGCGACGGGGCCAGCACCTGCAATGGCTGCTGCTGCTGCTGCTGCTGCTGTGGTGACGGCATGTTGCAAGGGGACTGCCGAGACTGCTTGAGGAAAGATTGGGCGTGAAGTTGAGTGGTACCTTGCCGGCGGTCACATAGTGGCTGCTGCTGCTGCTGCTGCTGCTCCCATGACTCGACGACGGCTCGTTCTTGCTGCTCTTGCTGTATCACCGCCGCTGCCACGGAGCGGCCCAGGGAGGAGCTCTGAAGGATGGATTGGTGCCGGTGACATCTTAAGCGAATGGCCGCCCACACTTCAGTTGTGAGCTGAGAGATGGCGGTGGCGAAGCACTGCACTACGCAAGGATGGCTCAGCACGCGCGTCAGCACCGCCTCAGTCAGGCAGCGCTGCAGGTGGGTGCTGTCATTGTGATTGCCCAGAAGGAACTGGGAAGGGGAAGGTGGGAGAGGCAGGGGCGAGAGAGGGCGGAGCAACACGCCAACGGGAACAAGGGGGCGAGTGACGGCGGCGGACACCCTTGGAAAGGCATGACGTATCGCAGGCTTGCAATGTGCGCACATTTCCAAAAAATGGTAGTGGGCGTGTGTCTGTGTGTCTGTCTGTCTGTACTTCAGCGGGGCCTTCCCAGTTAAGCAAGCAGGAGCGCACTCACCCTCACATGCACGTCTAAGCATCAAGAAACCCACTAAAGCACGAAATCATGCCTCACCCGGGACCAGCGAATTACCCCAGCCTTGCTCAGCTAGCCCAGCAGAACCCCAAGGCGAGAGAGAGAGAGAGCACGAAATTTATGCATGTTGGGATTGTTGGTGAATATGATAGAAGAGGAGCTGCAGCGGAGGTCAATTGCATGTCATGTGACCCGAGTATTTTGCCTAAGGGAAAGGAGGGTTTAGGGTTGGTCCTCTAGATTGCGAGGAAACTTGGAGGCAACTGCAGTGGGAATCATGCTTGCGGCCGAGGCAAACTGGAGCTGGACGTTGTTCGCGAGAGGGTTCTTGTGTCGTGCTGACGTGTCAACGCTGACCGTACGAAAGCAACATACCTTCACAGCTACCCGGGCACCATGCCACGAAGCTGAATAGACGATACCATTAGAGCCCTGGAAATGATGTGAAGGGAACGCGGGCGCGAAGAGGTTTCTAACTGCCATTCGAAAGAGCCGATTGTCGAACCTTACGCGGAACTCATTTCACGTGAGTCACTCACCTCGCCTATATAAACCAAGTCCTCCAGAGAACCACAGAGGTCAGCGAACTCGACCTTACTGCGCGGCTGGGGCAGTGCAGTGCTGCCCAGCGCTTCGGCTTCCTCACGCGTCAGACCGGTGCTAGACTCCTCATTGTCATCACCGACAAAAGGAAAGACGTAGGCCAATGGATTCAAGCTGTTTGGGGTCGTTGAGAGGGCGCTGACGAGCGTATCCTCTGAAAGCCGCAAACCGTATTGCGATGCTTTGCGCACCCTTGAAGATGGCGCATGCACTAAAGGCCTAGGCATAGAGGGGTCTTCCCTTTGATCAAGCGACCTCTCAACGCGTACGGACAACGAGTTGCCAGTTGCTGCCTTGCTGGGGAAGGCGGGTTTAGCGGCCCCATTAGTTGTCGACCGTTCGTCCGCTTCAGATGACTTTTCTAATGTTTTGGAACGTATGCAACATATCAGCCAGCCCATAGTCGGTGACCTCTGCGATAGCTCATGCTAAAATGGGTTGATAGCATCTAACAGGTGATGTGTCGGCATAAGGCCACTTTTATAAAAATACGCTTTTGGATTCACTTTAATTTCCTAGCTGAAGATAACACCGCAGAGCGACAAGAATGCTGCTCGTCCACGTACGCAATCCAAAGTGGTTCGTCCAAATCTGAACACTTTTTGGCTAATCACAATACCAGTGACTGGACGTTTACGCCTGCCGATATATATATCCTATAGCACGCGTATAGCACGGAGCACGCGTATAATCCTAGAAGTGCGGGCCGTACACCTTCCAGCTTAATTTCGCTAGCTCGCCAGTATAAATTCAAAAATTCTTCAGAATTGACATAATTGTTACACCAAATTATTATCGTCGATCCTGTCGGGATAGTGGTGCATATCAACGCTTTTGTTCCGCTTCAATTGCTTATCCTTTTTTACTGGGAGACTGGTTAAGACAATCCACATCTCTAATTTTGCGTTGTAAAATTGATTCTGTTCGCTTGTTTTGATTGTGACCATCTTGCCCTTGTGCTTGCAACTGCGGTCTGCACCTTGACGACCATACACCGTGCAAGGAGTCGAGGAAGTCCGAACATAATATAACATGCTCTATTACTTGACGAAAACCCTAGCGACCGTGCAACCGAAGGGACCGTGCGACTGAATCCTGTCCGTACAGAACGACCTTCACAGTGCCATCTTATTTTCACAATATGGGTTAGTGTATTCCGGGGCTGATGTCAAGTCTTTCCACCGTACCTGCATAAGTATAGGTACCTAAGCTCATAACCGCTGCTTAGACAATCAACTGGACTAAGATCGTCTTCATATATGTTAAAGCAGAGGGAGTGGAGCCAAGCTTGAAGAAGAGTCATGGGGTGACAATTCACTCCTTAAGTTAACATGAAGTACGACTTACCGTACTATCGTCCAAGAAGCAGCCTTCTCATTCCGGGAAACTAACTCTTTTACCGACCTTATTAGAGGGTTATGTGTCGTATCCCAGTTCCGCCTAAGCAAAGGCCTGATCGAAAAATGACCATGCAAGGTCCTTCCCGGATACTACCCATAGACGTAGACAGCCTAGGATACTGCCTTGTATAAATGGTTGGCTTTTTACCTCAAGGACACTCAAGGAGACAGCCTATACCGAATCTTTGGATACAACGTGGATGTGCGGCAGTTACATGTTGGCACTGTGGACTGGCACCGGACACAGATGCATCTGTATGTGAAGCCGATGCCACAGGAGGGTATCAACGGGCGTCAGATGCGGTTAATAAGCACCTGGCTATACATATCGTTTTACTTATATCTAAACATCCCAAACGGGGGGCCATATCGGTATCTAATCATTGGCACTGTAGAGCAGATGCGGTGAAGTGAGACAGTCTGGATCTTCAGCTGCAACTATTATGAGATCTAGATGTTGCTAAAGGGGCCCCGCTAGCTAGCTGGATATGTAGCTTAGCAGCGTATCATTATTGGTTATTGTCTATTTGCAAGTTTTGATCTAGACTGCCAACGGCCTGTTTCTTAACGAGAACCAGGATAGGTGGTAAAGGATCTGCGGGGGCCCCAGTGAGAATATGAGCAGTAGGGATAGCACGGCTCTTCTGTCGTGTCCTTGTATGTCCGCCCTCACTGGCAGGACTCATCAGCGGTTGACGAGGGAATGTTCCGCCCGGGATGGAAGTGCGAACCCATGAGGTGCGGGGTGGAGTTAGAAACCCACCTTAAGGTCAGTACGTGGTCCAATCGAGGTTGGCACATGGTTAGGGGCCGCAGAGAGCAAGAGAGTTTGCGAAATTAAATAACCCATTGAACCCTAGCAGGCCCAACAATGGGGTATGCGTGCCCAATGGTATTTGATTAGCCCCTGGGGTTCCCATAACACACTCCAGGCTAAGGGCGGCGTAACAACAAAATATCCTGCCATTCGCTCGGCAGCATACGGAAATGCTGCAAAGAGCGAGAGAGCGAGCGAGTGCATTATGCCCCATATGCTGCCTCGCTCATAGTTGTTCGACGCTGTACTGCCCCCGGTTGCTGCACTCGCTCGTCCAGCAACAGAGGCCAGCACAGCGTCTCACCCTTGGGAGTATATTTCTCATAAACTGCCTGACCCATGAGATAACTATTCCATTTCTTCTACAAATATGTTGCTCAGTGATAGTCGTACTAGGCTGAGGGGGCACACATATTCTTTCAACTTATCTATATGCCATAAAAACGTACCAGTAGCAATAGGGTTTTTAAGAGAATTGCTTTGTCAAAAAGATGTAAAACCTGCAGATACAATTACGCCAGAAGTTCCCTACATAAACACATGCCACATAGCACTTAGAAGTTCTATACGTTTATATCAATACCCATACACAATACATGCAGGTGACAATGAGGACTTGATATTCAGATGCGACTAGGAATGCCTGCAGACGCGGTGAAAGGGAGGGTCCCTACTATCTAGAAGCGTTGAAAAGGGGGTAATAAATATCTAGGATGCTGCTAGGAATGGAAGTATTTAGATGCCGCTGCAAGCCAGGACCCCTCCTCCAGATGGGAGATGCGGGGAGCTTGTGATACCATCTGTGATGCCGCAGTGCTTCACGGGCTCCTGAATCACATAAGTTTCGCCACTGATGGCCAAATTTGAGATTAAATGTACGATTCTATTGTTTCCGCATGGCGCTGCTGTGCATATAGAAACAGCCAGCCTTGCCAGGGCTGCAAACGCCTAAAGCAAATGGCAAATGTACGAAGCCGAATGAAGCCAGGAGGAATTGCACTTAGGCGGCCTAGAAGCATGCCGTATGTAACCTATACGCAGTTAGCTAAACTACATATCAAAAGGAGAAAATTCATACAGGCAAGAGCTTGCAGGGATGTCGGTTCACACTGCAGAGCCGGGAAAGCTCAGGACCAGATAGACCACGCATGCTATCTTCTGCATTGGCGAGTTTTCATCCCCATTTTACCAAGTTACCGTTTGGCCACTTCGCCACAAGTGCCGTGGAGTGTTCTTCTAAGAGAATGGGCAGCTTGGCCCTAACCTTAATTAAATGCATACTAGCACACACAAAGCCCCATGCAGCTGTCCATAGTAGCTGGCAGCCTTAAAGCCCCACCTGACCCTGTGGCGTTAAAACTTTGCTTAGCCCACTCTGTTCCAAGCTCTTGATTTTTGCTTTTCACATAGGGTTCCCACGGATTCCCCGCTCGCATCACCCCACCCGCCTCGCCCCACCGCCGCGCTCAGCTCCTTCCACTCACATATTCTTTCGTCCATCCAGCGTCCGGAGTCCTGTTCTTGGACCCGACGTTACTTTAATGAATTGTTGTCCCTCTCTCCTCTCCTCGGGAGGGGTACCCCGGGGCTCCGTCCTTTCATTCACACTTCCGTTACACGGACTCTCAACGTTAAGCTCTCAAGCAAGGCAGATACATGACCAACTGCGCTATCGTATCACGCTATCTCTCATGCTCCACCTGGTAACACGCCTCTGACCCACAAATCGTAACCTTTTCTTTTTCCTCGTGTGTTTCCACAGACAGAGACCTGCGGCGGGTAGACCGGTACGGGCCGCCGCCTTCCGCCATCAAAGCACAACCGAAGACGGAGTTGTGCTATACAGCACATCTGACACTTGGCTTCCGTCAGTCTCCCAGGGATATAGGTTGATATGCCCCGTGCCAACACAATTGATACAAGCGTGGTCCCCGGCACCTTCACACATGGGACATACACTCCATGCGTGAGATGCCGAGGGCGGTGGTTCCGGGGTTGGCCAGTACTTGGTTATGCGTTCTCCTGAAAGGGCCCGACGTTTGCGATGTACAATTTCACGAAGGTCGTCACCAACATAGCGCGATGGACACGTATATCTGCGCTTACCTTCGCAAACTTCGCACACTACTCGACGCTTTGAGCAACAGACATTGCATGGGGCTTGCGTTTTGGCCTGCGAAGGCATATTGTGCTCAGCAGAAAGGTTATCAACGGACCGTGATATGAATCGCTACCTTTTGACGATCCATTACAGCTTTGACAACTGCCATTGACGCCCCGCTGACCACAGCAGTCGCACCAAAGACGAAGACCATCGTGCCGCCGGCAGCGAGGAACGCACGGCCCAAGGCCCGACTGGCTGCCATTCTGTTATAATTTCTTGCAAGCGATGGATTGCTTCGTGTAGTCCAATTGTCAAGGTTATGTACAAAACCTCCACTGCGCCTGAGTCAGGCCTAATAGCCGGTACTTCTTCCCAATATATGTTGTACACTATACCAAACGTAATAAGTCCACAACTGATTCGATAAGAAATTATAACTCCCTTATATAAGTCATGGGCAACGGGGAACCCCAATTTCACGACAACTGTTGCTCCCTTTTTGGCATTCCCATTCCATTTCATATGCCGTTGCTTAAAATGGCTCTTGTCTATAAATAATGTAACTGTTTACTCCATCAGACAGTCCAGCGTGAACCGTGCGCAAAAGTTGCGAATATGGACAAAGCTTTACAACTTTTACCAAAATGCACATAACTCGTCAACCCAGCCTTCTTTGCAGCCAAATGTGACATTTGCGTTGGTTATTGTGGAGCGGCACGTAAGGAACTTGTTTAAACTCTTGGGCGGGGGATCGAGACACACCAACTCTTGGCGTCTTACAGGAATATTTTTCCTTGGAGTGTAGTCAGTATTAACCCTACGTGAAGATAATGATGTTTGATTGGAGGATTGGCTAGCTACTGAGTTTCGTGGCGTTGGCTGGGGCTAGGCATGCCCTGAGCTAGGGATTCAAACATTTCGGGGCGATGCTTAATTTAGAGGGATATGTTGATGCACCGCAAGCATCTAAAATGGCGACAGAGGCTGAAGTGGGCGAGGACTCCTGCTTCCACGTGCCTGTGCTCATACACCCCCATACAGAGGCGCTTGCAGCTCTTCTTATGCCAGGTAGGACCCCTGGCTTCGCATGCTGGAGCAATTATGAGTACTGCTGCTCAAGGGGTGATGCGTGCGGATGGAAAATGCACGAGATTAGCCACAATGATCCGCCAAGACGACGCCCATGCAAATGCCGCATGCAATAAGATAAGATTGTTCCGAACCGCGCGGCACTGTGCTCCAACTTGCGCGTTCCTATCATGTCGTGCAGGCTTGAGTAATTTGCGTGAAAAGGACACGAACGGCGCACAACAGCTCCGGCGACAAAACAGCCTTGCGAAGGATGCGGCATCCCGGCATCCCCAGGAGCAGACACCGACGCAGACACCCGTGCAAGGTGACGAAAAGAGCGCAGCGCTGGGGAGGTGGGTGAGCCCGCCGGCCGTGGCGTCTTTACGTGAACAGGCCCGACACCTGCAGCAGCAGAGGCATGCCATGGGCCGTCAGCAGATGATGCTGGATATGTCACTCGGCCAATTTGAGCTGCCACGTGGGGCTCTCCAGTCACAATCCACTTATCGGGAAAAGCTACCGCTTCTCGATAACAATCGGTAAGGAGCGATGTCGCTGGCATAACGACCGGCTTGCCCAGTTAGGCCGTTGGGTGATTGCTATCTGTTAGGTGGAGGTCTACCTGTCGGATTCGCATTTCATATAGAGCCAGGCAGTCCTGTTTAGGAGCCCGTTCCAAAGGCACTCGGAGTCACAAGTGGCGGCCGCTCATGCCCAACCATATAATGTTTGTCTACTTTGCCCAGACACAGCCCACCTCTCCAATTCCCTACTTCTGTCAGGAATTAGAAGGGTTCGACAGAGCGCGCGCTTTGCCCATCGGCGTCACCCATGGATGTATGAGCGCCCACCAGAACCGTGTTCCCCTGTTCCACCCTGTGGCGCGCTCACACGGCGCGCAGAGCCACCATTGTTGGCCTCTCACATCCATTTCCCTTAAGGAATGGGAATATAGGGTCTATTGACATTTTTTCAACGTCACACCTCCATGTTGTCTTCTAGGAGCTTCACACTTGTGGGCGCAACAAGCTCCACTCCGGTATGCCAGGGCAGCAAGGAACTCACCGCAGCTCCCGCCACCTCCATCGCCGCGCCGCCGCACCGATGTGATCCGGACGGCGGCGTGGTGGTACCCATCCACCTGATGGCCTCCCTGCTAATTAAAGATAACTTCAAAGAGCTTTCATCACAGGCTCAAAGGAGGGCGGGCGTGGGCTTCGGCGGCGCTGGCAGCGATGGTAACGACGGTACCGGCGTTGATGAGGCGATGCAAACAACAGCTGCCTGGCAGTCACCGACTTACGGGGAAATTCCTTCAAACGAAGACGATGGGGCTGTCTTGGATGCAATCCCTGAAATGCGAGACGCCGCCCAGGATGTACATCCAGTGCAGACTGGTGAACAGGGATTGACCAGCACGAGGGTTTGCTTATGGCGCGGAGATAGTTGGGTGGGAGTTTGGAGTGTCGGTTGATGCCATGGGGGCGCAAAAGCTTGAATGGGCTCCTTTGTGCGCTGCTGCTGTTTTTCTACCTTAGCGGCGAGCCTGCGGGTCGGGGGAGATGGGACGGCTCTCTACAGCAGAATTGTGTCAAAGCGTAACGCAACCAAATGCTCGCAAGTTTCCCACAGCGCTTACCCCATGTGCCTGTCTGCTATCGCTCCACCATTCCAGGTACAGTCGGCGACCCTGGCGCTAGCGGGACGGCGGGGACACGGACAGCGGTTGTGGCAGGGGATCACATTGACCCTCGCTGGCCTGCCCCCTCGGTCCCTAGCATCTTGCCGGATTTGCCTCTTCTGCACGATATGGGTTTTAAGGCAGCCGCAGGGGGGAAGGACGACTGTGGCGGCATCCAGTGGCGGTCCAGCGCCTCGCAGCAGTTACAGCAAGGGCAGCAGGCACTGCGACAGTCTCCGCAGCCCATGCTAGACGCGTGCTGCCCCAGCGGTTCCCAGCCACCTCTCAGTAGCGAGACATCAGAGGAGGGTTTTGAGCAGCAGCGGCATATGCCATCCCCTGCTGGCTTCCACACGGGCGTCGCCGCCTCCCCTCACGGACCCCGATGGCTGAGCTTCACTCTGCAGCAGCGAAGTGAGGAAAAGGACGGCAGGGAAGCAGACGGTGCGATGCTGATTGATACAACGGCGGCTCAGGGGGTGCCGGACGGAGCGTTGCTGCCCACGCCCGAGCGCCCACGAGCTCCCAATGCCATCGGAAGCTGGGATGCGCTGCGGGGCATCCGGACATTTAGCACAGAGTCCCCAGATACAGACGGACGGGCTGGCGTCCGAGGTGCCCAGGGCCAGGGCGATGGCGTGTTGGGTACTCTCGCGCTGCTGTCCCCGGGGCTGCGCGAGGATAGCGCTGTGGGCTCAGACGCAGCGATGGCAGATCCGCTTGCGGGGTCGGAACCTGGCCGGGGCCGGGTTGGCGAGGTTGGGAACGACCTGGAGACTTCGGAGCAGGGAAAGGAGCTGCTGAAGCCAGGGACTGGAGTGGCACCGGCCGTGGAGTTGCTAGAGGGGGAGGATGGATTCGATGCGGACGATGAAGGGGAAAGCTTGGCGGGCACGCGGGAGGAACGGGGTGCACGGGCGGCGTTCAAGCTTTTCACTGGTACGTTTGGGGAGCAAAAGGGGTGAGAGCTTTGAAGCCTACTGCTAGGCTAGTTTTAAGAGCAACGCATCTAGTCCCGGAAAAAACGTTGACACGGATGACTGCGGCGCTGGCTGCGGCGCTGCGTCCGGGTTCTGCTGAGCTGTGCAATTCATCATCTGCGCTCTAGACCCGCATTTCAAGTCCAAGCTGATCCCCGGGCAGCTGTGGCTCTTGGGGATGATGGCGTTTACGATAAGTGACACTGCGCTCCCAGCTGCGACTTGCCCACACCCTCACGCCCTCACGGCGTCCACGCGGCGCTCCCCGATATGCCAGCCCGATGAGTCCTCTTTTCAAGACGTTATAAATGATGCCAAAATTTTCACAATGGGGGCTGCCCACCTGCAGCACGCTCACATGGCTTATCTGGCCCCTTTCGCGCTCGCCCTCATTCATTCGTCACGACCGTCTCCACCTCTGTGAACAGGTCATTCCGTTCGCTGGCGCCCCCTACCCGGCCTGGAAGCCTCCCCGCCCTGGTCCTCGCAGCGGGCATCATCGACAGCAGCATCCCACCATTCCGCTGCCCTTTCCCCTCAACGCCATGGCTTCCCTAGCTTTGCCAGCCTGGCCTTGGCGCTGCCCCCCAGCACTCACATGCCTCCACGCAACACATGGCAACCGTCACTGGGTCAAGAGCCTACCTCATCACGACCTCCAATCCCGCGCACGGTCGCACCTGCCGTACCGACTCAAGCGGCAGCTGCGACGGGTGTGGCATCCTTTGGGGGTGTTGCTGCTGCAGCAGCAGGGGTGCGGCAAGTTGTGTCGCCGGAAAACATGCCGGGCCACTGCAATGCTGCTGACGGTGAGGCAGAGCGGGAGTCTCTGGAGGAGGTTCTGAAGCTCAAGTGCTCTCTACGGCGAGCAGTACAAAGCCAGAATCCCCAGGCGATGGGTTTGGTGCTATCGCTGTTGGCGGCGCTGCCTTTCACACCGCAGATGTTGGCGGACTCACAAGTTACAGCGCTGGTATCGCCGCTGCAATTTAACAGCAGCACGGAGGTCGCGAACGCAGCGAGGTGAGCGAAAGGGCCAAGAGTGGAACGATAAGGACCGATAGCACAACAACAAAAACAAAAACACGCGAGACCGCATTGCAAAGAGTCAATGGGAACGTCGCGACGGGAGAAAATGAAAATGCTGTCGGGACAGGGCCGCTCCAGGGTGGAAGGGGGCCGGGGTGCGGGTGCGAGAAGTTAAAATTTCAGGAACGGCATTGGCGTTTCGGAGGCGAGGGTATTGCATTAGAAGCGCGCAATAGGTCTCCTCCGATCTCGGCTCATAGTCTATGGCGGGGCCGTATCCTGGTCTAGGCGTCGGGCGGCATGCCATGCACCCACATCCGCCTCCGCCCTTTCGACTGTCGTTCTTCGGTTCCCCTGGTTCTCGATGTCTCTTGTCCTCCACGAGCCTGTCCTTGTGGTTCCCACCTCCCTGTCCTCGAGGGCAGAGACGAGCGAGGGCAGTGAGGAAGTGTGTTCTTCCCAATATGTTGTCCTTCACGACAACGGCAATCAGCGTCTTCGCGTTTTCTGATTTTTGATACCGCTCGGTCACTTTTCCCGTACATTTTAGAGCGCAGCGCAGTGCAGCTAACGGGCTTCCTTCCTCGTGTTGAGATGAGCGATACATTTGTAAGAGAATGAGAAGGAAGAAAGAAGTAATACCGCCGCCGAGGACGGGGCGCTGCGCCTCGACTGCTTAACACCTCGTACGTGCTTTCCAAATAACCCCTCAGGCACTTGATCGCCGGGTGGAAAGAAGTCCTCAAAGCTGCGTCCCGGAGGTCCTTAGATGCGCAGATATTGACTCACCTACAGACTCAGCAACAGCAACAGCTAGGGCGTAATCACCAGCTCGAGTGGCCGCAGTCGCCGGGGCCGTTGCGGGGCTCGCTTCGCATGATCGCCGACCACGTAACAACGGTAGGTGCCGAAGACGTCAACCACTGCAATCATCAGCCGGACCACAGTCAACACCAACAGCAGATGGATGTCCACATACGCGACCAGGCTGGCCGCCCCCGAGTCCGTCTGAACTCCACGCAAGAGCAACCACGTTGGCATCCGCACCACTATCCGCGCGCCACTGCCCTTGGAGAAGAACGCCTTCCGGCGCCTCACGACCTGAGCCTGCAGTCGCTTAGCTTGGGCCGCTGTAGGTCTGATATGCAGACGAAGTCTGTTGCTACTGGTGGAGCAGCTAACGCGAGGGCAGGTTCCGCGCCCGACTCTGTGCCAGTCTCGGTGGCTGCTGCTGCTGCTGTGTCGGATGCGACTGATGCACGGCACCCTTCTTCTGCTGCACAAACCAAGCTTGACGCCGGGGGGGTGCCGACGCAGGCATATCAGCGGTCGCATCCAGCGGGACTGCGGGTGCGGGTGCAGATGGCGCCGTTGCGGTCGCCTCAGGCGCTTCATGTGTCGCCCGGGGCCGAAGCCCCCGTTGGGACCCTGGGCACGGACCAGGCTGGGCAAGAAGGAGATGCGACGCAGCTGTCGAGGCGAATGCCACTGGCGGTGGTGGCCCTCGGTAAGAGTGCCCTGCCCGAGTCCCCCACTGTGTCGGAGACGGAGGCGGAAGCGTGCAGCAGTGGTGAGGACAGGCAACACGGGGGTCGAAGCTGCCCGGGTGGCTGGGACATTTTAAGGGCTGGTGCGGCGAGCGCGGACATTGCAGACCCTCGCGACGCGCGGCTTGGACACACCATGAGTATTGACGCCGCCTTGATGGATTGTATGCCGCCGTCGTGCTCGCCGCTGTCGATGCCATCGGCAGTGGCGGTGGCAGCCCCTGGCGGCAGCCGTGGCTCCGACGGTGTTCCACACTCAAGGCCCTACCCATTTGTGCGGAGTGCAGTCGTGCCGGGAGATGTTACCGCCGGTCACATTCCTCTAGGTTCCCTGTCGTTGGGAGCAGGTGCAGCCCACAGCACACCGACTGTGTCCATTTCACGCCGTGGTCAAGACGCCACTTGCCCCCAAGGGGCAGTTGCATCGCCGACATCGGGCATGACGCAACCCACTCCACCTACGCCTCATTGCATCATCAGTCCGCCGGCTGCTCTGCCTCTAACGGCGGCTGGGATGATCAACGGGGGCCGTTCTGCCACCGTGCGGCTGCTGCCGCCGCCCTCCACAGTGGGCCAGACTACGGGGCGCAAGCGGAAGATTGAGCGCCCCGCCTCTCGCCGCCGCAGCGGCAACCCCTGCAAGCGGCCAGCTTCATCCACGAAGATGGGACAGCTAGGACCAGGAGGTAAGCCGAGCGTTGAGATGATGCTCAGAGCAAAGTTACAGGATCGATACAGGATCGATTAACCACGTCCAGGTTCCCGACTTCTGTTCAAATAGCGGCCTTCCTCCTTTGAGCTTTCCATGTCATCGTAAATCGGTTCCAACGTTTTACCTTTCCGCTGCATCCGGCAGATCCCCCGGGGTCGATATACCCCGGCGGCTTGTCGAGAGCCGCACTCTATAATACCGCCATCGGCACCAGTGCCGACACGGCCTCCGATGCCCAGCGCTACCTCCTGCCTGCCGGCGGCCTGGTTGCAGGCGCCAAGACGCCTGCACGCTCTAGCCTTCTAGGATTGCATCCACCACCCAGCAAGCGGCAACGACATCATTCGGGGTTTGGCAGCGGGGCCTCCCCGGCGTCTCACGCTAACGGCGGTGCGGCTCAAGTCCGCCGCGTGTCGATATTACTCAGCAGTTTGGACCTGGGGTCGGCTGGCAACGGCGTTGAGGACGAGGCCACCGAGGCGTCGGGCGAGACGGACGCAACCGGAGTGGGGGCAGCGGCGGTGGTGGCTGCAAGGGACTTGGACGCGGACGCTGACATGGGCAGCCAGGATGATGAGGCCCGGATGCTTACATCTGGCGAGGACCTGCTGCCTGCCATTGAGCCCTGCGGAGGGGCGGTAGACTGTCCAAGGTTAGGGGAAAAGCAGGAGGTCGGCCCCACTGAGAGCAAAGGCAAGGATGCCCTGGCGGGCGGCGAAACATCCCTGCCTTCCATGGACCTGATGTCAGGTCCTGTTATGGGTATCGGCAACGGCACGAACGGACTGCACCAGGCTGCGGGGCCCGGTGACATTGGAGCGGCTGTCCCTGCGGGCGGGTGCGCAGGAGCTCAGGCGGTGGTTGGTGACGGCTGCAGCTCGGAGACTGAGCCGGAGGCAGCTGGTTTGCCAGTACTTCCTAGCTCCTCGAGTTTAGGACCATTAGGTTAAGAATACACATGAGTATATGGGCTTTGCGGCAGGTGTGTATGTATATGTATGTGTGTATAGGGGTAGTGAAGCGCGCTTCCAAGCAGGTCGCGGCTGCCGTCATGTCGCAGCATGCATGCTGATTCGGAAGATGATATCCGGGCCCCGGCTGGTCCACCGTGCACTTGGTGTGTGGTGCATATGGCCGATGCGTGCGGGTGTGGCGATTGCTAAAAGATCAGTCCACGCTGGTCCATCGCATGCAAGCTACTCAGATGCAGATTGCGGAATTCATTCGCTTGTGCAGCGTGTTGCACCAGGTATGTGTCATGAGAGTCGTCGCGTCGTGCAGCTCGTTTTATGATCGGTTGGAGCCCGGTGTTCACAGCTTGCCCTGGCGCCGTTTCGCAAGCAGCAGCTTTTAGTGTCCCCTTGAGGAGTGAGATCTGTGCGGACCCTGAATAGCGTCATGTGGCTCATTTCGCCGGCGCCGATTTTTCAAGTGCCCTGCTAGCAGCATCCTGATTGGATTTTCACATACAACGCTACGTACCGCAGGTTGATCCGCCGGATGAGTTTGGAGCTAAGCATTCGGCAAATACACGCCGTGCCGTACCGTTGCCACGCATGCCGTAACGTTCATGATTTTCATTGCGGTATATGTACATTACAAATGTTGTTTAGGGGCGTGTCCTCCTGCACAGCAGATCCGACTGCTGTTGGCACGGACGCAAGTAAGGTTTACATGTTCCGTTTCTGGAAGAATTTGCTTGCCTATCCCGGATGCTAAATTTGTGGACACCCATTCAACAAATGATTTCTGATGATGGTCCGTTCTCTACCTTATTTTTACTTTAGGACTTGCTCTCCAGTCAATAGGGGAGATGATTAGTACGCAACCATGGCTGGACATTGCTGCGAAGGCCCTGCTCCCCTACTGCGGAACTCCTCCTCGGTGGCACTGCAAGGTCAAGGTCACGTCCGCAGTGGGGGCCCGCGCGCCTTGTAACGAAAAACTCCTGAATCCTATGCTGCAATTCAATGGGACTTGACCAGGCAATATAACACACCCATTTCCTCTTCCATCGCATGGATTCCTCTTCCCTTCAGCATGGCGGCTGGTACTCGGGCTGATACTTAGCGCCCTCACTTGGGGCCTCAACGCACTGCCCAGTACATAGGGGATTTCCGGCAGCACCGCTAAACATTTGGTTTCGCCCGCCAAGTGCCCCGCAGAACCTGAGACACAGGAGTTTAATGAAGGTAAATGTGCAGGGTTATAAGAATGTCACGGGTGCTTAGCATGGCAGATAACAGTTATATCGGTCAGTATCTCAAACTCACGTGCATTTCGCGCACTCTTGCTTTCGCTTCAGCCAGTACCACACCCGCCGGTTCCCACGACGGTGGAGCGTCAACTGCAAGGAAACATCGGTAAGATAGAGTAGTACATACAGAGAGATCAGTTATCACAGCTACTTGCCTTTTTCTTGGGTGTTGCGCAAAGCTGCGGCACACCAAAAAAACAGGGGCCTGATGAACCATTTCCTAAGCCGAAACTGCCAAAAGGGATAGGTGGCCCCCGTTGATAGCCTGTTGCTTTACTAATAGTGCTACTCGTCTCCTCGTCTGCTACCGACGAATCATTCCAAATGCTGCGAGCTGCAGTTGTCGATGATGCCGACATTGTACACGTAAGCAGGCGATGCGTTTTCCATGTTTGTATTAACAATAGAGATCGCATTTGTATCGGAATGAGGATACCTCCACGGTGAATAAATAATTTGGACGTTGAGCCTAGACACGCCGAATTGTATGGTAACATGAGTTGATAAAGGACAGGTTTATTGAAATTGTTATTTTACAGGAACAAAACATAACGACGCACAAGCCATCACACGAGGTTTCTCAGATGCAGCAAGTTGCCGGACGGGGTGCCCGCATGCGTTGTACAATGAATCCTTTAAGGCAGCCCCGTAGCGCCCACCACACGCGTCAGCTACCATTGCGTGAAAAACTCCTTTTCCTGCCCCTAACGCCGCGCCTCGTACCACAGTGCCCCCTAACCAAGTTTGCACCCTTTTCTCCCCTCCCCCACCCCACCCCGCGCACGCATATCCATGTTTCGAGCTATTTGGAATTCGCGCGCGTATTGCAATTATGACTGCGCCAGAATCGTGAAAAAGTAGTTGACCTCCAGGAGACCGTCATCCTCGAGGTCGGTGCAGTGCACGCCGTTCTTGATGGTGTTGAGACCAAAGCGCGCCCGCAGCGACTCCGGCCGAAGCACACGCGCCAACTCGGGGTCCATAGGTCCCGCCAGTTGCCGGAAGGGCTCCACGCTGCTGGCGCCATCCCGGTCCGCCACCTCTAGCGCAAGCACCGGTCCGCTAGTGAGGTGGTCCACCATGGCATTGAAGTCCCCGGCCGGGAGGACGCCCTTATACACCTCGTAAAACTGACGGATAGACAAGCACAGACCCACGGCGTTGTTTGGTGTCAGGTGTGACAAGGCCGCCCAGCAAAAGCCGATATAAGAGAGAGAGAGAGAGAGAGAGAGAGAGAGAGAGAGAGAGGGAGAGAGGGAGAGAGGGAGAGAGGGAGAGAGGGAGAGGGAGAGGGAGAGGGAGAGGGAGAGGGAGAGGGAGAGGGAGAGGGAGAGGGAGAGGGAGAGGGAGAGGGAGAGGGAGAGGGAGAGGGAGAGGGAGAGGGAGAGGGAGAGGGAGAGGGAGAGGGAGAGGGAGAGGGAGAGGGAGAGGGAGAGGGAGAGGGAGAGGGAGAGGGAGAGGGAGAGGGAGAGGGAGAGGGAGAGGGAGAGAGAGAGCCAGCTCCACTAAACTAGACCTGGCCCAGGGGATCTGCACGGTATGCTATAGTATCATCCTATCATTCGCCTACCGCCGTCCAACACCGTCCGCCGCCCGGGGACCATCCGGACACCAGCATTTCCCACACAAGCAAGTCGGCGGCAGTGCCGCATCCCTGGGACATATATATCTCTGGACCCGCTGACGACTATCCCTGACACACCATTATCCCCAACCTCTTGGATGGAAAGACTCCCGTCCCATAATTGTTGCTCTTAGGGATATGCTGCTTAGCCCCCTTCTGGAAATTATGGTGTATCCTGCGTACCTCCGCCGCCGCATTGCGATCCAGCGTGAACAACTGCCCCGCGGTGACGTCGAACACATCCTGGATTAGGTCCACGACCAGCCCCGCGCCACCGTCTGTCACCACATGTGGCTTGACCAGACACAGCGTTGTGTTGTGCGCCACGTCGCACTTCCCGGGATAGCGATCCCGCCCAAAGAAAAAAGCGCACTCCTCGGCTGCTGTCTCTGGCGCGTCTGAGCCGTGGCAGGCATTGAACGACTTATCGGTGCCAAACTGGGCGCGTAGGGAGTTCGGTGCCTCGGCACGAGCCTGGATAAGCGGATGCAAGGGATATAGGCACGTGGGGCTATAGCAAGCACAGGAATGCGAGAGGTGTCATGCCGAGATAGCAATCGACATCCGCCCAAGAAGTGGACACATGGTCTTTGGTCAGCGAGCACCATCATGTAAATCATATGGTGAAGACCCAGCTGAAACGAGTGGCCCGCACGCTGACCCCGTCTAACGGTGACTGTGCGGATGAGTTCTCCAACTCTCCAACTCTCCAACTCTCATGATTCCTGCCGGGTGCCGGTGTGTGCATTGTTGTTTCATCCGCCTTCACACCTCCCACCTCTCTCACCCGGGCCCCGCCCCGGCCCCGCCCCAACCGCGCGTACCTGGTTGCTATCCGTGGGCCCGATCAGCTCCCGCCACTTCCGGATGGCCGCCGGAGCGACCAACTCCATTGCGCAGATGCGGCCGCTAGACATGAAGTCGGTCAGCCGGTCGTAAAAGGGCTTTCCGCGGTGCACGGCATAAAATGCCTCCGCCTCCTCCTTTGACAACTTGGCGACACGCAGTTTGCTGTGTGCAGGCAAGCGGGTAATGGCGCAATTACAGTGGAAACGGAGGCTGGCAGGTGGGTTAAGATATACAATATGTGCTTGATTCCGTGCGATGATTTGGCGCGCAGATCACGGTGCATGAGATCACCACATCGGCTTCCAAATCACCCCGCAAATGGCGGCCGTGTAAAGATGAAGATGTGCGTAGCGTTCTGAAGGCGTGAATTTCCGCACCGGATGAAGCAGCAGCTCAGTTGCTGCAACATGAAAGCCAGCGCTTATCTAGGAGAGTGGGATTAGGTGAAATCGGCCGCACCGTGCTCCGTGTTGCGAGCAGGCACAGTGAGGGTATTGGGCGCTGTCCACAAGGCCGCGGAAAGCAGCACGGCCACGCGCTTTACCTGATCAAAAAGCCACTCTGGCAGATCGCGTCTATGATTTTGCCCATGTACTTGTATGCGTCTGGCTTGATCATGGCCAAAGTCCTGCACAATTGCCAGAATCAAGCCATGAGCACGCGATGCGCAGGGTTAGGGGGGATCATGGCAGGATGTACGATCAACATAACCAACGCGCCATACGGAGCGCAGACAACAACCCCACAAGGAGCCGTTTGGTTCTGAATTACGGCGCTACAGCCGCCCCGCGCACCACTGTCACAGATGCCGTCATTCACCCTAAGCTATAGAAAATGCCGGTGGAGACAACCAAACATTGACAGAACAGCCAGCAACTCGGATTCCTATCATTTCCTCCCCATCCCCATCTAGGATGCAGGCGGCTGAATATGCGCGGCTGAACTTGGCCTGCCCCCTAGGTTGGCGCCTTCCAGAACGGGTAAACCCTTTCCTGTACACACCGTTCGGTCTGACTCTCAACTGAGTTGCGGGTGAAGTCATCGCCATACTCCGTCAACTTTAGTTGCCTGCAACGCAGTACATGGAATGGCCGATCCAAAGTTGATCTGTGGACCTTCGAAAAGGGTGGACACAAGCCGCGGCGGCGTCGCACACGGTTTCAGGTTCTCCTCACCTGCCAAAAATAGTGAGCATACTGCCAATGTACAACAGCGACGATCGAATCTCCTCATACTTCGTACGTTTAAGGAAGTGCCGTCGGTTCTTAATATCGACCTGGCAGGCGCAGGGAACACATGTCACTGGGCCGCGCGCGGATGCACCTAGACAAGTTCAGCAGTCGAGGTTTTCCCAATTAAAGTGATAAAAGTTTCATGCTTGCACAATCCACATGGACCAGAAGCAAACAAAACCGCGCAACCCATCAGGATGACATGTCCGCTTACAAAACACATGCTCCAGCGGGAAAACCAAAAGATAGATGTGAGCAGTAAGCTCATGCAACGACAGATCAGGCACCGCCCCTCACCATCTCCACTTCCTTCGTTTCCGGGTACCAAAAGAGCTGGTATTTCCACAGCACACCAGACGAAGGATCCAACCATTCGCTAATGAAACAATACCTTATCATAGAAGCCATTGTCCAGAAGTACAGGCAAGCAAAGTTTTATCAGGGATCGACCAATTGGATTAGTTTTGCTGTAATATCAGCTATGAAATCGTTTGACTCTCTAACTGGTACAATGCCGACCTATTAAGTGACGTATTTTGGCATTTTCTTTTGCTCATGCCGAAACGTTGGGCCGAATGTACGGGACAAGAAGGTACAAGCATTATGGACTTCTGTGACTTTCACGAATGCTTTAATCAGCGGTTTCCTTACACCTGAAAAGCAAAACCTGAAATTAAAGGAAGATTAAGAAGTGCAGCGCCGACCGCCATAAGGCTTGGGACTGAGCTGTATGTTCCCTAGGGTCACCAGTTGGGATAACATGACCGGCTTTCAACAACAGCCTGTGAAGCAGGTTGTAGGATTCCATGTGGAAGGAGCCTCGCCGTCCCCAACTCAGCCATCCTTGCTTCAAGCTGCTATGACGGCTGGCTCGCCTACCCCGGTGATCATTCCACCATCGTTTCAGGTACGTGGAACATTCATATATCGTCGGACATGTACGTGGGACATGCAATTACCCGTAAACCGCAAAATTAGCGTTTGCGACGCTGACCGGATGCGCGGGTTCGCCCCGCAGAGGGAGACATCGCATGCATCACGGTCTGCTGCCGCTGCTGATGTTGCAACCCGTGTGCTGGTCCCGGAGGTTCCCGTACGTGTGCTGGTACGTCTCGGTGCGGGCTGTTGATGATTTGCAACTATTATCCCCCGGGAAGCTGCCCCGGGAAGCAAGGCGGCTGTCTTGCCTCTTCATGTTCTTTGGCGCATCTCACCGCACGTGTTACAGGACACATCCGGATCCACGACGTCCCAGGCAATAGGCGCGGGTGTCCAGCAGGCAGCAGCAGAAGGTAAGTTAAAACGGGGCACTTGGGCTGCAGTTGTTACACTTGTGGACCTGGCTGTGGGAGCTGCAAAAGACGCGCAGGGGGTTGCTGTGCTACTTGGGCAGGCACTCCGCAACCCAGATCCATGGCGCTACCAGATCTATGGCGCTACCAGATCCATGGCGCTAATCTGGCTCTTTCCCATTTATTGCTATCTGCGGCCTGGCCGTTGCGTGGGCGCCCTGGCTGATATGTCTCCCTGTGTAGCTGCGGGAGCCGCCATTCGCGCCACGTCCTCCAGCTCTGCTCCTCGTCCAATACAGCATGCGGAGAAGGCGGAGGCGTCGCACCAGGGGCTGGGAAAAGTATCCTCGCAGGCGAGCATCAACTCGGAGGCGTCCATATCCTCAGGTAAAGCTGCGGCGTCCGCAACATCGCCGCATCAGCTTTTGCAGCGTGCACCAACGGGGAGTACAGGGCGCGTTGCTGTGTGACGATTGACAATCGATACGAGTAGGATGGGACAGGCTAGGGCCCGGATGGGACGGGATACGAGTGGCCCTGATCCGGGCTTGATTTTTACACTCTGCAGGCGCTTTTGGAAGCTAATGGCGATCATCACTGATTACCAGGTTCGGGTCACCAGGTTCGGGTCTTGCTGAGAAATAATGCTGTGTCTTGATCGCGAGTCCACACGTTGGCGGCTCCTCCCGGCAGCCACACACGTCAGACAACACGGCCCGCAGCCAAAGTCATTGTTGCGTGAAAATGTACAAAGGCTCAAAAACCCACATGCTCAGCAAGTCTTGTAGTTTTGGTGAATCGATCCCCAGGTCCCGCCCATGGCCTTTTGCCTGTCGAACCTATCCCTCCAATTGTGATTGGGATTTGCATCTCTCTGGCCTACGTGCCACGCTGCATTTGCCTCTCCGCAGGGTTGTTCTCCTTGGAGGCTTCCACCTCCCGTACTCCGCCGCCTGCTGCACATGCGCAGCAGACGTCCCTCCCAGGGCCTGCCGGCGGAGCGCAGAGCGGCCCGCCAGGACAGCAGTCGGGACATGGACACAGTGTAACCCAGGGGCAGGGGGCCGCGTTGGCTGCGGAGGGTGCGCCGAAGGGCCCCAAGCCGCAGCGCGAAATGACGAAGGCGGAGCGGCGGGCCCTTCAGGAGAGCCAGCGGGCCGCTAAAGCCGCGCAGAAGGCGGGCGTGGGCGGGGCAGCTCCCGAAAAGCCGGTCAAGGGAGCCGCGGCGACCGGGGATGCTGGCCGAGCAGCCCGGGGGGGAGCAGGGGTCGCGGAGGCCAGGCCCACTGGCGGCAAGCCGTCGGTGACGGCTGCGGTCGGGAGGTGCGAGTTACCCGGTGTGGGAGAGGGCGAGCGTGTGGCATGAGCGCGAGGACTCTGCTTTGATATAAGTCCGGGGCACGCACGCCGACATGAGCGAGTCTGGCAGCAACATTTTCGCGATTGGATTGGATATGGAACATCATGCACATTTGTTTTGGGTCAGGGTTTCGGAGCAAGCAAGAGCCATGCGGCAATTTCTGTGCTGCGTTCAACTCTACTTTGATCTGAGTGTACCGAACGCTGGGGATCGGTCATGCGACACAGCAGGTCTGAAAGCCGCAAATCATAAGCTTCCCAACCGACCCAAATGAAGACACACCAGCTGAGATTCGCACGTTCCCGTGTGCCGGGTCGTCCTCTTCTTCTCACTTCACTTCACTTCCCTAGGTCCGAAGGGGAACGGCGCACGGACACTGCGGGCGGTGGCGCAGCTTCCGGTCCCATCGGCGTGCCGGTGGCCAATGCGGCCGACCGAGAAGGCGCGGGGACGGGGGCGGGGGCTGGGGCGGCCCCTAAGAAAAAGAAGGATCCAAAGGCCGTGTCGCTCAACTCGACAGAGCTGTTTGCTCACTTGCAGCAGTATAAGCGCATCACGGTGTCGCGCCTGCTGCAGCTGCCAGCCGTCGGCAATGTCCACCCCGCTATCCTGCAGCTGGGCCTGCGGTATGCGGAGGGGTCCATCCGTGGGGCAAATGCTCGCTGTCTAGCGATGCTGAATGCGCTCTGCCAGGTGAGGGGGTTGGTGGGGTTTGCCAGGCGTGAAAGGGCAGGGAACTCTACGTGAAGAGCTGGAGAATGGTGCCCGTAGGATTTGATTATAGATTGCACGTGTGGCGGGGCTGTGCCAGCCTGGCTGCATCAGAATCAAGTGCAACACCCTACATGGGATGGCGCGTGTGAAGCCGCTTAGCTGACAAGAGTCGGTGGCTCAGAGACTGGAGTCTGGACCACCAGGCGTTTGAAGGGCGCTGTCCTGCCTTAATGCCAGGGAAAGGATGGCGGGGGGCCTCAGGAAAGGGGTATCGGAGATGAGGAGTTGAGTTGAAACAGGTATTGTCATGTTGGAGCCTAATGTCGGTGCCCCTCTCCCCCTTCCCCTTCCCCTAGTATACTTTATGACGGTTTCGATTGAGTTTTCTCTCCTTTTATTCGCGGCCTTTTATTGGCGGCAACCTAGTTTTCTTGGGTTAGTCCTGGCTTCGTCAGCGATTATTACCAGCGTTTCGATGTTCGTCCCCCTTCCCCTTCCCCTTCCTGGCCAGGTGATCCGCGACTACACCACTCCGGACGGCAAGGAGCTGTCTCGTGACCTGCTCCGCCATCTGAGCGACCACGTCAACTTCCTGGTGGTATGTCGACCGCTAAGTGTCGGTATGGGAAACGCTATCCGCCACCTTAAATTGCGCATCTCCACCATCTCGCCGGACATGCCCGAGCTGGAGGCGAAGGAGCTTCTAGAGCAGGTGGGAATGCGGTAGTCCTTACGATGGTGCCGCCTGACCTCTGCCTCTGTCAGGCGGCACCGCCGCATTGCGTAAGAGGCGCCATGGCATGGTTTGGGAAACCGGAGGTTAAACAGATGATGGGAGATGGTTGTGTGGGCCGGGTCATGTGCATGCTGCATGGGTATGTTACCAGTTGCCGCAGGCGATGCATCGGCTTCATCGCGCAGATGCTCTGCTGGGCAGGGGCAGTACTGCTTTAGAAGGGCAGTTGCGTCTCCAGGAGGAATGTTCCCCACTTTTCAAGGAGGGCGCCAGACACAGTGAAGGCGATAAACGGGACTCCTGTCCGGATCTTGGCGGAGGAAAGAATAATCAGTGTGCTCTTATACCTATACAGCAAGACAAGGTACTGGGCCCCAACAGCTATCATGCCTCCCTGCGGCTCGACAAGCGCCCAAGGCGCCTGCGTGGCGTAACCGAGCAGAGCTGCACGGAGGAGTTTATGGTGCCCATACGGGCCTTATTCCATGTTGTTGCCGCCGCTGCCGCCACTACCCGTGCCGCCCTGTCCGGCTCGGCGCCTGCTCCAACCTCCCGTCCCATCTTGCCTTGGCTGAAGGTTCCACAATTGATTCCGACGTTGTTGTCGCTTTGGAACATACCCTGGATTTTGAGAATACGACGAATTTAAAGCGGTCGTTTTTCCGTATCCTTAACCTGGCCAAAAGCATCGTTAAATGGACGCGGAATATTTCGTATTATTTCCTCTCGTTATCTCGTGAATCCCCATCCTTCACCCGATGCCTGCAGGAAATTGCGGATTATATTAACGTGCGCATTGACAGTGCGGATAAGCAGCTGGTCAACTACGCGGTGGCGAAGGTGGAAGCGCACGGGGATGTCATCCTCACCTACGCCGCTTCCCATGTGGTGCAGCGTGCGCTCGTGGAGGCGGCCCGCGCCGGCAAGTCGTTTCGGGTGGTGGTGATGGACTCGCGGCCAGAGCTTGAGGGTCGCGCCACCTTGGCCCGCCTACTGGCTGCGGGTATCCCGTGCACGTATGTGCACCTAAACGCCGCCTCGTACATCATTCGAGAGGTCACTAAGGTAGGTTATGGAGAGCTTGGGGCACACACTCAAGGGCACACGTGGTGCCGTATCCCCCCCCCCCGCCCTGACTTGTCTGCAGTCAATGCTGATGTTGCTGTTGCTATTGCTGATGTTGCTGTGAGAAGGCGCACAACGGAGTGAGTCTGCAAAGGTGGTTTCCTCTCCCCTATTTGTCATGTTCGCTTCCTTGGGTAAGGATTCCAGAAGTATGATGCTCACATGACGCGAACAACATAACAGGTGCCGGCTGTGGCTTATTACGAAGATGGGACGGACAGTAATATGGCTGCACGTTTTGCCGCCTGCCTGCGTGTAGCTGGTGTGTTTTCAACACATGCTCTCAGCACGCTGTTGACCTCCCAAGTCCCAACCTTCTGCTTTCAATCGGCTTGTGACCTTTTGCCGCCATGCAGGTATTCCTGGGTGCCGCAGCGGTGCTGTCCAACGGAACAGTCCTGTCGCGCGCGGGCACGGCGGCGGTAGCCATGATGGCGCATGCGCACAGCAAGCCGGTCATGATCTGCTGCGAGACACACAAGTTTAACGAGCGGGTGCAGCTGGATAGCATCACGCACAACGAACTGGGCGACCCTGAAGCGCTCTCGGTAGTGCCTGGGAAGCCCGAAGTCACGGCCCTCGAGGTGCGTAACAGATCTGGGGTAATAGTGCCTCTGCATCTGTGTTTTCTGCGAGGACAGGAATACCCGTAGAGAAACAACGCCTGTTCCGTTGTTGTTGTGGGAAGGATGGGGGTTCGGAAGGATGGGGATAGGGGGTTCGGAAGGATGGGGATAGGGGGTTCGGAAGGATGGGGATAGGGGGTTCGGAAGGATGGGGAGGGGCAGACCGATATGCATTGTGAATCATTGGTGTGTGATGTGGAGGATGGGTGAGAGGGGGCTATGGGAGAAAGCAGGTGAGAGCGTTACTATTTCCCCTGAAACATGATATGCCTTGTTCCTCTGGTTGTCCCAGCGTATGTCTTCCAGTGAATGACTCACACGTGCAACGGCTGCAGGGCTGGTGCGATCACCCGCGGCTTCGGTTGCTGAACCTCAAGTACGATGTTATGCCCGCGGAATACGTGACCATGGTGGTGACGGAGTTCGGCATGGTGCCGCCGACCTCAGTGCCCGTTATTCTCCGCGAGTTCCGCCAGAGCGAGCAGACGGTATCGGGGCCTTTCTGAGTCAAGTCGAGTGGGTGGGTGGCACTGGGTGGCGGGTTGCTGGCATTAGGCACGTCTGGATTGCGCGGGCCGGTGGTAGCTGTTAGAGCGGTGCCGTGTATGGCAGCGGTAGGACAAAAAAAGTATAAGTAATGAACTACTAGACAAATTGACTGCTTTAGTAGCAACGTGAGGCGGCACGGCGCTTGGTTTTGTGTTGCTGTGGTGAAGGATAGGCTGGGACCTTGACACTTGATAGAGGTTTTGGCGGTGATTCACCCCCTCTTGTTTTTGTAACTGACCTGGGGAGGGCCGTTGCGTGGTATCATGCGTATCATGCCTTCGCTGGAAGAAATGGATCTATTGGGCTTATGGTCCGCTCCCACTTTCGACCATGCGCTGTATCGTTTTTGTCATGTGAAAGGCGGATATAACAGATTTAACTGGAATGCCTACCTGTCTGTGTGTAAGGGTTACAGGGTGGTGGTGGCATTCCTCACCGGCCCACTAACCCAACCTGCTGGACGTAGCCGCATTACTTCTCCCTACCTTCAAACTAGAGGGACGCCCTCATCCATTCGTCACCCTAATCGACTTCAACATGTATGTGTGGGGTTCAGCGCTGACCACCAGCATGTCTGTCTGTCTTTCTGTCTGTGTATATGGACAACAATCAACGACGTTGGATTGTACCAGAACTGTGAGGGAGAGGCGTATAGCCATTTGGATGGTGCCCCTAGGCACTAAGTTATGGGAAAAGTTCATGCAATCGCCACGACTCACCGCACTCCCTTGCGGGATGGGCTGCTCTACACCGCCCTTGGCAGCGATCCGCTAGCGGTGGTCCGAACCAACGTGAACTTGCAAAAGTCCCATGTACTCGGACCCCCTCGAACCTTAACATGCACCACTTTAGACACACCCGCTCCAGCCCGGAAGGCCAGGCTACATCCTTAGCATAATTCCAAGGGCATAAAATGATATGAAATAAGGTCCGCATGTGTTGCCCAAGAGTTCAAGTTACAAAGAAAGCGTCCACAGTGTTTGTACGACAAATTTGTATGAACTGCACTCATTCTGCGCCATAAGGACCTGCTTTCCCTGATACGTTCCCTCGTTGCTGGAGTCGCTGAGAGCCTCCAAGCATGTTTGATGTCAGCGCTCTGACCGGCACGGCGGAGCTGCCAAATCTACTTGTTTTCTGCCAAGATCCCGTTACAAGCTCTAACGCCATCGTAGCAATAATCCATGCAGGGATGGCAGAGGGGAGGACGCACTGAAGATGGACAGCAACTAAGGGTCTGCGAACTCCCGTAGACAGCACCGCCCGTGGAACTACGGCAGTGTCCGAGAAGTACAGGCACAGACGTTCTCGCATCCCACCACGACCCACACGAAACGATAACCGGCGTCCATTTAAACTTTTCCTGGCAGCACCGGAAAGTCAGAGCGCTGACATCAAACATGCTTGGAGGCTCTCAGCGACTCCAGCAACGAGGGAACGTATCAGGGAAAGCAGGTCCTTGTGGCGCAGAATGAGTGCAATTCATACAAATTTGTCGTACAAACACTGTGGACGCTTTCTTTGTAACTTGAACGTATTCAGAGTCAGCGTGTCAGTGAAATTCAGGGATTGAAGGCAACCGTCGGGTACGGCCCAAGGACCGTGGCGTGCTTTTGCCCCAATATGTCTTAGGTGGAAGGTTTCATATCACCGTACGTCTATCGTATTTTGTTACTTTCTTCTTCTCCTCGACTTTGATTCATCTCGCCGCCTTCGAGCCTTCTGGCCCGTTTGGGCGTTAATCGGCCTTACTGGGTCTTGCAAGCTTGCACCACCATGATCACCAGTTCATGACCACAGGAGACATCAGGTGTGGGACCTGCCATGAGGCCTCGTTGTGCCAGCAAGCCTCCCAAAATTGGCATGCCCAAACGAGCTGCACATGACAGTGTCACTGTCACAGTCCGCCACTGACCCCAATTGGTGCAATTCTTTCTTGCGCAACTGAAGTCAGATTCCAAGGCCTTCTTGTCACTGGCGCTTTCATACTGTCAATTTCCGTAAGACACTTGGTGTCGCCAACCAACGCACAACTTCTCAGCGTTGCTTCAGACATACACGCCGTGTTAATACTAGCATTGTCACCGACGATGGGATTTCCGATGAAGGCACGGGGAAGTTGCTTCGCTGAATTAGCTCCTTGATTTGTATTGACCTGCAGTACAGCACATGTAGTACACCGTTGACTGCTGCTCTACTCACTGCTATGCACTGCTATGTATCTAGAAAGAGCGAACACATAATGCGGATGGAGTTTCTAAAGTTATAATAGTGTTATCAATGCCTCGCGCCTTTTGCCGTGGCAACCTATTCTCTGGTTGCTGTGGGCTGAATTTGAATTGAGCTCCGTTTTTTGCGCACCAGCCATTTAATAGCGCATCTTTTCTATTGTTTTCTTAATTATCTTGTTTATAATTTGGCGCCCGGATCAAGATGGTATCTACGCGAAGTGGCCGAACTACTTCCTTGGAGCCGACGTCTTTGGGTCGTATGACACGTTCGCGCACTAGGAAAGAATCGGAAGGTATTCGAGACGAGGACGCCGCAGCTGACTTCGGGCAGCCAGAAGTTACCAGCCCAGCACTTCTACCCGCGAACTACCTTTCGTCAACGGCCACCATGTCCGTGGCCAGCCCGCCCCAGTTTGGCGGCTTCGGCAGTCCGTTAGCAACCGATATTACTCCGAGTACTCTGATACAGCAAACGAATACGCAAGGAACCCCCCTCCAGGAGCGCCTGGTGAAAACAATCGGTAAAGCTGTGCGGACCCCCGTTCATCAACCGCCTCCGATGGTAGCGTCGAGGCCGATATCATCGCCATCGGCAATGGAGGTGTTACAGAGCGCCGCCGTCCCGTTGCCTGATGACCCCGCCAGCTCCGAGCCATTCGCGTCGTCGGAAGATGAGCCAGCTGGTCCCGCCTCACCGCCGAAGGACCTGGCGGATGACATGCCGGCTCTCCCAGAAGCGAGGCTGCCCGAGCGCCGGGGTTCCGGGCGTCTTCTGGGCGCCTTTACGATTAGTAGCATCTGTGTGACAGCTCTGATAGCCTTTTTCCTACTGCCGTGCTCAGATCCGGAGCTGTACGGGAACATGGAGTCACAGACTTACGAGCGCATCTGCAAGAGCCTTGTTGTCATCAATAACAACGCGGCCGACCGTGCCCAGCATCTTGGCGCCCTTTTCATGAAGCGTGTCGACACCCTGCGACGAGATTTCCCCTTACGTTCCCCCCCTTTAGACGCAATGGGGCTCACATGGGAAGTCGTACAGAGGGCACATATCGTAGCATGGGAGGTTGTACACCCGCTTGTTGACAAAGTCAAGCAGCGTGCCGAGTCCCTCTGGGATCGCGCGAAGCCTAATTTCCAATGGGCCTATCGCGGCCTTATCATGCGGGCTGCGCCCTTCATGGGGCAAATTCTGGAACGAGTCATTCCCCGAAATGATGCCGCACCGACCCAAATCACTCCATTGGCCCTAAACGACCTTTTGGCAATCCTGGATCCGGATCACGTTGGACGAGAGGATTTGCAAGAGTTATGGCACAAGGCAACGTCAGACCGTGTTGCCAAGCAGAAGGCCGCCGTCTGGCTACTCACCTGCAACGCCGAGGACGACTGCACCGCAGCCGCAGACGTGCTCAGTACCGCAGCCGTCAGCATCCTCCGCTTGGATGGAGCGAACTTCGCGAACCCAGGCGCTGCCGGCCAGGTGCAGTTGGAGCTCACTACGTTCCTCACCCACAGCCCTGATGGGGTCGTGCTGGTTACGCATCCAGAGAAGCTGCACCCCAACAGCCTTGCCGTTTTTTCTCACGCGGCGTCGGAATCGGGTCACCTGCAAATGAACGGCCAGGAAGTGACAACTAAGCGTGCTCTCTTCCTTCTCTTAGCCCAGTACGAGGCTGATGTTAAGGGGGTGAGCGCCAACGCAGAGGCTGCGGCGAAGGATTGGCTGATGCGGTCTATCTCTGCCCTGGTGAGGTCCAGGGAGTGGGAGGGGTTGAGACAGGGGAGCTCATTTCTCCATCTGGAAGAATACCCTAGAAGGGCTAGCAGGCATATCCTCATGAATAGCTTTAATAACCTTAACATGCCTGTGCAGCAATGTATACCAGGTCATTCAAGTATGAATAAATATATTTTTGTTGGCATTTTTATGCGAATTAGCTGTACGACGTTACATACACTTCTGTCCTGACAGTCCTGACTCGCGCGTTATAGGAAGAAGGCGATAGGCACCTAGTCCTTGTCTAGGTTCTTGCCTTGTGCAGCAGCAGTGAAGCGCAATCGACTGAGCCGCAGCTGTGATATTCAGCCAACACGGCGAAAGTTTCGTCACGTACTTTGCCCTAACCGCTGTCATGCCCTGCTGATAAATTGTCCATCCATACATACGTCATCTCAGGGTGCGGATGCGGAACGGACCTCCGCGATAGTCTTGAGCTTCCGCAGACGGGTGGATGCCGCACTGCCACTCCGCCCCGCACCAAAACAGGGTGTTTAGACGGCGGGAAATTTGACAACTGTCGCGCCCGCCGTTGGGTGGCATCTCAGCTGTTGAAGGGGGAGGGCAATACAGAAGCACAATGGGTGGGCAAGACTGGTTGTGCGTTCATAAGCGTTATATGGCTTGTTGAGTTGGCCACTTGCCACAGGAGGTTTCGCCCGGGTTGTACGACAATGCATTTTCGAGTTGTAATGCGGATGGCGCAGATGTTTCATGGTGACGTCATCTAATTTAAACCTATGACCGTTCATTGTCATGGTCTGGGCGGGGGAACGGAGGATTGGTGACCCCTTGGCTTCCAGGAAAAAAATTGGCC
The DNA here is from genome assembly GCA_030268105.1 of Volvox africanus. Classification (NCBI taxonomy): domain Eukaryota; kingdom Viridiplantae; phylum Chlorophyta; class Chlorophyceae; order Chlamydomonadales; family Volvocaceae; genus Volvox; species Volvox africanus. Next base: position 3,023,210 of record BSDZ01000017.1, on the reverse strand, counting down.
TACCGCTTACTCGTGTGGTTGACATTCGTCGTCCAGTCGTACATTGCAGTTTTTATTACAACTGATCAATACTTTCTGCTATCTTGGGATGATATGAGGTTTGTTTGGCTTTGACAGTCCGTATTATCATCTGGATTTTTTTAGCTATGCCCCAGAATTTATAGACGCATGTGATAAGCTGACAACCCTGCAGTGCATTACTTTTAACTGGACAAAGTGAGCGCTGTACAATGGTGCAAAATACAATTCTTCACTGTCGCACCAATGGACTATGGGCTAAGGCTGGCTATCGGCACAACCGCATCGTTCAAACATCCTGCGCTGTTGTCCCGAGAACGTATTCTAGTAGGATCGGTGAAATAGAAGTGAAGCCCGGTGTCTATCAAGGGTACGTAAAACCTGAGGAGAAGGTTCAATATCTAAAATGAGTGGTGAATGTACCTGCAAGACGTTAGACAATAAGCCGACGTGCCAGAATCATTTACACTTTTCCACCATACCACAGGTTCTGGACATGGAAAGGTTATAAGATACGTTATCAACGGAGCGGCAATACGGGAGAGGCGGTGCTACTTGTGCATGGGTTCGGTGGCAACGCAGACCATTGGCGGAAAAATACGCCGTCACTGGGAACGAATCACCGCGCCTTTGCCATTGACCTGCTGGGATACGGATTCAGCGACAAACCGTCTCCCAGGTATACCCGTGTGTTCACGGGGAACGATGTACCCTATAAGTAGACGTGCTTGCACGGTCTGAGCTCCACCTGAGAGCCGCTGTGATAACCAAAACGCAGGGGGGAAATTGGCGGTCGTGAGGGGAGTCCGTCCGTCTACTAATGAAAGGGACCCCTGGTGTAAAGGGGGGAAGGAAAGGAAAGGAGCTGGCATTTACATAAGCGCCAATCTTGTAATAGGCCTAGGGTCCATAATTTACATGCCTGAAACCCAACCAAAAAAGCCGCCCAATTTTACAGCGCCTGGAACATGGGCCTCAGCCCGTATCATTTCAACTAGTTGGGTACCGATTTGCTCTGGCTCATCAGGGGTGCTTTGCTTGACAGGTTGAGTACTGCGGGCAAAGCACCCCACTGACCAGCAGCCGCGAGGATAGCCACCGTAGCTGGGGCCGCTGGTCAGGGGTTCTCCGGGGCTGAACGTCTCTGGAGAGCTCACGAGGTGCAAATCGCCAATATCGCTGAGATTTGCTGCTCTGCTCTGCCTGGGTTTGCTCCAACCTTGAAACGCAATCCGCACGCGCAGCCAACCTTATACGAAGATCATTGCGAATATACTTTGTGGCCGGGACACGTAGTGACACGTAACCTGCCGTACGGGAGCTCGTACAGCCGCGCAAATATTCACTCCCGTATAAGCAGACATACGCAGACACACTGACACGCATACGCATGCACATACACGTACACAGACACGCATACACAGACACACACACTCCTTCCATTCGATCGCTTGCAATGAAGGTCCGCACCTGCCAACTCGCTCTACTGCTTTGACAATTGGGGTAATCAGCTGGCGGACTTTATTCGGGAGCGAGTAGAGGAGCCCGCGTTCATAGTGTGCAACTCAGTCGGAGGTATGTGCAACTAAGGCTCGGAACGCCTCACGATACGGGTTGGATGGATGGATGGATGGATGGATGGAAGGGACCCCACGGAGGGGTGCAACACCGGGTGGCGCCCACCCTTAACCACTTGGCGTGCCCGGGGTGGAGCGGATGCCTTCAAGAAGAGGAGGGCGCAGACGCAGGAGGGGACAACGATATGCAGACGGTTACGATGAAAGAGCCGCTTCAGGCCACCCATAAGGCTCAGCGCAATTTAAAGAAATGGCCCGAGAACAGGACAGTGGTAGGGAGTGCGTGATTGCCCATCATGCCCCACATGATATGCCCCACATGACATCCCCCCTCTGTCGACATATATTTTGATGTTCTGACCGATAGGGTCCTGACCAACCTCTGGGCATCAAACCGACCAATCCATTGGATGTCCTCAATTCCCCATTTCCCCAAATCCCCGGCCCCTCCCCCCGCACGCCATGTCCCCTTCGGGGCCCCACACGCGGCATAGGCCTCGCGGGGTTGCAGGCGTCCATAGTGGCTCCGGAGCTTGTTCAGGGGGTTCAGTGCATCGACATCTCTCTCCGGGGACTGCACGTGAAGCGCCAGGCCCCTTGGAAGCGGCCCCTGGTGGCGGCATTTCAGCGCTTCCTCCGGGAGACGGACGCGGGGAAGGCCTTCTTTGCCAATGTGGCCACAGAGCGGGTGCGATGTCCAACCCCGCCATGTCCAACCCCCATGTCCATGACCATGTACACTCCATGTGGGGATGGGTGCGCGGACGAGCGCGTGGAACGTAGTTCCCGAAATCCATTACACGTGCCCCCTTTGCCGCCACACGTCTGCTTCGTTTGAGCGGTTCGGTTTGTCGGTGTTATGGGTTGGTGGTGCGGTGCGGTCTTCTCGACAGACGGACGGGGCTGTTGGAAGGGCAAGAGGAGGAGGCGGTTCTGGGCCGAGCAAACACGAGAGGGCTGGAAGGAGTGAGGGCTTTCTGCGCAGGAGTTTCGAAAGTGTACATGAGAGATTGCGACACCGCGAGCATTTCTCGGCATGAAATCCCCCCCATCCCTTTCCCTCACTCCCTTTCCCCCCCTCCCTCCTTTTCCCTCACTCCCTCCCTTTCCCTCCCTCACTCCCTCCCTCTTCTCTTCCTGACTGCATATGCACATCTTTGCTGTTTGCTTCGGTTCCGCCGCCGCCGCCAAAGGTGAGTTCGCGTGGGTCCGCGCTTCGTTTGGTTCGCGCGCGCGGTCGTCGTGCTAGCCCGGGTCGGGTTGGTGGGTCGGTCGGGTCAAGGCGCGTTAGTTTGTTGGTATACAGGGGGGTTGGGAGGAGCACGCGCATGATAACGACCAGCGGAAAGCTCAGTTTTCCTTTTTTTCCGCGGTTATCTTTCGCCGCCAGCAGCGAGGCCAATAGTATACTTTATGACGGTTTCGATTGGGTTTTTTCTACGTTTATTAGCGGCCTTGGCGGCTACCTAGTTTACGTTTTAGGGTCTCCGCGTCAGCATCAGCCTTGGACGAGGACAACGATCAGTCATCCTTGACGTTTAGTCCTGGCTTCGTCAGCGATCATTACCAGCGTTTCGAAGTTCGTCTCCCTCCCTTTCCCTCCCTCCCTATCTCCCCCCGGCGCGCTCTCCTCACTTGCCTTCCCCCCTTTCGTAGACCGTGGGCAACATCCTCCGTCAGGCGTACGGGCGCAAGGAAGCTGTGACGGAGGAGCTTGTTCAGGCAATACTGCGGCCTGGCTTAGAGCCTGGGGCGGTGGACGTGTTCCTGGACTTCATCAGCTACAGTGGGGGTCCACGTGAGCTGGGGTAGCGACTCGTTCCAATCCAACACGGCCGTTGGAGAACCCGTCTCGTGACAGGAACATATTGAAAACACAACCACACACAACAAACTAAAATATGCTCATCCCGGGATCATCACGGTTTAGAGGTTTAGTAGTACGGGTTTGGAGGCTTTGAGCATGGATCTCCGGTTGACATTCCGGTTGCGCCGTAACCCGTAACCTCCTTCCGATGGCCCCTCACTTCCTCTGACGGCGCCCCCACGATGAAGCTACGGCCGCCTGGATATCTTCTCCACACCCTCCCAACCCCTCCCCGCCCCCAGCATCCACTATCCCCCCATCCGCCCCCCCCTCAATGCACACGAACACCATCCGCATTGCCCCACATTTGCTTCACGCCGCGCATTCGTCCCCTCCCCTCTTTCCCTCCCTTCCCCTGCTCCCCCGCATCTGACGAACACCACACCCATCCACCCGCTCCCCCCCCAGTCCCCGAAGAGCTCATGGCGGCCACCACCCGGCCAGTGAGCCTGCTGTGGGGGGAGGCGGATCCCTGGGAAAACGTTGGGGAGGGCCGGAGGTTGTTTGCAAGCCTGCCCTCGGTCGTTGAGTTCGTCACGCTACCAGGGGTAGGTCGTTGAGTTCGTTGCGCTACCAGGGGTAGGTAAGACCGGGATGCCCAGCGCCCAGGGGTCCGGGTGGGTGCTGACCAGGTGAGGTGTGTGTGTGTGTGTGTGTGTGTGTGTGTGTGTGTAGGGGGGGGGACTCAGGGGATGTAGCCATTCCGCGGACCACCTCACCAACGGACGAGTCATTCGGGCGGTCAGGTGTATGGGTCAAGAGGTACCGTACCTGTGCTGAAGGTGGAGATTGCCACTTAGCCGGGCGTGTGCTGAAACGGTGTATTAACAAGCCGTCGTGAGACATGGGGCCCTAGGGTGTGGCAGGATGAGGGGAGATCGCTAAGGAGAACGAAAAGGAAAGGGATGATGGGAGAAGCGTCTCCTTCCCATTGACACGTCCGTCATCATCCCCATTGACCTCAACACCCCAATTGGCTTTAAATACAACCGTTCCCTTCCTGTTTTTAGGGTTTTAGGGTTTTAATCCCCCTCCCCCTCTGTCCCCCTCCCCCTCTGCCCCGCCCCCCTCCTCCTCTAACCCCCCTTCTCCATGCCCCCCCGGTCGCCCCCGCAGGTGGGTCACTGCCCCCAGGACGAGGCCCCCGAGCTGGTCAATCCGCTCATCGAGCGCTTCATCGCCATGTACGGCTCAAAGAAGGCATCCACATATGCATCTTCCACTGTCAATACTGCCAGTTTCAGCAGCAATTCCACGTTGTCGTAGCGCAGAATTCAGCTGACAACACAACACGGCGAATTCAGTGTCTTGTCCCGCGCGCGGTTTCAACACTTCAACACTGAGATCTTAGAAGCCCGGATGATGGGGGAGTGTGGCGAACGCGGGACGCGGGAAAGTGGCTTGCAGGAGATTGAGGGAGGGGGAGAGGAGAGGAGAGGAGAGGAGAGGGAGGGTGATGCAGAAGATCTGCAGAAAGTTGCGCTGCAGGAGATGTGAGTGCCGCTGAAAGAGATAGCACGTGCGCGGGCAATCAAAGGATAGAAACAGAGGAGCGATTGAGGTCTCGTGAGCGGAAGAAGTAGAGCGAGGAATTTCAGAAGAGGATCTCATGACATGGAATTTTGTTGAGGGATTACGCGAGGGAGGGAGTAGCTTGTAACGAACGACAAAGGATACCCAATAATACCAGGGGCGTATCCAACCACTCCCTGGTATTGCACGCTGAGGACGTTGATGCCGCTGAGAATGAAGAGAGAACACCATACTAAGTAAGACAGCGAGACGTGTATCGTTTGGTATTTGGTATACGTTTTGGTGAGAAAGGTATCGTGAACTTGTCGTATCTAACAGGTGGTCATGCAGGTGTTGTGTTGTGTCTTCAGGTGACTTCCTTCTTCGAGGCCTGATAGAGAAGAGGCAGGAGGAAGGGGCGGTTTGCAGATTGTCCCCTTCCTTACCTTAGAGGACGGTGATGTTGAGGTGGAGGTGGAGATGGTGGTGGAGCAGCTGCGCTACTGTGACTGCAATTTCTCGGCACAAGCTCACTGCCCTCCTTCCAGGCAGCGTATGGGAAACCTCCTTTCCTGCACCATCATCCCGTATTTTGTACAAGATCATGAGGTCATATCGAGTCAGATGAAGGCACGAATATCGTTTGTTGAACGAATTTTCAATGTAGGCAGTGATCAGAGGGGGAAGGTGCATCTGGTCTGGTGCACGGAGTCGGGGTCAAAGCACAGGGGCCTACCTGCCCCTACCTGCCCCTACCGACAAACCTCACCGGCTCCAGTTTGGTGATATCATGTGAACTGTGGAGCTTCACGGTTGCACATACAGCAATCAAGTTTTGAGTCCGAGCTGAGTCAGAATAGAATGTTCAAAATTGTTCACACAAACCCCAGAGACGACAACGTGACTGCGGGACAGCAACGTTAAAATCCTTCCCCTCAAATTACCCCTCAATGAGGTCTCTGGGGTAGTAGGCCGCACCGGACCGACCGTCCACCTCACACAGTCCAGCAACATCTTACTGCACTCACGGCCAGGCATCTCCTGCCTCCGGCCTCCGTCTTCCTGTCCGAGTACGGGGAGGGGCCCAGCAGCCCGCACGTTCCACCTGCCTACCTGCCCATCTGCCTGCTCGCCTGTCCGTCTGTCTGTCTGTCTCTCTGTCTCGCCTGCGTGCTCTCTGCTGCATTGCAGCACTACCGTCTTCTGCAGACAGATGCTGGCGATCTCCCAAACCACCTCCACCTCCTAATCGCCCCAACCTGGTCCGCGCCTCCCACTGCACACTGGGGGCGCATGAACACAGTGCTGCTCCCTCTCTCTGTCTCTCTGTCTGTTCTCTGTCTCTCTCACACAGACATACACACACACGCACGCGCGCTGCATTCCGGCTTCGCGGCCAGATGCACGTGGTGGCGCGTCATAATGCGTCAAAATCATCTCGATAGCGCAGATAGCAGAAGGGATAACCAACTGATTGTCCAGCTCTCTCGCTCTCCATCCTATGCCTCATCTCTGCCAGAGAACACCCCCTCCTCAGGGAGAAATCTTCCCCTCGCTATTCCCTTCGTCGTACAATCTATATCTACTTCCTCTCTACGACTTGGCATACGTCACGCCTTACGCAGGGGCTACAGCACCTGTAGCAGCCCCCCGCCGCCGCCGCCGCCCAAGGGCGCCGCCAATCCTCCTCCTGGTTTCTTGAAGACTCCCTCCCCACCAAGGGTGGCTGCACCACTCTGGCAAAAACACAACTTAGGTCTGTGCGCTTGCGCCCACTTCCACATCCCATTATTGAATCGGGAGTTGGGGGCTATGTGGGCCCCTACCCGCGGCTGGAAGCACCGCCTCAAGCAGCGCGCCGCGGACCTCTCCCTCTCTCCTTCTCCCTCTTTCTCTCTGTCGCTCTCTCCTTCTCTTTCTCTGTCGCTCTCTCTCGCGAGCCTCCATCCGTGCTGGTGACCACCTGATTGTGACACAACGTACAACACGCGTTGCACACCCACACGTGGGTCTTATCCCTAAGACCCTTCCCGATCAATTGCACATACACATCTTCATACATGCACATACACACCAACACAGGAGCACACATACACCCGAGCACTCTTATCATTCGTACCCGCTGCCCCAACCCCCTAGCCTAGTTACCCGCATATGCGCACGACGAAACACACAGAGACCCCGCCTGACACTGTTTATATCAAATTCACAACGCTTCTTAGTTGCTGTACGTGAACCCGCTGTGTCTCGCCTTCCACCACCATCACCACCACCATCACCTCCATCACCACCACCAGCATAATCCCTAATTTGGGCGACCCTCCCCAAACATCCTGCATCTGCCCAACTCCGCTCGAAGCGCCCCCGTTAGTGTTCGGCAACTCTATACACGTTAGTCGCTCAACCGCCCTCCCTGTAGTCCCGCCTCATTGGAATGTGAGGCAGTCCGCCAGCGCCCGCTTCGCGAACAGCGGCAACACGAAGGCAGCCGAGTGCACCTCGTGGCTGTAGTACTTGAGCTCGCCCACCCCCAGCGCCGGCAGCGGACCCGGCTCCGGCTGGCGGGGCGTGCGGGGGTCCAAGGGGGCCGCACCCTCCGCCTTGCCGTCCTCCCCTTCCCTCTCCCCCGCATGGGCTTTGGCGCACACCAGCATGCCGATTTGACCCGAGGGGTAGGTGGGTATGGTGGTGGTCGCATACGAGACAGAGCCGCCTCGGAAAACCTCCTTACACATAGTCGCCAGCGCCTTGATGATGTCGAGGTGGAGCCAGAGGGACTCCGCCTGAGTGCACACGATACCGCCAGGCCGAACCGCCCGGTGAAGGGCCTCGAAGAAGGGCTGTGAGACGGTAGGGGAGGAGGTGGAAAGGGGAGAGGGGAAAGGGGGTGTGAGGCTTGGGTTAGGATCCAGATCGAATTCAGACCGGACCCAGATTGGATCCAGACCGGACGTTCGTGTGTTGAGCTTGCAGCTTAAAAACTAATAGCCGCCAGACTCGCAAGTACTGCAACACGATCTGCTGATCAAATGGAGTTAAGGGTGCGGTGAGGTGAGGCGCCCCAGGTGCGGTGAGGTGCGGTGTAGTCGGCTGTGATGCGTTCAGATTGAAGAACATCCCCATATGACCTTTCCCATGTACTCCACGTACACACACGCCTCACGCCCAAACCCACCGACCTTTTCGAACAGCACCTCCGCGGGACCGACTGGGTCGCTCGAGTCCACCACAATCAGATCGTATGAGTCAGCAGGGCTGTCCTCAACGTACTTGATGCCGTCGCAGATGTGGAGAGTGACCCGCGGGTCACTGAACCCCACCGCCATCTATCGGACGGAAGTTAAGGCACGGGGCAATCAATTGTCACAGGCTGTCGTACACCAACACGCCAGACCAACGCAGCAAACACGTGGAGCGATTCCACAGCCCACCAAAACGCCCCCAGCCAGTCAGGCAGCCAGTCAGCTTGCCGACCAGTCAGCTAGGCACGTGCGCACGCGGCTGTGTATGTGGGCGCGACATGAGGTGTGGGGGTGAAGGCTTACGTGAGGCCTAGTGTGTGGCCTAGCAGTTGCGTCCTGCGGTGAAGACGAGGGCCTCAAGTCCCCCCTCCCCCTTTTCCCCCTGCCCCGCAGCGCGCAAAGAGACAGGTGGGTGCGACCAGCTCACATTCCACCGGCAGCAGCAACCCGCCGCTGCTGCAGCAGCGGCGGGTTCACTCCCGGGTATTGAAGACCAGCTGCACGCACAAGAAGCCCCGGCGACAGCGGGGCTTACCAGGAGTGTCTGAAACCACAACAACCCCATCCCCAACAGCCCACCACCTCACCACACATCCCATAAGCCCCGCCTAACGCACCCTTTCCCATCTTCACTTCCCTCCCCAGCCCCCACTTCCTCCCCTCCCGGGAGGTGGTTTTACTCCGGCATACCTCGGGGAAGAAGCGCTTCGATACTTCGGGCACCATTCTGCAGCGGAGATGCGGCCGAGACAGGAGAGCAGGGTGCCGGGGGACCAGGGTGCGATGCGGGCGGGGGGGCAGGGCAGAGGGAGGGCGCGTGAAGGCAGTCGACATGGACGCAGCATCCTGACGGCCAGGGAAGTGGAAAGACTGGAAAAAATATGCGAGTAGGGGAATGTCAACACCCAAGGAGTGTTTCTAATGCCCCTCACCTGCTTCATCATCTTTTATGTACCGCACGCCCTCCGTCACGACATCCACCGAAGTGGGTTTAGAGGACATCCATTACGTTTCTCCTCATACTCCTGACAACCTCCCTCGCGCCTCTTTCGCCCCCCGCCCCCTCTCCCTCGTTCTGAGGCGCATTTGCCGGTACCGTTGCGGAAGCTCCGGATCCGCCAACTGCGTGAAGGGGAAGACCTCCCCCTTTCCAGTTGGTGGCGGAGTGACTGGAATCGCAATTCCACCTTGTATGTGATTCAGCAGTGCTGGAGACTATGTGCCCCCGCCCTTTCAGGAATAATTGCCTCAAGATTCCGGATCTTCCTTCCACCTGCAGAGCTCTTTCTCCCCCCTTATTCACCCGCTCCCTAGGGGGTGAATGGGCCTTCAGCTACCTTACTCGTCTCTCTGCCTTCCCTGACCTGGCGCCCCCCACTTTTTATTAGGGCACTCACTTGTCAATCTCTGCCATATGGATCTCCTCCACGTGGGGGTAGCGGGCCAGCTCGCGCAAGACGCCCCCGTCGCCCCCTCCCACAACCAGCACCTTCTTGGCAGGCCGCTGGTGAAGCCAAGCGGGACGGGACGGGACGTAAAAGGAAGGGACGTTGAGGGACTTGGTGCGAGTGCAGAACAAGGGGGAGTCAAACAATGCACGGGACGTTGAGGGAGCAGATGGCGGACCGGTGAGAAGGAGGGTACGCCAGTGGGTTCTGCATCTGATGCTGCTGTTGCTGTGTATTGGTGTATATGGTGTGTATGGTTTGTATGTATCTTAAATTGCCTCTGGAGCTACCGCGGTTGCCCCTGCCGTTGCGTCAGGTCCCGGCGGTGCTGTGCGTCAGGTACCGTACAGCACCGCCGGGACTTTCTAGACCCCGGCCCTGTCGTCACTGCTGCATCTCTAAACAATAAATAATAATGATGGTGACGGTGATGTTATGTTCATTGCCATTGTGCGGCTACATTATGGTCGCGCTGACCAGCGAGCCGACCCGCGCACCTCCAGACTGCACATCGGCACATGTGCGATCATCTCCTGGTACGAAAACTCGTCCTTATCCGTACATTGTATGACTCCTGTAGCAGTCAATGGTCAAAGGATAAAGGATCAAAGGACATACATATCTCGTTCTCCCTAACGATGTCTTCACTGTTTTACATAGCAGGTAGGAACTGCGTCTGGAAGTGAACCACTTAATGAGTAACCCGGATTCTCCACGCCACGCGTGCTCCGCGGTCCCCCCCACCGGAGGTTTGAAAAGATAAAGAAGCCGGACCCATTCTCCAAGCCCCGCTTCCCCAAGGACCATCTATATATCTCCCCCCTTCGTCACACCATGCTTCTCCCGCTCCTCTCTGCTACATAGCTGATCCCACTAAAACCCGGACCTGCTCGTCCCCCAGCCTCTCCCTCTCTCCCGTCTTCTTCCCCCTCCGCTGTCTTGAGCGGCCCCCGCTGACCCACCGTCCAACAGCAGGACGGTGCCCATGGACTCCGACTCAAACACGCAGACGTCCTTGAGGGCGGAGGGACAGAGGGAGGAGCAGCGGTTCATGAGGCGGTGTTACCTCTCGCAAATGTGTGTGTGTGCGTGCGTGTGTGCACGAGCGCTCTTTCGAATGGGTTAACTTTGGCTTTTATGGGCCTGGAGTAGGGGGCTTGCGTTCTGTTTTGCCAAGTGTCCGGGAGGCAATGGGTGCACCAGGGCCTAAGCCGAGGTCTTAGGTCCCTGCATCCAGGGAAACTCGCGGGACGCCTGTCGGTACGACGCGAAGTGTTCAAGCCAACGAGGGACGTTGCATGCAAGCTAGGGCATCATCCGCCAAGTGGCACATTTCCGCCATTTCCGTGGATATATTTTTAGATGGTCGTAATTGGCTCGCCAAACAACCCCAGAACTGCGTTGCCAAGTATCAACCTGGAAATCTGATTTCGCCCTGTGCAAGATATCCTTAATCTTCAGCGTTAATCCTTGACCAGGCCACATGGGTGACAATTCCGTGTACCATCCAGCTTCGATCATCTGCGGAGCAAAGTACAAGTGCACGTAAAGCTCCACCGAACTGGCTCGTCGCTATGCAAAAGAAGTTCATGTGCGCTATGGCAGCATATGTGTATATGGTGATCCATGGCAACAAAATTGACTACTTCTGGGTCGCAAGCTCTTTAGCACGGGTCGTCGTGCAAGCTGCTGCCACGGACATCCTACGCCGCCAAACCAGAAACAACCAGGTCCTCGTCCGCTCCGCAGTCTCTTGACTCCGACCTACTGGATGGTGCAGTTGTGCGCACCTGGTCCGCCGTTCCCGGCGCAGGCTTGGATGAATTCGACATGTTCAAGCGATACCGCTGAAGGATTGGATATGGCCTTGAAGTCAAGTACTTTATTGTGTTATATAGCGATAGAACTTGCATAGGATGTTCGGTGTATCCTATACTCCTATTCGATTACGAGGTCATGTACAGGGGGGCGGTTAGCGCGCCAACCACTTTGTATGGAAAGGCCCCTCCATATGTATCGCTGAAATACCAAATATGCACATGGTCATCTCGTATTCATAATTCGGATGGTGATATTATATTAGGACGGGACTGTTTTTATTTTGCATAGGGTTTCAGGCGCCAATGTCAGCCGCCGAAAAGTTGGCTTTGCACCTTTGCCCCGATCGCACCTATCCACATATATCAAACGGATTAAATCGTGGGGTTTGAAGCGTATGTTTGGAAGGAGATTTCATCGAGTCATTATGGCGAGCGGCAGCGGTCAAGCTCTGCCTAGTTCTGACAGCCCAGCATTAAAATTTAAGGTAGTATGTGCACGATATATAGAAATGGCTTTGAATTTTACAAGTCACAGCGCTGGGAAGGGGAAGGGGCCCCTGCAACTGAAATATCGGCGCGGAACCGGCGCCCGCCATGAAACCGGCGCACCACATATGACTCGACATCAAAACCTGTGCATCAGGAAAACCCTACATATAAGTCCCATAAGCACGTGAACGTTGGAAGCACCTGCCTGCCGTACCCAGGCCTACTCCAGACCGAGTGCTCCGCACAATCCCGTTAGCCGGCAGTCGGGAAATCACTACGCTTTGCCAACCTTCCATCACTCCGTCTTTATAGCCACACTGCCCCTTTTCCATTCATTACCTCCTCTATCTAGGTGGTGGCTGTCCAGGGCCGGGCCCGGTCGTCGCGAATGACCCTGCCGCACTTCACCGCCCACACGCCCATGTTCATGCCTGTTGGCACACAAGGTATGTGGCGGAGGAGATTGAGCTAAGTTTCATTTTCCTACGTGAGACATATGCCGTGCCCTCCATGCACGGGGATCACTGCGTCGTCCAAAATAGGTTAGAGCCCCCAGTTGCTCGACGTTTTCGGAGCACAGTGCAGAGCGCCTGGCGAAGCCTAAGGCGGTAGAGCACGGGAAGGGAATAGGGAGGGGTCCCGGAGCCTGAAACCCCACGGATTGGGCTTAGGGTTTTAGGGTTTTATTGGGCAAGGGCGGGGAAGGAGGGGAAAGGAGGAGGGGGCCTCGCAGTGTGGATGGCGTCACCTCACCTCGCTTCACAGCCTATATGGCATATCACGCAGAGCCATCGATTCCTCGGATGGGCTGCCCCCAGGAGGAGATTCCAACGCGGAGCGGGTAGGGGCAGGCAGTGGACCACTCCCCGGACTCCTTCCCCGGACTCCTTCCCCACGGGCGTCTGGGTTATGATGTTGGGAAGGGGCTTGTTCCCGTCAGCTCTGCCCTGCCTCTCTCGCTCCCTCCTCATAGCTCCGGAGCCTTCAGCTGCACTTCTCGTGTATTCGCCCTCCGCGACTCCTTTCCCCCCTGCCTCTCTTTCCTCCCGCACCCTCAGGCTCAGTGAAGGGCCTTACCACCTTGCAGCTCGAGGAGCTCAACTGCCACGTCATCCTCGGAAACACCTACCACTTAGAGAACCGGCCCGGCAGCGGGCTGGTGGCGGAAATGGGGGGCCTGCACGACTTCATCAACTGGCCCAGGTGGGGGAAGGGGGGGAGGGAAGGCGAGGAGGGAGGGGGACGGGGAGGAGGGGCAGGGGGGCGGGGACGGGGACGGGGACGGGGACGGGGACGGGGACGGGGACGGGGACGGGGACGGGGACGGGGACGGGGACGGGGACGGGGACGGGGACGGGGACGGGGACGGGAAGGAGGGGGACGATGTTCGGATTGGTGGCTCCCAACTCGCCCCTTATGGGACGTAGGCCCCCCCTATTCCCCCGGCCTGTCATCACACACCGGCGCTAAGTGCCTTTGTCGTTCGTGGGTTGGCATGGGCTCCCTGGACCGGGTCTGCTTCTGTCAGATCCCATCGCAAAGCATCTCATCCCAGATATATCACTCCACTGTACTCAACCCAGCCCAGCATCGCCCGTACCGTATTCCCACCTCCCACCTCCCACCTCCCACCTCCATCATCGTGGACACAGCTGCCTCCTTACGGTCCGTCCGAAGGGCTCCGACCGCGTCACCCTCTTGGCCCGCTTTACTCGGGAAATACCATTTCTCTTCCATTCGCCTTCCGCGCTTCACCAACTTGAAGATACCAATCCCCTCTCTGTCCTCTTGGTCGCTTTTTTCGCTGCCCTCTTCCCCGGCCGCCTTAGGGGAATGCTGACGGACAGCGGCGGCTTCCAGATGGTATCGCTCTTGCACCTGGCGGAGATCACCGAGGAGGGAGTGACGTTCCAAAGCCCCGTGGACGGCTCTTCTATGTTGCTGACCCCGGAGCAGTCCATCGCCGTCCAAAACAGGCTTGGGGCCGACATCATCATGGCGCTGGATGACGTGGTGCCTACCACCGCCAAGTGGGTGCAGAAGAGGGCTGCAGAAGAGGGCTGCTGCAGAAGATGATGAGATGGTGGAGGTTGTAAGGGGGGAGGACGTGAAAGAGAGAGGGAGGGATAGAGGGGAAAGGGGGAAGATGAAGAAATGCTATCTAGTTTACGAACGTATTCACTTTCGTCTCCCCCCTCCCCCTCCCCCCACGCTTTGTCCTGCGCAGTGACCCAGCCCGCTTCGAAGAGGCAACCCACCGCACCACTCGGTGGATCGACCGCTGCATCGCGGCCCACTCTCGGCCGCTGGAGCAGAACCTGTTCGGGATCGTGCAGGGGGGCCTGGATCCCAGACTGAGGGAGCTGAGCATGCAGGTGGGTGCGTGCGTGTATGTGTGTATGTGCAGTGTCTGGGGCGGTGCATGCGGGGCTTTTGTGCGTGGCAGAGGGATGGAGGGACAGACGAAGATGTTCCAGGACGGAAAAACGGGTGGAGCGGGGAGAGGCACCTGACCGGGTCGAAGCTCTGAGAAGGCGGGCAAGCCCTTCCGTCTGTCTGTCTGTCTGTCTGTCTGTCTACCCGCACGCGCGCACACCGACGCACGCACTGTACCCGGGGGCCGTCTTGCAACTCCCCGGCCCCCACCTTCCCCCTTTTTATAGCAACTCGTGGCACGCGACCTGCCGGGTTACGCCATTGGGGGTCTGGCGGGTGGCGAGTCCAAGGACGACTTCTGGCGGGTGGTGTCTCAGTGCACGGCCGGCCTGCCGCCCGGCAAGCCCCGCTATGTGATGGGGATCGGCTACCCGCTGGACATCGTGGTGTGCTCCGCGCTGGGGGCGGACATGTACGACTCGGTGTACCCCACTCGCACCGCCCGGTTCGGTGTGGCGCTAATTCCGGAGGTGGGGAGGGTGGAGTAGGCGGGATGGGGAGGGGGCAGGGGGGGCTGTGTCTTGCATGTGTTCTTGTGCAGCTCTGTTTCCCCCCATTAATGGCGGGGGGGGATAAATTATCCCACGAGCTGTGTTTTGGCGTTACTGGCTTCCCGTCTTCCGCAAAGACTTAGAACCTAGGATCTTTGCCTTAGGGTTTCTTGGACTGCGGTCATATTACATTCTCTGTTTGCGAGTTCGCAGGGCGTACTTAAGCTGAAAAATGCCGCCAACGCGCGGGACTTCCGGCCTTTAGATCCAAGCTGTAGCTGCATGGTGTGCCGCCGCTACAGCCGGGCGTACCTGCATAATGTGGTGACGCGGGGCATCTCCACCGCCGCTATCCTGGTGACGTACCACAATGTGGCGTACACGCAGAGGCTCACCTGGGAGATCCGGACAGCCATCGAGGTGCGGCATGGGGTATGTCGGCTTGTGCGTGGGGTGGAGTGGGGTGAGTGTTATGTACGGTATGAAATGAAGGATGCAGACGTTAGAGCCGGGGCTAGGTGTCAAGCATGCAAAAGCGGGTGTTAGGGACAGTTGGATGAGGGCGAGGGGGAGGAGGGGGAGGGGGAGGTGAGAAGAGGGGGAGGAGAGGGAGGAGGAGGAGGGGGGGGGGAGGAGGGCGAGGGGGAGGAGGAGGAGGAGGGGGAGGAGAAGGAGGAGGGGGAGGGGGAGGAGAGGGAGGAGGGGGAGGTGGGAGGAGAGGGAGGAGAGGAAGGAGAGGGAGGAGAGGAAGGAGAGGAAGGAGAGGGAGGAGGGGGAGGAGGGGGAGGAGGGGGAGGGGGAGGTGGGAGGAGGGGAAGGGGAAGGGAGGTGATTTGCGGCAGACCTGCGTATCGATGAGGATACATGTGGGTAGAGGGGCGGGTTGAGGTAAGCGCGATTGCGACCGCCACTTGAGGTATCCTCCTTCCCTTCTCACCTTCCCTCCCCTTCCCATGCTGGAGCCCACACCCATCTGTGTGCTGTCTTGCTATACCGTCTCCCCCGCCACCGCCACCACCACCACCACCACCACCACCACCGCTGTCGCTGCCGCTGCACGGACCTGCAGGAGCAGCGCTTCCCCGAGTGGGTTCGGAGCTACCTCAAGACCATGTTCCCCAAGGTTGGTTGGGCGCCTGTGAGGTGGAGTTTGCATGAAGAGGGGGGCCCTAGGGAATGTAAGGGCTTAGGGAATGATGGAAGGTGAGGAACTTATTGTTGCTGTTGTGTGTTGGATAGGGGGGTACATCACCCGTGGCCACTAACCTGGCAGTCCCTACCTTCCCCGGTGTTTCGGGGCACCCTGATCCAGTCTCCCATGCCGACTTCTCCGAAATCAGTGGTTTTCCCAGGTTCAGCACCCACCACCAGCATCCAGCGGAATCTGCCGAATCAACTAAGGCGTCAACTCCGCTACTGGTCAGCTCGCCTCCTTTGGATAGTAGTCTTGGCAAATCCACCACGCACACGTCTGTGAGAAACGTGTGGTAGTAATATAGGATCTTGCTCAAGAATTCCGAACGCGCCACACACGCTGTTGTTGCGCTCTTACACGCATTCGGCCCCCTCCACCCAACCCAGGGAGATGTTCCCAGATGGGTTCGGGAAGCGATGGCGGCTTCAGACATCAGCCTGGAGGACGCTGTAACGGGCCCTGGCTCCGGAACCACATCCCGCAACACCACCAACCCAGCAACCGCAACACCACCCGCGCCTGTGCCTACTGACCCGCTGCCGATCTCGGCTGCAGTCCGGGCGTCCGTCTGAGCGGGGAGGGCTGCTGTGTATGTGTATGTTGGGGGGCGAGGGGAGGAGGGTTCCAATGTCCGGTAGACTTGACAACCTGCCCTGTGTGTGCTGTAGGCCTTGGTGGATTGCTTGCTAATTAGGATACCAAAGACACGGACATATTATGGGTGGTAGGTGTTGGCGGGGGAGGCCGGGGGATGGGGGGCGGTGCGAGGTAGGAGTCTCATCCAACGTGACCCAGGTCAAACCGAAGCAGGTCCGGGGGGGGTCTGACCATGCGGGGTAATGTGGGACAGAGGTGCTGGGCCTACGCGGAGTATTAGACGTGCTGAGCTTTACCTGACCAATTTGTAGATGTTTTGATGAGATAGATATTTACGTAGGTAGATATCACGATGGCCCGATGGAGCACTACGGCGCGCCACACACTTCACCACATACTGCAAAGTGGCGAAGTGTGCCTTGGTGCCGCATTTGGTTGGATGCTTCGTCCCTTGTAAGGGGGCGGGGGGACAGAGTGCAGCATGCCTGGGGCGTATCGATCACTTGGTCAGTGACAGCTGCTCCGATCGTCGTCGTCGTTGTCATCACTGTTGTCGTGAGCAGCGAGGTGCCTTTCAAGTTTTACTTCAAGGGGGAAGGTTGGTGAAGGTATGATCGGTTGTGTGCGTGGCAACGTGAAGGCGCGTGTGTGTATGTATATATGTATATATACGTGTTTTGGCGGAAGCGGAAGGGGAGGTAAGCCTTTGACGTCCTCTCCTGCACTCTTCAGGCAATGTTACCCTCTTACAGCGCGCAGTTGTAAGAGAGCAGATTCTACGCACATACGCACAACCCTAAGTAGGGAGGTGTGGAAAGGGGTGGAACAGACATCTATCTGTGCTTTATATCGAAGCGTCTGCCATGTACGTCATGTGTCGGTCCACACTAGCTGGGTTAGCTGCTGCTCATTGCGAACTTGGTCACTCCTCGCGTGATGTTCACCCAGGCGTGGTGAACGGCAAGACCAACCCGCCCCGAGAGACCCTGCATGCATGCGTAGCTGGCATCCATGCATGGCAGCGGGGCCCGGACTTCCCGTACCTAGCGCTAGGAGCTCATTACCCATACAAGTTCACGTCACATTTGGGAACGATCTGAGTTCACAATCACACCACAAGTCATCCACACACTTCATGCAAACGGGGGAGTCTTGCGCTGTCCAGGAAATAACCAAACACCACGTCTGGGGTCGCCGTGGGTGAGGTACGGGACCCTGCCCAAACCATGGGGAATCCTCCTCTTGGGGAGGTCATTTTGTACTGGCGAGGCAGCCGCTAGGGACCGCCTCCTAACTACTCCCCTTGGAAGCCTTAGAAGCTGCCCCAAAAGGATTTCGCTGGAAAGCATATTTGTCGTGGGCTGCATCGCGTTCTGTGGAATGGGGAATCAGTTGGGCCAATCCAATGCTCTACTCTCCGCTAGCTGCCGAAGGACACCAGCACTACTGCACAGAAAACGACTTCTGCTGTCCCCGGATGACGCAAAACGATAAAGGTAACCTTCCCGAACAGCATGTGTGTTAACTATGGGCCAGGCGCAGGCTCTACCTCTTGATCAGCTGCTCTGAAATCGTCAGCAAATGATCTTCCGCATGTATCCTCCATGTCCTGTTTAACTGGCCCCAAGTTACCATATTTAGAGCCCTGGTCAGTGTCAATGGCATCAAGTGCCCCGATTGCTTCACCAGTCGCGACCAGCTCGTATAGTGGCTTCGGCGGCAGGCATTGTACAGGCTGACGTGAGCGTGATTTGCCTTACCACCGTTCATTCCTACGTGCTCTATTAAATGCTTCTGTTATCGGATATTTTATCGTTTTCACGAGTGAGCGCTTGTGAGTAAAGCTCGTTGTAGAGTGGCAGCAGGACCGGGACCCCAAAGCACTCTAGACTAGTAACAATTTTATTATGAATAATTCAATAAAAACGGTCACATTCTGAGACGCTGTAAGGATACTGTGTTGTACAGCCATGAGGGCTTCGGTCTGGCGCAGGTTCCGGATCGCGCCGGCGAAATTAGCGCCGGCGCACAGCAGCGCCCCGGACTGCACTTATTCCGCGTGTCCACAGAACGCGATGCAGCCCACGACAAATATGCTTTCCAGCGAAATCCTTTTGGGGCAGCTTCTAAGGCTTCCAAGGGGAGTAGTTAGGAGGCGGTCCCTAGCGGCTGCCTCGCCAGTACAAAATGACCTCCCCAAGAGGAGGAATCCCCATGGTTTGGGCAGGATCCCGTACCTCACCCGTCTCAAGCTTATTCCCTACTTGCTATGCATGTCGTCCATTATGTATATATTTCGTTGCCGCGCGTGAGAATTCATTTGTCTGTGAACAGCAGATTTGGCGACCGGCCGCTTCGTGAGGCTGGGTGTTGCGTGAATAGTGCATACTGCTGCTAAAAATTGCAGGCATAACAGTCGAGCGGCCGCTTAGGTGGTTGCCATTAATCAACGATACCTAGCAAACGGGTTCTTCGTATACATAGGCAAGCTTCTCAAATCCATCGCAAATTGTTGCTTTTTAAATTTACAGTTGACATGAATTTATCAATGAAGGTTGCCTGCAAAGCATGCACAAACTGCCTGCTGTGACCGTATCGTGCATGGCAAATCGGGTTTCACTCCTCATGGCAGCTGGCGCGCTTTTTGTTTTGTATGTGCAAGCTGCAAAAACAGCTTTCCTCTGATTTTGATAAGGCAAATAATAAATCATTCATATATATCTCAAAAATATCAATTAACTAAGACCTCGAGGTTTTGCAAATGGAAAGCCGAGACGGGCTGTGTGACGCTTCCGAGGCGGGGGTTCAGGACGGAGGTCAGTTCCGGAGTTTGCGGCGCGCGAGCTAGCTCGCGCGCGCGTAGAGCCAATTGGCTTTGTCCGCAAGCTCAAATGGATTTCTCAATGCCCATTCCCTCAGTCTTCTAGTTCCTGCAGGGCGTATTTGTTGTTGCGTCTCGTTTCGCGCAAAGTACCAAGTACCGTGCCGTCCGCGTCCATTCCCCAGCGCTTGCTAATGAAGTACACACACATATATATATGCTGTATATGCTGTATATGCATCATACGTATGTGCATATAGAAACGGCATCACCTGCAAATGCCTCGCAATAGATAATCTATGTTACCGTGATGGAATCTGCTGCTGTTGCAGCAGGACCTTTTTACGGCACGCTGCTGAACGTCACTACTGCCAATTCGCCGAGCCCAACACTGCTGACTTCAGCAATGTCTTCCGCGGAGGCCGAAACGGTACCAACGGGCGGCAACACCGCCGCTGCCGACGTCGACGTCGCCGCCATGCATATCCTCTCCGCTGCATCGCAGTGCTTTAGTCCCTCAGTACCCACCGCGACGAGCGCGATCCCGATGGGGGCGCCGGAGACTCTCCTGCCCCCGTCTACCGCCGCCACGCCATCACCGCCAGCGGCAGCGCCGGCGGCGGCGGCGGCGGCAGCGGCAGCGGCAGCGGGTCTCGGTCCGGCGTCCGGCTCTCCTGCACCTCCTGCCGCCGCCGCCGCCGCCGCGGTCCACACTGAGCCCGTGGCGTTCGACTTCGAGCTGCGCCGCATGACGTATGAACGGGATCTGTTGTGTCATCAGCTGAAGGCGAGTTCGGCCGAGAAGGAGCAGCTGCGTATCCAGGTGGGGGACGCTCCAGGGGAGGAGAGGGGAGGAGGACGAATAAATGAGACCTGATGGGTGGGGGGAGAAGGGGGAGATGTGGGAGAGGTACTCCACACACTCGTGCCCTGCTCACCAATACCTTGTCGCGCAGGGAGACCCTGGTCGTACTTGTAGTCAAGTGACCCTAAGTCCTGAGCCGGCTTCTGCGTGAAAACCCTTACCCCACCTTCGGCACTTCCGGGTGTGTTTTGTGGCGCGCAGCTGCGTACCCTGCAGGAGCTGCTGACGGACGCCGTATCCGCGCTGCACGGCGCCGCCGCCGCCGCTGCTACCAGCCATTTCCCGCCTGCCGCCGGCGGCTGGCGGGAACACACGGGAATGTCCCCGGATGCGCCGCTGCTGCCGCCGCCCGGCCCCGCAGCCCCCCCCATCATCCGACCCAGCGAGCAGCCGTACCTCAGATCCTCTCCCCACCCGCTGGGGCTGTCTCCCGGGGCGGACCCCGCAAATACTGGACCGCTGACGGCGGAAGATGCTAATACTATGGCTGAAGGGGTGGGCCTTACGGCGCTGTACGACACGTCCATGGTCAGCGGCATCAGCGGCGGCGGGCCCCAGATGGCTGGCCCTGTTTTGGCGAGTCCCGCTGCTGCTGCCGCTCCCTTTCCGCATTTGCTGCCCCCCCGGTCCGCATCGGGGTCTCAGAGAGGAGTGGGTATGGTTTCGGGGCTGATGCCGCCGTCACCCGGTCTGCGGCCCGGGCAGTTGGGCGAGGTGGTTGGAGGTGCGGTGGCGCCCACCGGCCTCCTGCTGCCCGGCATGACTGTTTCGGAGGTCCGTTTGGCGGGGGCGGAGGCGGGAGGGGGGATGGCGGTGCCGAGTGCAGCACGGATGATCTCGATCTTTGATACGGCATCGCTCGCCGGTACGGAGGCGCCATCGCTCGCCGGTACGGAGGCGCCATTGCTCGCCGGTACGGAGGTGGCATTGCTCGCCGGTACGGAGGCGGCATCGCTCGCCGGTATGGAGGCCGCAGCGTATGATGTTCTCGGCCCTGTCCCTCAAGGTGTGTTCCAGGCGGGGTAAGGGGAAAAAGGGAGAAATGAATATGACCCATGGGTCAGTAGAGAGCGGTAGGTTCAAACGAGAGGAGAAGCTGGCTTAGTGCTTATTATTCTGGGGGCCAAGGGAGAGGCGGCGACACACACATACACACATACACACACACACACGCACACACGCACACACGCACATACACACATACACACATGCACACATACACACATACACACACACGCACACACGCACATACACACATACACACATGCACACATACACACATACACACACACGCACACACGCACACACGCACACACGCACATACACACATACACACATACACACACACGCACTTTTTCGGCCACACGGACTCTTCGACGTGCCCCATATCTCGTTGTCCTTTACCTCCTCTACCGCCATACACACACAGATACACACACGCATACACACACGCACACACACACGCATACACACACATACACCCACGGATACACACATACGCACACGCAGGTTCTGGCGGGCGTCCAGGTCCCTCCCCGACTGCCAGCTCCACCCGAGGCCCGTCCCCCCGTCCTCCGAGCTACAGCCCCCTCTGGGGCATGCACGGACAGTCAGCCTTCTACGACCCCACCGCAGCCGCCATCGCCGCCGCCTCCCTGGAGCCATTGGGGCCCTTCGGCGTCTGTCGTACTCTCACTCCGACAGAATCAGGGGGGGCAATGCAGCTCCGAATCCGCACCAGCAACATTCCAAACACAATTCCCAATGTCACTGCCGGCGGCGGTGGCGGCGGTGGTGGCGGCGGCGGCGGCGGCGGTGGCGGCGGCAATGTGACCAGTCCAGGGAGCTGGTCCCAGCAGAGTACCTCCGGAGTTGGCGTCAGTGCCAGTGGCCTGCATGCCTTCAGCCAGCCCAGCCCAAGCCCCTTCGAGTCCCCGCGACGCCGCTTCACCCCGGGTGCCACGTATTCGTACATGGCGTCACTGGCCACGTCACCAAGGTGGGGTACAGGGCAGGGACTTAGGGTTTAGGATTTGGGGCGGAGGGAGGGGGGGATCACGAGGATGAGGCGGGACGAGGGAGGGGGGCGGTTGTGCAGAACAATTCTGTATTGGATCGAAGCAGATAGATGATGTCCGAATAGTCGTGTGACCGAACCCCCTGTTTCCCCCTTTCCCCTCCCCATTATACATACACATGCACATACACATACACATGCACATACACATACACATGCACATGCACATACACATACACATACACATACACATACACATACACATACACATACACATACACATACACATACACATACACATACACATACACATACACATACACATACACATACACACATACACACATACACAGGGTGGAGGAGCATCTGAATGATGCACAGATCGGGTAAGGGGCTGAGAAGATAAGATCTTTCCCAACGCTACGGCAGAAATCGAGATCCCTCTGTGGTCGTAGATGCACGTGATGTGTGCTCGGCAACACAAGGTTTTGAATGGCGCTGTGTTCATGTGTATGGGGGAAGAGGCGTATGGGGTTGTAGTTACACTGTCTGTCTGTAATGTTGGCTGTCTGTACGACACGCAGGTACGGCGGCGGCGGTGGCAGCATGCTGGCGAGCATGGCCCAGTCTCCAGTCCCCCGCAGTGCGGGGGGTGGGGTGGGTTACGGAGCCGGGGGCGCTCCGCAGCTGGTGGGCGGGGCCAGTCGGTTCACGTCACGCCCCACCTCCCCCCGGCCCCCCAGCAGCGACCTCCTTGCCGCAATACAGGTACGGCACGGAGCGGGTGGGGAGGGGAAGCTGGTGCAGGTGATAGATGGAGGTTAAATCTGGACCTGGAAGCTCCAGGGAAGGAACCTAGGGTTTTTGCCGTGCCGTTGGGGTTAAAACCCGTGAGTTTGAGCCCCCACCGGTATTTTCGGCGCACATGCGCGATTCGGCCCCAGACCCTTGTTCGGTTTAGGCCGCGTTACGATGCGACCCATGGTTCCAATCCATGCAACTCCAACTCCCAACTGCTGCCGTACGGTTCGGACAGGGCAGCTCGGGGGGGGGGCTTCAGCCTCCTGCCCCTCCGCGCTCCCCGCCCTTCCCCCTCCGCTCTCCGTGACAGCCCTCCCTTCCTGGAGCCATGCAGAAGCTGGAGGCCATGACGGGTGCTGGGGGGACGCTTCGGCCGGCGGTGGAGGCCGAGCTGGAGTCGTACGGCATTGCTGCCGGCGTTAGTTCTTTGGAGATGCACAGCCTGGACGACCGACTGATTGAGAACCTGAAGGAGGAGGTGGAGCAGCTCAGGGCGCAGGTGTGTGTGTGTGTGTGTGTGTGTTTGGGGTCCCGGCACGGACCGGGGGTCAAAGACAGGGAGGGGAATCTCTTAGAACTACAGCTAGTCGGGGGTAAAGGGGGGATGAGGGGGCGTGAGGGGGGGTGAGGGGGGGTGAGATGGCGTGTGTGGGGTTGAGGATGGGGTGAAGGGGCGTCGGGGGGGGGGGGAAGGCGTATTAAGGCGATGTGGTACTGCTGGCGGTGAGAGAGATTGTGTTTTGACTCGACACAAACCCGACACAACCCGACACGACACGGGGAGCAGTGGGACTTAGCGGTGGAATATGTACATAGGCGTTGTTGGTAGGGAATGCGGGTAGGTGATATGGGTAGGTGGGGACAAAGGCGATTGGTGCTACGCGTCGTACAATCGAGGATCAGTTCCGATCTCCCACCTCCTTCCTCACCCTCTGTTGGCGTCATGCTTGTGTAGGTCACTCCCGCCCAGCCGCCAGCCGAGACGGACTATTGCTGTTAGATGCAAACATTGTGTTTGTGTGTTTTGTTTTGCCTCCCCCCTTCCCCCCTTCCCCCTTCCACCTTCCCCCATCCCCCCGGCGCGGCTCAGGTGGAGTACCTGCAGCGGGACCGTACCCAGATGCAGACTCAGCTGGCAGATCTGATTCTGCACCACCAGCGGCAGCAAAAGGATGAGGAGGTGGAAGGGGAGGAAACGCACGAAGAGACGAAAGGGGAGGAGGAGGAGGCGGAGGAACAGCAGCGACATCGGGTTGAAGGGGCCGCAGAGAGCACGTCGGCATGTTTGACAACCGAGCCTGGGGACCTAAAGGCGGCGGCGGCGGCGGCGGCGGCGGAGATGGCAGCGTGCAGCCAGGGGCCAGCGGAGGCGACTGAGATGGCGAAAGGCGCAGAGGCAGAAGCGGAAGCGGAGGCTGTAGTGGCGGAGGCTTTGGTGGCGGAGGCTGTGGTGGCGGAGGCTGAGGTGGCGGAGGCTGAGGTGGCGGAGACTGAGGTGGCGGAAGCCGATCTGGGTATTGCGGCCCAGGTTGATGGGGGCCATGGATG
This sequence comes from Volvox africanus, assembly GCA_030268105.1. NCBI lineage: Eukaryota > Viridiplantae > Chlorophyta > Chlorophyceae > Chlamydomonadales > Volvocaceae > Volvox > Volvox africanus. The sequence goes on along the minus strand of BSDZ01000017.1, from coordinate 2,998,466 downwards.
CAAGGAAGAACCTTCAACAACTAAGCCGCCGCCGCCGCCGCCGCCACATCAGCAACAGGTGTTACAGATAGCGCCGGTGGTCGGGATCAGCGTCCAGATGGACAACGAAGACAGGGAAGGCCAGGGAGATGACGTCGAGTTCGAGTTTCAGCTGCCGGCGGCGGCGGCGGCGACGGCGGCGGCGGCGGGAGTGGAGTCCGCCGTATCGGCAGCATTAGAGCTGACGGCGCAGCACTTTGAGCCTGGCGTCGGCTGCATCATGTCCGCCGCCGCGCCGCCGTCGGGTGGTGAGGGAACAGCAGTGCTTGCGTCACCCGGGGCCATGTCGCCATCTCCCGTGGGATTTAGCCATGGACCTGCGGCGATGGCGGCGACGGAGGTGACCACCCCACTTTTGTCGTACCGTGTCAGCAGCAGCAGTGGAATGGATCCGGAGGAACAGCGACAGTGCAGGTACGGCAGGTCGTCGAACGCGGGCACGGCGTCGGACATTTTTCATATCCCGGTATCCGCTATTACGTCATGTTATAATCCATTACGTCATTACGTTCATCTGCTGTTGGGACTCTTTTTCCAGCTTTTGTTAGCTGGCTGATATGAACTGTTGGAATCCTTTTTTCCCCGTTTGCTACCGACATTTATTTCCTTAGTTTACTTTGTAAGGTTTATCAGTTCAGTAATCAACCCACACTCACACTCACCTCCTTCCCCCTCCCCATCCCCAAGTAGGGACTTGCTGGCCGACATACTTGGCGACGTGCCACCATCTCCCGCCATAACTGCTGCAACATCGCCCACCGCTGCGACGGGCGTCAATGATGTGTACGGAGCACGTCACGGCGATGTGTCGGCCCCCGCGCCGTCGGAGATTATCGAATCCGCCTTCCCAATCGCAACGGAGCCAGTGGGTCCGCCGACCGCGACGTCGCCGCAATCAAATCTGATCAGCGGTGCCGACACCGGCCGCCCGCGTCGCATGATAAGCTCCCGCATGTTAGTGCCGTACTTAGACCGTGTGGCTGCGACAGCCAAGACAGCGGCGGCGGTGACGGGAATCAGTCAGGGTGTGGCGGCAGGTGCAGCGGCCGCAGGCGTGGAGCAGTCCTCGCCGGCAGCGGCCGCCGCGTACTACAGCGGCTACAGCGCTGGCGTCGCCGTCGGCACAACAACGGCAACCGCCATCGATTTGCCCCGGGTCGCGTCGCTGGCGAATATGCTGATTGAGAGCGAGGAAGGTCAGGAGGAGGAGGAGGAGGAGGCGGCAGCGGCGGCGGCAGTCACCGAATCACCGCTGCACCTGATCGTCGACGAGGGAAGACCCAGAACCACTGCCGCTGCCGGCGGTGGCGGAGGAACCTCTGTTTCCTCTGTCGGGCGCTCCCCCAGGAAGCAGCAGCAAGCTGCGCTGGCGGTATCACTGGCGGCTGCGTCGGGTGTCATGCGCGCCGCTGCGGGCAGTGTTTTGCCGCCTCAGACGGCGGCGGCGGTGGCTGAGAACCTGGCCTCTGCCGCCATACAGGCCGCGGAGCGCATGCCCGCACTAGTCGGGACTAGCCCTGGAGCGATGGCTGGCGGAGGTGGCGCGGGCGATTCCGCCGTCAGTCCGCCCGCCTCCGCCGCGACGGCCGACGCCAGTGCGCCGACGACACCGTCTCTGCGGGCTCCTCAGGCTCCCTCCGCCGCGATTGAAACCTCACCAGCCGGTGTCATTCGGACGGCCCAGACGGCGTTCGCGGAGGCCGTCGCTGCCACCTCCGCCGCGACGGCGGCGGCAACGGCCGCCACGGCGGCGGCGTCACCTCGGCTGCCGTCAGTGCCATCCGCGGAGTTGTCCAATCCCATCGGCACTGCCTCTGACGGCAGAGCAGCAGCCCCACAGCAGCATCAGGTTTCCGGTTCTCTCTCCCGCGGTGGTGGTCAGCTGCTGTTCGGTGCCTTTCCTCGAGCCGAGCCGCCCACCCCATCTCCCGCGGACGCCTCCCTGCGCGCGGCCGTACTGCGGACGGGGACGTCGCTGCCAGCCGCGGACACGAACTCACTGCAACTGAACAATCTGACCATGGCTGAGATGATGGTGAGATGAGGGTCACACCAGATGACAAATGGAGGAAGCTGCTGGTCGGTGGGTTGGTTGATCAGTTGGTTGAATGACCGGTTGGTAAAGTTGGTTTGTCGGTTGGACGGTCTGTGAACGCGCAAACGATCCCCCTTCCTTCCATCCCTCCCTCCCTCCCTCCCCATCTGCCGCCATAAGGCCCAGCTGGGTGAAGCTGAGGCGGAGTTGGCCGCTGCAAGGAGGGCACTGGGCTCCAGGGAAGCCGCTCTGTGGCAGTGCCAAGCAGCCCTCCACACGCAGCGTGTGGAGGCGGCCAGGCGTGTTTCGGAGCTCCAGGGGGCCCTGGCGGAAGCGCTGGCACAGGTTAACGGTCTCACGGAGCAGGTCGTACGGGATTTTGGTGATTGAGATCCAACCAATTGGGTTAGGTTCAGTTGGGTTCAGTTAGAAGTAGGGAGGGGAAGGCAGTTTTTGTGTTAGTAACGGATTCGTTGCAGGGAAAACATCCGCAGAGGCACAAAAGGATGGGAAAGGGGAACAGAATTGAGAGGGGGATTGAGGCGGCGGGCAGTTGGCGGAACGAGTGGAGACGTTGCGGCACGGATGGAGCGAAGGGAGTGTCCTGCTTGCCGTACTAACGAATAACGGCTTCGGTGCATTCGCGTAAGCGTGAGGTCCGGCGAAAGCGACCTGCGTGGGGGGGGGTCTCACTCCCAAAATAACACATGTACGACAGCACGAGTCCCTTTTACAAGAAAAATGACGCAGTTGCGAGCCGTGTTTAGTTGATGTAAGACACGCTTCTCACAAGCGTTGCTGCCTGGCCGTACAATCAGGTTTCGGAGCACCTTGCACGGGAGCGCGCCGCCTTACGTGCGAATGCGAAGCTGGAGGCGCTTCTGGCGGCGCCGGGGGGGGCCTCCGGGCAGCTGATGAGCGCGGAGGAGCTCCAGGTAGGGCATCCCCGTCATTATCGTCGTCACGTGCACATGCACGTGCTTCTGGCATCAGCTGCCGTACTTCTGTCCGTATTTAATCGCCACTCTGCTCGCAATCCCCTTCCCCCTCTTCCCGAATTACGCTCTTGATAGCGACACATGATATGCATACATGTATGCATGTTTTGAACTAAAATCGTTGATTCTGTCATAACTCTTTTGTGTTTGTGTTAGGTTATTCGGTTGGTATGACCGGATTCCGTTTGTGTTCTTGCTGTTCCTCGAACCGCTAGGCTGGAGTTCGGTTGGTGGTTCCTGGATTGGAAATGGACGAGCGGCAGCTCTTGGACGAGCAGTTGGCGGAGCGGGACGCGGCGGTGGTGTCTTTGCGGGCGCAGGTGGCGGCGGCGGCTCTGCGGGAGTTCGAGGCGGCGCGGCTCGCGGCCGAGCTGGCGTTCAGAGAAGCACAGGTGCGGCGGGGCGACGTTGGGGGCCAGGGGGCGGCGGCGGTAGGGCGGTAGGGTCCGAGGACGACGAATAAACCTGGGACCTGACTCGCTGCCCGTACTCGCACCCCGTGATGGTCCCGATGCCTCTGCTTTGCCCGAACTACGTAAGTGTGTGGGAGTACGGAGCCCGTTGTCCAACGACATAACGAATACCTAACAAGTACCGCTCCAACCGAAATGAGTGACGAGCGGGTCCGGCCGATCTCTCTCATCTGCGTAGTGGTTTTAGTAATTCTGTTTTTGGCTCTGGGGATGTCGTTACCTCGGGCGAATTTACATTCTGAAAATCCTTTCATCTCCCCACCGAGGACTCGTCGTGCAACGGCACAAGATGCCGTACAGATGAATGAAATGCTGTTATTTGACTTGACATTTACGCTAGCCGCCGACTTTTTCTTCTCCTTGCTGAGATCCAGAAGTTGAGGAGTCCTGGGGTCCGTGACGCCGCAGTGTGTTTCGTGCATCCTCCTCCTCCCCCTCCCCCTTCCCGAAGTCCGCTATCATGTCATGTTGTTTTGGGGCAGGTGCAAGCGCTCACGCAAGCTCTGGGCCGGGCGTGTCTGCTCATCAGCGACAAAGGGCAGTGTCCGCTATCGTCACAGGCACCGGGGGCACCGCCGGCGGCGGCGGTGGGGGCGGCGGGTCATGCGCATCATCGCACCCGGCGGGCGTCCTTCAGTGACGCCGACCCCGGCCTCTCCCTCGCCAGACCCATACTGCCCCTTGGCTCTTACGATCTGCCGCCGCTGCCGCAGCGCATCCCAGTGAGCGGCCGGGCGGCAGGTAGGGGCGAGTGGGGTGGAGGGGCCGGTAACGGTGGGGGGGTTGTAGGGGGACCTGGGGCTGGGGCGGGGGTGGAGAGTGGACGCTTCTCGAGAGCCTCCGCGAAGGAAGGAGTCTCTGGCGGCACCGGCCGGGCCGTTAGCAGCGGCGGCGGCGGCGGCGGCGGCGGCCTGGAGCCATTCTTCACCTGCTGGGGCGCTGGCCTGCCTGCGACGCCGCCGGCGAGCCCAAGCACTTCTCCGCTGCTGCTCAGCAGGTCGCCAAGCGCCAATGTGGGTGCAGCAATGGCGACGGCGGCGACGGCGGCGGCTGCTGGACAGTACGGCGCAGATCGGCCCATCCCACGGTCGTTGGGCGACCGTCCGGAGGTAGCGGCGGCGCTCTTCTCTACGGTGGCGGTGCCGACGGATCCTACCGGCAGTCCCCGCCAGCTGTACGGCATGATGTTGGCGTCAGGGTCGGAGGCGGCGGCCGCCACTGTGGCCGGTGGCGGTAGCGGCAACGAGACCGACGTGGACCTGGAAATGCTGGAGACGGCAGCGGCGAAGGCCGCAGCTGCCGCCGCCGGGTCTGGTCTACTGGACTTGGCAGCGGCTGAGGCCCTGCAGCTGAGGCTGCAGCTGGAGTCCGCGCGCCGGGAGGTCTGGGTGCTCCGAAACCGGCTGGCAGCGGTGGATGCTGAGGCCGCGGCGCAGCGGCAGGCGCAGGTGCGCTGTTTAGGTGGCGGGGTGTGTGTGTGGCCAAACTCTACTCGTTGGCATTGCAGGCCAAAGCAGCTGGCCACGGTGTTTCTGTGTTGGAGTGTTGATTCCACCGGCCCACTCCCCACCACCTGCCTGTCTCCCCCCCGTCACGTCACGTCACCCCCGGGTACTTCCACCACCTCGTGGCCGAGGCGGAGGACAATAGTGCCCAACAAGCTAGACAGCAGCTCTCGCAAGCACCGGTGGTGTGAACGTGTCTTTGTATTTGTGTGTGTGTCTGTGTGTGTTTGTGTGGGAGGGGGGGCACGGGGCGGGGTCAAGTCCAGAAGGTGAGTTGACCCCGCACTACTGTTGCTGTGGAACATAAATTACTACTAATAACCAACATATGCGCATTGGCTTCAGTCCGCTCACTTATATGAAACTGAACCGGCTGGAGTAAACTTGACGCATTTAAATGACGGGCTCAAGTACCTTTTGACACACGGGGGGGGGGGGTCTCACACACACCCCTACTTGGTGCTGGGTACCCTCTCACATTCCCTCCTCGAATTCGGGTTGGGCCATTCCCGCTGTGCCTCTCTGAAACAGCTGGAGGGCACAAGCGGCGTTTTCGACGATCACGGTCAGATCGTGTCGCGGCTGCGGGCGGAACTTAACCGCATGAGGCTCCGAAACCAGGGTGCACCGCTGCTGGAGCGGCTGATGCGTGTGCGTAGGGACCTGGCTGGGACCGTCAAGGCTGGCACAATGGAAGGAGCCGAGAGGGCTGAAACGGCCTTTGCAACGGCGCCGGCGGGTGACGAGGGGTTGGGAGGGGGTGAAGTGGTTTTACACACGCCCTCGGTCGCAGAGGCAGTGCCAGTTAGTGTGGAGGGTGCTAGTGTGGGCAATGATGGTGAGGGCAGCGCCAGGTCATCAGTGGCAATGCTGGTTGCATCAGCGGTGGCCCGCCGCCTGCTGGTGGAGGCGGCCATCCATATATCGGATTTACATCAGCAGTTTTCAGTGGAAAGCCAGCTGCGTGACAAGGCAGAGCAGGAGGTGGAGGAGCTGAAGCACCTCTTTGACTCGTACGTCCAACGCACTGTGGCGCAGGTTCAAAGCATGAGCGGGCCCTCATCGTCGTAGTTGTACCATCGAAAGGCGATGCTACAACTGTTGCATATTCACTAGAGCTTGTGCTGCATATATGTCGTCCTCGTAAAAGGGCGGATACATCGAGAGACGTCAATGTGCGCTGAACTTGCAGCATGCAGTCAGCCAGCCGCCATTAGGGCACAAGTTGTTTGCTATCAAATGTGTGTTGCATTACGCGATAGATTGTCTCGGTGGATGAACGATATCGTTGTTGTGCTGAAATATTTGAATTGCAACACCGAGCCAGTATACGTGCTGGACGATGCAATAAGGCCAACATAAGAGGAGGAGGGCCACACAAAGGAAAGTGCACGACAGGGGCATGCTCACTGGGTCCAATTTTCCCTTACCCGTTCAGAAGCTTGTACTGAAAAACAGCAACAACCCTCACAGCAACATCCCGGACCCGAGTAACTAACAACAGGGAGTCCAGCGCAAAAACAGACAAAACCCCAAGACCGCAAACAAGGAAAGGAAAGGGGGAATCCACAGAAACGAAGGGAAGGCGCTCAAAAAGACACCGAGCACTCTCCGCTCTGAAAGCCAGCCAGCACCAGCGCTGAGGAGGGCGCCAAAGAGACCTGCAGGCGCTCCCAGCCCTTACGGAAGGCTACCAAGAATACATTGTCTCACATGGTGCACATGGCTTAGGAAACCCCAATAGATCATGATTAGTATGCACAGCGCTTAAATATGGCTGCACTTTAAGAGCTTGAACAGAGCCTTTTGCTGCTAGGAACCGACCAGCATACTGCGAAGCTGGAGGAACTACAAACCTTCATCCACACCGAAACGCACGAAGGCTGTAAAGTGGGAGCCATAAGACCGCCAAGTGCTGGCACCAACACGCGCCACTGCAACCTGGACGACCTGCCTAAGTCGCTCTGAGTGATCCCGCCTGGGAGCTTAAGACTGAAGCTGCGCAACCAGAAGATCTGAGACCACAGGCGGAGCTCCAACAGAACCAAGGTTCATGCCATACCTATAGGGAAAACAACGCTATCCGGGCGGGTCCCTCGGGCGGGCCCGCTCTACCAATGAAGTCAGACTATGACCTGCCAGCTTACCTGGAGGTGGCAGGAAGCCATCCAAGCTCCCCAGCTCTGGAGCGAATAGCTCCGTACTGGACAGGAGGAAAACAAGGTCCGCTGCTAACTCCATGAGCTGCTGCCACCACGATTGAGCTGTCCAATAAGGGACCACCAGAGTAACACAAGCCTGCTCCTCACACACTTTCTGCACCCCAGCCAACAGGAGGTCAGAATCCACATGCGGGCAACCCTAAGCAATTCGCCTGCAGCCCAGGGCATTTACCCCTAATGAACCTGGGCAATGATGACACGAGAAGAAGGAAGGCAGGTGTGTATTGACCTGAGCGTCAAACCCTAAGTCCACATCATGAGGTCCAAAACGTCTTTCAATCGAACAGAATAACTGCGGATGCAAACAATAATCATCCCGATCAATCCAATGCGAGGCTGTGTCTGCTTCCTTATCCTCACTAGCCACACGTTCAACCTGTAGAACTATGCTAGGCTCCTGTATACTAGTTCCAAAAACACTGAACTCCTCGTGCATCCTGGGAGACCTAGATGAGAGGCGACCTAAAACTGCTTGCGTGCCAGTATTATCCTCCTTATTAAGCACCACACGCTGACGTACATACGGCAGGACTGACTCCTAAGCAGGGCGGACCACTCCCAACTCCTTCCAGTTGATGTGCGCAAGGTAATCCTCTGCTGACCAGAATACCCGCGCAATCTGACCATGCAACACAGCACTCCACGAATGCCGGGATGTTGTATATGAAACCCAATGAAGGGTGGTTTAGAAGGGTTTAATACCCTACCCATGAAACCGCGGGCTGCATCCGCTCGAACAGACATCAACGGGCAGGAGACCAGCCGTGTAAGGGCAAGGGCGGAGTACCTAGGCACTTTTAAGTGCACCCGGCGGGAGGTTCAGTACCGCAAACAAAATGGGATGTATCTCCGCTGTGGTTCAGACCAGCACTGGGTAGACTCCTATCCCATTCTGTTTGCGGTACTGAAGCTCCCGCCGGGTGCAATTAAAAGTGCCTAGGTACTCCGCAGGGTCCCTCTCGTTCTGGCCCTTCTTTTGTACATGGCCTCCCTTTGGAGCCAAGTACTTCCCCGTCTGCCCTCCACACGTAGGCTTACCGGCGCCCTTGCCCTTACACGGCTGCTCTTCCTGCCCGTTGATGTCTGTTCGAGCGGATGCAGCCCGCGGTTTCATGGGTAGGGGCGCCGGGGTCTCATCCTCAGGGCCATCACAGGCCATGTCTTGTATTGACAGCGTGCTTAGTTTGGGGCGGGCCTGTTCTTCAGCATTCCTACGGGCAAGTAACCTGATTTCAGCTCCCAGGGTGAACTGGACTAAGTCCTTATAGGACTCCTTATAGGTAAAGGTATTACCCGTCAGGTCCGTTGCACAGTCCCCACTACGATCAGATGAAAGGCCTTGCTGAAACCAAAACACACGCTCACTATCAGACAGATCCGCAATGGGCGTGACAAGAGCCTCAAAGCGGCTCTGAGAGTTTCTCCAGGGCGCATGCGGTATTTGCCAGCATTTAATTTCAGGCGTGCCTCAGTGTCACGTGACTGGACCTGGGGTGCAAAACGGACAAGTAGTGCTTCTAGCAGTTCCTCAGATGTATAGGAATCCCTCGCATTAGTCCACTGGTCATGCCATGTCTTTGCCGCACCCTCAAGGGCATTGGCCAGGAAAAGACAGCACATAGAGTCCAGGTGAACCCCACGGACTGTGGCGAAGTATTTCCTAATATTACGGACAAACCCTCACCTTTCCCCGGGTGAGCGGCGCAGTACCTCATCCTAAGTCAGAAAGCTTAACATCTGCAGAGATATTTAGCTTAGGCACCAGAATCATCATTTTCATCACCTCATCCTCATGTCCAGTATGAGGGGGCACAGGTAGCCCAGAAGAAGTGCCCGCAGCAGTAGCACCAGTAGTTGCAGCAGCGTTGGCCATCCCAGCAACATCCATGGCACAAGGTGCTAAATGATTTTGCACTACAGCAGGGCCATGAACATAATAAGGGGACGAGGCATGAACAGGTGACGCTGGTGTTTCAAGGGTTGCTGTGCCGCCTTGCCTGGAAATTGGTGGGGGCTGGTTCTGAAGGTTGGTACCACCTGCCACAGCAGCATTTGGTGCCTGTGCCAAACTAGAGAAGCATTCCCACATATTTGCTTGGCTAGCATTATTAGCAATCCGGCCAACATACTGAATTGTGTTGACGACAAAGCCGATACAGCATTCGTAAACTTCGAGGCTTGCATACTAGATGCCTGAAAGCCTAACAGGTCGAACTGCGGATTGCTGTCCTGATAGGAGGCAAAAGCAAAGGCAAGGGCCAGGGCCTACCCAACACTTTGATCCCTTCGATGAACTTCAAATACTGTGAAGTCCGCAAATGAAGTTGATTGATGAGAGGTCGGAGCGACTTGACAGAAATGTCGTTCCGATGGGCCTGATCGGTCGAATCTGCAAACGCACTCACAGCAATTGGAGCAAACACAAGACCTTTCAAGAAATAAAGATTTATTGGTATTAGTGAAAACCAAAGTAAATTCGCGGGGTCAGCTCCTTGTCGGGTCCGACGTAATAGTACCGTCGTGCCCGCGGCTTCACGGATTCTTCAGAAAGGCTGCAATACAAGTTCTAAATAATAGACAGTGTTATAGGTAATTATTACCTAACAAGAAAGACAATATGTCCAGATCGCGAGTCCCGATTGTCGCAACTAGCTCTAAGTGCGACCTAACAAAAGACAAAACTAGACTCGCAGAAAACAGGTTCTAATTGTAGCTAAAGTAAATCCAGGGACTTTACAGACCGATTGTAGCCGCAGTGAAGATCGCAGCTCCCAGTTCCTAAGGTAGGGTCTACATCTCCAGAGGGATATCGGCGGGGGACCTTCTTAGGCGTAACTCGCAACCCAACTGCTAACTGCGACAGCTTCCTGAGCTTTTCCGCTGGCACTTCAAGCAAACCAGATGCGGTGCTGACAGTGATGCCTAGATGGTAAACAGATTGAGAAGGCTCCCACTGACACTTCGTAGGATGACAGGACAGACCTAAAATATCTATGCTCTCATGCACCCACCGGGCTCCTAATCGTGCCTGCTCCTCAGATGCAGAACAGAAAATCATTTAAGTAGGGCAGAACACGAGCTCCAAGACGAGCTGGTTGATGCTCACCACACCTTACGAGGAACTGATGAGGTGGCATGGGGGAAATGCAACGACACTTCCTGTTGCCAACGGCCCCAATCGGGTCCCTCCAGACAGCTCATCGCAAACTTGGTTTCTCAATTGGTCGCGAGCTAGGCTGTGTGCGTGGGAACATGAAGGCGCGTGTGTGTGTACGTATATAAATATATTGTTCTATATGTATATATATTATATGTATATCTGTGTATATATATGTATATATACGTGCTTTGGCGGAAGCGGAAGGGGTCGCCTCCCCCCAGAAAGAGTCAGAGGAAAAAATGATGAAAACGTCGTTCAATATCATCTTTCCACATATTTCCACATATTTCCACAAAAGCAACTAGTTCCGTTAACTTCGCACGCTTCCTGAATGTAGCCCGTCGACATACAGATGATGGCTCCTGTTACCAGTCAGATGTATGGCAACAAAGGTCAAGTACGGCACTACACGTTCCCAGGCGACACACACAAGTACCCAAACATCAGGTTGCATCCAATACGGATGTCATTAAACGCTGTGTTCACAAGAAACATCGGAAGCTGAATGTCAAACGCATTATGGGGGCCGGGGCTGGTAGCTGAGCCTGTCTTCTCCTGCTTGGGGCTGCACGCTGTACTTGGTTCTCGTTGGCTCTCCCACATGACACTAGATCGCCCAAGCGGGCTTATATCGAAGCAGCAGGCATCTGAGGGTGGTCGCATGGTCCAGTTGCGGATTCACAACTGCGTGGGTCCATGAAGCTCCATGGGTGCACAGTCGCTTTGGATGGGAATGCGTCTGTGTGTATGTGTGCGCTTGCTAACGGGGAGCATCAGGTGAGGCGACCCCCTGGGTCGCTGCTTAGCTTCACTGACCTTGTCACATCTCCCCATCCCTCTGGTACTCAATGGTATCATCTGCTCGGAGGACTAACGAAGGAGTTCCCCAACACCTCCTAAACGACCCCGAGGAGGTGAGCGCTCAAAACACGGCACGACTCAGCTCTGCGGTCGACAAAGGGCGTCACCCCCTATTTGCTACGGGGCCACACGGGGGACACCAAACATCGGCGAATCGTGGTGCCCTCTCCACTCCAAGCCGCCGTACAACTGACAGGATATTCCGCAACACAGCAGGACTCGTACTTCCACGGATCTACAGGTTGGTCAGGCTTGGCCATGTCTCAGCGTCCAACTGTCCCATGGACGCGCCTGCGAACGTAACGTCCTCACCACGCATCCCGCCAACTGGGTCACACCCACACTGACCTCCACTGGACCCCTCCCTCGGCATCATTCACGATCCTGGCTCCGCCCTCATCCTGCTCCATCATGCCCCGGGCCCCTCCCTCCCCCCTGGCCCCTGCGACTACTGCCCAGCCCCAGCCTGCAGGCGGCGCATGTTCCAGTGCAGCCCCTCTCGTACGCCGCTGAACCAATCCCGTGATGCATCCTTGGAGCATACCGTGGGCACGGGCCAGGCACTCATTCGGATGACCACCGCGTCGCCGGCGTTGAGCGCCTGACGGTCCTTGCCGTCGAACGAGCACCACATCTGTGCGCGGCTGTTGCCGGGGACCTGGGTCCCGGCGGGGCAGGCAGTGGTGGGGGAAGCGAAGGGCCTTCATGAAGTGCCGACACTGGGAAAACAGACGCAATCAGCGGGACAGACTTGCCAAAGTGTGCTATGCACATTAGAGCATATGTGTAATTGAGTGAGCGAATTTAGGAAATCTGCATTTAGAAAGCAGTGCACGTAACCCCAAGGAAGTGGGCATGTTAATGCGATGGGTTTGTGGCGCACTAGGTGCAAGTTGAACAGCTTGGCACCCGCTTCGCCATCTGCAGCCGCTCCAAACACTCGCCCCACCCACCCGAGGCCCCTTCCCGCTCGTCTTCCTAAGGCCAGACGTTTGGGAACGAGTTGTTTTGATTAAATATCAATCTGTTTCCTTGGAATGAAAGACAACAGGTTTTGTGACAAGGTATTTTAACTGCCTGTGTCCCTGACGGAAAAGTCGTTTTGATGGCCATTCCAACGGAAAAGGTTACGGCTGTTGACAGAGCCTGGCTCAGTCTGGCTGTTGACTTGTGAAAAATAATGGCTCATACATGGGTCCAAACCATCACTAATTTGTATAAATTAGACCAACATTTTGAAGAAGATGCCTGAACGTAGTCATAAGGAATGGACCTAGAGGACAAAGCAAAGGCCACTTTGCAAGGTAAAGATTGCGGCTTACACGAAACAACCAAGACTGTGTCATGGATGCCTAAGTTCCGTGACATTGCAGAGCTGCTGGACGTTGTTAAAGGTTACAGGGATGCGGCCGAGCGTTCAGAGCTTGAGGCAAGCCGTGCACGTGTGGAGTGCGAAGCTTGGAGATATAGGTACAATATATATAATCGCTATTAATATAGCATTATGGTTTACACCGGCAGCGCATATTAGGGTTCATATCGTTCTTCGACGGCGCAGGGCGCAGGAGGAGCACCACCGAAATGTGCGGCTGCGCCGCATGCTGGCGACGGCCTCACGCGCACCATTGCAATTCAGTACTCGTCCACAGCGGCGGGGTGCTCGACTCGGGTGCGTCCGCTTCGCAACCTTGTCGCTTCACGCGCGGCACAAGCGTTCGCTGCGCAGCGCTGCCACGTTCATCGTTTACTTTCTGACAGGATTAACGCCGACGGCGCTGCCTACCAGTTCGGCTCAATGCTGGCAGTCACAATATCGGCTCTCTCAAGTCCCGCCACACAGCGCTTGAAAGGTGCGGTGCAGCTCTACCGCGCCCATGCCTGGCCCGTTATTCACTTTTCCCCGCGGCCCTGTACCTATATCGCATCACTTCACCCCACTTCTACAGGGAATGGAAGCGCACTGGTGGACAATGGACTCAGTCCGGTATCTCCATCTACCGCTGTGGCTGCAGCCACTGCCGCCGCTAGCGCAGCCGCCATGAGCGTGTTCACTGCCGTCTTCCCCCGGTCAAGCCTCCAGGAGGCCATCTCTATGCAAGGGACCTCTTCTAGCGCCTTCGCCGTCCCGGGCCCCGGCCCTGGCCCCGGCGGCCTTGGCCCGGGTTCCCTGTACACCGCAGGTGCCCGGGAGCGGCAATCAGGCCCGTGGCAGAGTCCGGGCCGACAGCTTCCTGGCGCTTGGGATAGCGCCGACATGGAGGCGTGTCCGGCTCCAGCCGCCGGAGCCGGAGTGGATAGCACCGCCAAGAACACGAGCTGCAGCAGCTTAAGCAGTATGGGGACCGGTACTGGCGGCAGCACTCGGGCCCACAGCCGGGCTGGGTTTAAACTCGTGCTGCGGGGCGGTAATGGTGGGTCGATCGGGTGATGAGTTCGGGCATTGTTTGGTGTCGGGGCATGATCACAGAGCCCCCATACGAGTCCGCAATGTTGCTGATGAAACAAACGAAACTTTCTCAGTCTTAGTATAACCTTACAGAGAGGGGCCACCTTCTGGATTGACAGGTCCCACGTAAGCAGTCACAGCCACCGGATAAATTCATGAATTATGCTTGTTACACATTGCACTTGTTATACTTGTTCAATGTCTCTGAAGCCCAGCAAAGCCCTATCCAAAAACACATGTAAACCCCGCGCTTTGATCCACACGTGCTGGCTACCCGCCATTCGCCGATTCAGGGGAGCCCGCTAGCTTGCGGCAGCTGACCACCTACGGCGCGATGTTTCCATTCCCCGCTGGCAACAAGGCGGGTATCAGCGCAGGGAACGGCGGAACTAGTAAGGTACACGAGAGCTACTCCGCCTGTGAGCTCGCTGGCTCCGGAACCAGCAATATGGGGGCCAGTGGGCGAGGCCCTACTAGCTCTCGGAACCTGCAGACCGCTGGACCAAGTGCTAAGACCAACATCGGAGGTGGCTACCGTGGCGGTGGCGGGAGTGGCGAGCTGGGTACTCGGGCACGCTCGGTGCCGAGTGCAGCCCTGGAAGCCCAATTGCCGATGCCACTGCCGGGGCCAGCGGGCTCGGAGACAACAACCTCATTATCATCCACGCCAACGTCACGAGGCTCGGTGACTGCGTCAATCTCATCAGATACGGAGACCGGGGCCACCCTGCAGGGATCAGCTGTGCAGGTGCGTGAATCAGACAGACATCCAAGACGGGAACAGAAGCAGCACCAAGACCAACGGCAAACAAAAATTGCGCTCCCCACGGAGCGCAACGCGGGCTTGGAGACAGCACAGGGGCGAGGGACATGGGGCTCCACCGTGGCGGCAGGAGACCTTACCGCGATTGCCACTGCAACATCAGATTCAGGCCCGGGCCAGCAGCCTGAGCCGGGCGAAGGCACTGACCCACAAGCCGTTGCCAACACGGTATCCACCACTGTGGTTGTAAATGCCGCCACGGCCCCGTCCAGCAACAAGCCGCCGGCCACCTCCGCCTTCGCAGCTCGGCCATATGCTGTTCCCATCACCAGTGTACCGTACCTGCCCGACACCTCAGCCGCGCGCGCCGCATCCCTAGTCGCTGAACTGGCTCCTGAGCTCGCCCTGGGCCGTGCTGCCTCCTCTGCCTCTGGATCTTCTCCCTGCGGTCCCAGCACCGTACCGCTGCAGAGGGTCCCCTCCGATCCCCCCAGCCTCTACCAGCACCATTTCCGCGCTCCCCGGGGGCCTCTGGAGACCCTCACGGAACTGCCCTCCCCTCTCCATGTACAGCAGCAGCCCTTACCTGGCAACACGGCCCCGAGGCAATCACAGCAGCAAGTTGTGATTCCTTTGCCACCCGGGTCCGGGCCTGTTAGCCGAACTCAGAGCGTCAGCTACGCGCGATCGCCGTTGCAAGGTGCTGCACTTGCGGCGGCTGTGCCCCGGCGGGAGACGGGGCCGGCGGTTCTGTTGCCTCACGCGGTGGCCGCAGCGGTGGCGGCTGCTGCTGCCCAGGAGGAGCTCTCCTGGCATGCCGGCAGCCTGCACAAGCAGCGCACAAAGCTGCAGGATGACCTTGCTTCCATCCAGCAGTCTAGCAACCTCATTCGCTGCAACCGGGCCACCTGTAACTTGGCGCCAGGATCGCCACGGCACTCGCCATCGCTGGCGTCGCCGCCACGGACCGGTTCAGCTGGCGCGGCCGCCATTGCGGCAGCGGCGGCGGCCGCGCCTTTGGCGCGCTGGGAGGCGCCGCTTCTGCCGCCCCTTGGGTCTTCAACGGTATTGTCACCATTCGGCATCGCCGCTGCGCAGGAGGTAACAGGAGCGTGGGAGCATGAGCTCGCTGCAGGAGGAGAAATTCATGACCCGCCACTGCCGTTCAGTTCTAGTCCTTTCCCAACCGCATCTTCACATGCAGCTGCCGACGTAACCTCTGCACCTGCTGCCTGCGCGCTGCCCCCTAACGACGCTGGTTCTGGCACTCAAGTGGCAGTCACATCACCGTCTATAGTCAGTCTCGAAGCCGGTCTTCCTGCCGCGCCCGTCCCGCCTGACCTAGCGAAGATGCCGCCACAAATGGCACCATCAGCACCATCGCACATGCAGCCGATTGCGACTTCATTTGCTCCTGTCATCGCCGCACCGATACCCGACGGCCGTGACGGGCCCCCTGCCGACATCCCAGCTTCCGGCGGTGATGGTGTGCCGTCCTGCCAGACCTGTCAGGCGATGAGTCCCGAGCCCGCCTTTGTGGCGCTATATTGGGTGACTCCTCCCGTTGCCGCGTTGGTGGTGGCTAAACCTAGTCCCGGGGTGCGGCCCACATTTGAACGGGTGCTGGCCTGGCTGCATCAACGTGGGGTGGTCACCTATGTAGAGCCCTCTATACTGCGGGATTGGCCCGGCCTGTCCTGCCAGCCGCAGCGGCTGCAGAGTCGTCGGCTGCGGCATGGAGTACTGACATCGCTACTCGCTGCCGATGCGGGTGTTGCTGCTGGTGATGCTGGGCCGGGATGGGAGGCAGGCGACCTGGAAGAGGAGGACAGCGGGATCATGCCGGGGTGCGACACAGGGGTGCCAATGTTGCGGAGCTGGCCGGCCGATGAAGGGGACGATTGTCACAGCCAGATGGTGCCGCCGGGCGTTGCTGCGGCGGTGGACTTCGTGGTGGTTCTGGGAGGTGGGCCGGTGGACGCATGGTGGATGAATCAGGAAGTAATCGACCCGGTCATAAAATGATTTGGATAGGTCGATGTGTAGTTCTAGGGGGGGAAGATAGGGTTCTCTTAGGGCTTGAGGCTGAACCTCAGGAGAGGAGTCTTGACTACTGCGCATGCAGACAGGGTTGTGGGGTGTGGATGTAGGTGTTGCTGGCTGGGCGCGTCTGCTGGTTTGTGAGTCACCTTCCACTGCTGCTTTGCGGGGCTGGTGACTGGTGTATTTCAGCGCTCGGGGATCCTAGGGGGGGGATTTTCTCCGTGTCCGTCCGGTCGCATGGCGTCTGCCTGCTGGTGGCCCTACGAGAAACGGTCATGCACGCTGATGAAAGTGGGAAAGTAATGCGGAACGACTTAACGTTTTCCTTCCTGGCCGTCATATTCTTATCCATGATCGGTTCCCTGCTCCTGGCCTTTCGCAGGTGACGGCACGGTGTTGTGGACATGCCACATCTTTGGCAACCAGAGCGTTCCGCCGGTGGTTCCCTTCAACCTTGGTTCGTTGGGTTTCCTCACCCCCTTCGATCCAGACAATGCAGAGGAGGTTCTCCGTCACATCATGGAGGGTGCGTGATGGTGGGCTGGTACAGCGGGGAAGAATGCTGAGCCAGGAGGGAGGGATGAAAGCACGTGTGGAGATGGGTCACCGCTACACATGCCGTCTGTCGAAAGGAATTGTGCGGCTGCTTGTCTCTCCCCGTTACCTTTGCGCCTAGGAAGCGGGGCCAGCCCTCCCACCATGCCAGCTTGATTCCGTGTGCTGGCCCCCAGCAGGTCACTGTGCCGCTGTCGGGCCACAAACACGTAACAGTGAACGCAAGCTACGAATGGGTGCACGTCTGTGCCATCCTTTGCTCGTCCCCATGCTGTCGGTCAACGTATGACGGAGCCTGGCATTCCAGTGGAGTGCTAGAGGGTTAGAAACACCTCGTGTCCTGCCTCTCCGGTCCTTCCTCAGCCCCCTGTGCTGATGCATGTCTCTCCCGTCCCAACGGACCTCTCTTCGCTCCCAGGGGGATTCCCGATCATGCTGCGCCACCGGCTGCATTGCCATATTGTCCGGGCGGCCGAGGTGCAGTGCGCACTGGGGACCGAGCCGGCCTGCGCTGTCGGCGCTGGGTCCGAGGGTGTGTGTGGCGGATGTGGCGAATCCCGAGAGTGGGTGGTGCTGAACGAGGTGGTCATCGACCGGGGCATCTCGTCCTTCCTCACCAACTTGGAGTGCTACTGCGATGGGTCCTTCGTGACGCACGTGCAGGTGAGCAGGAGGATAGCATATGACACGCTAGCTTTAAGAATATGGGATGTGGGTGGATAGCGCCAAACACACGTGCTTGTAGGGCGGAAAGAGGCGTTCGGCTGGTGCGGCTGGTGTATGTCAACTCCGGCCCATAGCTGCAGAAAATCAGAGCGCAAGCAGATTGATCGCAGGGACCTTTCAACGAGCAGGAGGAGAAGAGAAGCGGCAGTGGCAGCGTATCTTCGGTTCATCTTGGTTAGGCATGCATGCAAACCGTATAATGTCGCTCGACGATTTGAAGCCTTGCAGAAGGCTTCAAATGCGTTGTTCCCCAACAGTATCGATCGTTGTCCTCACCATCTGCAACGTTTCACTGCATGTCTGTAACTGGTGCGGCGTTCAGTTATTCACCCCTGTTACCTCGTGCCCCGCATCCCGACACGTCAGGGTGATGGTCTTATCGTGGCTACTCCTACGGGCAGCACCGCCTACAACCTGGCGGCCGGGGGCTCCATGGTGCACCCGCAGGTGGGAGGTTGCTGCCTGGGGGGGGGGGCTGGGGCTTCCAGGGGTGTTGCAGAGCCATGGGAAGCAGGGATGCGCGGACAATCAATCAGCACTCCCTCGGCGACGCCATGCAGCGTGCTGAGGCCTGGCGGGAGCCCATCAAGCATTTCTTTTGTTCTCGTAGATCTCGCTACTTGCTACTTGGATTGGTATAAACCTCCCAATACTCCTCATCCTCTGCTCCTCTGTACTCGACACGACTGAATCTGTTACTTTCCTGTTGCGCATATGCCTGCTTTGGGGACGCCATCGCCACTACCATGTAGTTTTAATAGCTCATCGCCATTTCCGGGTCCATCCATGCCCTCAGGTGCCCGGCATTCTTTTTACTCCGATCTGCCCGCACAGCCTGTCATTCCGGCCGCTCGTCTTCCCCGACCACGTGTCGCTATGTGTTCAGGTGTGTGGGGATGGTCACGCGGGCGCGTGTGTGTATGACAGAGTGGGAGGGCGCCAGTGCCTGAAGAAAGGCAGTGGCGGGAGGGGGGCTCGGTGGGTGGGGCGAGTGTTTGGAGCGGCTGCAGATGGCGAAGCGGGTGCCGAGCTGTTCGACTTGCACGTAGTGCGCCACAAACCTATCGCATTAACATGCCCACTTCCTTGGGGTTACGTGCACTGCTTTCTAAATGCAGATTTCCTAAATTCGCTCACTCAATTACACATATGCTCTAATGTGCATAGCACACTTTGGCAAGTCTGTCCCGCTGATTGCGTCTGTTTTCCCAGTGTCGGCACTTCATGAAGGCCCTTTGCTTCCCCCACCACTGCCTGCCCCGCCGGGACCCAGGTCCCCGGCAACAGCCGCGCACAGATGTGGTGCTCGTTCGACGGCAAGGACCGTCAGGCGCTCAACGCCGGCGACGCGGTGGTCATCCGAATGAGTGCCTGGCCCGTGCCCACGGTATGCTCCAAGGATGCATCACGGGATTGGTTCAGCGGCGTACGAGAGGGGCTGCACTGGAACATGCGCCGCCTGCAGGCTGGGGCTGGGCAGTAGTCGCAGGGGCCAGGGGGGAGGGAGGGGCCCGGGGCATGATGGAGCAGGATGAGGGCGGAGCCAGGATCGTGAATGATGCCGAGGGAGGGGTCCAGTGGAGGTCAGTGTGGGTGTGACCCAGTTGGCGGGATGCGTGGTGAGGACGTTACGTTCGCAGGCGCGTCCATGGGACAGTTGGACGCTGAGACATGGCCAAGCCTGACCAACCTGTAGATCCGTGGAAGTACGAGTCCTGCTGTGTTGCGGAATATCCTGTCAGTTGTACGGCGGCTTGGAGTGGAGAGGGCACCACGATTCGCCGATGTTTGGTGTCCCCCGTGTGGCCCCGTAGCAAATAGGGGGTGACGCCCTTTGTCGACCGCAGAGCTGAGTCGTGCCGTGTTTTGAGCGCACACCTCCTCGGGGTCGTTTAGGAGGTGTTGGGGAACTCCTTCGTTAGTCCTCCGAGCAGATGATACCATTGAGTACCAGAGGGATGGGGAGATGTGACAAGGTCAGTGAAGCTAAGCAGCGACCCAGGGGGTCGCCTCACCTGATGCTCCCCGTTAGCAAGCGCACACATACACACAGACGCATTCCCATCCAAAGCGACTGTGCACCCATGGAGCTTCATGGACCCACGCAGTTGTGAATCCGCAACTGGACCATGCGACCACCCTCAGATGCCTGCTGTTTCGATATAAGCCCGCTTGGGCGATCTAGTGTCATGTGGGAGAGCCAACGAGAACCAAGTACAGCGTGCAGCCCCAAGCAGGACAAGACAGGCTCAGCTACCAGCCCCGGCCCCCATAATGCGTTTGACATTCAGCTTCCGATGTTTCCTTGTGAACACAGCGTTTAATGACATCCGTATTGGATGCAACCTGATGTTTGGGTACTTGTGTGTGGTTTCTGATATGCTGTGCGTTTTGTACCTGGGGGGTTAAGGCTTGGCGCACGCTCGCACGCTGCAGCCGGTTTGCATCCAATTGTCCTTCTCATGAGCATTAATGAGGTGTGCAGCTATGCCGCTTTTTATGTATGCGTTGTGTAGTACGTATTCCCGTCCGTACAGGAAATTCGCTGGGATTTAGCCATGATCACACAGTACTTGAGATTTTTCTTCTAGGACCGCAGTTTTCTGCTGTTTTCTGTTGGTGGAGTACTTTTGCAAAGCTGGTGACAAAGGAACTCCTATTCGCTTGAGCAACATTTGCAGACTGGTCAACGCGCAAGGAAGAGCCCTTTACACCGCCACGCCTGGCTGTAAGCTAGCTTATTCCTTTGTTCATTCGTGTCCCTCGTTTATGCTTCAACTTGCCCTGTGAGGTTCATGTCAACGCGTCGTCGTCCCGTTGTTGCCATCGGTGCAGCATATGCCTTTTGTTTCGCTGTTACGGCGGTGGGTTTACAGTGACGTAACTTCTAATAAGATAACATGTCCACATAAGACGCTGCATACTTCGTGGTCTCGCATTTAAGGTGGTGCACGTCCATTATTAGGTACAGCGACACAAGGAATTTACCTATCATGAGTAAGGGAGAAGGGCGAAACTGTTGGTGAAGTCCAATTGCGCAGCAGGTGCCCAGCTTCTCGGTCTGCATAAAATTTTTGTCCCAGACCAGTCGCATCCCGAGATAGGTGTAAGTTCATATAACCTAAGCGATATATTTGCATAGCAGGGTAGTGGAGCAAATATGCGATGCGGGACTGCTTGAATTTCCATGCACGTGCTGCCATGGAGTGCATAGACTGCAGGTAGGCTCACTTCACACAGGGTTGACTTTACTGGCCAGGCACCTGACGTGGGGAAGGATGGCCCTTTGTGGCATTTAAGCACGCGACAAACGTGGTTGCGTGTCCTAATGCTGGTTCCGGTCGTACCAGAGGAGTCTGATCTCGCCAAGACCTCGTCGAAAATGACTGACAGGGCCTTGGCTGGTCACGTCTGTGCTTGTCTGATTTATCTTGGCCAAGCCCGGCTATCTCGTCGTCGCATGTTCCTGACCACTGGGTGTAGGAAGTCGCTGGTTTTCCTGGCAAACCAATTAGGAATTACGAATTGTGCGAAATCATGCTGCATTCGGCGTTTCTAATAAGAACCGCAAACGTTTGCACCTGGGGCATTTTACAGTGTTTTGCATCGTCATGCACGATAGCTCTCTCTTTTCTTTTTTAAAAGTGGAAGCATGTTGTGATGTTCGTGCATCGGAGCACGGATCCAAAAACTTGGCATCAGAGACAGATGGCCTCGCCAACATCGCAGGATTTAAATTATCCGGCTCCATCCACTTCTGGGTCATCAATCTGCATGTAAATATGCAGTTGGCGGGCTTTGGCTAGCTGGTGTCCGCGCTCTCCTTAGATATCCCGGGACACATTTGCTATCAAGTCATAAAGATTTTTCGTACCATGCTAATAGAGGGTACGCACCAAACCGTGTTCATCTTAGCTTGGGCCACACATGTCGTAATTGTTTGCAGGATTTCATAATAACGGCTTAGTTTGAGGCACTTATATATTTATTAAGTTCAGGATATCATCATTTAATGCAGAACCGGGTTGGTGTTGGTTGCTTGCATAAGTTGAAGCAAGAGTACCTTGGTCAAAATCTCGGCAAAGACCACGTCTTGAAGTTCAAACACTAATTCCGAAACATTAATAATGCTGTATCAATCTTGGAAGCCTTCAGCGAAACCATGATCGCGTTCCGCATCCTTGTATCCCAGATATGTCGCGTGGCGCGCGATACGGGCCTATGATAGCCCGAACCGGTTGGCGGTAGGTGTCAAAGCCCTGCTTTATGTGATGCAGCCATAAACCTCTGTCTGTCCAAAGCTCACAAGCGTTTTGCTGCTCCCGTGTGATGCAAGATAGACGTTTCATTAAACGGACAGCAAAGCATAAGGGACACGAAATATGCCAAGATATATCCATACCGGTTTACAATAAGTATGCGTCGAATCTTACATACTGCTGTGTTGGCACATACAGCATCTTAATTCCACCTGTACTTGTCGTTGAACACCCCAGTCAAGCCATCTGGCACCATGAGCCCAAGCATATGCCACCAGCGTGTCTGTACGCCGAAGTATACTATGAAACAGGACGCAGTGGTCAGGAACTGATTTCTGCGACTAAGGAGGCGTACTGAACAGGCAGGAGGCAGCTGTCGTGTTATGAAAGCTGCAAGGGTATACCCATCCCCCCGGGCCCTCATCATACGGTAAGGAGGGCCAGCACCCGGAAAACTGTAACCAGCATGCACGACGTGGACATGATGCTCCATCAGTTGAGGCCACTCAGCCTAGCTAGAGGAGGCTGCTTATGAGAGAAGTGGCTGTAAGCTTGCACGTGGCGGCGTTGCAGCGGCTCCATCTCCAGCTTTCGAAGTAACAAACAGTGAGGCGCAGCTGGAGCTCACCGCAAATGGGAAAACCGCGGGATGGGCAGCCAGTATCTCGAGCCCAGACCCGGAGTGGCAGGCGGCCAAGGTGAGGTTTCTGAGGACCCAGACTAGCCCCTCACGCGCCCGTGCGGCTGAGAGTGTTGCCCGGTAGGTGGTGATGTGGGTTGTCTGTAGTGGCTCAGACGATGGGCCTGCAACGTGGATATGACTAGACACATGGAAGCAGGGGTCCTGGAAGCATGCAACGACCTTTGCGTTGCAGCTAGCTAGTGTGGACCCTTGTGGACAATCTGTTCGTAATACGTCTCCGGATCCGTGGTTGCATCGTTCCTTGAGACCTAAATTATGCCATCCGCCCAGCCATCAACGGACATGTATCTGATGATGCTTTTTGGGGACATGGACAGCCACACTGCCACAGCCATATGGTTCCGGTGTGTTTATCTCTCACGGCGCCTGCTGGGCAGCAGCTAAGGGCAGCTTCTGGTGCGAACAGGGATTCGTAATTTCCATGCGTCCCCGGTTTAATCTGCAGGAGTGGTGTCCGATATTCATGCCGTTCAAGAGGGATCGCTACTTGCATCTTGAAAGTATTCTCAATAGCTGATATAGTGTCACCATAACAAGGCAGGCAAGCCCGGCGGCTGCTGGTTGAGTCACTCTGCTTTGGACAGCTGTAACATACTTTTGTCTTCGTGTTCCTTCTTACCGGTAGGGGCCGCTCGTGTGATGCATGGAAATGCCTGAATGTATATTGTCTCGAGCCGCAGGCATGCAACATGTACGCAAATATAACAAAATTCCCTTATAGAGGTCCGCATGACTTACTTATGTCCTGGGAAATTTGGCAAGATGTGCAGTTCGTGCATGGTAGAAGGAATGATACTGGCAAGCATCATCATAGGGCACGCGTTACAACCACAATTTTTACACAACGGATATTATATATGAAATACATCGAGATTTTGGTATAGCGCGGTCGCTAAAGAATTGAATCTGCTCCGGGACCACGTTCGACGAAGTCAGAGAGACGCGGGTGTATCAGTTGTACCAAGGGAGCAACAAATTTGGCATAATTGAAACTTTAAAATAGTCTGATGCATATGCGGGTTACATGCAGCTTTCAGATTCCAGTGCTAGCAAAGCTTCAGCCTGTTTTTCCATTTCCAGTTTCTTCTCGTGATATCATACAGTATAATTATCTGAATCTACCATATGATGGCGATGAAGGTTATGATAACGCCGTATGTCAGGCAGTTGAAGACTTTTCTGGGGTCAGAAGCTTGCCATCGTACAAGCAGCTACTCCGTTAAATGATCAGCATTTCAACATAAGTACACAATGGATACCTGTACATGCTCATAACTGACGGGCGCAACACTCCGCACTTATCCCTTTCGCAATTGCAAAATATGCTAAGCCTTACCCATGTTCAATCAACCATTTATTCACATCATTGCACTTTGAAAGATTGCTCTGGCTTCGTTTCATAACGGGTACGCACAGGGCGGAGCGTCCTTATTAAGAATTGTGCATGCCACACGAACTCACAAACGCGCACTTCTCTGCAACGTTCCTTTAACCAGTCTCTTGTAGCTTCCTTTCTCAGCCATGTAGCCATAAACTACTCCGTACGGCAAGAGCTGCTCTTGCTCGACACGGAAACCGACATTAGCTTTTTCGATGTATTAGGGCATCTAGGAAGTCACAAATTGTTTGATTTGAATATATTTATAATTGAACCAAAATGTTAACTCGGCCGTGCGACTTAGGCGGGCGAATCACTTTGGTGTGAAGGCGCTGTGAAGCCACACGAGCTGCGAATCAAGTCCATTCACAATAATTTTAAGATCAAAGGGCATCTGCTGCACAATTTGCTGGTATGGTCACACCGCGCGGTGCCTTCGCCGGCACTACGCTTGTTCTGGTGCTTACACTGCTGAAAGCGACTACGGCCCAGGTGAGTACTTAGGCTCAAGACTTAGATAATTCTTCTTGTTGTGTGCTGTAATGTTAATTTTAGCAGTCGTGTAGCAGCGGTTCGGAGCCATTTGCCGTGACCCGTGTCAGGCCAGCGTCGAAAACGTCCATCTATGACTGCTAACCACTTCATAGTATATAAAATGTCACGATTTGAACAAGTAAAACTTCTCGGAATGTTGGGGATGGGGCTTGAGTATCTAGGTCTCACACTTACGTCTGGGTACTCCTACAAGGGATGACCCTGGAGGGCAGCGGGCATGCCGGTAGCCTTGGCCATATTCCTTGGCTATCCTTGGAAATTCCTTGGCTAACGTAACATTTATCTCCACTTAAGATATGGCCTAGTGAGGAAATCCTTACAAACAAAGTACCGACAGTGTGTGACCAGGCAACCGCGTGTCAAGAGTGGCTTTAGCAGCTGTTCCTTAATTAGTCCATATGAGTGAAGGGGCGTGTTAAAAAAATCTCTGAGGGCTTCTGTGCAAAGTGAGGTATGGAAGCTAGGCTGAGCTAGGGTCATTCCTCTTCCCCCGTCCGCTCCAGCCATATCATATAAGGTGGACTTCTCTTCCGTTCCTCTTTGATGCCTCAGGGCACCTTTTCATCACCTTTCCATTTTCACTCGCAACGTAAAAGAAGTGTGACCGATCG
Organism: Volvox africanus; assembly: GCA_030268105.1. Classification (NCBI taxonomy): domain Eukaryota; kingdom Viridiplantae; phylum Chlorophyta; class Chlorophyceae; order Chlamydomonadales; family Volvocaceae; genus Volvox; species Volvox africanus. Next base: position 2,973,134 of record BSDZ01000017.1, on the reverse strand, counting down.
GGGCATCAGAATACATCATATATTCATATTGCCTGACACCGTTATCTGATCTGATTTAAATCTGCAATCTTGAACGCGAGAGCAGACCGGATTCAGCTGCTTGTCCTCCTGCCTGTTTATCTTGCCGCATACCCGGCCATGCCTATGTCACCTCTGGCGGCTCGGCGGGCCGCGTGAGGGTCGCAACCCGTACGAGAACCTGTGCCGCCCGGCGACCCGGGCCAACATATGTGTCTGTGTGTCTATGCGTGTGTGTGGTTGTGTGTGTTGGGGATGTAAGGGGGTATCAAAAAGGACACGGGACCAAGGCTCAGGACGACTTGGGTCGGACATATTTGGGAGAGCTGGCGAGAGGCACACAGAGCTCTTATGCAGCTGTCTGTCGCCAGCAGGAGGCAGCGGCTTCCTTTTGTGATGTTCTCTGCGGATATGTTGAACTGCAGTGTTCAAATGTTGTCTATCCGCTTCCGAACGCACTCCAGCATTAGGCCCCGATAACCCCCCCTCTGTCCTCAGGCGGCCCAGTTAGCGCCCGCCTCGGGTGACGCGGCCTTTCGAGGCTATGGGCCTCGATGCTCTCCTTTCCAGATGCCCCAATGGCCTATCTGTTGGCGGTTGCGGTTAGGTCCCTCTCGGCAACTAACGCCTTCCCTCTTTCTCCAAACCTCCACACACACACACGTCCGTACACATACACGTCCATCGTCCGATGCGAGGTCCAAACCAACATCACTTTCGACATTCCGCATTTGCGCTTTGACCTCCGCTTCCGCCACGCGGCGCACTTATCTCCGTAAAACGAGTACGAACGCTCACAATCCTAAACAAACTCATTGGCAGATCGTACGGCAACAGCGTTATCAACCCTTGTTGTCCAACTGTACTTTTCCCAACCGAGAACAACATCTGGGTCCGTACGCCCTCATTCAGATGTTACCGATGTCACAACGGGGGGGGGGTTAGACGTATGGGTACACGGCAGCAATGGTTAGTAGCAGCAGCAAGTTTTACACATAAAAATTATTGGTGTTTAAGTTTAGCTTGCAAAGCAAGTATTATTTAAGATGAAGTAAATAATTAATTATGAACAGTTGGTTCATTATCAGCAAGAGCTGGTAAAAAGGTATTCCTTGCTTGGGGGCCCTATGTCGACCTGTCTCTTAGTCAGCAATTGACTCACCTGTACTTTTACCGGACTTTACTGCCTTGGTCTTGTACGTTCCTACCAAGCCCATGATAACTGAGGCCATGAAGCATCCATGTAGGTGCAGTTGCTCGCTCCCTGTTGTGAAGTAAGGCCCGCTAAGGCCCGCAAGGGTCACGGCAACGCATATCTACACAGAGGCCATCATAACCAACATGCAGCACATACACCGTGTGCCCCCTAAAACCCGCAGTTCCTGTTTTCTCCTCCGGACTCATCGTCGGATGACCTCAGCCCTCTAAGCCCGCGTTTCTCGCCGCCGGACTACGAATCCCCCCCTCCCGACGATGGTCCCCCGCCAGAGTACGAGCCCAGAGGTATTGCTGTCTTGTATAACACCACGTCTTCTTAGACAGTAACTGTCTACCTGTGTCGATTTGGTTGGTGCCCAAAGAATGTACGCCATGCATTGGGTTGTCGCCAAGAAGTTCCAGGTTCCCCCTGTCGCCTCCCCCAACAGACTTGAGTTCATCTTTCCCCTCCTCCCCATCGGTGGGCCGAGACTGAGCTATTTCTCCCCTCCGCATGAATTGATTGGATTAAAACGAGCACTGTCGCAATTACCATGTTTGACGCCATCGCAAACCTTATTTGCCTGGGGCTTCCCTAGGATGGTTGCAGAGCGGGCACAGGTACATGTTCCCTCTAAAACCCCTTCTGTTTACTTGCCTGGGACCGCCCCCTCCCGCCGCGACCAGATGCGCCCCCACCGCCCCTACTGCTCCGCGTTCGTTTGGTGGACTCAGCCGGCAACCCCAGTGACGGGCTCTCGGGCATTATGCAGGTGGGGGAGAGAGAGGGAAGGCGCGCTGGGAAGGAAGGAGCGGGAAGACGCGGGAAAGGGGGAGTGGCGCGGAAGGCGCGGGGTGGCGGGGGAATGTAGGTTGCGGATGCGGAGGTTAGTAATCACATTACGCACCGTCACCTGAGCACTGCTCTCGGAGCGCTCGTCTCCCTCAGTCTCCCCGCGGGGTGAGGGGGGAAGTAGGTAATGGGCCATGAGGGCTGGATTGGCCCGAGGTTAGGGTGAGTTGTTGGGTGGGTGGGTGTGCCGCTTCGGGAAGTCCGGGGAGATGGCATCTGGAGGCTAGGCTGCTCGTCTGGGCCGCCTGAAGTCGTGGCCGGTAACGGGTAAGCCCACCAGTCAATGGGAACACCTGTTGGATGACTCATTCCAAGAGGTGTGATTCAAGCTGGCTAATTAGAAGCTGGCTATCTAAGCCCCGCTTTGCACTGGGGGGAGGGAAGCCTGCAGCCTTACTATGTACTGCTTATATCCTAGCAGTCAGCAGTTTACATCCTAGCAGTTTTAGGAGGAACTAAGGAGGAGTGGAGCGAGGCCCGTTCCTTTCCCCGCCCTGATTGAACTCCGTCTGAGTCTGAGCGGTGATCCCTCCGCCAACCTGCCGAGGGGTGCTCCCTGGTGCACTTAGTTCCAGATTCTTTTCAAACAGTCGTTGGGTTGAACTGATTGCCACTTGTGTGCATATCTCTATTCCATGTGTTCTTGCGTCTATAGGGTTTCAGCCCCCTTTCTGGCTGTTTGGAGCTCCCGAGTTTAGCCCCCTCTCTCTTTCCTGTTACCCATCCCCAGTTGAGCAGCTTCCACCTGTCTGCGTGGGGCGCCTTCTGTGTCAACGCCCACGCGATACAAAAGAATGCAAATAAGTACGACGTCATGGCGAAACTCGTTTGCCGGCAGGTAAAAGACCAACAACCGTACGCAGGTGACTGCAGATGAGCTGGGACCGTTTGAACCATATGTCGGTGAAGAGATGGTGCCATGGATGGGGCAATAGTGGTAGATGGAGGGACGCTTAAGGTCTGGTCCTATGTGTTTGGAAAAAAAGCGCCCCGCCCTCGTCCCCTCCCTGGGCGACATTACTTCTTTCTTCCTGCTCATTCGCTCGTACAAATCATCATTTGATGAGCGATACATCTGATAGATGTATCGATTTATCGCTCATCTCAACACTTTGTACCATCCCAATAGGTAGCTTAGCCGTGTATGTTGGAGGGTTAAGGTCGAGTGCTGGCGTCGTGGCCCTTGGGACTCGCAATAATACGTCCAAGTCCCGCCATCCACACCATTACCGCCGCACGATTGGCATCTGGTCTTATGCAGCATGCGCCATGCATTCCGGATTTACAGTGCGGCAACACATCCCCTCCTGACACTCATGCACAACACAAGCCCCTTACACCACCCAAGCATAAACATTTTGGCTTCCATCCTACCTCACCTCACCTCACCTGCACCGCACCCGCACCCGCACCCGCACCCGCACCCGCACCCGCACCCGCACCCGCACCCGCACCCGCACCCGCACCCGCACCCGCACCCGCACCCGCACCCACACCTCAACGCACCTCAACGCACCTCACCGCTTCCCCCCAACCTCCGCTCTCCTCCCCCGAACACACCCCCAGCTGGGTATGCCGCAGCGCTATGCCAGCTTGGTGCCTTCCTCAAAGCTGAACCTTGGGTCGCTTCCCCCCATGCCATCGGTTGCTCTGGTGGCGACTCCGAGCGCCCCTTGCGACAACTACTGGGGGGCCCTCTCCGTCACGGACTGCGAAGGGGTGATGCTGCAGCCCACACAGCTTCCCTGCAGCAGTCTCCAGCTGGAGGAGGGTGAGGATCTGGAGCCCGCGGCCGTAATATGCGCAGGTAAGGGCTGAGAGGTGGGCCTGCTCGAAGGAGGGAGAGAGCGGGAGGGCGCATCGGATTTCACTTAAGGAACTTGTGCTCTTTTTACAGCTGGGAATGCTGCTGCCGAGCGGGTGTAGAGTCGTCACCAGGAGGAATATGTGTTTCTGACCGGCCCTTCTTCCTCTGCGTTCGCTGTCACCCTCGGGGAGGGGAGGGGAGGGAAGGGAAGAGGGGATGGCGGGAAACAGGAGGGGAAGGGAGCGTGGGGAAGGGGAACCGGAGTAATTATGAAAATGGCACACAGCCTGTCGATACAGCCTGTCGTCGGCGGTTTGGTCAAAACCAACGGTAAGCTCGCCAGGATCTCGTTCGAAGCACCCCCTGAAATGAACTGCGTTTCATTGGCTCCTTCCCGTGATGCCGCACACACAAATACACACAAACACGCACATACTGTGGTATGCCACAGGCGCCATGCCGCCTTCGCCTCCCTCGCCCCCACCTCGGGCTCCACCTCTTCACCTGACCACCCGAATCATCGATGCCAAGACGGGTCAAGCCCTGCCGGGCCTTACGTCCGGACGGCTGCAAGTGCTGCTGCCCGTCTTCGACGAGTGGGGTGACGAGGTTTGGGGAACCGTTTGTCGGGCGGACCGCGAGCTGTCGACTGCTCTAGCGCAGGTAGGTGAATGTGTAGCCGGCGGTTGACACTTGGGAGTTGGTTTTCGATTGAATTCCGTTTCCGCATTCCGCTGACAACGGATGCATTTGCGGGATTTGCGGGATTTGGGGATTTGGGGGCTCAGCTATGCCGGGACTGGGCGCCAAAAGACGTTGATTGCCCCCAGGCAAAACGTATTCTGCACTACCCTCCATGCGACGGTGTCTAACTGGCAACGACTGATTGCGTGCGGTTGAAAGTTCTAGGTGCGGTGTAAAGGCTTTATAAGTACACAGAAATGGATTTCGCATTATCAGATTATCGGCAGCGAGCTGAGCTGGGATCCACCGAAGCGCCCTCGCACTCCATAACGCAGAGCCCTACCGGCTGTCTCTGCAGCCGCCAGCTTCCCATCGCCGGTAGCACAGCTCTGTTGCCACCTTAGGGGAAGTCCGGCACGATTTCATTCCGTCTCTCAGAGAGGTACCTTCCCCACTCATGCGCGAAGCCGCCACCCACCTCACCTCCCCCCCCTTGTTAACTTCTAAGCTTTTCCCATACATACCCCGTGCTGCCGCGTTTTGTTCAACTTACACCAAACCCACGGGTCGAAACACAACGCCAACCCCGTAGCCCCGTAGCCCCCTTGCCGTCCTGCAGCTCGTGATGACCTCCGAACCCGTCTCCCGCCCAAAACGCAACAACGTTCCCGCCCTTCGCGCAGTATGCATGTCTGCAGGCCGGTCACGCCGGTTGGGAGGCCGCCTCTTTCTTCACCCCCTCAACCAGGTACCCCATGCCCAGCTCCGTGCCGACGGCGCTGGTGGCAGCGCGGAAATGCTCAGTGGTGGGTTCCGGAGCCCAACTCAGCCTTGACTGCGCGATTCTGGTGGGCGAACGGATCAACGCGGAGGTCAGTTTCAAAGGGATGGTTTGGGACTGGCGGAGCACGGGCTGGATAGACATGGCCCGCGGCCTTGTCAGTGGAGGGTACCTGGAACGGGACCAACCGCTCCAGAGGGGCGAGCACACCATCCTTGAATGGGGCTGTGTACGCGGGCTTGGATTCCCTTGGCGGCATACCTGGCATGAGTGATTGCTTTAGGCCTTTCCATCCCCACCTATGACTTGCGCAGTTTTAGCTCTCGGCATATTCAGCATATCCATATCCATGTTTGTTCTTGTTTTCCCCTAATCCATGCGTCGTCTTGTTTCTTGTTTGTTAACCGTGTGGCCCATTAAGATAAACAGGTATACAATCAAAAGTTACAGCGTCGATAACTTCCCACATCAAATGTTTTGCTAGGGTAAACGTATCCGACCTATCTGTGGAGATTGTTATAAACATAAAAGTTACAACGGAGCTTCTCATATCAGGAGTTATTGTTGCTACTTTATAGCGAAGTGTTGCTCCGGGAAGGTTTGTCGTTTTCTTTCATCAATGATGTTATCCCAGTGCGGATTTCCCGGTTTCGTGCCACCATCTGATGCGAATTTCCCCGACTGTTCCTCCCCGTCCCTCACCCTCCCCCTGCCCCGGGCAGCTGCTCCTCTCTGGGAGTGGATTGGATGAGCAAACTCGCTGGGAGCTGATAGCTCTGCTGGATACGTGCGACCCCCTGACGGACCAGCACCAGCTGGATGCGTTCGTGGAGTGCCCGGGTGGGTGGCGGGTGGACTCGAGGGAAAGCTAGGCTGGACCACAGCGCAGATCCTGTGTGTGTGTGTGTGTGTATGTATGTGTGAGTGTAGGATAGGGGGGTACATCACCCGTGGCCACTAACCTGGCAGTCCCTACCTTCCCCGGTATTTCGGGGCACCCTGATCCAGTCTCCCATGCCGACTTCTCCGAAATTAGTGGTTTTCCCAGGTTCAGCACCCACCACCAGCATCCAGCGGAATCTGCCGAATCAACTAAGGCGTCAACTCCGCTATTGGTCAGCTCGCAGGTCACTTTAATTGGGGTCGTCACCGTCCATCAACATGGGGGCACCCTGCCCTTAACATTAGGGTCTTTGGCCCGCTCTCAGTCGGGGTAGAACCTGGAACTCCAGGGTGTGTGTGTATGGGGAGGGCTTGCGGGTATTCAGAATGTGAGCCGGGAATCCACGAGGTAGGAGATTAGGGCGTGTGTTTTCATCGGGGATCATTTCCTGAGAATCAGGTTAGCTCTCTCCCCTCTCTCTCCCCTTCCCCCACAGCTCAATGCTGCGATTTGCTCGATTGTCTTGGTCTCCCGCATCGCACCACCACAGTACGTAATGAATCCAAGCCCTTCCCTCCCACTCCAAGCCGCTGATGTCTCCGTGGCTTAGGTCGCGCATGTGCACAGTACGACAGACGGAGTACGCATCTCGACCGCATGCTGCCGTCCACGCTTTCTAGCTGCCCGTCATCGACTCTCTGTGACCTACCGCTCCGTTTTCTCCGCCTCACTGCCAACAAGCTTTCGTGCCTACCCCCCAACCACTTTCCCCCGTCCCCAGTGTTGGAGCCTCCCAACACCCCGTACCCATCCCTACCGCCCTCTCCGCCGCAAGTGATATACAACCACAGCGTTGGCTTGCTGGGCAGAGAAGTGCTGCCAGATATTGTAAGTAGGGACGGGCGCGGCGTCATCTGCTGCTATCCGGATTCATGTATCAATTGATTTACTCCGTAAGATCAGCAGCAGCAGCAGCAGCAGGTCGCAGTACACTCTTCCCTCATCGCACGATAAGAATGCTCGGCCGATATGCCCGCGATACGCCCTCGCATACACTAAGACTCCTCCTTATTCGCATGCGGTGTCTGCCATGTACCTTCACAGCACCACCACTTGATTGCTTAAATCTCTCCTCCCGGAGTCAGACCCTTACGTCCGTACCGCTGATTGCTCCTTTGCTCCCCCCTCTCCCCCTCGTAACCCAACCAACACAAAATCACCACCACCACCACCACCACCACCCATACACACTCACACGCATCTCAGTACGACATTATCTTCGGGGTATTACGAGGTGAGAGTGTGGTCACAGGCACGGTTTGTAGCCGAAGAGACGACGCCAACGGCTACTTCTCTTACCCTACGAAGAATACACTATGTAACTTGGTGGGTCTGGAAGGGAGATGCGCGCGGATGGGCGGCGGCAGGAGCACCTGTTTACTCAAAAAGGGGAGGGAAGATGTAGCAGTTGTCGGGGCTGTAGCATGGTCGGTCAACAATTGTCAGTATAGGGGTAGCGGGGGGAGTTGGGATCGGGTATTGGGTCTCGACACGGGCATACACGTACCCATGCACGCATGGATCGAAGCCGGGGTGAACGGAGCCTCTCCGAGTAGGCTAGAGCCCCACACACGGCAGCCTGCCTCCGCCGCGCCTGTACGGCACAGAGGTATTTTGGTGAAGGAAACCCACCAGCTGAATGTTACCATTTGACTATCACTGTCAGCCTCTTAATCCCTACCTCACCCTGCTAGCTTCCCCCGCTATCAGAGGTTTTCTGCACGGCGGCGGTGTACTGCACATACACAGACACACACAGACACACACAGACACACAGACACAGACACACATGCTGTTTACCTAGCCCCTCCCCGCGGGGCCCTTGCGGACCTGAATACACACACGCAGACCTCAGTGTGGCACACTCCTTAGGACAAATGCGCCACGAAGAATGTTAGTTATACGGCACCTCTGAGCCTCAGAAACCGCCCATCGAAGTTTTTGCGTGGTCGCCCCGCCGCACGTCCGTAGATAACCTCTGGCAAGCGGCCGTACGGCTCCATCGCACCCGCCTCCCTGGACATAGACTTCCCCTTCTTGGATTCCCCGGAGTACCGCCGTACGCGCCCCGTACTCCTCGACACGTTTGAGTGTGAGGACGGCGTGGGCGATGACACCAGTGCACCGCTATCCGACCTCAACTACTGCAAGGTACGACGGTGGGCCTTCGAAGGTCCCGTGCGTGTACGTGTTCCACGAGAAGGGCTCCAATCTTGGGAGCTGCCACAGTGGTTGGCTGCGGGGTGGGGGCACCATTGAGAGGGCTGTCACGGTTCGCGGTTGGGAGGCCTGAAGGGGGCAGTGCAGGGGCAGCACCAACACCGGCCCTTCCTGTCCCTCACCCTGCTGCTTTCCTCTCAATTCCTCTTCCGCTTTCCTCAATTCGAATGTCACCTCTCTTTTTAATCTCCTGGCGTCCGGGCCCTGCATGTCCACCCTCCCCCTCCCCGTTGACAGGTCCGTTTTGCCAGGCCAGGTCAATCGTTGTACAGGAAGTGCTGGAACTCCGGTTGGGCATCCTCGCTGCTGGTGTGCTCAGGTTCGTTTCTGTAATCGGGTGGTGGTCCTCCCGCCTCCGGACAGATCCATCAGCGGTGGTTACAGCAGGGAGGGGAATAGCGGAGAACCAATGCCGAGCAGCTGCTGCAGTTGCTGCCGCTCTCGCTGCTACTGTTGCAGTACTAGTTGCTGTACTAGTTGCAGTACTAGTTGCTGTACTAGTTGCAGTACTAGTTGCTGTACTAGTTGCAGTACTAGTTGCTGTTGCTGTTGTGATTTTGGTGGTGCGAGTGCGAATGCAAGTGTCAGCTACACACATTTTGTTCTGAAAGGGAATTGGAATGCATCTGCTGGGTCTAAGGAATGGGTCATTGCTGGGTCTAAGCTTTTTCACCGTTGGTGGTGGAAGTGGTTCACATTGCTTCATAACGGACGTGCTGTGCTCTGATGTCATTTGACTGCGCAGACAAGGCGTACAACATGGATCCCGAGGTCGTGGGTATCCGGCTGGCAGGAGGGCCCAGTCCTTCATTTGGCCGTGTCGAGGTGCTGCTCCGAAACGACCTTCAGTACGGATGGGGCACTGTTTGCGACGATGGATCCTTCACCGCGACATATGCACAGGTGTGCATGTGTGGATGTTAGGGTTATTATAGCCATGCTGGGCATTTACTTCCATGTGGTGCTGCCCTTCCGTCCGTCCGTCTGTCCATCTGCCCATCCGTTCGTACGTTCGTACGCGGCTCCGTTTGAATGACATGCTGGCCCACCCTTGGGTAAGCAAGTCCCCTCGCCTACCTTCATGCGCTGCTCAGTTTCAAATTTTAGATGGCTTGGCGGTTCCCGACCGGCTGCCAAGCTGTACGAGTGGCTTTCTACCTTTTCACTCTCCTCCCTGTCCCAGGGGATTTCAGGTTGGGATATGGGCCGCGCTTTTGGCTTTTGGGTTTTGGCATTTGGCATTTGGCATTTGGGGCGATCATCGGATGGATATAATCACTTCATCCGCCACAAGTTAACCCTCTGTCCGTGTCCGCATCCGTTACCCTTGATCCTTTTGTCTGCCCTCTTCCCCACCCGCTAGGCTGTCTGCCGCGACCTGGGTTTGGAGTGGGTTGGGGCGGAGGTGTACTCCTCCTCCGTTCTTCCTGCCTCGGAGTCTGAGATGCCAGTGCTCATGACGGATATACGGTGTGACATCAATGTCTTCCAGTATGGGGAGGAGGAAGAGGATCACCCGCCGCTCTCATTCGTACGGGACTGCACCCGCGACCCCGACTTTTTACTGCAGGACTGCCCAGCGGACCAGCACGTGGTTGTGCACTGCAGGGGGGATGGTGGGTGGGGCATGGGTGGGAATACACAGAGGGAGCTGGGGTAGCGAATAGGTAGGAGGATAGTGTACGTGTTGAACCCGACTGACGCACACATACACACACATAAACATGCACACCCATACACAAACGCAGCTCAACTATTAAAACACGCGTTCGTTTCATTAATAATGTCGTACCTCTTCTGAGGTCCATTTTCTGTGGGTTCATCTTCTCCGTCACTTTCCTCCCCCCACGCACCCGGTCTCCCTCGGGGGCCCAGGGGGCTCCTGGGCAACAAAAGGGGCCCCCGAGGGAAGGGGAGGGGGACGGTCGCGTGGAGCTTTTAAGAAATGGGCATTCCGCTCCTCATTCCACCGACCGCACACGTGCACATCGCGATTCCTTCTTCCTTCTGTTACCTCATCCGGTCGCATCACCCGATGTGGACTTCACTCTTATCCGTCTTATCCGTCTTATCCCCTGACCCACAACCCCTGACCCGTCTCCATCGGGCGGAGCAGGGGACTCGGGAATGCCGCTCGCGCCGCCGCCATATCCTCCTTCACCGCCGCCACGTAAGTGCACCAGGGGAATAAGTACTGGACAGTGCGGGTTGGTCGCGCTCCCGGTAGTCCTGTACGGGCTCATGCGGACCGGGTGCCGGGAAACTTGGAGGGCGGCGTGTCTCAGGAGGATATGTGAGTAGCAAAGAAAAGGTGATGTTAGAGGTGGTTTCGGGGCTGTAGTTGGGACAGGAATCGGAATCGGAGTGCAGTGTGAGAGGGCCGCATGCGGGTGGCAAATTACCTCGGGCGAACTGGGAAGGGAAGTACTCAGGGGCAGCGGAGCACAGGGAGAGGTTGAGATCTCTGACAACATCGCGATGTTGCCAATGTGTGATTGCGAGGTCCTGAACCCCGTATATCAAAGCTGGGCGGCCATCTCCGCTGTACCGTAAGCTTGTTTGTCTGGACAAGGCCACTTTCATCCTTCCCACGCCATCAAGCTATATCACGCCACCAGGGAAATGCGCATGCTTTTGCATGGACCCACGCACATGCATATGCACGCATACACGCATGCACGCATACACGCATACACATACCGGTGTCAGGGCTCCCGTTGCTTGTCCTTTCAGGGCAAGTCGCCCACAGTGTAACACCTAACACCTAATACATACACATACACACATGCGCATGCACTACCACGCATGCACACATACTCGCGGGTGCACTCTTGCTCTGCTGTATCCTTGCCATATCGGTCCGCAGCTCGGTCATTTGACTGTCACGGTATTTCCCGCGAAGCTGCATTCTGGCGCATACTCATGGAGGGCTACGGGCGCACTACAGTCACAGAATGTTACAAATGCGCGGGTTTTGGTAGAGGTGCACTTAGGGACTGGCAGCAGTCAGGGCCCCAACAACCGACTAACGCCCGGCCTCCCCCACCACTGCTTTTTACACCTTTTTCCGTTATCACAGCTTACGGGGGCTACTACGGCAGCCTGCCGCAACCTCCGCCTTACTACCCCCATTTGCCACCTCCTCCAGCTCCGCCAGCGCCCCCCAGCCCGTGCCGTGGCCATTACGGCGGTTACTATGGTGGGTACTACGACGGTTATGGGTGCTACGGTGGTTATGGAGGTGGCGGCGGGGACGGTGGTTATTGAGGAGGTTGGGGTTATGGTGGTTGTGGTTCCGGTAGGTTCCGGTGGCTATGACGGTGAGTACAACAATTCTTCGGGCATTGACGTGGTGGCGGTCGCCACAGTCGTGAAGGCGTTTAGGTGGAGTTACTTCCCATCTGGGTTAGCTGACCAGGCAGTTAGTCAGGAGGATGAGCATGTGTCTCGGGCAGCTGGATGGACGTGCTTATGGATGAGCTTCAATGCGGCAGCGAGATTGTGCTTGGCGGCTTATATTTGTGTCCTGCAGGGCATCTTGACGGCGACTGCTGAAGCTGGAGGGGGGAATGTCGATCCTTACGGATATAGATTGTGGTCAAGCGTGCACGCGTGTGTGTTTCATGGATGCTTGGAAACGGCGATGTTGGCGGCTGGCAGCTGCTATCCGCGCCACGGGACCTTCTTGGTCGGCGGCTTTTTCGTTTCGTCACGGCACTTCGTCCGATTAGTTACTTTAGTAGACGTTACTTCGTGGGTATTATATCAATTTTAAGACACAAATCTTTGATATACGCACATGTGATCTTTGTGTTCGGTCTTCTTTCCTCCTCAGCGCTGATAATCCTTTCGCATCCACAGTCTCGGCCTCATGGTCTATCCTACATGTAAGAACACGTGGTGCATCCGCGCTATGGATTGCGCGGACTGGTGTTAAAAGCTGCTCCAGAGCCTCTGAATGAGTTGGCCAGGAGCTCCCTAGATTGATTGCAGGCCAGTATGAGCGTTACATGAACAGTCTTGCGATAATTATTTGGATATGGATGAAGTTAAGGAATTGTTGTGCAACGTGCGTGTGGTATGAGCGATCAGGACTAGGTATAGCAGTGGAAGTATAGTACCTGTGTGTGGATTGGGGTGGATCGCGGCTCGGGGGAACCTGCAAGCCGACGATGTGGGTGCTGACCTACCGGCGCTCGCTAAGCGAAAATTTTCTCAATTCCTGCGTCCTGTTACTGTGCGAATCCCTAATTATTGCAATGGCATTAGGCGGCACGTGGTTCGGTCCACAGGCGTCAACATTCAGTGCATTTTGGGGATATCCCCTGCGTCCCCCTGACAGCTGTCATTTATGTGGTTTTGTTCCAGCGTTCCCCCGGAGTGGTGGGGATGAGATCCTTGTGCATTCGTGCGCCAGCTAGCATAGGTTACTATGCTGACAGTTTTGACAGGCTTTGTGTGCAGGGTAGTGTGACATGTCGTGCGCTGCAGTAGCCGCTTCGAAAGTGCGTGCGATTCGCAGAAGCGAGCCATCTACGACGCGAGCTAGTCGTGTTTTTGTCCAGCAAAAGGATATGATGCATCTAAGTAGTTATATATAGTTATGGTTTCCCCTTTCTGCGAGTGTGTCCGAATCTTCTGTCCTGATGATGTATGTGTGTCACCAAGGTGGTTAGGAAGTATCAAAATGTAAAGATGTAAATAAGCCTAAACAGGTTTCAGGGCCATATGCCTTGGTCCGTACGAACAACCGCTTAGACTTCTCCACACCCACGTAGGCTAATGTTTCCAACCCATTCATTCACTTGACGTCTTTCGAGCGCCACTGCAGCCGCAGTCGCAAAAGTAGCTTACATGCAGGGATGCGGAAGTCCGGAGCCCAGGTGTTTCCCAGACACGGAAAACATGCCATGTGTTCCGCATGGCACAAATAAATGACCTCTGAAACCGCCATCCCACCACAGCCCTTGTTACTTACTGTCCCATGCTCAGTGCTACGGAAATTGACGCAACGTGATCATCTACCGTTCAGTGCCGGTCAATGTCAGTCAGACCCACGGGTCGTTAGCCGGTGCTGTACCGGGTACATTTCCTGAGAATCTTTAACTGACTATCCAACACCCCGTCATCACCAGCACCATAATTCGTTTTGTTTGCCTTCCTCCCCCCCCCCAACAAAAATGCCGCCGGAGTCCCTGATGCTGCCGTTGCTGCTGCTAACTCTCCGCCTCCGGTTACCCCAGAAGACGATGGAGCCATTGACTATTGTGAGTGCGGTGATGGCGCTGACCTGGCTGTTGCCTTCGCCTTCCATATAAACGCCGATGCTGCATTAGCAGAGACGTGTGCTACCGCCGGCACCCAGATATTGCCCGTGATTAGGAACGCCCCGCCGTACAAGGCGCCTACGGCGGCTGCCCAAACGGCAAAAGCCGGGTTGCGGCCTCCTGAGTTGTGCAGGACACCGAAAAGTGCAGCCGACAGCAGTACTCCCCGCCAGTCAGGGAACGTAGCCGGTAACAATGCGCCCCGAAAGAGCAGCTCCTCGGGAATGCCGCTGGCCGCCGCCACCACCAGGATGTCCAATGTGGTCAGAGGGGAGAGCACCTGTGTCATCAAAGGGCGAGGGGTGCAGAGCGGGGTTTAGAAGGGGCATGCACATATAACCACACACAGGTGCAGGACAGGGTCTTGGTCAGGAAGGGATGTTCAACAATTATGGGTGAAACCTGTTCTGGCCTATATTGGCCACCATTGGCTAGATGCCAATCAGGATTTCTTACGTCACGGCTCCGGGCGTCGGCCTCTAAACACCCGCAAGTCACAATGCAATGTCCCGCTATCCACCCGAAGCGGACCCAAGCGGTTCGCAGCTCCAACCCCGACTCTCAAGCTTCAATTTTGGAGCTCACTTGATGCGTCATGAAACGAAACGACATGAAACAAAACACACACATACACAGCTAGGCGATACCCCTACCCGTCCCCTAAGCTCCGTGAATTCCTGCGCGCCCAGGTCCGTAGCTCATCACGAATAACCCTCTGCCTGGCCCCATCCAAAGGCAAGGGTGCAACCGAGACGGAGTGCCCTCCTGAACGGTCAAACCCAAATCATTTCCGAGCCGAGAATCCTGCGGAATTCACCTGCTGATTGGACCGGTCCGTCGCCTCACGGAGATCGGTCCACAGTGCCATTAACACTAGCCGCGCGCCAGTCACCACCGTCGCTGCGCCAGCCCCCACGCCCACGTCCATCAGCGACTCCAGGCCGACGGGCCACTTCAGCAACGCCTCCACCGCGGCCGGGTCCGTCCCCATAGCTGCTGCGCTGTTAAGCGCCGCGTAATTCCGTACGAACACCGCCAATATCGCCATCCAAAATCCTGTCCCTAGCGCGCTGCTCAGCACAGCGTTCCGAGAGACGGCAGGAAGCAGCGGCGCCTCCGCCTCCGCTGCTGTTGCTGACGTCGGCACGACCAACGATACTTCAACTGCTCCAACCGCGGCCCTTGCATCCGCAGTAGCTGGACCCCCCCCTGCCGCCGCCCTTGACGTGGCACCGGAGGTGGATGTCGTTGTCGCTGCCGCCGCGGCGGCGGCAGCGGCGGCGGCAGCTTCTGCCTGTACCTCCGCAGCCGTCCTCAGGAAGCCCGTCCGCGGGTTCCAACGTGGCATATTTGCCGCACCGCTGGTAGTTGCACCATCACCTCCAGCACCCTGCTCCTCATCGTCCCAACGCCATGGGGCGTCCGCCGCTGAGGCAGACCCCGACTTCGGTGCGAACACAGGATAGATCTCCCCGGGTGATAGGACCCCTGCCCAGTTCAAATATAACAACAGGGAGGGCCCTCACAGGCGATGATGACGGGTAGCCGGCATAGCCGGGAATGGGCATTCGCATGCACAGATGCCGGGGAGGGAGACACAAACACATGGGACAGGGCTGGCCACTATACCGCCGCCGCCGGTCAAGGGGCCCGCTGTGCGGAAGCTTGTGGGTGTTGAGTGCCAATTTGCAAGCGGGGTTTTGCTTCCTAGACAGGATGAGCCGCCAAATCAGGCTCCTGGAAGAGCGGAATGGGTAGATTGATATCCCTGGAGGCAGCGTGGTTTTGCGTAGCTTAGCGGGTCCCGTTGGTCTGCGTTGGGGTGAACTGGGGAAGGTTGCAGGCCGCTCAGCGCACCTGGCTGTCGCGCGACCCGGCTGCTGGGCGACGGCGCCTGAGGTAACTCCTGCTCAAGAGATTCTGTACGCGGGGTAGGAGGTGTTCGTAGCACAATCAGCGGCTGGACATAAGGAGCTGCTGCCTTACCATGGGGAACAGATACGCACCTAAAACGATGCGCGCTTTGGCAGCTTCCGGCCGGTCGTCAGGTTGTTGCGCCTGTTGTTTACTAATTCTCTTTACCTGCTTGCGTGCGTACGTAATTAACCTCCTCCCCTGCAGTATCGATGGGCCACGGTGTGCTTGTGGACGGAATGGTGCGTCAGGGAGGGACACGCCTACGCGGTAACTCACCCGACGGCACGAGTTCATACAGTATGCTTGACACGGTGCTCTCAAAGGAAATAGTAAAGTACCCATTTGTATAACGTCTCGTAATATTGTTGTTTTACTGTTCCTTATCTTTCAGTCCACTTACTATCTTGACTTTTTCTCTTTATCTTTAATTATTATTTTTGTTTTTTGTTTTGAGTGTTTAGCGGTCCGTGAGCCTCCTGGCGTATTCGGGCCTTACCAGTTTACAAGCGTGTAATCCCCCTCCTCCTCATCATGAATCACAACGATACGGGTTTCACCTTATTTCTCTTAGACAAGGATGGTGATAAATACATGAACGCGTGGCATTGCGAAACAATTTTACAGTTTGATATGTTGTAAGCAGTGCGTGACGTTTCTAGGATGGCACCGACGACGAAATTGGGACCACTGGATGAGAGGGAGAAGGCCGAGTTTGACAACATCGGGTATGATATTGGGAGTTTTTTGTAAGCTGGGAAGTGTTGCCGCGGGCTGTAGACCAGCGCAACTTTGTCCGTCCATGCAGGTTCGATGAGATACATGCGTGCAAGGATGTGAAAAAACTTATACGCTTGGAGGCTTATCTGAGGTATGAGATCGTTCTTGTTTTCGCTTGGCGGGACCCTGCCTTGGAAAGCTTCTGGATACATTGGCATTCTTTCTGCGGCACTTTTTTTCTGCAGACGCATAGCATGTCGTTCTTGCTTATGGGATCGTGTTTCATTTAAGGTGCCGTCGAACTACCATGTCGGCACGATCTGTGCATTTCATTTTATATAGAGCAGGCAGGTTATATCACGATGGAAGTTTTTGAAAATTGATACCACTAGGATGCTTCAATTGAGTAATGGTATAGCACATTCCCCGGTAACGACACGTCAGGGCCGAAGGTTTTCCGCCGACGGCTGACGCCGTGGTAGCGCGCCTCCGCGAGCTCGGGCAGCGTTCCGCCAATGCACATATGGATCCGGAGCAGGCACGTCTTCTAGCTGAGGAAGTGGTGCGTGCAAGGGCAGAAATTGCAACCTGGACAGCAACGCAGCGGCAGACGGACGCAGCATTGGACGCTGCCAGCAAAGCGGGGTCCGCTGGGTGAGTGACTATCATGTTAACCCCTTAGCGTCTTGGTGAAACGGCCGTATGCGTGTGGACTTGCATGAGGCAGTTGCAATCAGGCATCTGTATGTGGGGGGGCGGCGCGGTTGATGCTGCTGACTTAGGCGTCGATGAAGCTGGGCCATATCCGTCTGAAAACGACATGGGTATTGCAAGCATATAATGCTGCGTTGCTGGTCGGTTCCCATAACGGCACGATGGCTCACTCATTACCGTCGTGAAGGTCACAGTTAGACAGGTTGCATCTGAATGGCCTCTAGTACTCCAAAGATCATACGGTTCAAGCGCGACCTTCGTTGGGGTGATATGTCAGGCTCTCCGACACGGTCGGCTCCGCCGCCTTATCACTTTGGGACCTGCCCATTTCTCGACTGGCCCCGCAGTCTGCATGAGGGAGATCTGCCGCCAGTTCGTGCGCCCGTACGGATGCCGGTAAGCGTCGCGAAGCCTGAAGGCCCGGCAGCCAGCCAGAAGCCCCTAAACCCGAAAGCGGTGAGTCCCGGGACTTCTGGTTTTGGGTATTTAGGCGCATGGTTCGTCATTTTGTCTCGGGGCGCCTTTCGGGTCATTCTTGGAGTTCAGGTTTTCCTGGGAGGCAGGGGGGGGGGGAAGCGGGCGCCACGGTTGCCTTCGCGCACAAATGCTGTTGCGTCCAGGCTGGGGCAGATGCTCTTTACCTCCCGAGATGGGGCACATGTTTCTTTTCCTTTTTCCATGTCAGCTGTGGGTAAGACTCCTTGACGCCACTGTGGGCGAGGTGGAGAGGTGCAGGGGCGTTGGAAGCTCAACGCCGCAATCAGCACTAGCTGTGTTATGCTGGAGCTAAATGCTCACATGCGCTTTGGACTTGTAAACAGAAATTCTCTGCATGACTGCACACATATATTAGGCCGCGTCTATCTTTCGGAATGGTCCCCTGCATCCCTGCACAGCGTGTGGCCGTACCATGTCGCCACTATGGCGGTCTTGTGGATCTGTACAAGGCTACACGCCCTGCATCCCATTCCCCATAGAGTACGCTACGGAACGAAGGCACCCTTCTTCCTGTGGGAACATGCGAACATGTATGCATATGGGGCCGAACGCTTAATTGGGCCGAAGCCCCGTTCAAGTTCTAACCCTTAGCTCCGACGTTGCTTTTGGAGCTCTTCAGGACTCTGCTGTGGGCACCAACGTGCGCAGCGGCCGTCAGTACTACGATCTCTGGGAGAAGAAGGCTGAGGCGGCGCTGGCGGAGGCAGACCGGGACGACAATGGCAATGCTATTGCGCAACCCGGCACAGCCGCCGCCGCTGCCAGCACAGCCGGCCTGAGGCGCAGTCCGGAGCTCACGCAGCGCCTTCTGGAGCTTAACCGAGGCGCTTCGAGCGCCGAGCGCATGTGCCTCTCCGGCGTGGAGAAGGCCAAGGGTAACGAGCACTTCCGCGCCAAAGAGTACGCGGAGGCTGTGGAGCACTACACGCTGGCACTGGGGCTGCGCGGCTCTGCCGGCGAGGCATCGGTGTTTGGCAACCGCGCCGCTGCCTACATCAAGCTTAAGATGTGGGACGCGGCCGAGCAGGACTCCAGTGCAGCACTAGAGGCGGACCCCACCATGCTCAAGGCGTACATCCGACGAGCTGCAGCAAGAATGGAGATGGGCAAGCTGGCGGAGGCGGTAGCAGATTGCGATGCGGCGCTGGCACTGCAGCCTGGGTGCAAGGAGGCAGCGGAGCTGCGCGCACGGTCAGCGAAGCTGTTACAGGACGCGGGTATGAAGCGCATGGTGATCGAGGAGGTAGAGGATGATGACGGGGACGAGGTGGAGGGTGATAAGGCATCCCCTGCTGTCGGCATCGGTGGTGGTACTGATGCACTGGCGGTGCCGCTGGCATCGGGAATCAAGCTTGCTGGTCAGCAGAGCGGCACAGCGCCGGCGCCTGGCCGCAAGAGGATGGTGGTGGTGGAGACAGATAGCGAGGACAGTGAGGATGAGGCCGAAGCGAGCAAGGGCGTTGCAGCTGCCCCAGTCGACGCAGCACAACCCCTGCCTCGAGAACCAGCTGCACCTGCTGCCAGCTTAGCTGCCGCTAAGTCATTGTCAGCTCGCCCTGTTGAAGCAACGACAACACCACCCGTCGCCACGTCCATTGCTGTGGCTGTGAAGCCGGAAATGCCGGCCCTCGCTGTACCCATCTCCACGACCCCAGTACCCCCGGTAGACCCGCCGGCGGCTGCCAAAGCAGCGAAGGAGGCTCCGCGACCGGCGGCGCCAGTGGCAACCAAAGCCCCTCCATCGCCCTTGACGCGGGCGGTGCCGCCCCCGCCACCACCACCACCGGTTGACCTTCCGCCGGCCCCGTCTCCTCCCGCGCCGACGCCCCCTTCTCAGTTTGACGCCGCCGTGGAAGCAATCAAGCAGGAGGGCAATAAGGAATATAAGAGCGGCAACTTTGTGCGGGCGTCTCAGCTGTATACAGACGCGCTGGCTCTTGCGCCTGATCTTGCCACGCTCTACCTCAACCGGTAAGTGGGACCACCATTTTCTTACGCTTTGCGCCTACCACGTCCAACTACGGGGCTGAGATTTGCTCTCGGGGTTCGGGGATGGCGCAGGGTTCAGCGTAGGTGAAGACGGCTGGTCGGCTTCACCGTGGCATGCTTGGAAAAAGCAGCCGGCCTACTACAGGCGAACAAACACGATATCATTTTTTCTTTACCTGCTGTCGTCCCCGGCATGCTGCCGGAACCGGAAAGGAGGGCGCGGGAGGCTGAGCTTCCCACAGTGAAGATGCAGAAGTAGACGCTGTCTGTTGAGACGCTGACTGTTTGGTGGCAGCATTAGGGTATTATTGGCGGGGCGGGCTCGCACATCCCGTCGGCTTGGCGCCGTTGTTGGGACGATCCTCTAGGTCCGCCGTCAACTCCTCCGGCTATATATCGCTTAGTCCCAAATGGACGACGACGTGTATCCATACCATCCACTCTGTGCGCCTGGCAGGTCCATGGCACGCCTAAGCAACGGTTTGAATGCGGAAGCGTTGCGAGACGCCTGCCAGGCGGTGGCTCTGGACCCCAACGGCTACAAAGCCCTCAACAAGCGGGCACGGGCGAAGGAGAAACTGAGGCTGTGGGAGGTACGGCGGTGCGGACTGTTATTACAGCGGGGAGGGAGGAAATAGTTACAATGTGCCAAGAACACACGGGTGCTCCATTTTCTTGGATCGGTTTCAGGGGTTGGTTTTGCTCAGTTTTAAACGCAAGACGCTGGTGTAAGTAAAAACGCGGTCCAGCTCGATGGCGATGGGTTTGAAGCACAGCCCTTGCGGAAGGATGTTCCAATCGGGTAAGGCTGGCTCCTGTCGTTGGGTGGCGGGCTGCTCCCAGTTCTCTGCAGCAATTCCTTTTCATCTGGCCAGCGCCAAGGCCTTTTCCTGCGCTCGTAATGTTGGTCGGTTACAAATTGCCAACGCCAGATTTGCCTGCGCATTAGGTTGCTCTCACGGAACGAGCGCAATTAGCGTTTCTTTATCACCGCATTACATCGTTTTCGCAGTTGTTGTGGCCCGGTGTATGCACGATCCTTGATAACCAAGGCCCCAAACCTTGGGCACTGGACTGGTTCGTTTGACGACACTCGTTTTCCTTTGCCCCCCTTTCCTTTCCTTCGTTTCTAGGCTGCTCGCAGCGACATGCGGCTCTGCCTGGATCTGGTTCCTCCCAAGGAGGAGCGAATCCGAAATGAGGTCGTCAAGGATTTTGAGAGGGCGGAAAGCAACGCAGCGGCCGCGAAAGAGCGGGCTGCGGCACGCGCGGCTATGGCGGCTGCTCGGGCGCCTCAGCGAGTGACGAAATACAAGAGCGTAACGATTGAGGAGCATGACGATGAGGAGGAGGAGAGCGATGAGGGTGAGGATACGGTTTATTATTATTTATGTGTGTCGGGCCCCGCTTCGGTTCAAATATCGGAGTCCCGAGTACATGGCGGTCCGGAATGGTTGTGTCCACAGCGAGCCCTTGACGGGCGGTAGGCGGGTGCGTACCTTCCTGGCGGCGACAGGCATGGCGGTCCTGGCTTAGAGCTGCATCTATAAACGTCGTTTCCCACGGCCCGGGCCGGGTAATCCATTCCCGTTGGTCCTAAGCCAGTCAGCTAAGACATGATAATTTGCTTAGTATGCATGCGGGTCTGGTACATTCCTTGATTTTGCATTCTAGTGGACGATCATTTAGTGAAGTAGTAGGCCTGTAGGCGGACTATTGAGGCTAATAGAGGACTAATAGAGTCGCAGACAGGTAGCAAGCAAGTTCAACATATCAGAGCTGTTAGATTGCTTTGGTCGTCAGTTACTGGGTTTGAGCCGAGTCCTCTCGGAGTTGAACCGAGGATCACGGGGTTGCTGCCTTTCGTGTGGTGGCATAATTGCGGTAGGTTTCCCTACTCACACCCGGTCTGCTCCCACATGCGCAGATAAGCCACTGCTGGCCCCAGAGGAGGCGGTTGAGTGGGAGGATGACGCGGCCCAGCGGCTTCCGAAGCTACGCAGCAGGGCCGAAGCACTGCGAGCCGAATGGCTGCGGAAAAAGGACGAGGAGGCGCGTGAGGTCTACCAGCGGGAGCTGCTGGCCTGGGAAGCGGCCAAGGAACGTGCTGAGGCAGCGGCGGCGGCCGCTGCGGCTGAGGCAGAAGAGGCTGCGGCAGCAGCAGCAGCCACTACTGCAGTGGCTGCAGCCAGTAGCGCTGAACCCGCCGATGTGAGCAGCAAGCGGGGTGTGGAGGAAGTTAAGAACGAGGGTAATGCGCACCTCAGGGCGCATCGTTACCAGGAAGCGGAGAATTGCTACCGGGAGTGTCTCCGGCTGGATCCGGGAAACCTTTACGTGCGCGTGAATATGCTGGTGCTGCTGAACGAAACGAACAGGTGGACACAGGCGGAGACAGCCGCAAATGAAGTGCTGAAGGTACCGAGTACGGGCAGGCAGCTTTGGAAGATGGGATCGGG
Organism: Volvox africanus; assembly: GCA_030268105.1. Lineage (NCBI taxonomy): Eukaryota > Viridiplantae > Chlorophyta > Chlorophyceae > Chlamydomonadales > Volvocaceae > Volvox > Volvox africanus. The sequence continues at coordinate 2,951,010 of BSDZ01000017.1, read as the reverse complement.
ATGGGGATGGGGGGATTGAAAACCTCGACTGAGGCTCCGGCTGGTCTGTTGCGCTTCGGCAAGGACCCTGCTGTCGGCTGTTTCCGACTTTAATGAGTTGATCAATGCGTACTTCTGTCAGAAAGAAAAGCACCCCACCCTTGGCGGTATTACTTATAGAAGAGTTTCCTCCTTCCAATCCTCCTATATATGGGTCGCTCATCTCAATAACTTGATTCTTCGCGGTCCTGCGCCCGCCATTACCTAAAGATTTCCCGTCTAGGCTGGGATCCACACGATATTGACCATTTCCCGTCAGTTACTGTCCACATCTCTGTGTCCCTGTGTCTCATACCCGTGTACCCTGCCCGCAGCTCTTCGCTGCAAACCAGGCATCCCTAACCGCCGAACAGCAGCAAAACATGCGGTCCAAGGTGTTCCACCGGCGCTCCCTGGCGCTCAAGTCCCAGGGCCGTTATCTTGAGGCTCTGGAGGATCTGAGGACCGCGAAGGCGTTACTTGGACAGAGTGAATCCCTCGACAAGGAGATGGAGGCGCTGGGAAAGCTCATAGCGATGGAGCGGAAGGCTTCGGCTCCTGCATCTGCAGGGCCGGCAGTTGCACCGCTAACACCTGGTGCTGACGCCGCTTGGCCATCGGCTCTAGCCATCACCGCGGAGTTAAAAAAGGCTGCAGCAGCGGCTGCGGTGACGCAGAAGCCGGGCGCATTACCGGGGCCAGGACAAGCCACTAAGGAAGCCGTGGTTGAACAGACGCAGCAGGTCCCCTCGGCAGCCGTGTCGGAAACGAGCGTGCCAGCAGCTGCAGCGCCAGCGCCAGCGGTACCCATAACGAGTGGCGGCGTGGGCCGCAACACAGGCACTGGTGGTGCGCCCGTGCGGCGGCGAATGAAGGTGCAGGTGGAAAGCGACGATGACGATGACGAAGGGCCATCTCCTCCAAAGCCACCTGAAAAATCACCTGCTTCTAGTGCATCTCTCACGGCCGCACCCGTCCCCACATCTGCGTCCCCGCTCACAGCACCAGCGCTATCCTCCGACTCCCAGACGCCCGCCACCGCCGAACAACCAGCTATAACCCCCACACAAGCTACCTCTGCCCCCGTCCCAGCCAGTACAGCCGCAGCTGCTCCAACTCCCTCAGCTCGCGCAACCTCTACCAGCAACATCGCTGCTCTTGGGTCGGGATTCGCTGCCGATGCCAGCAGCTGCGCCGGTGCCACGACCGCCAAGGTCACGACCGCCAGTGTCACGACCGCCAAGGCCACGACCGCAAGTGCCACGACCGCCAAGGCCACGACCGCAAGTGCCACGACCGCCAGCGCCACGACCGCCAGTGCCACGACCGCCAGCGCCACGACCGCCAGTGCCACGACCGCGAGTGCCACGACCGCAAGTGCCAAGAGCGGCGGTGGGTCCCGGGCCGCTGCGATTTCCGGCGACCCAGGTGACCCAGAGGAGGCCGGCCGTTTGCGTGACGAGGGGAACCGCCTGTATTCCGTCGGCAACTACGTGCGTGCCATGGACTTTTACACCCGCAGCATTCGCGCCTGCGCACATAACCCAACGGCATACTGTAACCGCGCCTTCGTCTACCTGCATCTGCATCGCCCCGCCGATGCGCTGCTAGACGCAGAGGCTGCGATAGAGCAATCGGGTGGACGCTACCCCAAGGCTCAGCTGCGTCGCGCGTTTGCACTGCGAGATCTTGGGCGCATTACTGACGCGATGTCTGAGGTACGGCAGCTGCTGGACGCATCGCCGGGCGACCAGCTGCTACTGGACGAGATGCAACGGCTGCAGCATATGGCTATGGAGGAAAAGAAGGCCGCTGGTAAGGGCGAGGCAGCGGGGAGGGCACAGGGCAATGGCGTGACGGCCAAACCTGTTGCAAACGGTGGTGCGCCAGCGCAGGGTGCTCAGGCACCCCCGGTCCGGCACAGGATACTTGTCGAAGACGTCAGCTCCGACAGCGAGGACGAGCAGGCGGGCACAGCGGCGGGTTTATCTAAAGCAGATGCGTCCTCGAATGGAGGTGTTGTGAACGGGTCTTCAATAGTTGCCGCCGCTTCTTCCAGTGGGGCAACGGTGCCTCAAGTGTCAAATGCCTCGGGGCGATCAAAAGCATCAACGGCTGTTGATGCGACCTTGAAACAAGCTGCCAGCGCGGTTGGAAGCCCCGCCGGCGCTGCTGCTCCAGTTCCGCCACCCTCGGCGGCGGCTTCAGCCTCTGCACCTGGGGAGGCGGCGGCCTCGTCAACGATCAACGCAGCCGGCCGCACCCCATTGGAGGCTGCCTCTGCCAAGGCTGCTGCGGCACTCGCAGCTGCGGTCGCGACCAAGGTGCCCAAGAAGCCCAAACCGCCCAAGAACGCACACGAGCTTGAGCAGGCGCTCAAGAACCTTGCAGGGCACCCTGCCGTGCAGTACGATTATATTCGCTCGCTGGATCCGTCGTCGTACGCGGGCGTGATTAAGGCCAACCTGTCCGTCAAAATGATCCAGGCGTTTGTGGACGCGTCACGACGTGCATTGAATCTTGCTGCTGCTTCAGCTGGCAATTCCGTGGCTGATGCCGGTGGTGGCGCTGCTGCTGCTGCTGCGGTGGCGACGCCCAGTCCTGGGCAGGAGGATGTGGATTTTGCGTTGCGCTCGCTGGAGAACCTGACACTAGTTCCCCGCTTCGATGTGACATACGGGCTTTCCGGCAAGGCGATGAAGGAGGATGTGCGGGCACTGCTGGGGGCCCTTGCAGCGGTGGGCAAGGATGTATCGCTGCTGAAGAAATCTTACAAGGTTTGATACAAAAAATATCAAGTAAATTATTGAATCCTGGAGAAGGGCTAGACTAACGGTGGCAGCAGACCCGCACACGGGAATTGAATAGAATATTGCACAAGGGGCTGGATCTTGCGCAAGCCCGCCATCACTACAAACAAAGCGCTGAATCAAGGTTCCGTCCCTGCGAAACGACCCGACCGCGAACGTAATCGGGAGGCGGCTGTTGCAGGGGTTCAAGTGTGGGCGTGCACGGGCATCGTATGCCATATATGCAGCTGGGCACGTGAGGCTACGTCGGTTAGTATCGTATTGCGTGCCTGATGTGCGTCATGGGATGCATTTACCATTACAGGCGACTTTGGGGTTGCAGCAGGGGTGTGGGGTGCAAGGAAGGAAGGAGCAGAGATGCATGATCGGAGGATGGGCGGGTGATGTGTACCTGCCTGTCTGCCTGCCAGCCTGTCGGTCTGTGTGCGATTGTCCCTCCGGTTCGTGAGGAGGTCACGCGGCTTGTGTCCCATGTGATCGGGGCTGCCGCTATTTACGACCTCCTCTCTTAAGTCGGGCATAACGCAGCATTCCGACTGCCGGCCGCATTATTAGCTGAAGAATGCGAGCACAACGCGCAACGTAACACAGTCCGTAGGCACGGGTGGATGGCATAGTTGTAACACTTTGCTGGCTAAGTATGGCAGGTGGAACATGTTTAGTGTTAAGCTGTCGGTCAACAGCCGGTAGTGCCGACATTTACCAGCTAGGGCTAACGGGTGAGGCCCAGCTAGATGGGGTGGCAAGCGGCCAGATCGGCAGGCGTCCCCCGTTCGTTAGGATGTGCGAATCAAGGCACTCGTTGCTCATTTTGCTAGGCGCGGAACACCTTGTTCATATTTTGAATGATTAGCAAGTTGATCACGAGGAACACGGGCGTATTGTGCGCATTTCTTTACCCTAGGCTGTTTTGCCGTGACGTAGTGTGACTGGGACTTCACCATAACATTCGCATTTCTCGCGGAGGAGGTAGGAAAGCGTGCTGGACTGGGAGTCCCAGGGTGGTACTTCCTGTTTCTGCTTTTGCGCCCATGTACCTGTCCTAGACTGATTGTGCCACATGCAAGGCCAAAGTGGATAACGGTGATGAAATGTGCTATTTCTGGACAGTATGGTTACATGTTGCTGCACAGCTTGCATTGCAGCTTATGCCGCTGTCTCCCCTGCTAGGGTATGCTTACTGCACGGAACAAGTCGGAGGTGCCATACCCTAGGTCGTCATGCACGTGTCCACTGTGCCGCTAGGATAGCCAAATATCGGAGGCCTTCAGGCTTGCAGAGAAAGGAGGCGTGCTGGAGAGGCTGTACACCTTCAAGGGTCCTAGGGGGGAGAAGCCATGTTCACTGCTTCGGATGCGGTCTGGCGACCGACAGTTCCAACAGGCTAGGGTTCGTCGCAATATTGTGCCGAGGGCCCAGTCGGAAGATGAAATTAGAATTCAACGCCCTTTCGATCGACGTGATATCTCTTATGTCCACAATAAAACTTGCAGAAGCCGTTCATGACCTTTGCATCCTACGTCTCGGCTGCTCAAACGCCCGCACGGGTGCCCACACTCTTCTCTCTCACACACACATCGAACACACAACAGACCCTTCAGAGCTTGTGCGACGATGTGCAGTCGAGGGCCTCAATGTCGGGGAAACTGATATCACCCAATCGGTTTGGCCATCCTTCACATCAGCAGCCTCTTCAACATACCGCGTCTACCTACTTTTGTAACAGTGCCGGTGGGTTCTTAACAGCTGCACGACAACTAAAATAGTTGGGTGTCTGGCGACTTCGCACGTCAGGTTTCGCGCGAATCGTCCATCCATCAAGCAGTCTGGGTGGAAGCCCATCAGCTAGCTTAATACCAGTACACATATGGCACGGTCCAATGGTCGCATCCATGCTCCCGTTACCGAGCTTCAGCAAAAAGCCGGCAATCGACTTCGTTCACGTCCTTATGCTCAGGGTGAACAAGCCGCCAATCCATATCTATGGCAACCCGCAGTCGCTTTCTGTGATGATGACCGCCCCAAAGAGGATGTCCTCGAAAGCGCAGCTTTACATGGTCAACATATAAGTCAAAATCGTATGCTCTGCGCTTATTTCCACAACAATACGAGGATGTTGCATGGGGTGCAACTACCGCATATCACGTTCTGAACCACCATATCAGCAACAGTCAGAGACGGACAGGCAGGGGCCCCACACGCGAATTTTAACCATACTTCATACATTCGAGTTCGTTAACGTTTAATCCGGCAGCGGCGATGGGTGCATCCACACACCGTCCCCAGCAACGATAGGTTCAAGACTCCACATGAGCAGGACTCAGCGCTAGTTATAGGGATGCAACAGCTCCAAGCACTGCTGGGTTGTGGCAGGCAAGCGCACTGACTATGATGCCACATGATCCCCGTAGGACACGATCGGCCCCTCTGTATGGCAACCCGGCAATCAACTCTGCGCATTGAGCATATCTTCTCAAACTGCTGGCCCCCACGGCGCTGCTTGTGTTGAGATTCTTCAGAAGAGAGAGACCCTTGATGGCGATGCTTCGAGAATACGAAGGTAATGACCCCAGAATGCGGTAAAAGATCATGGCCATTAAGCACGGAACAGGTAAGAAAACTAAACGCCGGAGTACATCTGTCGGGGCTATGGCCCCTCAGGACTTCTTTTCTGACTGTGCACCGGTCTGCTGACCTGCTTGCCCTGACGTGGTGGCGGCGGCCGCCGTAGCTGCTCCCTGCGGTTCCTGTCCGTGCGTCTGTTGCTGCTGTGCGCTCGCCGCATTCGTAGCGCCCGCTGTCGTGGCCGCCGCCTGTGCTGCTCCCGCCGCTGCAGCTACCGCTGCCGCCGCTGCCGCCTGCTGTTGCGCCTGCGCTGCCACGGCCGCTGCCGCTGCCGCCCCTTGCGCAGTCGGCGGGGGCGGCAGCCCGGCTATGTGCGGCCATGCTTGCCCCGCCAGTAGCTGCTGCTGGTAGAGAGACACCAGCGCAGGATCCACGCCTAACGTGGGCAGTGGCGGCCGCATCATTGCTGCGGCTGCTGCTGCAGCAGTGGCGGCTTGGTTCGGTTCCCCAGCCAGGGCTCCCGGTGGGATTGGGTAAGCTGTCGGAAAGTATAAAGAACCCGGACCTGAAGCGAGTGTCAAGCAGGCCCAAGGGACTGGTTTAACAGGTGGGGATATTCCTACCCATGGCGAAGCCAAGAGAGTGATAGAAGAGGGAAACATCCTACGAATGAGTTGGCTTATTGAGCCTAAGGGTAGCACGTGCGTGCATAGTAAGATTGCAAAAGGCCATATTGACGTTTTCGCGTTACTAATAAGCACAGTAGTCGTCATCGTCTCACGTTGCGACACAACGTTCAACACAACACCATGAGGCGCCATTAAGGCCCATTCTCCCCTCTTAGGATATGCACTCTTCGTTCCCCCAGACCATATCTTACCAATTGCAGGATGGGGGACCGGCCCTGGGGCCCGCGTGGTGTTTGAAACTGCCGGCGTGGCTGCGGGGCCTGCTGCTTGTGCGGCCGCCGGTACGCTTACTGGGATCGGCCCCACCGTCACCGCACCATCGTCTTGCTTGCTGTCGTCCCGAGGAACGATGTCCAACTGAGGAACCAAAAGCAAGAAAAGAAAGGACGGAGGGACGAAAACCCCATCTGGAGAACCTCACAGCCGTTGCACAAGGGCGAAACTTGTATACAGTCGCTACAGTGTGTGTGCTCGTGGCATTGATATCAAAAATGTATAATTAATCTCACCAAAAAGTCAAATATATCAGTCTTTGTAATGGCCGCCGCCACATCGTTCCGCATCAGCGTCCTGCGCTTGTTTTCCTCGGCGTGCATCCAAGACCTTAACGTCAACTCCAAGATGAACATTTCACAGGCCTGCATGATACAAAGGCTTGAAAGTTTTTATCATGACACATGGATAACCAAGGCTCCGCCATGAAATAGTCGAAGAAGATGATTATCGCGGCCGTGTAGTACGTGTTTGGCAAGTTTACGTGCCCCAGGTACGTAATGATACCCCTTGTCCCCCGGGCCCTCTTTGCGGGCTATGATTCACGAACATTGCAACCATCCAATTCCCCAGGCATTCCGGTGGCACAACGATTGCCGGTTTCCGACACCACAGTTTCAACTCGCACCTTCGCAAAGAGTACGGGTGCTTCGGCGCTAATCATGCGCACATCCTCATCAGATTTCATTATCTGCTCGAGCACAGCGCATACTTATTAAGCTGGAACATCAGCGTAGGTCAACAGGGGAGCCGCCTTGCCTTCTTAATCCTGGCGAGCGGCAGCTGATGATTCTTGAATACAGTTGGGTCCGGTGGGACTTCCGCGACCTCTACTAACTGACTTTGCCAAAATACCTTCAGCTGCTCTGCTTGGTGGTTACCTTGCTGTGCCATGCCGTAAGCTGCAGAGAACTGACCAGGAAACTGACCAGGGAAGCCAGCCTGAAAGGATTACCAGTAGATATGAACGTGTGGGCAAAAATAATGCGCTCCAGGAATGCAAATGAAAAGTTAACTCTTTACCTGAGCATCTCCCATTCTTAAAGAGTGTTCGCTGGCCTACAAGAACAACGGTTTATGTCGACAAATCTGACAGCTATGTATGAACTAACAGGGAATAATCGACTTGGGCACTAAATGAGTAAGCAGCAACTTTTCAGGCTTCTAAAGCCAAGGTCTTTAATGAATTATACAAAGATTGGTTACAAACTTTATAAAATGAATTTGTCTGTGCATCAAAGCCTGGTGTCCGCGACTGCCTTTATCCATGCTCGTCCGTTGCCTGCCGAGTGCGGATTTCGTTCAGCAGCATCCGACCTTCCACACGATGTCACGACCTCGGACACCCTACTGTCGCTTGGAATCTAAAATGTAATCTATATTCTTAAAGCAGACATGTAGGAGGAAGTTTGCACGGTGGAATGAAACTACACCGGTACAGTGTCCATATAAAAGCTATCTTGGCAATTACGTTGACGCACTTTGTTTCTTCTTCTTGGGACATTATTTCATCTTCCGCTCGACGTTGCAAGCCTGAGGCCTTTGGAGCTGCTGCAGATGGCAACCGCCTTGACACGAAAGCAGTGTTGCAGGCGATTACCGCATGCAAGGAGGGCGGTACGGTCCAGTTCCAGGACGGAAAGACATATCGCTTAGGGGAAATCACTGTTACAGGCAGGGGAATCCAGCTGGAGGTGCCGCCAAGCACAACCCTGCTTGCCAGTGCTGAGGTAGGCCAAATCGTAGCCGCGGCATCAGTTGGAGCACAGCGTTTCATCGACAAATTCGCTTTAAAACAGATCATTCCGAATAGCACCGTGCCCTCAAAGCGTAACTCGAATACCAGGCTAAGCTACGTCAACCCAAAGCATCACTCACCTGGGAACTGGTACCTAACCCAATATATATAACCCAGACCGCCCGTCGTTGTCTATGGTGCCCTCTTTTCAGTGACAAGCATCTAAGGTCCCGCCAACCTTATGGTTCCCCAACTTTTGCCCACCTGGCAGCGGAAGCACTATGGCGCGCGCCAAGATTCCTGGTATTTGCTGCACTTCCACCGATGCTTTGAGTGTGGCCTGAGTGGCGGTGGCCTCATCCAAGGCCCCGCATGGGATTTTGTGGACAACAGGCAAGCTGGGGACACACTGAAACCCCCGTCACTCGTGGATTGCGGGCTTTGTTGCGATAGGCCGGGTGCACTGCTGGCCAATTGCGCGGTTCCTCAGCAAGGCGCTGGTATTGCTACAGACAGCTGATAGGCTCCAGCTGAGATCCAATTTGTGAACCAAATGTCGCAATCGAAGGAAAGCCATATGGAGAGCCGTAAACGGGCACCAAGCATCCTAGTAGAAGACTACACTGCGCAGTATACACCCGTTCATTTGGTCTTGATTATGCCGTATGCGCCCTTGCGGACGGGCAGGTTCGTAAGTTCTGTTTATAAGGTATCTGTTCTCGAGGTCATGCGAGGGCAGGTCACATCGTCACTCGCTCGACCATTTGGAAATCCTAAACTCTTTCGTGCTGTGTTTCGCTGTGCTGGCTTACTTTCAATGATCCCAACGCAAGGGCCAGGCTTCACCACCTCATTGCTGTCGTATTCCCAGTTGCCACTTGCTTGAGGCTCTTATTTGGCACCGATTCCCATTTTCCGCTTCCCACGTACCCCCAGCTCTAAGCCGTCTGGTGTCCTAAACTGGAGGGACTCCAGCTGCCGCGTTCGGCGCCAATGCAGACCTCGCCTAGTAGGCGTATGCAGGAGCAGCGACGTGCTCATCGCAAACTTAACGTTGCGTGATTCAGCGTTCTGGACGTTGCACATCCGTGACAGCGACCGCGTGTTGGTGCAATATCTGACAGTTAAGGGCGACATGGATTTCCCGAATAACGATGGTGGGGTCGCGGGTCGGCCGGGTGTGGCGGAAGAGAATGCGAAGTAGTACAGCGGCTTGTCGCCAGGATGCTGGCCGCAGCTGATGTTGGGAATACTGTTGGTTTAGCGACCTTGCCGGTGACGGAAAGCCGCTGCCCCTGCTGCTGCTCCTGATGATGTTGATGTTGATGTTGATCCTCCTGCTGCTGCTGAAAACCACACGACTGCACACTGCAGGCATCGATATCGATGGCTCCAGCCATGTGACGATACTGCAGTCGCATATTACCACTGCGGACGATGCGGTGTGCCTAAAGGGTACCAGCGGCGGCCGGCGGGCGGTACGCCACATATTAGTCAGCAATTGCACCCTGCAGTCACGCTCCGCGGCGGTCAAGCTCGGCAGTGAAACCCGGGCGGAAATGTCCAACATCACTTTCTCATACCTGAAGGTAGGCTTGGTGGGATGGGGTGCCTATGGCTTCGCGGGTAGGCACGATTGCACGCCTAGTACTTCACAGCCGCTGGTCCCTGATGGGGGCCACGCCCTGCTACCTATGCTGTCTAAAGCTGATCCTGTAAATGCAAGGCAGTGTGACAAAAAAAAGAATTGCTAGTCTGCACCTGTACTGCACGCCGTCGGCGCCTTGCTTTTGCCATGCATATCAGGTATATCAAGCGACTGGGTGTACATTTCCGGCGTAACGTACCCGTCTGGGTTTGAGGATCTGTACACGACATAATTACCGTTCGCCTCTGCCATGTGCTTATGAGAGGTGTTAGGTACTGGACTCCAACCGTGGCCTCGCAATCCAGCTCCGAGACCATGGGAACATCCGTGACGTGGCCTTCCGCAACATTGAGGTCGCCACGCGGCGCTACCCAGGCCGATGGTGGGGCGGTGGTGAGCCCATCTACGTCACCGCCCTACCGCGGTGGTTGGGCAGCCGCGTGGGCAGGGTTGTCAACGTGTCCTTCTCCAATATTGTTGCGGACGTTGCGGGTGGCGTTGTGGTACTGGCAGGCTCCCCGGAAAGCATATTGCGGGAGGTGACATTGGAAAATATGCGGATTACGATAGCGCCGCTGGCCGATGCATACAGAGTAGCGGCTGCGGCGGTAGGAACTCCTGCACCGAGCACAGCTGCAGCAGCAGTTCCAGGCATTGGGGTCGCGAAAAATCGTGTGGATGCAGGGCCATGTGGCGTAGGGCTGGCGCCCCGGCGAGCAGCAGTGCAAGTGCGGGCGGCTGTGACGGCGACAGCAGGAGCATTGCCGCAGGTGCGTGGGGGGCAGCCAGAAGGCGACGCCGCTGCTACCCAGGTGATACAGCTCTGGGTGAAGCTGGACCTACGCCCTGGGCCCTACGGTGAGCGGAGATGGCTAGCTGCGGCGCCCATTCTGGCGCAGTTTACGCAGAGCCTTACGGTTCGGAACGTTTCTTTTGAGTTCTGGACACCTGTGGTAGCGCATGACCGAGGCCCGACACACGGAGAGCGAAGCAGCGGTAGTTTAGGAGCTGAGGCTGGAGCCCGGATGGACGAGGACGCGGTGCGGGAACCGAGAGCAGGGGCATGGTCATCACAGGCTTCTAACAGATCAGGGGCCCTAATGGCGAGCCGTCTGTCGGATGTGCCGGCGGGAGGCCGTGCTCGTGGCGATGCTTCCTGGTACAAGGAGCTTGTGCAGCATACCGTGGGAGTGCAGGTCGCTGAGCAGGTTGAGATACGGGTAGGTGAGGGGCTGGGACGCGGGGCCGAGGGTTCGGCATGTTCGCTCCTGAGCCTACTACACACATCTGTTGAGCGAGAAAAGCAGAGATCAGGCGTGAAGGTAAGTGGGGGACATGTCCAGGGGCTAGAGCGGTTCCAAGCTCAAGAGACTGGCCTGAGGGGTGACGCTCGGAGACCCAGAAATCCAACATGGTATGGAATTCCCTGGAGTAACCAAGTGACGCTATTTATGCCAGCCATTAACCTGACCGATGCTATTGCCATGCCACAGCAGGGCTTAACTGACTGGCTCGCATGAGCAATGACTTCCATGTGAAATCCTGCAGTAAATGAAAGAGCCGCCGTCCGCTGTTGGTGGCCCCGTGCAGGTCGTTCCGGCAGCTAGTCTAGGATGGCAGGCTTTTCGTGGCGATGGGGCTGATGTCGGGCAATGGTCGGGTGCACAGGGCGGAGGCTTTCAGTGGTCTGGGGGATCGGAAGGCCTGAGCCAGAAAGCTGTATGGCTTTGCACCTGTGCGGCATTGGGAATGGTGATAATTGCCGCCGTCACCATAGTCAGACACGTGCGTCGTGGGCCCGACCAAGGGGCGTTGCAAGAGGGTGTGGTGGCAGGCAGCAAGCAGGCGTAAGGTGATGGCTAAGGCGGTCTTCGTTTTGCTCGGCATACACACATCATCGACCCTCCAGGAGCGGGTCGTCAATTATCTAAAGAAGCAATGCCCCGTGGAGCGGTAGGATTAAGCCATGCAGCTTCCGTGGGATTGTGCTTTCCGGGCTTTATTTCATGACGCCCTGCGTCGCGAAGGCCTCGTGGAGGAAATGAATATTCTTACAGGAGCAGCGGCCCCAGTTACTGCCCAAGCTAACGAAAGGGGCGCTGGTTTCCGCAGCCACGCCCATGAAGGCGAGAAATAAAATCGCATTGCACGATCGGTCATGAAGGGATGAATTCGACTCGTCATATGCATTCGATGGCTCGTATTCAATCATCATTCATGCCCGTTGACGGCGTCTTGGGACAGGAGTATATTCGCCGCGGATTGGCATAGTGGGTAGGCAATAGCCACGCCCGGCCTACAAAGCCGAATGTAATGGTGTCTATCAAGTTATAACATCTAAGTTCATTCAAGTCGGTTGCATCTTACATGAATTACGATGTCGATGTAATGATGTCGCCTGCAACATGGAGGAGCCGATTTCCTGTTGTAGTTGCCATGTGGATTGAGAGGCATGTTACCAATAGGGCAGGAAGGCGTGATAGAGTATTTTCACAATGCGTCGTGTGGGGTCCATGGCCACGTAGCAGAAATTTTGACGCGACTTGCTGGGGTATAGTTCCAGGGGACCTGCGCACGTGGAACGGGGGAGTAAATCCGTGCCAAGCAGCGGATGGCAGCGAGGGTACCCATGTCAGTGCACACACTTGGGTCTGGTGAGTGCGGGGTTACGAAGGCGGTGCCGCGAAACGACGGACGGGACATAGAGGAAAAGGCACGGTCAATACTTAGAATCCATGGCAATCATGCAAATTGCATCGCTACTGCTTACCTGCATCCGCGTACACTGCATTGATCCTGTAAACCACGGACGCGACCTGGATCTTGCCAGTGCCGGGGTCCTTGTGCGCGCTGGATGGAGGGGGAAACAAGGCCGCAGGGAACTAGGGAATTTGGTAAGGTAGTCATGTAGGTATTGATAAGACCGTAGGGAAGGGACATTTCCAAGCAAGCACGAGGCTAACATCCAACTTTTGTACAGCAGGCGTGACTTCAATTGTGCATCATTACAGAAAAACTAGTGGCACGTGAGGTTGGCAACGTTGAAGATATAGGGTTTATAGGGTTATATATAGGATATAAAGCAGGCGCTATACAGCGGAAACAAAGAACAAAATAACTTTTCCCTGTCATTTGTCCCATATAGCTACCGGGCATCACCTAACGATCTCCTTGTAAAGACGCTTGGTCGTCTCCACGTACGGCTCCAGTTTGTCCTGCAAATGGGCATGGCGAGTACGACAGACCGAGCGCATCGCTGTTATCGCCAAATGCGATGCATTTGCATCTTGTCTGGGTTTGCGCTTCGGTCCGCATCTCCATCTGCGTCGCTTGAAGCAGGACACAAAAGCACGTTTCGTTACCGACGCGCCTCAGCAACTCCAAATCTGTTCGCTTTTTCTGTTCTTGTCTGTCTGTCTGTATGTATGTTTTCCTGTCTGTTCAAAAGACGGGCGAAGTATAGGCAGAGCATGAGGATGAGCAACTTCCATTACCTCCGCCCTTAGCAGGTACGCAAGCCACGACAAAACGATGCGGGGCGCCACTTTCGAACCCGCCACCACAATGAAATGCCACGCATGCTGCGCCTGGCCAGAGAGTCCCTGAATTAGCATCTGAACGACAACGCCGCGCCGGCCCATACCTGGCTGAATCGAGACTGCTTGTCCACCTATGTAATATAGCCGGGATGGAACTTCAAAACCCACCTCGAACTGGCAACAGGAGCCGCCCAGCACCATGTGTTCAAATAGCCTCCATAGGAGCTCATCACGCTCCTCGTCCGAGTACAACCCCGCATTATCCGAGTCCTCGTTCAGCAACAGGTCACGGAGCAGGTCTGAGATCTGTGAAGACAAACAGAGGAATGCGCGGTCTGTTGGCCCGCTTGCTCCATGTTAGGATACGGCGTTGGACGCGGTATACATATTTTATCATAATCTAAGACATACAGAAGAGAGACGAGTGGAGTGTCCCGCCGGGGCATTGGCAAACACGCATATATCTTCGGGCCAGCTGTGGACATAGCCGATGCACGTGCGCCCCACTCAATCCCACCTAGCAACTAGTGCAGCTGCAGTACATCGGACTCAATGTATGCCTCCCGAGATTACCACTGGGAGTCACCTGATCGGTTCGGGTCCGGGACCTGTCATTTAACTCTCTCCTCCGCCCTCCCTCCGTGCCGTATCCCCAGTTCCCCTACCTGGAACCCATCGCGCACATCTTCCATGCATTTGGCAATATCTCCATTCGCCCGCACAATGATGGGTGAGGACGCCAACAACTTATCAAAGACGTCAAGCCTGGGGAATCGAGTCAAGGAAGCATCGACTAGAACGGTGGACCCGCGGTGCGATAGAGTGCCCCGCACACAAAGGTTGTGAACCACACATTAACGTGCTTGAGCTTAAGGGCGAAATGGATGTACGGATGTATGGACGTGGCAAAATTGGACGCAATAGATGGATGAGTGCATGGAAAATGCAAAACGTTCTGCACGTCTCGCTGACGCGGTGGCCATCGAGGTCCTTTGAGATACGCACCATAATGCAGCCCCGGGTTTCCTGTCTGCGGCCCAGTCCCAGCCTTACCGGGTCAAAGACGCCGGCACGACGCTCACATCCACCCGAGAAATTTTGCAACCGAGCCCTGACCACGTCCCGCCTGGGCGAAGCACCTAGCGTAAGCACCGGTGCAAACATAGGCATGGATTGTGGAAAAGTGCGGCGTGCCGTTGCTATGATGTCAATATGCTTGGGCAGTCAGATGGTGTGCAGTGCTGTGGGCAGCAGCAACGGTGCTTTACCTGGAAACCCGCTTGAATTTTGGGGTCATTCAACATGTCCATGATAAGCTCCTGCCCCTGCATCTTGTGGTATGGCTTCGTGTACCGCACGACTAGGTATTTCATATTTCGGAGCAGATCCCTGCGGCCACATCATACCCGACCGTTTTACGAGGACGACTGGGCAAGACCAAGGAATAGCCCTTCACCAATTGTACACCTAGCCGCCCTTCCCAGAAACGATCCCTATCCCATCGAACACGTCCTTACCATTTCGTGAGCTGCGCCCTCACATAGGCTTCCCCAAACTGACAGGAGGGTGGCTGGAAAAAAATTATAAAATATATTTACACAGTTATTCTCATTTCCTTCTTATTTTGTTGGAAGAGAAGACGCAGTTTTTCTTTACCTGTGGCACAGACACAAATGTCGCCATATTTCCTGGCGTTTGATTATCAAAACGACTCGCATAAAATGTAGTTATTTCCCCCTGCGCAACCCCATGCGTTTGTTAGGTAGGTGATTGTGTCATGTAGAAAGTTTTGTGTGTTCGGACACGACCTGGATTCTACGACCCGTACTGCCTCGCTACAAAGCTTTAAGCTTACTCGACTTACGAGAAGACTACTTTAACAATCAGATAGATCGGAGTACATCTGAAGACTGACAACTGACCATTCGAGATTTTGGCGCGGGTGCACTCGCAAACTCTTGATTAAAGGCGGCATCGGTGAGCTACTCTTTCCCAGTAGATGCCAATATTTTACATATCCTGTCTACTAAAACCTCATTTGAGGCATTGCATGGCTTGCCAATGTCGTTCTCATACTTCCCGCCTCAGTGGTGGACAATCTTTCTGAACCTTCGGAGGCGCCTTGATGAATTCAACCATTGATTGCCGTATACTTTATGTTCCTGTATTTGAGACATCATGATATATAATGTTGTTTGAACTTTATGCAGATGAGGAAGAGGTGCTCTGTAAGGTACTGCCCCTGGTTACCGCCATATTCCGATTTTGCAGGGAGGACAGAGCAGACCTTTTCCTGAACAACACATGACAAGCAACTACTTCCCCCCGACGAAATTTGCTGCGAGCCTGAAAGAGGACGGCGTTCCGCCGCCTGCAACTGGTCCGAGTCCAACGCCTTTTGCTAACGCAACATACCGTTACGTTAACGCCCCATGTGAGTCGTTTGGGACGTTTTTGAGTTCCGTTCAGGTAGGATCAAGGGCGTCCACGCTTGTCAACCGCGCTATTCGCTAAGAATATTATGTCCGTGCCGTAACTGATTTCATTTTGCTTCTAGTCTCCCTCTAAGAAACTTATCACCCAGGGTATGGCAACCGCGGATCTCTTTCCTATTGCTTTGCTCTGTTCCCCCGCCCGGAATGCAGCTACAACACCTGACTTCAACATGCCTGCTGCCGATGACCCAAAATTCGGCCCAGGCCCTCGTGTGGGCGCCATGCCGGGTGAGAGCTCGGTTGCGCCCTTGCCCTAATTTTCTGTGTGAATACCAGTATCTCAATGCTATACCCTGCTTTATTAATTGAGACCTCTTGGTATCACGCGACTGATGGTCTCTTGCCATGTACTGCATCGGCGTAGAACGGAGACTTAGTATTTCGTCCAACTACAGCCGGGCTAGCGAGATGATCTTCGGCAAAGACGCACTGCTTGGGCCTCGCCGTCCACGGCCGCACAAGATCTGGAAGAAGAAATATATCAAACTCATTGTTGTTGGAGACTCTGGCCTGGGCAAGACTACACTAATTAAATCGCTTATTTCAATTCCTGGGGAGCGGCTGCAGGTATGTGGACCTGCCCAATTGCATGCACACCTACCTTAATTCTGTGATGTTGATTATCAGTAAGCTACGCTTATTTACAATAGTGATTCTGGGTTTAGGATCAAAATCCAACTTACCATTGCTTCTGCCGCTTTCCTTGGGTTGCTCATTTGCCCCGGTCCGCACTATGATGGTTTATGCCATGTTGCTGTCGTCGCCTTGGGTATCTTGTAGGTACATGATGGTAGTTACACGCCAACTGAACAGTTTCGGCGCGACCCGGATTCGTTGTGCTCAACTGTGAGCTGGCGTGACGAGGAGGACCGTGTCATCTGGGTCTACAAGATCCAGGTGAGCGTTGAATATTGACCCGGCGCCATGTATTGTCCAGTTATCCCTCTGGTGCCACTGTCAGAGGATGATGTCACGCCAGATGTGCTGGGATCAACGATTGTGTTGGATTAGGCTCAACAGCCTACCTCTTGGGCAGACAATGTGTCTGATGTGCTCGCCTGTCAATCGTTGCCGAAAGCATGGGAATAATCCTAGAGCCGTAATTAAGGGCACACATAGGACTCACATGGTACCTTCTCGTAATGATATGCATTTGACTGACGGTTCAGGACGGTCGATCGCTTTTCCTCAGGACACACCTGGCTATGGTGATGAGCTAGATGTCTTCCGCAATCTCAAGATGGTGCAGGATTACATCGAGCTACAAAACAGGAAGTGAGTCGCAATCGCCATACGTAGGTCGAACGGAGGGTTGTGCAGGTCAAATGAAGTTGCCGCACGAGCTTGACTCACCAAACGCAAGGTTTACTTACTGGCCTGCCCTTTCTCCATTGGGCAGGCCGGTATACGCCCTTGCAAAATGAATGATCGGTCGGGGCTTACCGTCTGTTCCCGCAAAATGCGTGGCGTGGGACGTCAGCACTAGGCCTGGACAATGCTTTCGAATAAGCTAGTATTGTGTTAGGTGAGAGCGAAAGATATAGAGTACAAGTTTGGTGGCTGTGATTTTGACACTAGGGGGTCGTTGGAATGCGGGGTTTCTAACCTCAGTGCTCTGCTCTTACCAGGCCTTCGGTGTACGCCCTTGCAACAAGATGCAAGCCCAAATGATCTCAACCTGAGTCGCAAAACGTTTATTGATTTAATAAAGATGATTCCTAGGAGGAGACGGGCACCCACCATGATGAAACGTGTGTACATGCAACATGGCGGGATGTGGCTTACATCTTGCCCAATCGCATTCAGGTTGACGTTTCCCCTCTGGTCCGGCATTTATTGTTTTGTACCCCATATCCAAGTCAATGTTTTCTGGAACATGCTAATACACTCTTTCCGAGCAGGTGGCTGGAGATGGAGCAGTCCCGAGACCGCAAAGAGGACTTGGCGGAGCTGGAGGACCCCCGGGTGGACCTTTGTATCTTCTGCATCCCGCCGCACCGGTAAATATGCACGAAAGCCTTGTTGATGGTGACTTCGCCACAGTCACAAGTGAACGTGTGGGGAAACCCACAGAGAGCTAAAACAACGCCAAATTTTATGGCCTCATTATATTTGTTGTGTGATTTTGTGTCTGTAGGCACAAAGCACGAAGCTTCCGTTTTTTTTGCTTCTCCGTTGCCCTTAAAACAACCAGGCTGCGGCCTATTGACCTTAAGTACATGTTTGAGCTGGGCAAGCATGTGCCAGTAGTGCCGGTGGTTACCAAGGCGGATACGATGACCATTCGCGAGGCCAATACCTACCGCACGGAGGTCGCAAACCGCATCGCCAACCCAATGGTACCAGGTAAGGCGAAAAGGCAAATATTATGACAGTAAAGGATGGCCCTGTGGCTGGAATAGTATTTGCTTAATTTGGGTACTATTGAACGCCTTCTCGCAGCTGTGAATCCTGGAAGGCTAGTAAATTTCATGTTTCGTCGATATTCAGCCCCGCCATTTATTTGTAATGCTGTGGATGTAGGTATCCACGATAAGATCAACGTTTTCAAGTTTGAGCGGGATACGCTTGAGCGTGCGGGTGTGCAGGACCAGGCAACCCCGCACCCGCCTTTCCTTGTGGTGGCGTCTAATGACATATCTGAAGAGCTGGCAGCCTCCGAGCCGCCATTGTTCTGGCCAGAGCGGCGTTATCCGTGGGGCACTGCGGAAGCGTTTAATAAGGAGCACTCCGATCTACTGGCTGTCCGGTACGTGCGAGGGTCTTCCATTGCTTGTCGACGTGCGACATTTATCCGTTTTGATATCCGTAAGCGCCTCCCAACTGCGCACTTCAAATGCTTAACTGTTTAGGGGTCTTTGCTGGGCGATATCGGCCACAACACATGGCCTTCAGCTGTGTCGTTAACGCCCATTTTTCCAGGGCGTTGCTAATGAAGGAAGCGCTTGAGGAGATTAGCAAGACGAAGCGTCAGCGGTACGAGGCCTGGCGTCGCTCGACGTTGGGAGGCCTTAAGCTAGGTCGTAAGATCACGTCGGCACTCATGTGGACCATTATCCCCGCAATCGTTTGCTTGCAGGTAAGTCGCAGTTTTCGTGTTTAATATCGGAACAGTATGCTGCTGACTTACCCAGTCGGAGGTAAATACCAAACACTTCGACAGCTTCGGAGGTATTTATAGATTTACCTGTGCCCCCAATCGCGGTTTCAATCATTGCAAACGCCAATCCATATGCTTAAATAATCCTCGTGTGTCCTGCAGGTTGGACGTGCAGGCGTGCGTGTGGAAGATGTCAAAAAATTTGTCTCTAAGAACTTCAACCGGGTCCGAAGGCTGCGCATCCAGCAGCGCGTTGACAGGCCGACCTCTGCTTCCGTTGAGATTGAGGAAGCACCTAAGTCGGCTGCCGTCCCAGTGCTCGTCCCATCCCCGCCCCCAAAGAAAGGTTGGGGCTTCTGAAGGCGCGATGCTTGGTGGTCTTGAGGTCTCTGCTAGGGCAGGGTTAATCAGGCATGCAGCTGATCTTGAGTGAGCCACACCCCGTCCTTCTAAGTTCCAAAAGAACATTTAGCGCAGAATTAATTTGGTGCGCTCATGCAGGACCGGGGCAGCATACATTTTGCATGGTTCTCTAGTTGTGCCCATGGCTGTGCGTCTACAGCCGAGCGTAGTGATCGTTGTTTAGATTGCCATCTGGTCAGCATATTTTAGATGTTCGAAGTTCTCCACAGTCAGTACTTGTTGGTCAGTTTCTGTCCGATGCATGGGTGGCAGGCTGCAAAGGAAATTGGAAGTTAAGCAGGTAACTTTAAGAATAGTTGTGTGATAAGGAGTGCATTTAGATGCAGCTTATGTGTGCCTTCTTTACGAAGCATTTTGCCAGGATCCTGCACATGGACATGCCAGGCGCGTATTGGTAATCATTGTTTACACTATTTGATACGGCTTGTTAGCTATCTGTGGACCTTGTTCATACATGAATGTTAGGCTCGTTGATGGAACGCATCGCAACGCGACGTGCCTCATGGCAAAAAGCATTTTGAGTGCGCTAATAGCAGTCACTAACCGACACTAAAATCCTAGACCGGCTGAACTCTGACCGGTTAAATCCTGTATGGACATGCAAAGCAGTTGTCATGACACTTGTAAGTGATGCACGACGATTACTGTAACCGTGGCAGAGCTTGTGACATCCCAGTGCCGAACCTTTGCACTGTGCCGTCACTAATTAGATTCCAGCCGTCAAAACCGTTTGATGGGTCTAGATCCTGCGGACAAGGAATTCAGTGAATTCACTCTGTGCAGCCTTGGCGGTAACGGTGTTCAAGGGTATGTTGCAATGACTGAATGAACGCGCCGGTGATTTGTAACAATGCGATAACTTGCATACAAGCAGCATTTTTCATAGGGTTAGAAAGACAGCCATGCCGACATTACTAGCTCTTTAAAGGCTTTTTCCCTGCTGGTCGCTGACTTGCGGCGTAAATCGTCGCACACGAAATACTTTTTGCCTCGAAGTAAAATTCGAAAGCCTAGATATTTTCTTCTTAAATTTTTTGGGTTTTCGTCCTCAACTTCAGGACATGGCTCGACGACTTAACCATGGGCGACACCGCGCGCCATTTTCGTACGGCACTTCTCACACGGGGATCGGCGGCGTTGGGTGTATCACCGCCATTCGGAAAAAATCTGTTTACATCATTTCTTTTATAATTAAGCAATCTAACTTGTACCTGCCATCCTAAAAGCCTAAGAGAGATCGCTTTCACTTGCAGCTAGGTCTAACATAGGACGTATCCTTACAGTTTTCATCCGCATTTCGCAGTTATTTCAGCGTACAACCTTTGAAATGTATGAGTCGAGCAGGTAGGTTATGGGTTTTCTTGTTTGCCAAGAAACATAATTGGGCTCAAGCACACTGAACAGGCTATCATATGCAGCTTGTTTAACTGTGAAATCTGTGTTATTCTAAATTGACGAAAAGTCTTCTGAATGAAATGAAAACAATTCTTTGATGCAGTTCCAGACAACTATTTGAAGACCATGTGGCCAGCAAGATTGCGCAGCTGACAGAAGAGCTTTGCTTCTACAGAGATATCTCACGGGCCTTCGCAACTTACATTATGGATTTACACTATCGCCTTGTGGGTGTAGGGAAGACGCTGTATGACTTGACTGGGCAACCGGTAGAACTGGACCTCCCCAGCTCAATGAAGCAGCTGGTGCTCGTCATGGCAACGGAACCCTGTGATGAGGATCAGACCCTGTCCCCTTCAATCCGGTCCATGGCGGATGACTTCCCCGAGATAACGGCCAGCATCACCAAAGCCGACAACTTGTCCGCCATGGATACGTTTCAGTGCTCCACCACAGTTGAGACCGGCCATTGGTACTCCAACACGCCAGCCAACTGTTGTTCCACGATCACGGACGCTGGCGAGGTCGAAGCAGCAGCGACGGCCAGTTCAGCATCGCCAGGACAAGAGCTAAGCCTTCAAGTTCATCACGTCGGTGCTCCAAAGGACAGTACCAAACCGGGGTTAATGACAATTGTCTCGGCCCATGAGCAGCAAATGCTTCATCATCTCATGGAGGAAGGCCGGAGCCAACACTGGCTTATCGATCCCTTGGAGGTGAGTTCCGAAAGAAAACGAAACCATGTCCGCAACCTGGAAGGTTTGTTATGGTCCTGTGGTATGGTTGTTTTGTTTATAATCCTGCCTCAGTTGCGAAGTCTATTATTCACTCGCGAAGTCTATTATTCACTCGCGAAGGTCGAGTTGTGTTGCAGCTTCAACCGTGGCGCGCCTGTTCAGGTTCTTTCCCTATTACTTCCTGCTTTCACTCGCATCAGATCACCCTCGAAGCGAAGCTGGGATCAGGCGAGTTCGGCACCACGTACCTCGCAAGCTGGGGCGAAAAGACTGTAACCGTCAAAGTGGTCCAACCGCGCGTAGATTCGGAGCTTAAGTGCTTCCTTCGGGAGGTGTGTCCCAAATTTATGCATTTTAGTCGTATATAGTCTGGCAAGTGCCTCACATGCCACCGGGCTGGGCCTCCGGTATCGCAAACGCATGACTTATCTGAGCGCAAAGCCACTCAATTCTTACTGGCCAATGACGCCTCGTAACATCCTGTGCAGCTGCAAAACCCTACCCTTTATTTGACGTCCGATTTGACGTCCATCACTGCAATGGGGACGGGTCTGCGCAAGAAAGCCACTTAGCGCCTGTCGGTTAAAGCGTCAGTGTCGCTGTAAATCCGGTCCCAGGTGCAGAACATGTCGAGTCTCAATGGCCCCAACCTGGTGGGCTTCTTGGGCGCCTGCCTCTCACCGCCTGAGCACTTGTGGCTCGTCGTCGAGTACATGCCGGTAAGTGAGCATTTAGAGGAAATGAAGGGCTTCGTACCAAGTGCAGGGCGACCTATCGCGAAGGTGCACAACTGTCCGTCTCTAAATCTGATGACATGCAACTATATATTGTAACGTCGCAGGGGGGAACGTTGCAGCAATGGCTGTACCGCCCTGACACTGCCATTGTGCCGCTCGTGGCACGCCTAGAGAAGATGCGTCAGGTGGGTCCCGTACGGGACAATGAGCTGGGGGATGGTACGGTAATAGGAATTTTAACTATTGACGTACGGGGGTACATGTATGCCGCACAGGCAGCTACCGCCGAGGGAGACATTATCAATCCTAGCTTCTTTGGGTGCCTTATCTTCGCTATCATGGTCCTGATGCCTGTGGTGCAGGTCGCCCGAGGGATGTGCACACTGCAGTTCCGGTCGCTGGAAGGCGTATCAGTGCCGATCCTGCACCGGGACCTCAAGCCGGAGAATGTGCTCCTGGACGTTGACGGCAATGCACACATCGGCGACTTCGGCCTCAGTCGGGAGCTGCTGGCCCAAAGTCAAGCGGAGGTGTCACGTGAAACTGGCACCTATCTCTATATGGCGCCGGAGGTCATGCGGTGAGGAGGGGACAAAGTTGGTTCTCGAAGTCGCCCTTGAGGACGTGGGAGCTAGAGCAAACGTTAGAGATGTGCTGGAGTAAAGCGATACGGTTACAAGATTAGTGAAGACCGTATACAGAGCGGTACACAGCGAAACACACTATTGTAAACAGCGAAACTTATAATCGTTCATTTGTGAAATGTTTGCGGGCCAGTCCAGATTTGTGGGCATTTTGATTTGTGACATGAAGCTCTCATTGACCTGTCGCAGGGGAGAGGAGTACGACAGCTCCGCTGATGTGTGGAGTTTCGGTGTCATGCTTCATGAAGTGATTACGCGGTCCCGTCCGTACAGTTATTTGGAAGAGATTAGCTTCTCTCTATCACCTGCGCAGGTATGCGGGCGTAGGGTGAGATGCCTCGAGTGTTCCTGTCAGACGCCATAAAAACATAGCCCCTGAGCCCTTAATAATGTCTGTTAATCACCCGTCACTTCATATCTTCGACTGTACTTGGACGCGCACCTCCCGTCATTTGTTAACTGATAATAGTGTGCCTCCCTCGCTACACGCCGCACTACACTTCGCAGATAGCTCTGGCGGTGTCGGGGGAGGAACTGCTACTCCCGGTTCCCACGGGTATCCCGGTAGAATTGGAGGTGCGTGGCAGGGAACGGCTACTGAGGAGCGGGGGAGGGAAATGTTCGTGGTGGCCCTTGTCTAACTGGATGGAAGCACTTGGGCTCCAATCCTATCCTGTTCTGCGCACGCTTGCATCGCATTTGAACAGTCCATTCCCATGCCAGTATGTGCTCGTCACCGCCTTTCAGCTTTTAGCTTACACATGATCATACCCCTTCCCCTGCCGCCATCACCATCCTCATCACCACGAAAGGAATTGCTTGCCGGTGTCCTCAACTGGAGCCGTTGGGATCGCCCCGACTTCTACACTATTTACACGACTCTGGGCGAAATTATTGAGAGCCTGGAGACATAGGTGTGTTAGGGCTCGAGAGTTATTCGGGGTTATTTTGATGACTTCAGCGATTCTGTGTTTCAGGCTCTGGTTACATGTCTATGGTGCTCAAGTTGCTCCTGGCAAACTTCAGAAGCAGCCGCTCTAAGTGGCGCAATCGCCGTCGCCAGCCAACCTGCTGGCCTCCCTCACCGCTGTGAGATCACCATTTCCGGCGACCACCTAAGACGGTTAGAGGCTCTGGAAAAAGGTGCCTTCGGCCTAAACTGGTTTTAGCATGGCTTTTTTGGTCGCACATTGCGACAGTCGCGAATGGCTGTTGGGCTCTCTGTGCTGATGGTGTAATGGCAGGAGTGGCGCAGACAGACGCGGTCTATGAGGCTGATCGACGTCGATCGTTTGATTTCTTGTACAAAGTGTTACATACGACAAGCAGGTATGTACCTCGTGACTGGCGGGGCTAGAATGTTTCGGTGGTTAGGAGTAGGATCGAAGCTGCGCTGGCGCAAGTGAGGTAAAACTGCACCGCAAATTTTATTCATGCCAAGGACATAAAGTATTTGACTGTGTCCGTTGCTGCCTTGCTTTACTCGGGCATGCGGTTTGTGCTGGAGAGCTTACGGGAGTACATGTGTCCTTGTGCTTGCGTGCTGCATCAAGCCAGTTGATGCAGAGCGTAGACCTTTAACCCTTGGGCTTAGAGAAGGGCCGGGGCAATTATTACACTTGAGTTTTGGTCCACAGTGAACCAGAGGAAACCCCTGCAGTTAACCTCCTTTGTGACCAGTGCGTGGGCACGCGCATTTTGCAAATATACCTTTTTGCGATGGGTTCATTCCTTGCTGTGGCTTGATGTGGTTACCATAGGCGTTACATGTATTTGCGTATGCATTTATTGGATACCTGCGTGACGGGATATGGTCCTTGGGAGGTCGAATGCTGTGGCTGCTGTCATAAGACTGCCTGTGACACGGCCAATTCAGCTTTTATCTTGACGGATGGGCCGCTAGGTGCGTTTGCATTGCTAAAGTACTGGACTTTTCAAAGACCTGTTTAAGCAATCCTAACACGGAACCTAACGTATATTAGTGACGCGGTGGCAGTATGGCCCGTTTCCGGTTTAGGTTTTTGACTGGGCTCCCATACATACATTAGAATGCGGTACTGGGTAGACAATACGGATTATTACAAGGCAGCGTAATACGAGCAGGCACATATTCGCGCACTTGAATAGCAGATCCGTCTTGGTTTAGCCCATTTAGGTGGATTGCGCTAAAGCAAGTGTTGGATATGCTACTGGTGTTAAGGGGGGCGCTGTGCACAATACGGTCATGTCTGGCGGTGTAGTATTGTACGCCCACAACTCACTGCAAGGTTGAAACAGATCCACTTGGCGTTCCCCGTCCTAACCATACGGTGGTAAGGGGTGCAATTTGAAGCGTACAGAGATCCCTGGCTGACGTATGGGGAATGCAGATGATCGAGTGTGGTTGAGGACTGTATGGGGTGTTGTTCATGGCCGGCCCTACTTAAGGGAGCTAGTCACAATGCCTCTCGTTGTACCCTGCCAGTATATGATGCGGTAGGCGAGTTTATAAGATATCTGGTACCTGCTATCGCGTTTTGCGCTGATTGCTTGGAATTTTGCGCCTCAAAATGTGCCTAACCATCCATATTCCAAATGCCACTTCATAGCTGGTGAAGACCGGTCGGGGGATGACGCTAGCAGGCGTGTCGTTCCCGTTTTTCATGCCACAAATGACGGTGTGCTTGCAACCTTTTCTTACTCTACGCTGACATTTAATGTGTTTCATTCAAAGGCGCAGGTACTTTTCGCGATTCGTGCAGCGAACCAGCGAAAGCCCGAAGCGATGCTGAGCTTCCAGATCAGAGCTTTGAATATTCTCAGTTAAACAAACAGCTCTTCAAAACCTGAGAGCGTGATAATTGTAATCATGTGAAGCCGCTTCTTTGCTGTCAGGAACTCAGGGTCGCTGCAGTCGAGCCGGGAACGCTAACAGATACCGAACCGTATCAGAGATGCACAGATGCACTTGCAGCACTTTTGACAGCCAGAACCATATTCAACGAAGTATACTTGGCATTTACTGCGTCAATGAACGCTAGCACTGCACCTACAGGAATCTTGCCGGGCCCCCCCATTATTGACACATATCCCTCCTCTTCACCACTTCCAATTCCTCGCTCAATGCCCAACTCGGTCTTGCGCAGCCTGCAGTCCCTAATTTTAGCACCCTGGAACAATCCTGCAGATCGGAGACTCGAAATCGTTGACGATGCCCTCCAGCGCCCGTGTCTAAATAGTTCCCTACATCCGGTTCTCCTCACCCTATTGCATTCCCTGGCGAGAACGCATATGACAGCAAGCCCCAAACATGCTCCATAAAACAAGGAATGTAGTGTTCTTCTCACCCATGGTTGTATTCGTTGCTATCTCTGGCCGCGTTGCCAGTCCAACTGGTCTCCACCGCCCTACGCAAGCTAATTACAGCTGAAGGTATCGATGCCTCATACCGTCGCAGCGCCTTGGATTACGCGCCCTCATCCTCCTTGGCACAGATGCGTTTCAAATACTCATACACAGTGACCATGCACGTACCCCACAAGGATGCGTTGAGCATCCTCGGCACCGCGCCCCGCAGGAATCCCGCCATACCATCTTCCCGCAGGATCTGCCGGGCCACCTCGCCAAAGGTAGGCGTCGCACCGTCATGCTTGTATGACACTTGGATGCGGGTCTGCAGCGTCAGAAAGGGAATGGTGGCAAGATAGGGCCACTTAGCTGCCAGGGATTACCGCACGGAACATTCCAACAACGGATGTCCATGATCCATATGACCATAACCGCTCCATTATCTTTTAACACTTGATCTTGTTGAGCAGGCGTCACCGACGGCAGCCCTCAACTCGCTCCAAACCCACAAGCAACTTTCCGCCCTTATGTCCGCCCTTCATGACTCACCTTGATGAGGTCCACGGGTGTCGTCACCAGGCCGCTAGTAAAACCCGCCAATACGGAGGACACCGTCTGCACAGCCACGACTTCGGTAGTAGAGTGCTGCGGCAGTTGCTGCCCGCCGGAGGTTGCATCTCCGACACCGCCGCTTTCTCCCGGATTTTCATGTCCAATCGCCCAGATAAGCTTTTGGTATGTGCCGTATGCGCCCCACCAGACTGCGCTGGACGGCACAAAGGTTGCGACAGAAACCCCAAATCCACGATACAGCCCACCCACGCCTTCCTCTTTCAATATTAAGCGCACCATCTGTAGAGCGCCTATGCGGCGCACAATAGCCGGCTGGCCCTGCGGCAGCCTGGGATGCCCGGAGGTAGAAGCGCCCGAACTGCTACGCGATGTGGCTTCCAGCGATGTTGTCGAGGAGGACGCCGCAGCTGATGGCGTCGGGGATGAATTTGTTGCGGCTGATTTCGGCGACCCTACAGACGAGGCCGACCTCGCTGGCTGAGGTGCGGCGCTTGCTGCTGCATGTGCCGACACCCTCCCCTGTTCAAGACCAGCGCTTGAGCTTTCTGCAACCGCTACCCCAGTCCTCGCATTCCCATCCCCCGGGCCCCTTTTCGTAACAGAGGAGGGTAGCGTCGTCGTTGCTGGTCGTGAGGAGGACGCAGATGCTTCACGGCTGTGCTGGTGCCGGGCTACCACTGTTTCATCCCCATGCACCATTTGCTTCTGCGAAATGACGTCGATGGGGACTGTCACGGACTGAGTGGCCAGGGACGCCACGGCACCCCCCGCAAAGTTAGCCATGCCAGCAGCCATCGGCCCCGTGAGTCCCAGGTCGCCCACCAGCTTCGCGACCTCGCTTTTTGTCCATTCCAAGGTGGTCAAGTAAACCTGCATCCAGAAGCAATGCCTACTTAGTGCGAAAAAATGTGCAGCAACGCCACATTATAAGTAAACATGTGCGCTGCGGTGACCAGTAGGACCAGTAGGCTGCTTAGCGTAGTACAGGGTGCGAGTGTGCCTTGAGCTATCGCTGTGCAACGCGCGAGGTACTACCCACAAATTAAAGCTGCGGCTTCAAAGGCAAAGCACACAGGAAAAAATCAAGCGAAATTCGATAGTTCGTGCCATCCTTGCTGTTAGATAGCCAAGGGGTACAGGTTGAACCTGACTCATATTCAGAACCGATGCCGAGGGGGGGATTGAGATGCGCTCTCTGCCCGCCTTTGGCTACGCCACAACCTGCATGATACCCACCGCACGCGCTGGAATGGTACCAAATATTACAGTGCCAAAGCCACGGTAAAAGCCTGGGACGCCCTCCGTGCGCATAATTGTAGACGCTGTCTGTTTGACACCCTGCAATCGGACATACAACCAACAGATGTTGCGAGGACCTATCGGACATGGAAAACACAGCGTGGGTGTTACGGGAAGCCGCGACATACTTCCGCCCTCCACGGTGCAACAACATTCATACCTGAAACCCGCCGCTAATACCCGGTAGAGTCATTTGCTTAGTCTTTATCACGGAAAGTGGGTACAAGGTTAAGGTCACCCCCTGCGAGATAAAGCACCATCAGAAGAAAACTCGTATGCCAGTGTCAGCCGCAGGAGGCCTGAGACTGGCATGCATTTACGAAAATAAAGCTTACCGAAAACATGCCTGCTCCATAAATGAAAAATTTGTTCTTATCCAGCCTGCAATCACAAATTGAAGACCTCGGCGTATTGGCATGCATGCAAGCATGCATTACGAAGAAACCCTTCAAAGACATATCTGAGGAGGCAAGCGACTCATCCATCCGATTGCTGTGCCTGCTGTCACAGGCTTGACTAACCTGTCCCAATCCACTTCTTCGGTATTGCTCCCCATTGCAAATTACAATAAAAAGATATTTTTTAAGATCAAGATAGGAAAGTCATCAAAGTATTTTTCCTGAATATACAGGACCGTTTGGACAGGTGGAATTATAGAGGCTGCAAGGGGAGCAGCACGCCACCCCAGGCGTCAAAGTACTACACCTAAGCCACTGCATTACTATGTACATTTAATCAATGATGTGTAGAGACTCACATTGGTAACACTCATCATGCTGTCGTACCCTCGAAATCATGCGATGCCGCGAAGCGTCGAACCGTCGATGAGGTCGCAATACCCATCTGGTGAATAGCATAAAAAAGCATAAAATGATCCAAGTACTTGTTCTACCCCGATATACCGTGAATGCCTCCGAACGTTAACGTTCTAACCTGGGGCGCTTGTTGACGGGCAGCTCTTATCCTCGTCCTTCCAGAGTACCTGTTCCAGTATGAGCGGAGGGGGGACACTTCGTAACGCACGGATTATATTAACTGTAGCAAAACTCATTCAAGAATCGCCAAACGATGATATCGGAGGTCGGCACAGACGGGGCGTCTGGGCCCTTGGTTCGGAGACTTGGTTAACGATTTGTTGCATGCCGTATGCCGACGAAAACTTCCTTGCTGTGGCTGATGACGTAGGAACGCTCGAAGCCGTCGAGGTTTTGGGACTGGAGCTTCCGGAACACCTACAGCTTAGGTTGTGCGCAGCTTGGTTGTGCCAACGACTTCAGGTACATGCGCGTGTGCACGTATTCCATAATTTACCTTCCATACAAGGGTCACTTCCATAAAACTTTCAAGGCGTTCGCAACGCTTCAGGCTTGTGCGGTCGTAAACCTTGTTGTGACGTGCAACGCAGGATAAGATCTTGGACGTCGATTTTGCCGAAATGCTGGAGTCATGCTTGGGGTTCGGCGACGCCATCGCGCCTGTGCACTTTGCCGTCCGAACCCAGGTGCCATGCTGACAGCTTAGCCAACGTGTCTAAATTTACTCTATTCGAGCTAGGTGGCAATTCGTGGCTTGTATGTTTCCATGTCATCATTGCATGTAGCATATCAACGCAAGGTCTTTCCTTTGCACGGCTCGCCTAGATGCCTATATGGCAAAGGTTACGCTGTGATGTCGTGTATGATGGCATGCAGTCAACTACCTTGTGTGATGTTACCACAACCAGGTGGCTTGACGGATATAGCAAAAATACCCCGCTGTCGCCCCTCCTTGAAGTAATATAGTAATATCTGCCAGCTGATTGCTGATATCTTATCATATTTACGTATATGCTCAATTTTCACGAAAGAGCACCGCACCGTCGGGGTGCATTCCTCACACTACCGTACCGCGTACCGCCGTACCCAAAAATACATGAACAGGCATGCCTGGACATCTTGAGTCGCCCACCTGTGGATTGGAACCTGTTTGTTAGAACGGTTGTGGACCTCTTCGCCCTGCCGGATGATGATTGGCCTCCTGACCCAGATCAGGAGCAGGATGGCCATTCCGAGCCGCAGTCGCAGCGGCACATTTGGCACTGCGGCAGCGGCGGTGGAGGCATTGGCGGCCGGATCCCAGCTTCCACGCGGGACATGTTCACACGCCAGCGGGAAAAGCTGCTGCATTGCGTACCCACTGCCACCGTTGGGGGCAGCGATGACGGTGGCGGTCATGGCAGCAGCAGCACTGGCAGCGGTAATAGGGTCTCGGAGGCGGTGGTACGTGTGGCTGCGGTGTTGGTGGCGAACCCGCGGAAGGAAGCGATACAGCTGGCGAGTCGGGCGCTGCGGCACATGGAACGGCGGCTGAGTAAGTGGGTGTGGGAAATGCAGTGTTGTTGAAAGGAGGGGCTTTTATTTGAGAAGGACGGCATGGGGCAGACATGGACATTGCCGGATGTTAAGCAGCAAGTAGGCAAATAAACATGGAGCAGCTGCTATCAGCTGCCGTATTAGTCATGGGGGAATGTGGAGGAGGAGGCGTGGGTACATGTATGACTGGCTAATCAAGATGCTCTCCAGTTTATTTACCTTGCTCCTGCAATTGCTTCTCCCGAGCCTTGTCCTCCTACGTACGCGCCTGTGTGCACTTAGGTAGGGAGACATGTCGACTGCTGACATCCTATCCCCACGTCTTCGCGCATAGGTCTGGTGAATGAAATATTTATTCGCAAACTGGGGACCGAGTTGCAGGGCTCGGATCAGCCGCACCAACAGCCGCACCAACAGCACAAGCAGCAGACGCCCCTGTTGAGTCCGGGCGGTATATGGTCTCAAGCAGTGGGCAGTGCTAGGTGGGACACGGTGGGGCGGACGGAAGGTGATTGGACGGAGGACGCTACGCAGTGCCGGCAGCCGTCGGCAACCACCGCTTCGGGCCTTATCGGGAAGCAGCTGCCACTTGACAGGACGTGGGCTCACGCAGGGGCGGCAGTCCCCGGGGCGTGTATTCCGAGGATTGAACCGGAGGTTGGGCCCAATCCCGACCCAGCGGTGGCGCGGGAGGAGATTCGGGATCGAGAGCACGAGGGCACCCTTGACGCAGCCCCCTGGCACTCATGTGCGGCGGCATCAATAGAGATGGCGGCCCCTGGCCAGGGGACACCGTACCCATCGCCGGCCCATAACCCAGCATCAACATGCGAATGCTGGAATCCCCCCCTTCCAGCTGCCGCTGCTGGCGAAGCTAGCGAATCAGAGCTGGGCATGCGGGTGCGTTACGGTCCAGAGGCGGTGACGGCGGGAATGACACCGCTGGCTTCGCCGCCCTCTTCACCACTGCTGGTAGGCGGGACCTGCCCTCCATGCGCCGCTTCAGAGCCGCCAGATCCTGAACCCTCATTGAGGTTAGCGATACAAACGTCCCATCCTCACGCTGTCCCAGCCCCGACGGC
The DNA here is from genome assembly GCA_030268105.1 of Volvox africanus. NCBI lineage: Eukaryota > Viridiplantae > Chlorophyta > Chlorophyceae > Chlamydomonadales > Volvocaceae > Volvox > Volvox africanus. The sequence continues at coordinate 2,919,567 of BSDZ01000017.1, read as the reverse complement.
AAGTGGTGGAACCGCACTCGAGCTTATACAAGCGCCATTACCGGATGCCGCTGTTGTGTCTTTTTTGCCGAGGGAATTGGGGATTGCCTTTCTGCATCAAGAAGAGCTACACGTGCCGTCCGTCGGCGGCCCTTTGGACGGCAGCAACAGCCCTGGCTACACGGATACTGCGAATGTGTCGGCCACGCTGGGACCGCAAACCGTGCCGGCAACTTACACAGCTCAGCAGCTGTCGATTGGTGGTAGCACTGGCGAGGCTAACGATGGCGAATTCAACGGAGCTGTCGGCGGCGGCAACGCCAGCGATGACTACCATTTCAAAACGCCGTCGGTCGCTACGCCTCCGGATTTCGCTACGGCTAGTTGTTATGACGGTCGCGCCGCCGCCGCTCGTGGCATTGTGACAACCGCTGATGTCCTCAATAAGGGCGCCGTCCAGGTGGGCAAGAAGGAGGCTCTATCGCACCTATCTCCCAGAACGGTGCCACATAGCAGTTCTAACTGCCAACCGTCACATGCCGTACATATATTAATGCACCGCATGGTTGGCGAAGTCGCAACGCCGTCCCTTAGCTTTGGACCCGTCGCATTGAACCCTCACGATATGCATCCGGGAAACGGCTTTGTGGCTGGAGTTCCCTATAGCGAGGTCTCGGCGCAGATGCCACTGCCGTTCAGGGGCAGTTCGGACCTCCCTAGTTTCCAAGGCAGCCCCGCGCCAGCGCATCTGCGCATATCACCATTGCCGGCGCCTATTAACGCTACCGCATCCCCGGTGCCCGTGTAGCATGCAGCGTTGCCGCCACCGCCAGCCGTGACGTGGCTTACACCCTTGCTGCGTGTGACATGTGCACCGTCGCAGAACGCATCGTCGGCTGACTGGACGCAGCACACGGCGCAGCTGGTGCCATTGCAGCCCGTAATGGCCTCATCTCCCGGGGTTCAGCGAACAGCGGTTGTAGTGGCGGACGTACCAGCGCAAGGCCAACAACTCGTAGGTCAGGAAGAGGGAGACTTGCATACACCTAGCGGTGTTGGGGTTGTAGACGCCGGGGGCCCCGCATCCGAAAGAGCGCAGCCTTTAATGGCTCCTGTTCCTGCTGCGCCTGCTCCTACTCCCGTTGCCGAAAGCTCCCTTCGTCGACAAGGGTCAGTTTCAACTGCAACGCCGGATACTTGCATAAACTCGCCCCTGGAAGGTTCCCTGGAACCATTGGCTTCCGAGCCAGTGCACGGAGGCGCTGCACAGGCAGCTGACAGACGTAAACCCGGCACGACCTCGGCCTCGTTTGTGCCGCTGCCATTTGATTTATTGCTAGAAGGTAATCATGAGGCGGTGGGATCTCTTCCTTCTCACAAAAATGAAGTTCCCGCGGGATGCCGTTGCGAGGATGGTGAAGGAGTAGCATTAAAACTCGTGGTGGATTGGCAGGTAGCGCGAAGCTCGGCAGGCATGGCGGACGGTGGCTGCGTTGGCGGTGAGAGTCCGGCGCGGGCTGCAGGCGCCTCCGCAGCAATTGCGACTAGCGGCGATCTCCACGAGGACCAGCCACACAGGGCACCGCAAAACCAGGCGCAGGTGGCGCCAGATTCAAAGGGGGGAGATGCGGCACGACCTGTAGGATCACCCTGTGGCGAAGATCCAGCGGAGGCGCAAGGCCGAGTGGAGGCTTGGAGCGAAGTGCATTACGAGCAGGAGGCCGGAAGGAGGTGCCGCATGGAGGGGCGCTGGTACTTGGGTGACGCAGGTTGCTTGTCCATCCGCAGAGTCGATGCTCCCGAAGCCGGCATGTTGTCCAACGGTGCCGTTGCTGGAGCAGAAACTGAAGGCCTGCTGGGGTCAGGGACGGCTGTGACGGTGAGGGCTGATGTGTCGGATGACACTGCTGTTGTCCAGCATGCTGTGCATGGAGCGGATGAAGAGGGGCGGGTAGTCGGTGCCGATGAAAGAACTCTCAGTGAAGTCCGTGGCTGCTCCAACTTGGATTTGGATTTGAATTTGGATTTCAGTCCTGAGAGTGATGCGGGAAGAAGTGCGGATATCAGTCCCCGCACACCCAAGGCAGGTAACACCGTTGATGGCGGCACCGCCGTGGCGGCGGCGAAGGCAGCGGTAGAGGATCTTCTGGGCCTTATCCTGCCGACCGATCAATTAGAGAAGAACGGTGATAGCAGCGGGGTTGTTGCAGATACTGACGGCCTGGAGGGCGGCTTTGCGGGTGACACGTGCGCGTCTGGAGACCAGCTGCAGCTGGTGGGAGAGCCAGGGCAGGAGACACCCCTGGAGCTCTTGAGGGACTCTCTCGCAGGGCCATTCCTCGAGGTAACACCGCGGGAGACTTGTACAGGACCGGGTTGTGCACCTGGCCCAGTGGACATGCAGGCGGATCGCAGGGAAGGAACGGAGGGGCCAGATGCTGCTGGTCTGTCGGCTCCTTTTGCTTCTGCCGCGGCAAAAGGGGCAAGGACCGACCCAGGGGTCACAGGGGATGACACCGGGCATTTACAGCCAGCGATTTTGGCATCGGTGTCTGTGGTGGTTGTAGCGGCAGCATCTCCTACAGGGGCTGCAGAGTCAGGAGCTCTAGCTGATGCCATGGCCGATGTTTCAAATGAAGTGGCTCGTGGAGTGTCGGACGCCGGTGCCGGTGTCGCCGGTGCGGCGGATATCCCACCAGGATGCGCCGTGCAAGACCCGGCTAGCGAGTTTCCATTGGGAGCTAGTGCGGCGGTATCGCAGCACGTGGCTACCTCACAAAATGCCACATTTCCTGCATCTCCCGCAATCGATCCACCCGCAGAATCAGCAGCAGCGGCGACGATGCCCACAAAACAGCACCAGGTTTCAATCCTGTTTGTGCCTCCGCAGCCATCTGTTCCTGTAGGGATGCATTTAGTTGCTGGATGCATTCCGCAAGATCCACTACCGCTGTGTCCTGTTCCATCATCGCCAACTAACAGCCGAGGACAGCAGGCAGGTGAGGATTGCTGGCCGAGTCAGGATGGCGCGGACAGTGCTGCAAACAGGCACGACAACCTTGAGCCGAAAGCTGATGTCGGCCCTCGCAGTTGTAGCCCCGGTAGCGGCGGCAAAAGCAGCCCCGGGCTGGACGACATGGGGACGTTACCGCCTGCCGAATCGCCGACGGTCACAAACGTGGCTCAACATCCTCTTCATGCTGCTGTTGCAGACGCTGCTGTTGCAGACGACGCTGTTGCGACCGATGCTTCTCCCGTGGGGACCGGCATTGACGAGTGCACTAATGAAGACAGGGCAAGCCCCAAGGCAGATCGGCCAACTGGTCTTCTGCTTACTAGTGGAACTGTCCGCGGTGCAGTTTCGGATTCGCACGGCGACATGCAGATGGCGATCGTGGCCGCGAATACCGCAGCAGCGGTGGTGTCAGAAGTCCCTAGGGAAATTAAAATTAGGGACAGCCCCATGGGGGCTGTCGACCCTGCTGCTGTCGCTGAAGGGGAACAACCGGGAGATGACAGTGCAGAGGCATTCTGGTCCACAGGGGCGCTGCCAGCCACGGGTCGCGCCGTAGAAGCACCTCTATGGGATGAATGCGCGTGTGAGGCGTCCAGAGCTGCTTTGTTGCCACATGCTACGTTCCCGCCCGCCCGAGCTGAAACCTTCGAAGGAGAAGGAGGAGGACGAGGAGGTGATAGGCTAATGTCAGGAGACCCGAACCTGCATACCAGTAGCGTTTCAAGGAGCGGACAATTGAACCTTAGCTTATTGATGCAAGACGCTAGGGTGCCGCTGCCTGAAGCAGCGTTGGGGAGTTCCGAATCAGTTAAACCTACGGCCAGCAGGGTCACGGACGGGTTGGCAACTGCATGGTCGGCTGGGAATGCGCATGCGGGATACGCAGCGCTAGAATCAAATGGAGAAGTGGAAGGCGCCACTTATCAGCGTCAGGACGAACGGCCGCCGTCTGTCAGGCAAGTGGAAGCGGTGGTAATCCCAGAGCCCCACGAGCCGGGGTGCTGGCCCGTCCGGACAGCATCAATGGAGCCTAAAGCTGACGAGCCGCTGAAGAGCTCGACCCAGGCAGATGAGCCGCCGCAGTCCATGCACCCTGCGCCAAATGAGCCGCGGCCGCTGATCGAGTCTTCCCGAGGTGAGGCGCTGCCGGCAATGGCGGCCCAGCTAGCGATAGATTCGAAGCCCTCCGAGCGGTTCTCAATTAGAGCTGCGTTCAGCGTGTTATCGTCACCGGACGACCTACCGTTGGCTGAAGGAACCTCGGGCGGCCCGGGAGCTCCAAAAGCGGGTCAAGGTGATAGATTAGCGGTTACCTCCACCAGCACTGCTGCCAACGCCGTTGCCGCCCCCGACTTTCCCGCAGCAGCCGATCTTGCCGGTGCCGTCACGACGGAGGTTGTGGTGGCTGGTGTAGCGCGTGGTGATGCGGCACGTAGTGAAGTATTGAATGCAGCTGAGGCGAGCCTCAACGCGTTAGCTTCTTTTCAGGGAATTGGAGAGCTGCTTGACAGCCCGCAGGACCGGGAGGAAGGCGGCCACGCTGAGCCCCGAGCGCATGCAGTAGAAATTGGTTCAGTGACATTACAAATGGATATGGATACAGCAACGGCGAGAGCGGGGCAAAGCGAGACGTGGATAGAGCAGCCATCGAGACAACCACCGACACCGTCCCAGCGGCAGTACTCAACAAATGCAGACGCAGTGGAGCGCCAGGTGGATGGCTTGGGAAGCATAGTGCAGCACGTGGCGGGCGCAGACCGGCCGCAGGAGCAGCACCTTTTGGATGAAAAAGAATCGTCAACACCACTTACCCGTCCACCCCTGGAGGAGACGGCTGCGGTGTATAACGGCTGGTCGGACAGCGGTGTCGATGGCTGTTGCAAAGTTGCAAAGATGGAAGATACTCGTGCCCCCAACTCGAACGGGAAACACAGGGAGCTGCAGACAGATGCGGTGGGGACCGACAAAGCCGGGGCCGGCAGAGGCGCTGGGGAAGTTGGGGGAGGGCGGATCGATAGACTGGGGTGGGGCGGCGAGGCCGTGACATCGCAAGGTCGTCAGCTGGATCATGGGGCGCCGGGTAGTCTGCTCCATGCAGCTGCACCCTCAAAAGGCGCGGGCTGTCCAGGTATGCGGTGGACAGAGGAGGTGGAAGAGGAGGTGGCGGTACCAGGCATGGGAATGGACATCGACGGCTTGCCGTCGACGCTGAAACCGTCATTACTGCCTTCACCGCAGCGGCAACGGGAGCTGGCGGCGGCTAATGAATTAGCCCCACCGGCGGACCTGTTGTCAGCTCAAAATTCGTGGCTAGCAGTGCTGCAGTCGCCCTTCATGACAATGGAACAGATTGTTACAGCGGCCAACCTGGGTAACGTTGGCAACGCTGGCGGCGCTGCCACGGTGGCTGCTGGTATGCTTGGGAATGTGTGCCCGTCATTTGCCGAGGCAGGCCCGAGTAATCTAAACCTCGCAACACGGGAACCATCTACGCATGCAGCGGCAGCAGTCCACCTCAACGAGCACCAGCATCATAGCTCTGTGACTGCGGATTCCGGACCGTCCGGTGCTTATAGTGCAGGGGCGAGAGGCCCGGTGGACCGCCATCCCGCTTCCTATCTCCCGCGAGAAAATACGGCGCAGGTACAACTTGTCACCGGGGCGCGGCCATTGCCACGTGAAGACGGCCATTGCCACGTGGAGCAAGCACAGGAGCGTGTGCAAGCACCCGGGGCACTGGACGCAAGCGAACTCTCTTTGCAGCATTCAGATATGGGCCGCGGATTTCCAGCCAGTAGTAATCAGGCGCATCAGGCGGGGATGCAGCAGGGATTGCTGGCGGGTTCAGACATTGAGCAACAGCGGCATCGCAATGCGAAGCAGGTTCCGCCCGTACAGCGAACTGGAACAGGGTCCATCACGTCCGCGCGATGTCCTGATAGCGGCGAGTTACTCCGACCCCTACTACACGTCACAGCAGATAAGCGCGGTCAGCCTTTCCATGTCGTTATGTCGGGGTCCCATCCCGGTTCCGTAGCGCTGCCTCCGTTGGCGGTGCCGGCAGGCCCGGGAGGAGCCCCTGAGGGGGGCTTTTTGACCTCCATCCGTGGCTCGGAGGCTGTAAGCCCAGAGCTGGCGGCAGCGCCGCCCGATGTGGTGAAGAGAGATACAAATGGTGAATGTCGAGCAGCAGCACTGTCGTCCGACGTGGCTCCTGCACCGGCTGTGACAACAGGGGTAACGATGAGCGGGGTCCCGTCCCTGGAAGAGGTTGGGGCTTTGACGCGCCACTGCCCCTCCACTGCCAGGAGCCCTGGTCTGGGGTCAGCGGCGCAGTTCATTGCCGTAACGGCCACTGCCGTCGCCGCTGTGGCGCTGCTGGAGCAGTGCGGCCTCGAATCCGGGCATGATGAAGGCGCCGAGGACTGGAGAGGTCGGCCTAAAGAGGCAAGTCGCAGTGCGGCCCATGGGGAGCTCCCTGTTCAGCAACCTGCAGCGGTTCCTCCCAAAGAAGCCGCTGCAGTTGCACCCAACGTTGCAACCGTAACAGCTGGAGCTGCTGATGTCGCTGGAACGCCAGCTGCTGTAACCCCGGTTCCTGCTGTTCCACTTGCTATAGTGCATGCGACATCCTCGTGCGTTGATAACGTCACACATCTCCTCAACCTCAACCTGCCTCTTGCTGCAACTGCGGCTGCCGATGGCAATCCCACCGGACAAGGCCCGGCAGCATTTATCGTTGCAGGTGAAGTTAAGGCAGCTGCACCAGCGCCAGAATGTATAACCTCAACTCAGCCGCCACCAAAACAACTGCATCAGCCAGAAGGGAACGGGTCTGACAAGGTTGCTACTCCGACATGCACCGTTACTAATGCTCCTATGCTCAACCCGCCATGTGCACCTTTCACGAGAGACAACAAGGACGAAAGCACCTGCACGCCCTATACGGACAAGCAGGAGCTGCCGCCGCCATCAAACTCGACAAGCCTTGGGGGCGGTATGGCGATGTCAGGTGCAGCGCCATGTAAGCGACCAGCACCAGGGATGGAGGTTGCTTCCATGTCGGCGCCAGCGGTTAAAGGAGTGGCGAATGTTCCCACCGCTCCAATGGGTGACATTGAACCTGCACAAGCTGGGAATGATGCACACCTTCATGAAGGTTTAGTTGTGCCCGATGGCAGTGGTCTGCCAGCATATCGGCGAGCTCAGCCGCCCCGAAACCCTCAGAATGCTGTGGAGCTAGATCTCCATATCGGAGGCACCAGAGTTTCGCCTGGAGAAGGCGGCGCCAGGAAACAGAAGCTCGTAGATGCAATGGATGGGACCCGAAAAGACGTCGTCATCTATGATGGCGACGGCGGCCGGGTCGGGAGTGGGGATTCAGAGGTATCAACGGGTGCACTAAAGCCAGCTCCGGCCTCTCATGCGCCCGCACCGACAGCAGAAGCTGATGCGACTCCTGCTGCACCTGCATCTGCTGCTCCTTCTGCACTTGGACCTGCTGCATCTGCTCCTGTTGCTGCTGTCATTCGTTCACTCGCCACGGTGGTGCCATCCTCGCGGCGCAACATGGGACCGCAGTCCACGTCCTCAGCGCCCCACCCGGAGTTCCGTGGGGCCAACAGTGCTGCGCAAAGGGATGGCGGTCAGGCGGAGCCACAACGCGGTGATCCCGCGGTGATTCCTCTGGAGCGATCGCCACCGCCGCTGGAACCGCTGGCACAGCAACAGCAGCAGCAGCAACAGCAACAAGAGCAGCAACAAGAGCAGCAACAGCAACAGCAGCAGCAGCAACAGCAGAAGAAGTGTGCAGAGATGTGTTATCCGGCCGCCACCGCTTCGGGTGTAGATTGTGCAGAGGGTACAGTCCCAATCACGATGACCAATCACGACACAACAACGATGCAGGCACTCGCTTACGAGATGTTGCAGAAGGGTAGGTCGCCAAGGCATTGTGCATTGCATTGCGGGGTGCGTTGCAACAGGTGGTGAAGGCGGTGCAGCCAGCCTCAGGAAGTCTTTCTCTCGAGGCCTGGTAGAGCAAATGACGTTATCGATCGGGGGCCTCTTCTGCCCCCTTGCACGGAAAGGCGCCGGAGGGGCCTCAGCAGGCGGCGGGTGATCCATTCGGCGGCATGCATGTGTTGGGAAAGAGAGACTGTGACTGCGCATACTGTTATTGCGCCACTATAAGAGCCACCGTGTGCATGTGGTGTTCGGTGCCTTTTTCGTGGGTTGGGCGAAGTGGGCGCCGTTACAGCAGCGCTGGCGGCGAACGCTCGCAGCTTCTTATTGGCGGCCATATGATCTGTCGGGAATGCAGCTCCTTGGCTTCGCCTATTCAACTCTTCACCTTTCCACTACCTCCTCGGTTCGGTTATTTATTGGATTATATTCATATTTCGGTCGTTACTCTCTCTCATAACCGAGCCTGACTGCCGTACCCGTCCCATTTACCCCCCTCCCCACTTCTGCAGCCCCCCCGGTGCAATGTATGGGAATGAAGCACCTGCTGGATCTGGTGCTGGGCGCCCGCTGCAGTGTGGTCCTGCCCCGCTGGGCTGAACCTGCAGTGGTGGCTCAGGCGGCTGCGGCTATGGTCGTGTTTCACTCCTTGGTAAGCAGCGGCGCGGTCCGGCTGCGGCTGCAGCAGACACCGCGATGGTACGTGGTAAGCCCAGCGGAGGACTTGCTGGAGGACTGGGCTGCGGTGGACGCGGCGGCGGCGACTCCAGCGCCACCGGCGGCGCCACTGGCCGGTGCAGTCAGTGGCCGCCTCAGCAACGGTGCGAGCCATGGCGGTTTGCGTGGCATTGGAACAGTTGGTGGTGCGGAGAAAGTGCATGATGTTCCTTCAGGGCGCGGAGGCAGTACCGTGGCTAGGGAGGAGCATGCGCAGGGTCAACAGCGAGCGGGACTACAAGGAAAGGACGAGGCGGCCGCCATGGGAGCAGCGGGACCACCACCACCACCACCACCACCACCACCAGCAGTTCCGATAGCGCAGCCGTCGCATGCAGCTGCCGTACGCCGTCAATCGACATCACAGAAGCACGAGACGTGCGGTAAAACTGGGGTCCCCGATGTTGGTGCGCAGCGTATGCAGCTGAGGCAGCGGCAGCAGAAATTCAAGGCCAAAGCCAGGGAGCGAAGCAAGCCGAGACACTCGCCGCACCAGTCGCCTGCATCAGCTGCGGAGCTAAAGGCTGTGGCGGCGGGGCTGGGACCTAGTCCCACTACGGCTCCCCCCCGACTGAGCGCTGGCAGTACTTGCAAGGTCAGCGGTAGCTGCGGGCCTCGATGTGAAGGCGGTGGTGTCGATGCCAGCGGCGGTCCTGGTGGGTTTGGCCAAACTAGATCTCCCCGCCAATCCGCCATGTCGACAGGCGGCGGCGCCTCACTCGCCGACTGTGGCCTTAAGACTTTCAATCACGGACGCCCAGGACAACGTAGGGTTGCCACTAGGAATGCTACTGCTGTTGTTGATCCCGCAGGCGGCGGGTGTTTAAGTGAGGACCACAAAGCCGCAATGGAGCGCAGGCCGCGCAAGCAGCCCAGGCGGTCCGGACCGTCGGTCGCCCATCCGCCGAAAGTGCCCATGCCAATGGACCACAGAACATCGGCACCTGCCGCAGCGGGCTCGCCGTTCTTAGCTACCACTGCGGCTACGCAGCGTGCCCCGGCAGCGACGGCGCGTGCAGCGCTGCCGATGGTGAAGTCTCTGGGAGAGAATGCACTGCAATCGCAACCACCCGGCCTGCAGCCGCATCTAGAGCTCCATCTTGAGCGACCACCCCGGCGATTGCAACAACAGCAGCAAACGCAGCAACAGGAACCGCATCAAGAACAGACGCGACAGCATCGGGAGCCACAAATACCATCGCCAGTTTTAAGTCAGGAGCCTGTCATGACAACCAGAACACCGCCCGGGGGACTTGCTTCACCAGCACACCTTGACGAGCAAAGGCCGCAGCCGCGGCAGCAAATGGAGCGGCAACAGGAGCACTCCCGTCCCTCTCCATCGTTCGCCAGCCCCGTCCGGCCGGTGGCGGCAAGATGCGAATCACGGGAGGATGGAGACCATGCGACCGCCCGTCTTACTGATACAGATGAGCGGCTGCCGCGAGTTCGCCGGATCCGCCCTCATAGCGCGCGCAAGCCCACAGACGGCCCCGAGGCTGCGGGAGAACGCATGCAACCGGTAGCAGCAGCGCAGGACCCCACACCGTGTGGCAGTTGCGGCGAGCCAGGCGGCTCAGGGCTGGCCCCCGCCTTTGGAACGGTTGCAAGCCGCCATGTGCCCGCCTTTTCTGTGCCACGGACTGCGACGATCGTTAAGGGCGACACCGGCACAGTGCTAGGCGGCAACGAAGTTGGGTTACGCAGCCCCAGGCCCGCAGCTGACGGACCCTACGGCGATTTCGATGATGGTGACCCTGGCTGCAGCGGTGTTGGAGGTGGTGACAACGAGGTGACGGGCTTACCAGGCCTGGCGGCAGGCGGCCACGCGGCAGTGAGTGCCGCAGGTGTTGTTCAGGCCCCAGCGGAGATTGCACCGGCGACGGGTCCTATTTCCCAACAGGCTTATCAGCGGGCCGGCTCCTCCCGTGCCGGCGCGCCATTTGCTCGCATGCAGCCCGCTCGTTCCCAGCTGGCGCGCCTCGCACGTGTGCTTGCGGCGATGGTTCCGGAGCTGGAGGAGCAAGAGGAAGAGGACGACGACGACGACGACGACGCGGGCATCATGGTCGTGAAGGAGCCCAGTGGTCAGCCAAAATTACGTGGCTATCAGGCAGCCGCGGTGGCGGCGGCGGCAGCGGGACCCCCCCCAGCTGACCAGGGCACCACCGACGGGGTTGGCGATGCGGACGCGGATGGCAGTTCGTCTGATGCCGAGTCGGGGATTACGTTGCACTTCGATGAGGAGCTGCGAAGTCGAGCTTTTCGTGAGAGGGATAAAGTACGGAAGGGGTCGTGCTGTGCATGCACCGATACATCGACGGGTCGGTGCACTGGGCTCGAATCGGAGTCGTCATTGTCTCAAATAAATCGAATGTCCTGATTTAGGCAGCGATGGTGGGTCGCCATGGAGACACTGGCTTTCCCTCCACCACTCTCCTCCGCACCCCGTTTCTCTTCTTCCGACGTCTCTGAGGGGAACTACGGCATCCATTCTTTCATCCCTTATTCTCCATTCCTCCCACGCATCGGCCCTCATTGTCTGTATTTTGTACGGTTTATAGGTTTATCCGTTTCATTTCTCCACAGTGGAGTATGAGCTCTCTCGCATATTTGCCTTCCCTCCCACGCATCCCTCCTGCACCTCCTGCAGTTTTATTACCATCGTCCATGTGTTTATCCGTCAGCTGCAAAATCAATGCGCTTTCGTCGGTTTACTGCTATCGGGCTGGAGCTATATTAATTTGCCATTAAGGGGTTCACGTCTTCTGAAGGGAATGGAAAAGCACCGGATAACGACTTTGCTATTGCAACTATGCATGATGTGGCAGGTGCGGACACTGTTCACGAGGCTCTTAAGCCAGCAGCCGAGGGAAAGAGATCGCCGGGCGCTAGACGGTGGTGCGCTCTATCTGCCGCGACAGTCAACGCCGACGCGGGATGCCGAACCGCACGCTGTCGGACAAATGCCCCGAGCTGCTACTGCGGGGAGATCCGCTACTGCAGCTATCGCAGCGGCGACGGAGCTGACGGCGGCGGGACAACCCGCAGTAGGGACAGCACCGTTTGCGATGCGTCAAGAAGTTGTTGCTGCAGCCGCTGCAGCAGCGGAAGCGGAAGCAGCTGCAACCCTTATAGGAGGATATGGTGAAGTGGGCCCCGGGACCGCACCCGCCCTCCGTGGCATGCCTGATGCGATCAGGGTCAGGTTCTCAGCAGCCCCGCATGTGAGCCACCAATCATCTGCGGATAGCGCCGCGGCAGCTATCGCTTCCCCGGCGGCAGCTACTGTCTCAGGGCATGACCTCTCAACTCCCGACTTGCTGGACCTCGGCCTTCATCTCCGGCAGACGCTAGAAGGTGAGACAACTGCCGTCGGCGTTCCCGGCAGCCCTCATTTGACGGAGAAGCCAGCGCACAACGTGGCCAGTGGGCGGACGGGACTTCGCGGCGGGAAGCAGGCGCCGCAGGGCCTTCCTACGGGTGAGGACATGCTCTGGCCGCTGCGCAACATCTTTCCGTCGTCGCCTATCGTCACCGCCGTGGCGGCGGTGGCATCGGCGCCGACAAATGCCAGGTTCCAGGAGGTCTTGGAAACAAAAGACTTCCTGGGCACCACCCCGAACAGCACACCCGCCTCCGACGCCACCCTTGCGCATCACAGCGACATGGACGACCAGGCGACGGAGGCTGTGACTGCGGCTGGAGGAGGTGCAGACTCTCGGAAGAAATCTATGCTGCCGGGAGGGTCGAGTGAGGGAGTGGCACCGAATGAACCGCCCGGCTTGAATCGTCACCCCATCAGCCAGCAAGGCCAAATCAGCCCCAAGTTGTCTCCACGTGCAGCGGAAGTCGATGATGCGCGTCGTGGCCAAGAGCAAGGCGACGCGGCGCCATTTGCGGCGGGGCCACATGCACCGGGTACGACAGCGGTCTCAGCGTCAACATCAACCTGCACGGCACCGCCCTCAAGCCGCCCTTCGCTCGAAGAATTCTTTGCTGACATGCCGGAGATCACCTCCATGGTCGACGCTCACTTTGCGCTGCAGGTCTCAGCTCGCGCCCCCTTTCTTGAGCCTGCAAAAGGGGCGGCGGCGAGCGGGCTGCTGCGGGCGCGTGCGACTCTGCCGGCACAGCCAGCTCTGCAAGACTGCGCAAGTAGTCCGGAAAAGGATGCAGCGGCCACTGCGCAGCTGCGGCGGCCATCTTCTCAGGCTGGCGGCGTGGTGGCAGTGGTGGCGTCGCCGCCGTCAGCTGCGGCAGTTCACACGCAACCATCACCGCGGCCGCCATCGCAGTCATCAGAGTTTCAACAATGGCAGCAGCCCCAGGCGCAGGTACCCGTCCAGTGGGCGGCGCTGCAAAGCCCCCTATGGCGGCCCCGGGGAGCCCTGCACGAGTTACAGCACCCAACGCAGTCACCGGCCACGTGCGTCACTCCAAACGGGCGACTGAAGGTAGCCGAGCTCGGCAGCAACATGGCGGTGCAATCGCTACGACACGACCGCTTTCCGCTTCTACGGCATGAACCCCCCGTGTCCCTCAACCTGCAGCCTCGGTCCCCCCCTTCCCCCAAGTCAGTGCAGCAGCAGCAGCAGCAGCAGCAGCAGCAGCAGCAGCAGCAGCAGCAGCAGCAGCAGCAACGGCAGCACCTAGAGCAACAGCTGCTGCGGGTGCTCCAGCGCCAAGAGCAGCAGCAGTGGCCGCACCAGCAGCACCAGCAACGGGGCCCCGAAGTCCCGGAGGGAGGCGCCGGTCCGGACCTTCCTGAAGACGAGCATTACCACCGCCACCACCACCAACAACAAAAGGGAAGGCAGGGACAGCAAAGGGCGGAAGAGGACCTCAGTGGCAGTGCTGCTACGTTCTCCTTCGGCCATGGGCTTCGAGCAGCCGGCCTGCTTCGACAGCAACAGCAGCTTCAGCGACGGCGGCAGGGAGATGCCTCCGCGGAGTCGGCCCCACTGTGGCCAGGTCAAGGGCAGTGGAGACGTACCGAGACCAGTTCTAACACAAGCACGAGATCCGCGCGGGAAGCAAATCTGGGCGCTCCTGGTGCCGGCGGGTTGCAGGCAACGGCTTCAGGTTGGGTTGGGGCAGAAATCGCCCCGGCTGGAGCGGTGTTGCATGCTGACACCGAGGTCACCAGCCCTCCCCAGCGCGAGATCAGAATTCCGGCGGGGACAGGGAGTGGAAGTGCAGCCGCGGCGAGCCCGCAGCCAACTGTCAGTCTGGCGGCATGGCAGTCGGAGGGAAGAGAGGGTGCTGGTGGCGAGGACTCTGCTATCTGCTCTGGTCATCTTGAAGGCGGTGGTGGTGGCGGTAGGGTGCCAACCGCAGGCTTTGACCCCCGATGTGCAGCCACTGGCGAAGAAAGCGCTGACGGCGGCTGGCCTCGCAGCATCCGCCCGCCGATGATTAATGATACTGACACTCCCGCTGCTGCCGCGGCGGGGCCTCAGCATGAGTCCCCTCAGGAGCTTTTGTGTCATGAAGCAAATCAACAGCACAGGGTAGTTGTGCCTGTTGGTCCGGCTGCGGCGGCGCCGCGAGTAGGGGCAGCGGTGGCGGCGCCGTCGGCTGACGTGGCAGAAGTGGCGGGGGAGAATCCTGCGGCCGCGTTGCTGCAGGCGTTGTCTTTTGGTGCTGGCGGCTCAAATCTCTCAGTCACGGGTGTGGAAGCCCTCCGGCGGTGCCTGATGGAGTTCCTAGGGGGGGCCGTCACGAGGGCGACATCCGAAAAGCTCCCTGACGGAGGGCCTTCAGATGCAGAGGCTGAGGCGTTGGAGCTGGTGGAAGGAGGGCGGTCGAGCCACACAATATTGAACCCCCCTCCGCCTCCGCCTCCACAGCCTCTGCCTCCACAGCCGCAGCCGCAGCCGCCACATCAACAGCAGGATTGCCATGGTTACGGCGGTGCCCGTTACCTAAGGGTGCAAACTGTGGCACCGGCGGCTATTTCGGGAGATGTGGTTGCGGCAGGCAGCGGAGTACTTCCGCAACCCTTTTCGATGCCTCCGAACGCGGCGGCGGAGGTTCACTCTTCGTCGCAGCGTTACGGCGCATTGTACCCCGCCGACTATCCCGACTTGGACCACTTCAATGGCCATGTGCACGTTATCGCCCATCCACATCCACATCCACATCCACATCCACATGCGCCAGTGCACAGCTACGGCTCAGTGCACGACATGCCATATCCACCAGTGCCACCCACTGCCCCCTGCGCTCCGTATGGACCGTACGTTTACAAACCGTGCGCGGATTACGGTGCAGATTGCGGTCAGGACAGTGCAGCCATCCTCTCTGGCGGTTATTCAAACCGCATGCACTCGCACGAGCCTCATCAGCCTCTGCAGCTACCCAGACAGGTGCTTCTGCCCCGGCAGCACCAGCTGCAACTGGACACAACTGCACATCATGCAGCAGCTGTACGGGAGATGCCTGCGGTTTCTGAGGTCATCAGTAACGCTACCGCCGGGGCGGCGTCGCGGATACACCATCGCCGCCTCGCCGTTGCCGTCGGGGCAGACATTGAAGCTGCTGCGGTACGCACGGGATCAGAAGCAGAGGCGACGGCGGAGGCGGAGGCGGAGGCGGAGGCGGAGGCGGAGGCGGAGGCGGAGGCGACGATGCGGTTTATGAAGGAGCCAAACGCCGGACAGCAGGACACCGTTGCTGCCGAGGGCGCTGCGCCTGCGCCACGTGCTGTTTCTAAGACGGCACCTGCGGTGGCAATAGCGGTGGTGGGTGTGGACCCGCAGGTGCCGGCTGCTGAGCCTGATGCCCCCGCTGCCGCCTGGTCGGTCGGAAGCCCCTCCGTGCACTATTCCGACCGCCCGTGGGTGAATGAGTACTTGTCGCCAACGATCAGTACCGTCACACGCGGCTTCAGCGCCCTGGCAGCAGCCAGCAGCGCCGGCGCGAACCAGCCCCATCTGGGGCCGTCATCTGAGGACCAGGACCTGTCATCAGCGCCCCGTGCAACTGGGGCAGCTCCGCTGCCGCAGCGCGACGTCACGGACCAGCGGTCTTGGAGGGTTGGCCCAGGGCCCTTCGCCCGCTCGGTGGTGGAGCCCTCCAGGGAGGGCAAGACGGTCCGGGTGCTGGGAATGGCAGTGGGTGGCCCGCGTGCACCAGCGGTTACACTGGACGCTGCGGATGTGTTACGTAACGGTGCTGTCAAAGCAGCCGAAGGGGAGCGAAGAGACAATGCAGCGGGCGGGATTGGCACCGCTCCAGTCAGCCGCGCCACTGCTGTAGTTGGTCAGGGCCCGGGTGCGCGAAAGCGGCCTCTGTTTGAACCCGAACCCCGTCAGGATGAGCTGAAGCCCACGCGTAACGCGGCGCCGGCGGGCGGCTCTACTGTGGCAAGGTCGCCACCGCCACCGCCTCAGCCGCCGCCGCCACGGCAGCAGCAGCAGCGACTGCCGCAAGGCGGTGGGCCCAGTCTGCGGAACGTAATCATCTCTGGGCCCGAGGCGCTGCTGCAACAGCAGCAGAGGAGACAGCGAGATTCAGAGGCCAACGGTCAGCTGTTGCAGCAGACCAGTGACACGCAACCATTGACGGCGCCATCCCGGCGACCCAGCTTGCCGCTGCCTGACGCCAAACGCATTTGCACGGTCGTTTTTAATAAAACGGTTTCTCAAGATCATGACGGTGAAGGAGCGACTTTGGCCGCCACGAACCAGGCATCCAGGCCTGCTGCGCGGGGCATGTCGCAAGCAGAGCCAACAGAAGCAGAGCTCCACATCTCGCGGCATGCCTTGCGTAGCCCTGGGTCGACAGCTCAGGCGGATGTGGCTTGGGCTCCCGATAACTCACCCTTTCGGCTGTTTGCACCACTTCAAAGGCGCCAGCAACAAGGACAAGAACAAGGACAAGGACAACGACAGGAGGGACCACATCTCCAGAAAGGACAACAACAAGGACAAGTGGCGCGAGCGCCTGACGTGCCGCAGCAGCAGCACCGCCCGCACATGGTGATTGCCGATGGAGCTGTGGGGGCAGTTCCCGGAAGCAGTGCATTTGGCCGCACGGCCGAGCGCTGCATGCCGGGTCGGACACGGCAAAGCCTCAGTAACGGCAACAGCAACAGCAACAGCTCGCTACGGCGCTTGAGGTCAGTGGAAGAGGGGACGTAGGGTCTGAGGTAGCGAAGGCCGCAGCGACCCAGGGCCCGCTCCCTCTATACATTTACGACAGGGCCTTACGTCGTATAAGGGTGTGGGGGTGCAATGAGGTGAGTGAGATGTTAGGGCTCTTTTGCTGGCGCTAACATTTGCATGAACGTGTGATGCGGATATGCAGAAGGTGGTGAGCTTAGGGCTGAGTGGTGTTTTAGGGGTTTGCCCAATAGTGTCTGCATTTGGACGACGGACGAGGTACGATGAATTGAAGGGTGGGCTAGTTTCATGCACAGCCTAACCTTCTCGGGCGAAGCGGTTCCAGGATCGTGCTGTAGAAGGAAGACGCATTGAGGTGATGCTGCAGGGCTCGTCCACTGCCGCCGGACGCGGCTCGTTGGAAAGCTCACGAGCATGTCCTCCTTCGTTGCTACAATGCGCCAACCGATACGGGAGCTCAAACACCCCATTGCCACACCCCATGTGTGGGTCTTATACTCCACGGCCTCCATGGTGTTACACGGTATTTCCCATGGCTGCTCCAGAGGTGACCCAGATCCGGTCGTCTTGAGTCCCAAGCGGATGTGCCAATGTGGATCCACTGCTCCGCACAGGGGCTGCCGGGCGGACGCAACGGCCGCATCTGCAACCGCCGCCACGGGGCAGAACGACTCCACCGCGGTCCATGGCGGCTGCCGCCGGACGACGAGCGGTAGCGGCGGCAGCAGTCCCAGCGGCGCCGGCGCCGGCGCCGGTGCCGGCGGCGGCGGGGTTGGTGTTGGTCTTCGCAATCTTTCTAATCCGTGGTCCACATACGCGGGTGCCGGGGGACTTTTCCCACATCGGAGGTGCGATATGGCGGCTCCCGGCAGTGGCAACGGCGCCGCCGTCATCTCGCCTCATTCCCCTGCCGGTGTGTTCAACTCTCGAGACACGCGTCTAAAACCTAATCCCGAACCCAAAGGTGTACGTTGGGCTACTGCTGCTATGTGATTCACCGCTCCATGATCCCGGCATTGATGCAGTGCGGTACGGGGCTTCAGTGGCGAGTGTAAGGGCCGTCTTGAAGTCGTAGGAAGCCCTGGACGGCTGGCAGGTTAGATTATCACCCCACAGAGCAAAGCGATTCATGTACGACTCAAAATCGATACACAGGATTGGCAAGGCGTCTCTCAGACCTCTGCTAGCGCTTACCAGAGGGTCAGAAGAGCCCCCCCTTTTTTGTGCGCTGAATGGATGGGTGGGCGCCGTGCAGTTGAACTTGTATCCGGGAGGTGAAAAGCATGGTCCGAGTTGACCAGCAAACGCTCTGCAACTGACTGCAACTGACCGGGCCCGGTTCCCCGCCTGGCCTATGCAGGGGGACAAGAGGGCCAACGGCACGGGGAGGTGGCTGCAGGAGGGGCTGCGAGCGCGGGATTGGCACTCCGACTCTTCGACGGGGATCCGTATCTGAGGACAGACTGAGCCAGCCGGTGCCGTAGGCGCAAAGTAGGCACACGCGACGTGTCAGATCAACGGTTCACGGCAGCTCCGCGCCCATTGGTATTCATATCCAGCCTTCATCGCATCCTCGTTGGAGACGTAATTGGTATATGCTCCCCGCACCTGAGAGGTTCGATTGACAGTAGTGTTTCATACCAAGATGCGTGCCAGTTACAAGCGATGGCGACAGTTGATTTGTAGACTGATAAAGCGCCAAACGGGTTGGGTGGATTTAAACTGCACATGGGCAGCGTGTGTCGCGCAGACTTGGTAAGGATTGAGCATTCATCTGTTCCCTCCACGCCGTGATGCATGATACCGTTATCACCTCCACACAAAGGTTATTAGACGGCCATTCTCAAAGTGCCGTTTTATTCGTTTAAAAGTCTTGAGGGTTGTTGTGCAGGTAGAGCTGCACGTGGAGCTCGGGTACATGTGAACTCGGGTGCAACTCGGTTAAATGTTGTGGGTTAAGGGTAGAATCTCAAAACTGGGTGGTAACTGGGGCTCATAGAGATGCGTGCTCGGTCAAAGATGCGCAGGTATACCCTTTCTGAGATCCCTTTGGCATTTGGACGTCATCTCAGTACGGCAGATTTCGGTGCATGATCACGCGATGAAGGATCAGCCGACACGAGCCATCTGGCCACACGCAGTCGTCAATGACGCGGTGAGGTGGACCAAATGCTGTCCTACTTCATATATAATACAACGGATGAAAATGGGTATAAAATCACCGCGTGCGCAAATGGCACCTGGGGGGCTCTCGACTGACGGAGGCCGCTGCCATTACATGTATAAACTTTAACATCACCTCCCGCTTGCCCTCCAGCCAGCAGCCGGCTTGGCTCCTCGTGCCTTCCCATCACTGTTAACCTTCACCACACATCCGATATGGGCAATCAATGTGGGCAGCAGAGCTCCTTCGTGCTATAAACACCAATGCAGCCGTATACCTCACGCATGGCAGCCCTCCAAATGGTGGTTCCCCTCCGCTGCAGCAGCAGCCAGGGACCCCTCTCCTTAGCACATGCTTGTCCTGGCATTCCGCTATATGCCCGGTCACCTCCCCCTCGACTACAAATACATCAGTACAGCCCCTAGTTGTCTAGGCGTGCTCGTTCGTGCCGCCTCTAATGCACCTGGAAAAGGGCGTACAGTAGGTAGCAGGACCATGACGGGCATTGCCGCCTTGGCGCCTTCCTGCCCTGGCCTTGCAGCCTCGCCCTCCCTTCATAGGCAAAAAGCAATCCGATCTGACAAACCATGTTGGATATTGAGACAAAACAGGAGCCGAAACACTGTACCAGGTTAGGTCTGAGCGGCAGAGAATGTTCCTCACTGTAGACATACGCCCGTGCCCCTCCCCCCATGAAACACCCAGGCACGGTACTCTCCTTCTGTGATACGCAAGCTTCGGCAACCAAAGTAAACCTTCGTGGATGGAATGTAAGTCACGGGCCATCTGTTGCCTCAAGCCTCCACCCTTTGCCTCTTGTGTTCTTGCACGGTGTCCTTGCCCATTTCAGACTGCTCTGCAGGCCGTTTACGCGAGCCCTCCATCCTCTCCTTGTCCTTCTTCCCGTCCTTGTCCTTCTTCCTGTCCTTGTCCTTCTTCCCGTCCTTGTCCTTCTTCCTGTCCTTGTCCTTCTTCCTGTCCTTGTCCTTCTTCCCGTCCTTGTCCTTCTTCCCGTCCTTGTCCTTCCCGTCCTTGTCCTTCTTCCCGTCCTTGTCCTTCACCCCGTCCTTGTCCTTCTTCCCGTCCTTGTCCTTCTTCCCGTCCTTGTCCTTCTCCCCCTCCTTGCCGTTCTTTTTAACGCCAGTCTCTTCCTTGCGATCCTTCTTCCCACCGGTTTTCCTACTGTGCTCCTCACCGCCCGTTAGTGGATTGACACTCTCCACGGCGTTGCTCTGGTTGTCGGCACGCTTCCGCTTCTGCTTCTGATGGGTTTGCAATGCTAAACCTGGAGCAGTCGCGGGTGGGCCTGGTGTCGTCGCCGCCAGCAACTGTCGGTCGGCTGCCCCTCCAACTCCTTTCTTTTCTGCCAGTTGCTTAAGGACCCCAAGCTGTGATGACAACTTGTATAGATTCGCTTGTAGGTCATTTGCCAAACCTGAGGTCCCGTTTGAAAGGAGGTCCTGCACGATTGCGAAACCTTCAGCCGTCGAACACGGCCTTTGGCCCAGCAATGTAGCCCGACAGAACGTATGAATATTCATTATTCTTATAAAATATTTTCAATATATCCGCCACTATCCTCCTGAAGGATCGTCAGCTCAGAATCATATTTTCAAGGCAAGTGTCAACCGACTATTAAGCTGAAATAAGTTAAATGTGAGGACTTCGTTCGTGCATGATATTGTGCAAAGTTTTAGAAACAAACCTTGTTTTCAGGAACGGGCCATGTCAGCGGCAACTACCAAAGGCTCGTACATTCACCGCTTTCTACCCTGTCCATGTATAACCTGACACGAAGTTAGGAGGAAGACTGCACCTGGAATCCTTCCAGGACTGGTGATCTGAGAAATCAGGATGATCCATACTTATTGATGTGTCCTTGCCCACGAGAAACCGTAAAAAACGCCGTACGTCAGCTCAGCGCCCCTGACTTGTACCATGATCTCAGATTCCTAATATCCGAATGCGGTCGTAAGGTATAACGGAATACTATCGCGTGCAGTCTACCAGAAGCATGACGGCTGTAGGTGCCGCTGCTTCCGCAGGTTCCTGGGTTAGCACGCTGGGGATTCTGGTCGCAACAGCTCCCAGCCCCTGCCTCTCACGAAAGGGTGGAAGTAGCTGTCAAGCAGCAATAAGCAGAATACAGGCACCCAACCAACTATGCTCATGAGGATTATGGTTTTGGCATCATGTTTGTATCAGTTAATGCTATTGTTATTCAAACAAAACTGCTAACGACGCAGTATGGTGGCTAACACCTCCACTCGCCCGCACCTCCTGCTGCATCCATCCTGGCCGCTAGCTAGGGGTAAGTGGCAGTGGGCTGCTCGTCACTGCCACCCACTGACCATGTTTGCATGACGGTACATATCCTCATCCCAGCCGTATATATCTATCACCACGTCCACTTCATAACCGCCCCCATTTATTGCAATACGCCAGGAGCCTAATTGCCTGTTATGTTGGATGGGCTGCCGGTGCCGAGAAATGGTCCAGCCCCCACACCGCAGCTCTTCTAACACCCACACGGCCGTCTACCATGGCTGGACGTCCGTACGTACGCACGGCGCTCTGAAGCCCTCAAACCAAGACATTAATTCAAAGAAATGTTACATTAACGCTTCTCAATTCGGGATGCTTGTTCGCGCCAATAGCAACGCTAGCTGCAAATAATGTTACCCAAAAGGACTCAATCGCATAGCGCATAACAGGAAGTTTTTGTGGAGAAATAATTATTCAAATTTTTATAACTGTGCCTTGAAAGTTAAGTTTGGACACCGTCCCATCGGGATGGCGGTGAGGGGCGCGCGGTGTCATACTGCTGGGCCAGGGGCACCCCTCCCTCCCGCCCCCTGGGCTGGGCGATGGACAGGGGGGATGAATTTGCTTCGAAGAAAGAAATACCCCTTTGAAGCCAAGTTATTACAAAATCGGTTAGCTCTGTTGCGTGACGACATGTGGATAATGAAATTACGTCGTCTGTTAAGAAGAGTTTATGCCCGCATGCATTGCACGCTCTCCCCTGAACCCGCACCCGCACCGGAACAGGAATCGAAACTGATTTGCGTGCTGCAATCCCCTATCTTACAACTTCTAAAACTTTAACGCACGGCCTTATTGATAAGTCGTCTCATTATTACGTGAAGTCCAACGCGAAAAGCCATTATTGATCTCCCACAGGGAGATTACCCCTGATCTCCCAATAAGTTCAGCGTGTAAATGTGCGCCCTTCCTGAGTACCTGCCTTTTCTGGACATGATTACAAAAGAAACGTTCTCAACAAAAAGGAACGAAATTCGACGACCAACAACCATCACAGTCCAATCACCAGCGCCCGAATGGCCTCACCATAAGACACCTTAGCCCGTCGTGCGACGATCATATGAGGGATATCGCACCGGTTTCACTCCACTGTCCGGAGCGTCAGCCGCGCGGCGAAGAGACTGAGCTTTAGCGATGTGAGCTTCCAATTTTGCGAATGCGCGGCATTAAATGGAGTCGTTGCCCCCGTTGGATATCCACATCCACAATACAGTTGGCGAGACCTCCCTGGAGGGGTGTGTACTTGACAGTGTGCTTGACAGTGTGTATGTGTGTATATGCCAAGGGCACAATTATTTCCATCAGATATCATAATACACACCAACCATGCAACTTTTACCAGTCAATCACTCGCAATGTTAACGGATCCATGTACACTTTCTCTGCAGAGCACATTTAGACGACTGAAGTACAACATCTGATGACCACATCATCACCCGCCGCCAAACCCACTTCCCCAGTCGAACTCAACAGTCAGCAACACCCGCCAGCCAACTCATGCATCATCACATACAGCTTTGAAAACTAACGAAGCGCCCAACCCCGCCAACTGAAGGCACCCGCAGCCATGGGTTCACGTCGTGAAGTGTCATTTCAATCACCCCCCCCAATACAGCCCACCCTCCCCAGTGCACCGAGTTTTCAAACGATGACGAAATGTGCCTCATCAGCAATTGCACATCGGGTAAGTCCGCGCACTGCGCATCGGCCCCTTATCTGCTGTCTCCGCTGCGGGGCTG
The DNA here is from genome assembly GCA_030268105.1 of Volvox africanus. Lineage (NCBI taxonomy): Eukaryota > Viridiplantae > Chlorophyta > Chlorophyceae > Chlamydomonadales > Volvocaceae > Volvox > Volvox africanus. The sequence goes on along the minus strand of BSDZ01000017.1, from coordinate 2,896,536 downwards.
TCGAGTGCAGCTGTCGGTGTCGTCCATTGGCCCTGCACCTCCCAAGTCGCGGCTGCCGTCCCAGGCCAGGGGGAGGAGTGCACTTGGTGACGGGCTTGCCTGCTTGATCCCCGGCGTTCAGGCTATAGGGCGTACGACCACAGCCCGTGGTGCCTGGGGTCCTGCAAACCGGGCATCTCCCTCTACTTATAGGTTTGCATCTCCTGCTTAAACCCCTCCGCGGCGCCATAGTCGACGCTCGCCCCCAGACAGGGCAGCGCCTCCACAGCGGGCGGCAACATCTGCAGATCGGGATTGCCCTCCAAGTAACTGGTGACAGGGGGACAGGGGGACAGGCGAGGAGATAAAACCATTTGAAGTGCTGAGGAGATGGACTTAGACGATTGGGGGCATTGGGGAAGGACAACAACAGACGGACAGACAAACGGAGAGACACATGGACCAGTCGGACTCGTCAGGCTAGACCACAGACCATATGCTGTCCCTTGGTGTAGGCAGTCAGTTGAGGGGCAGCTCATGCGACTGTGAGGGGCACTCTGACTTCCTCCGTCCAGGTAACACACCACCACGCCACCAAGGCATCCGCAAGGGCCATTGCTATGCCGTAGCCTCTCTCTCTCTCCCTCTCCCCGCCTAGGAGGACTCACAGTCTCCTCAGCTGCGTCAGCGCCCCGAGCTCGTCCGGAAGCTCCACCAGCGCATTGTGGTCCAGGTACAGCTCCTAGGCCCCGCAAGGGGAAGAGAAGGTGACGTGGCGGCGGCATCAAACGTGGTCGGTAAAACACATCCACACAGATGTGACGCGCAGCAACACGCAGCGCCTCCGCCTAGCTACCTCCCCTTCCCCTAGGTAACAAGCATACACACAAACCTATTCCTTCTCAACCTTCCTAAGCTTTAACCGTAACCCACCTCCTCCTTGCCCTACCCCCATGCTTGTCCAGGTCATAAGATGCCTTACGCAACTCTCTACGCACTTATTACGATTGCTGAACCCTCGTCCCCCTCACCTGCAGCTTACTGAGGCCGCTGATCTCTTTGGGCAGCTGTGTCAGCTGATTGCGATCCAGCCACAGCCGCCGCAGATCGCTCAAGCGACCCAGCTCGGAAGGAACGGAGGTGAGCTGGTTGGAGTACAGCCACCTGGGGATGGCGGCGGCAGGAATCAGCAGCAGCACGAACATGACGGCGGCGGTGGAGAGGGTTAGTGCGCATTGAAATCTCCCTCTCTTTCTGTCTCTGTCTCTGTCTCTCTGTCTCTGTGTCACCGTTCCGAAGATTCCCTCCACAAAAGTCCCACTTTTCTTCCCCATTCGCCCCTCCGTCCCCATTCGCCTCCCAGGCTGCCCTTCCATTCACCTTCCACAACCTCCACAACTTCCACCGAAGCCGCACTTACAGCTCCTGAAGCATTCCCATGGCACCCAATTCAGGCGGCACCTCCGTCAGCTGGTTTTCGTAGAGGCTCAGGCGGCAGCAGCTGCTCGCCAGCCCCAGGGGTACCTCCGGGGGCAGGGTCCTCAGACAGTTCTTGTGGAGCGACAGCGCCTCCAGGTGGCTCAGGTGACCCAGTTCAGCGGGCACACTGGTCAGCTCGTTGATGTGCAGTGAGCTGTGGGAGGGAGGTGGGAGAGAGGAGGCATGCATACGAGGTGGGGGAGGCATGGGAGGTGGGAACGCAAACTCTGCGGCAATTGCATGACCCGTTCACACAGAACCCTTAGCAGTCTTAACTCCCAGGGATGGGGCGAATGGGGCGAATGACGGGGGGGATGGGTGTTTCGGAGGCGGCATGAGAGTTCCCCGATCCGGACAGACGATGGAGGAAGTGGTTTAGGGTGGGCAGGGTGGTGGATGAGGTAGTCGGGGTCCCAAACAAGACGGGAGTGGGGCTTTCACATGCGGTGCACTCATCCTTCACCCTCTCCCCCTCACACCTCCAGTGACTTCTCATGTCATGTCAGTTCTAGCAATACATGTTCAGGCACGACTGTTATGGCACGACTAATATGCCCCTGGAGTTCCAGGTTCTATCCCGACCGAGAGCGGGCCAAAGACCCTATGGGTAAGGGCAGGGTGCCCCCATGTCGATGGACGGTGACGACCCCAATTAAAGTGACCTGCGAGCTGACCAGTAGCGGAGTTGACGCCTTAGTTGATTCGGCAGATTCCGCTGGATGCTGGTGGTGGGTGCTGAACCTGGGAAAACCACTGATTTCGGAGAAGTCAGCATGGGAGACTGGATGAGGGTGCCCCGAAACACCGGGGAAGGTAGGGACTGCCAGGTTAGTGGCCACGGGTGATGTACCCCCCTATCCTACACACATTAGTACGCTCTAACATACGCCTTAACGCGTACGCGGTCCTGACCTACTCCCCCGTACATTAGGCTTGATTCGAGCACATAAGGCTTCCACTCTGAGTTTTAGGTTTCGGCCCCCCATATGTTCCCGGGCCTCCTGGTCCGCCCGGCCCCTATGCCGCCTTGACACAGTCCAGCATCGCTCCGCTGCGCGCGACAAGGCCCGCTGCGCAAAGCCCTTGCGTCCTTGAACCTAGGGTTTTCGTGGCCTAAATGGTCCTCAGCTCGAATGACTCAAAATCCCGCAACCAATCTCGAATTCCGCGGCCCTCATCTCTCCGCTACCTCTCACATTCGGACCATGTTGGTGAGGTTGCCGATCTCCCTTGGCAGCTCCCTGAGCCGGTTGGCATTCAGGCTGAGCCACACCAGAGACGTACATTGACCGATCTCCGCGGGTAGCGACTCCAGCTGGTTGAAGTGGAGGGAGCTGCGATGGGGCGACAATGCGATGGGGCGATGGGGCGATGGGGCGATGGGGCGACAATGCGATGGGGCGATGGGGCATATAGCAGTCCGCACGGATTTGGGGCGGTGCGATGCAGCCATGAGCGCGTATGGGTGTAGGCGAAAGTGGGAAGTGGAAGTGGGCGGCCGCGGTAACTATCTAGCCCCGTTGCGGCCGCACAGGCTCCTAGCCCACGCGAGGGGAAGGTGCGTCCCGTCCCCCTCTCCTCTTTCCCCAAATGCCCCTTGGACTCACAGATGCCTCACGCGGGTCAGGCAGCCGATTGCCGCTGGCAGCCCCTTGAGCAAGTTGGTGTGCAGGTCCAGCCTGCGCCGGATGGATTGAGCATCCCTGATCATTTACTCGCACGTCTTGGGTGTGTGTGGACAGCTTTGCTGCAGGTTCGGAATGATGAGCTCGCTGAGACCGATGAGATTGATCATTGACACCCGGTGTCATTGCGCTTGACGTTTACGTGGAGTGCTTTTGGGGTGTCTTTCAACGGCCGTGCGCACACGGTTTCAGCGCGATGCAGTGCAGATCAATGCAGTGGGAGGCGTTGGAAAACGCACACGGTAGGGTGCTCGTACTCCAGGGTCGGGTGCTGTAGCCGTCGTAGCCTCCGGTGGTGCATGCGGGCCTTCAGGGGGAAGGCTGTGCCGCTCCTCAATTCCCCACCCCCTTAACACACGCCAGGCTACGGCCGGCGTATTACTATTACTACTATTATTATAACTATTACTAGTATTTACTATTATCACTATAATTTATATTCTAATTATTACTACTACTACTACCACTATCACTATTATTATCATCACCATCACACTATCATGATCATTATTATATATTATATTACATATATTGTTGTATTATCATCACCATCATGATCATTATTACTATTAACCATCGTCCCCACATGTCAGCCACACGCTGCCACCAGCATCCCGGTGTCGGGATGCCGGCATCCTGGTAACTCCTAACTTGAACAAACATGTGCACATGCGGCAAGGGGCCGAGGTGGGGCAGATGCCCAGAACAGTGCCGCACCCACGCAGTGCAGCAGCGCGGGAAGGGGGCCGGGGGAATGAAAACACCACACTGCTAGACCCATGGTCTCCCCCATCTTCCCTAAGGCAATAGACATACACACGCACGCACATGCAGCACTTGCGTGTTTACGCACACCGCAGCGCAACCCCACACCCGCATACCTTGTGAGGCTCGTCAGATTGCCAATCTCCTCACTAACTTCTTCCAGCTTGTTCTCCGAGACGTCACTGCATTCACAGCAACAGCAGTCGGAGGCATGACCCAAATAATCCCTCTCCCTCTCCCCCTTCTGGGAGACGGGTCAAGGCGTGCCAATCGCGAAGTCCTTTGGCGGCGTGTCCTCCTTCCGCAACCCCCCCCCCTGTTCAAGACCCCGCCAGAGTCTTCCCGCGGCCCAACTCCATACACCGAGGGCGAACCCCTCTGAGCCACAACCTATCAAATGACCCATGGGTCATTGTCAGCTTTTCGAGTTCGAGTCCACATCCTAATGTCTCCCCACCACTACCTCCACTACCTACACTACCACCCACCACCATCACCACCGTCTACAGCGGTATCATGCCTCGTTTATTCGACTTCCCCACCACCGCCACCCAGGCAAGAGACCGGGAGGAGGCTGCACCCCTCCTCGTGTGCACCTTCCATCAGGTCGGGGGCCCACTCTTGTTGAACCTCCCTCCCTGGCTCGAACCCGGCGCATCGTCCTAAGCCCTCCCCCCGTACTTACAGCCACTCCAGAGAGGTGATGGCGCAGACTTCCGGCGGCAGGCGCACCAACAAGTTGGCTGGCAGCCACAGCTTCTTCAGCTGCGTCAGCTGGGTGACTCCCCCGGGTAGAGAGCGCAGCAGGTTGGACCCCAGCCAGCTGCGGATAATGTCCCAGGACCACGCACCGGGCGAGGGAGAAATGGGTGTGCACGTGCGGGGGAAACCCCCCCGGGGGAATTCAACACATACACACACGTGCTATGATTAATGTATGCACATATACAATACACATACACTGGTTTTCCAAATTTCAGAGATATAAGGCCCACGGCGCTTGTGGCCACGTATAGGGTGTTGTACGTTTTTGCGTCTGCGAAACCCTCATGCATGTACCACAGGGACAGCGAGCAGCATTACACAGGCACGCAACAAGCAGAAATAGATGGCCTAGTCAGAGGGCCAACTGTTGGCATGGAGGACTAATCGCCGCAGCTGCAGGTGACGCGGCAGGTGCCGGCTCCACCCTTCTGTCCGTATTTATCCCCTTTCAAAGACATGGAGGTTTTGGCTGTCGAGGCGCACACGCACGTGACCAAGCGCTTTCCGGTGCTGCTAATACAAGACAATGTGCGACTTACAGAGAGTCAAGCTGTGGCAGGTTGCCGATTTCTTCAGGGACCGTACGGATTCCGTTGTTGCTGAGCCACCTACGAGCATGACCATATTTTACGATTCGAAGGTCAAGGCACATGGGATACCACTCGACCGCGGCCAACTGCCTAGGGTGAACAGTCCCGAGTTGATATGCCTTGAGCAATTATAAACCTTCGACACATCGTAATGCAAATACATCCCACACGATCGCACCTACAGTTTTTCAAGGTCGGGGAGGTTGAAGAACGCTGCGGGCACCTCGCTGACGCCGCAAGCGTCGACCATTCTGTGATTCCAAGATTTCCAAAAACGTTATCCAAGTGAAGATGGATATATTAATATCGGTGGCTTATCATGTTTCCTTACAGTTCAAGAAGTTTGTCGCCTTCCTCCGAGACCTTCAAACCGCGCCATTCTCTTGCATCCGTGTCAGAACGCCAACAATCAGCTAGCTCCGAGCTTCGATTTGCTTTGCTTAAAGTTAACAGCGGACCTAAAAACGGGTATTGCGGGACCTGCGATAGTAACGTTGTCAATTACTGAACGTAGCGCCTGAAACGAGAAGGACATAAATGATCACAAGTAATGAAAACCCACCTGCTTCGTTTCCTCACGCTGCGTGAGACGGAACCCGTGCAGTGTCGGCAAGGCCGGAAGCGCTGCGAAGGCCATGGCAATGAACAGCTCTCAAGAATTCGAAATCTTAATTCAATACAACATATACTTGGGTTTATTACTTGTTTTGTAAGTGTTACAGTCAGTGGGAAAACGTTTGACTTTGCGGTGTTCTATGGATGACTCAGCCTAACGACATGTTCGGTAAGGAGACTTTGCTTTTCTGTCCTGGGCTTCTGGATGTCTCTGTCTCTCTGGGACACATGGATTCAAGCTAGGCAATGATCTATTGCTCGCTATGTATTGCTGGTATGAATGGTAGGCGAAAATAATGTTTAGCCGGTGCATCCGCCATACGGCAGAGCAGGCCGCCGGGTCACCCCTGTTCGCCCCGGGATGAGGTGCCCGCAGCCGTCCCGATTCGCCTTCATGGACGAGGGGCTAGCTACGAGTTTATAAGCGTGATTGATGGTATGAGGCGGACCTCAGAGAAACCATGAGAACCTCCCTACGCCCGTCACGCGTTCCCGAAGACCTTCATGCTTGCAAGATCCAGAAAGATCCTTTCGAGTCGTCCGGTGTTCAGATTTTCTTTTGTAAATAAACAAAGGTTGGTGGCTTGGGGACGCCCTTACAAATGAACGCCTTTGACCCGTATTAAGCCCTACGTAAGCCATACTGATGTAAGGATTGCGCAGCAAGATTTGCTAAATACGACACGCGAGGCTGGGCCAAATCCGACGTGCGTGGTCTTGGAAACTATAGTTGTGCCGTCTGCTTTAACGGATAGCATACCCTTGTCAGCTCATTATGCGAAGGCCGGAAATAGTAGTGGTGGGAGGTAGGGCATTCGAAAGACGACACACATATACTTCCTCCGACTGGGGACCCATGCGGGTACAAACAGATGCTACGTCACCGTCTCCCGTTTCCCGCACGCATTAGCTGCACAGCGGTTGCCAGTTGTGGGCTCTGGGACCAGGGCCACATTGCTCCGGTGACAGCGGATGGGCTGCGTGGCAGACCCAATTGTAGGAATCCCGTGTCACTGTGCACCCACCAAAACCTGCATCGGTATCCGCACCGGCATGCTCGCACCACATATCTGTTACGTACTTAACGGAGCAGGACGAAGGATGACCGATAGCCAGGATACAGACAGGTCAGCAGGGAAAGCATTGTTATAATGATGACGCTTTACCCAGCCAGCAGCAGCACACGCTTTCAATCATGGATTCAATCATGGATTCAACTATGGATTTAATCATGGATTTAATCATGGATTCAAGCAGGGCAACAAATAGGACCTAAAAGGCTCCACTCATGAACATGTAAGGCCTGGCCGATGGTTATTGAGTTGTATGAGACTCGTATCGTGTGCGGAACGTTCTGATTCCGCCACCAAGGGGCCTAAGCCAGCGAGCAATGTTTCGGCTACTGTGTCGAGAAACGGCAGTCACGGCAGCGATCTAACAGCTTGGACGGCACTGGCGCCTCCACTGGCACCGGCACACCTATCCGCCGACGGCCGCAGGTGCAGGGTGCGACGATTTCGTCAAAGCAAGCTGTCTCAGAGGCGCTTAACCCTGTACCGCCCACCGCCAGGAACATCCGTGCCCGGTCGGCTCCGCTGCATTCTGGCAGCTTCAACCCTTCACAGTCGACAGACCAGCACGGGAAACGCCCAGCAGTAGTGTTCCCCCAGCCATGCAGGTCTGCTAGCACTGAAGCGCCCAGTCCGCTCAATGTCACTGCTGCCGCCGACCGTGCCGGTGGTGCCGGTGGCGAAGGTGGACGTCGTCTCATCAGGCGGTCGTCACTGCGAGGACCCCCCTGGGCCTGATGTCTGATGAACTCAATGTGTCCTTGGGGGATATGCTATGCTGGCTGCCGATCCCGTACTGGCGGCTGCCGTACAGGCAGACGTGGACAGCTTTTCCTTGCAAATGATTTATGAGTAAGGCTGGCAGCATGTGGATATTGACGCCGAGATGGACTTGTTGATGGGGGGACTGCGGTGTTTAAGCATCGCGCATGATGGTATTGGTGACGTGCTGGCGGCTGAGGCGGTGCAGATCAGCCAGCAGTTGTACGCAGAGACACAGTGGCAGTGAGCAGGTTCTGGCACTTGGGGGTGAGTTGTAGGCAGGTACTCACGGACGTCCGGGAGTCCGTGATCACAGACTTCAGAACTGGCTAGCCACCTGTGAGCAGGCAGGGGGCAAGAGGCAGGCGGAGGCGGACAGCAGGCCTGCAGGAGGCACATCGTGGCAGCTCCCCATTTCTAAGGTTTTAGTTAGGGCTTAGGGCTTAGGCCTAGGGTAATACGGGTTTCTGCTGGCGCTGCTACTGCTGGGATGCCGTTGGAAACAGGCAGGCTGTTATGGTAAAGCTATTGCCGATAGGTAATTGCAGGCAGGCGCGATCTAACTAAAGCGTGGATGGGAAATGTGGGCAAGGGGCAGTAAAATCTTCAAGTAAGCTTAGAGACGGACGCAGTGTGGTTTGCTGAACTTCGCAGTAGTGGCTTCGGTGGTGATGAACAAAAGGAGAGCTGCAATCTTGTAGGCAGTTTGGATGTAGCACGGTAGCGGTTGCGATGACACTGGGGCGCCCAGGCCGGTGGTTTTTGCAGGGTGCTGAATGGTTGGCAGTGACGAGCAGCCCACTGCCGCTTACCCCTAGACGAGCGACCAGGATGAATGCATCGGGAGGTGCGGGCGAGTGGAGGTGTTAACCACCAGGCTGCGCTGTTAGGATTTTTATTTTAAACACAATAACCTGCGAGCTGACCAGTAGCGGAGTTGACGCCTTAGTTGATTCGGCAGATTCCGCTGGATGCTGGTGGTGGGTGCTGAACCTGGGAAAACCACTGATTTCGGAGAAGTCGGCATGGGAGACTGGATGAGGGTGCCCCGAAACACCGGGGAAGGTAGGGACTGCCAGGTTAGTGGCCACGGGTGATGTACCCCCCTATCCTACACACATACAATAAGATTAGCTAGTGTCGTTGGGGTCCTGTTAGTAATTTATACGGGTGTGGTATGTACATATCGTGGAGAAGAAGATCCGGATGAGTATGCATGTGAACGGCAGTAGTGGTCACCGTGGCGCTTCAGTGCTCATCACAGGGTTCATTTATCCCCGGTGCACTAGGTTGTATTTGATAATTATGTAGTAGTTGTTTTAATATCAATTGTTTTAATAATAATGATGATAATAATAATAGTTTCTTAATAGCTGATAACAACAACATGGTGCCAAAACCTTTATCCTCATGGACATGGTGTACTCTGCATATTGCTGCTTGGCAGTTGCTTCCACCCTTAAATGCGAGGCATGGGCTGGATGCTGTTGCGGCCAGAATCCCGAGCGTGCCACCGCGTAGGCATGGTTTGAAGGCTTCGGGCGACCTGTAAGCTTTAAGCGACAACCCTCCAAGAGTAGCATCCCATCATGATTGTTGTCAGTACACTTTGGATGTGCAGCACTGCTATGGCCCTTCAGCAAAGATGACAAGTTTTAAAGTAAGGCGATTTAAAGTAAGCTGTGAGACCATCCGTGACGCTATACGTATGCCGTCAGCGCGGCAACAATCAACCAGGAGCAACCAGCAGGGCCAAGGGGCCCTCTCCTCGTGTCGTGCAAAATAAACGGGTCCAGATATTCCACAACGCCATGTTACGCAAATACCAGGCTGCTAATATCCGACACGGGCTACACCACGCACCCCGAGCTCCTGTCCCCGGCCCCCGGCCACCTACCACTCCTGCCTCCTGCCCACTCCTGTCCACTCCTCCTACTCCTGCTGATCTTGCTGCTGGCCCTCTTCCTGCTCCCCCCGCCCCTGCTGCGTGTTACCTATCTCGTTGAGCACCGTGTTGTCAATCAGTCTGACAGTCCCCCGGTCCCGGGCGGGGAAGTGCGCCGCCACAGCCAACAGCACGGGCTGGGAGGTCAGATCGTTGACAGGGCCCAGGTTGTGCGCGTGGAGCAGCTGTGAAGAGGGAGAGGGCAAATAAAGAAAGGGTGAAGGGAGACGTGGGAAGACAAGGATGGGGAATGAAGGTTTGCGTTTTTCTTCCTCCACCCGCTGATCCAATCATTGTTGTCCCTCATGAAATCAAAGGAATGACAGCGTTTGTTTAAGCCACATATTCTCCAAGAAACAGAGGAACCCGGCAAACCGTCCTTAACCCGATTTCCCCTTCTCCCCCCATAAACCTGTCTATCGCGGTTTGCTGCCCCTACCCGCCTGCTGCCCCCAAGCGCTCCCTTCCCACCTCCTCTTATGCACTGGACCCCCGGCAATTAAACCTGTCCGTCAGCTTTCGCATATCAGCTGCCCACTTCTGAATCTACCCGCCTGTATGTCGCACCTCAACATAGTCCACCTTGCCTCCCGCCCCTTCAATCATCTCCCGCACGTGCGCCGCCACCTCATCCGGCCGCGTGACTGCCCCCTCTGCCACTGCCTGCTCCGCCCATCGCAGGCCGCGAGAGATGCTCAGAGCGCGGTCCCGGGATTCCGCGGAGAGACGGGCGTTGCGACTGCGCAGGGGTAACAACGGTACGGCACGGGAGAGTGTCTGGGGGAGGAGGTCAGGATTTTTTAACCTTTCTTAATTCCCAATCATGTGGGGATGCCAAAAAGGGGGGGTCAAGCAACGAAATTGGGCCATCAGGTCCCCCTGTAGTTGATGAGGCCTTCGCATCTTCAAAGGGAGCGGGTCCCGACCCGATTTCGGGCGGAGGGGCTTTCCACAATAGAGGCGTCGCCTGGCGCCTCACCTGGGAATGATGACCTTCCCTGGGGTCGTACAAACACAGCGCTGTGGAGGAAATGGTACGAACAGGAAGTTCCTGTCATGTGACCCGGTCATTGTGAATTCGGTGCAACTCTACCCATTTCCCAAACATCAACGAACATCAAAATGAAGATCAACAAACAAACGAATACTAACCACCGTGAGGTCCCTGCACGCGTGCCCACCTGCTATGTCCCTTTCCCGCTCACAGCCTACCACCCGTCTCGAGGAAGGGGAAAAGAACTGGCACTGTCCGTCCGCCCTCCGAGCAGAGCCCGATACCCTAAATGCAAGTCCGATCTTCACCCCCCTCTCTCCTCCTCTCTTGTTTGTGCGTCCCCTGAACCCTGCCTGTCCTCTCTCGGTCTGTCCTTCAAACTGCTCATCCGTAAGCGGTGACGACCCTGGCTCTCTCCTCACCAACAATGGCAAAAGTCCCTCCCTTGACCATTCTGTTTCTGAACCCCGTCCCCGTCCCCGTCCCCGTCCCCGTCCCCGTCCCCGTCCCCGTCCCCGTCCCCGTCCCCGTCCCCGTCCCCGTCCCCGTCCCCGTCCCCGTCCCTAGTGCACCAATCCACCCACCACGTCCTCCTTACACCAACACCCCCCCCCCTCCACGCTCATGCTCTGGTGCGCGGCTTCTTGTGATCCCGGCCCTCCGCCCACGCACCTGCTCATGGCCAGTCCGTCCGGCTCCCGGCATATTGGCAGTCCCACCACCTCGATAGGGAAGTCCAGGTCGCGAACCATGCGGCAAATGACGCGCCACTGCTGGTAGTCCTTCCGCCCAAACACCGCCACGTCAGGCTCGCAGATGTGGAACAGCTTGGTCACCACAGTGCACACGCCGCGAAAGAAATGCGGCCGGGATCCCCCGCAGAGGGGCCTCTGCAACCGCTCCACGGTCACGAAGGTCTCGTGGGAGTCAGGATGGTTGCTCTCGCGACCCACCACGTTGGAGGACTCGCCACCGTCGCCGCCGCCGCTGGGGGGGACTGACGGGAGCAACGGCGGGTATCGGCAACGGTATCGGACGCTGGACGGGACGCGGGGAAGGACGAGTGATGGAGGGGAAAAGGAAAACAGCAAGCAGGGGACAGGAGGAGGTGGGGTGTTGCCGACGGTCACACGGTTGCAGTTATGCGTGTACGGTACGTATTGCGAAAGGGGCTGTGTGAGGAGGGGGGAGGGTAAGGGGGGGTAGCGCTTGATCTGCAGGCTACGCGCGCCTCTACGTGTGTCGAAGAAATGAAGGCAGAGGAAGCCGTCTGCGAGGAGAGAGGGAGGGAGGGGCCAAAGCACCTCCAAGTAGGGGTGCTTTAGGAGCCGAGGGAGCACCGCGATGACTGCGATATGTTTGCGCACCCGCGTGTGTGTGTACGTAGGAGGTGGTCGATTACTAAACCCTGCATGTGAACTTGTTTACAATACAAATTTGACAAGAACTTGTGCAACTCGCGACATATGCGGTGCTCACGCGCGACAAGGGGGCTTGCCAGTGTCAGGCTCCACTTCGCGTTCGCCTCCCCCTAAACACAAAGACACCCATGTGCACATACACAACTAAACCTGGGTCCCTTGCCTTCACCACCAGGAAGCCCACCGCACCGCTCACCAGCCACGTATAACGACTCGGGCTCAAACACCGCGTGGCAACCTGCAGCCGCTAGCTTGACCCGGTCGTCGGCCTAAGCAGGAGAGGGGAAATGAGCCGGGGGGAGGAGGGGTGTTGAGAAACACTAATAAACGAGACTTGAAAGGGGGAAGAGGGAGAAGAGAGCTGATAGGGAGCTACCATACATCAGATCTCTCAGATGCCGGCTCCGAAACCAGCCCCCTCCCTGGTAAACCCTGGTGAACCTGGCCCCCCTACACACACACACACACACACTCAGCCTGTTACCCCGCGACGCCCCAAGCACCCCAAGTTAGCTAAGGGTGAGGGATGAGGAGGGGTGAGGCAGCCGCTTACAGGGTTCCGCGGGTAGACGTCGAAGTCCTCGTGCGCCGCGAACTGAGTCGGGTTGACGTAGATGGATGCGACCACCACATCAGCCTTCTCCCTGAACAAGTCAAAAGAGGGAATACACACAGACCAAACCAACATGTCCGGGCGCACGGCCGCAAGAGCGCGGTTGGGGGCAAAGCGACGGCAGACCTGATAGCTGCAGGTAGGTGAGTTCTGTTGGTGCAGGTGGTTGAGGACATGTGGTGGTTATGGGAGCCCACCTGCCACCCCCTTGGTCCCGTGGTTTCACTAGATGGTTCCAAGCGGTGGGGCGGAGTGGGGTACCGAGGAGCGAGTTCGGGACTACCTACTTAGCAGCCTTGACAAGTGAGAGGTGCCCTTCGTGAAGGTAGCCCTGAGGGGAGAGCAGCAGAGGTGGAGTTATTCATGTAAGTGAATTTATTTTGCTGGTGGAGGCGCAGCGGTGACGGCAGGGGAAGGGCTGTGTGAGGTGAAGGTGTGGGATCCCTGGCTCCAGGCTGGGCATGTGCAAGGCCCCGGGACGGTAAGCGATTTATGGGCTAGACATCAACTTAACAGAAGTGGGCTGAGGTGGGAGGATCGGCATAGGTGCAGCGACGCGCGCGACCACCCGGGATACCCTTGCCACGGGAAAATTAACGGGGATGGGGATAAGGAACCGCGCGACGACCTCGCGCGACGTTAGGCCGGAGGTAGGAGTTGCAGGAATCACCACCTGATCTGAACGCCTCACCATGGTAGGAACCAGCGCTACTTTCCGGCCGCTCTTTTTCTGCTTCCGCACCCATGCACGCATGTCCGCCGCCGTCGTGAAGACTGGAAGTTTATGATCTTCAACCGACATATGTTCAAGTCGTTTATATTTTTACGATGATATATTTGATTAATTTTCTGATGTGGAGAAATTGTATGGGGAGCTGTGGGCGTTGACAGCGTCAACTGTAATTCCACCAATGGGTCCAAAGACGCAGTTATTATACAAACCTATCTCCTTGTAAGAAAGGCCTCAAAACGAACGATGCGATTAAGGCGTCACGACCTCCAAAGGTTGGTTTGAGTCGTTGCAAACGGCTATTAACGCTTATACGGTTTCTACAGCTTGATTCATGACAAGATCTCATGTTCACCTCTAAGCGCTCTGACCGACCTGACCTAAATACCAGAAGAGATTCAAATTTTATAACGAAAAAATCGTATCACACTCTTGCAATAACGATAACTGCTGTCTGCCGGAGACTGGCGCCCAAAGGTCTTTCGACAGAGAGTGTTTGATAGGGTTTAAAATAAAATGGATATCTTTTTCTTTACAATCGCCTACCTTTCGGCGACTGCCTTCTTCATTTTTATATTGCTATTTGGCGAGTCGCCCGTGTTCAATGGTACCCCTGTGGCCTGGTTGCATTGGCTCGTAACAACTGGCATATGCAATATGCTTGAGTGAGTAACGGCTTGGCGGGTCTCACCAGACGCATCTGCGGATTCATCACAGAGCACATCACGCTTCACCCGTACGTCGCGTACGGAACAACGAAATCAGCTTCACTTCACCCATTTCCATTTCGATACAAATTTTTCCTCTGCTTCCTCCTGCTCTCTCAGGTTTTTGTTGCTTCGCGTATGTGGGGCTCGCGGTAGCCGTGCCGTGGACAGCTGCATCACTGCCTGCTGTGAGAGACCCAATCCCGCTCTTCAGGTGAGACCTGGTTTCGAGCTTGGGATCTCGGTTGAGAATGAGTGATTATGAGCATATGTGGGATGGGGCTTTTTGTACGGAAAGAGAGAAAGTATCTATCAACGCCATCGTCTGCGTATTTACCTGTGTGTCTCTATTGTCGTACGGGCTGGCGGGTGGCTGGCGGGTGGCTGGCTGGCTGGCTGGCATACACGTGTTGGGTGCTAAGGGACGTGACCTACCAGGAAGTACGTGCTGACGGACGATAGGGGTGCTTACTAAGGAAGTCTCGGTTGGAGAGGCGAGGTGAGGGAATGTTATTAGGTTTTGGGTGGATGCGGGACACGCACGTGTATGTATGGCTCATTACCCGCGCTTGCCTGGGGACGTCAGGGTTGTCGTTCATCGAAATGGGAGACGGTTTTGTGTGTGTATGTCTGTTGGTCTGTCCGTGTCTGTGTCTGTGTGAATCATCTTGCTCCGGGGTATCAGCATCCACTGCCGCGAATGAAGTGGAAGCTCATTGTGTAAACACGCAAGCAGTCAGGTCAGTCAAGGCTCACAGCCAGGTCATCGAAGTCTTGCTCCACGAAGGCCCAGGAGGCTGGGCAACTTGCAACCTCTTCGCACCTCAATACTTGCCCACACACGCGGTCCCCCTCTGCCTCCCCCATGTCCAACCGCCCCTGTCACCCCACGCGACAACCCCCAGGTGGCCTATGTGGTAATGGTGGTGGGCGGATTCATCGTATACTGGACCAGCTTGTTCGCGCTGCTGCCCAACCCATGGGCGGATGAAGGCCACATGTACGCGTGTGTGTATGGGGTGTGCACCCCGTGCACACCCCAGAGGGGGAGCAGGTTGGGGATCAGCGTGGGGCGGAAAGAAAGGGGGAGGGGGGAGACGGGAAAAAGGGGGCGGGAAGAGGGGGCCCTGGTGCTAAAGGAACGAGGCAAAGGGGATCTGGTGAGCTTTGCGGGGGAGGGGGAGTTGTGGATATGAGCGCGGGTGGAAAGCCAGAAGCGTGTTGGGTCGGAGCTAGAACGAAGATACGGCGGGGCGGGAAGGGGAGGAGGGCACAAAGTTAGTGTTGCCTTTATGAAGAACATCTTATGTAGGTGGTGCTTTTTTATATGGCATAGATGGGTTATTTTATACGTTAGCCTCCCTGGATGACTCCCCAAATGTAGGAGTGTGTTTAGGGGTTACGGGCCTTGGCCACAGCCCAGCGCCCAATCAGGGGATGGAAAGGTCCCGCAGTTCCCGCATCTCCGCCTCCAACACCTCCATAGGGCCCACCACGAGGTTTGATCCCAATCCTATTCCCCGGGGTCGAAGGTCGCCCGTGTCCGCGTGGTTAGTAGTCGCGCAGAGAGCGGTTAAGAGGCCTCCACACGAAGCCTCGTTCGCCACCACTTCCCCGACCTCCGGGACCGCCGCCATAGGGCCCATCTGCCCATCTGAGAACTCATAAACGATGAGCTTTTCTTAGAGCCTTCTTCACCACCTTTCACCCACCCAACTCCCCTCCCGCCCGTTCCTTTATCCCCTCCAGCTTCCCCCAAACACACACAAACATACGAACATTGTTGTACTTCCACCCCGCTTTCAGTCTGTCAGGCAGCGCCTCCGTGATGGCAAGTCTGGCACTGTTCCTAGCTGCCAGTTGGTCCGACCCAGGCACGGTTCGCCCTCTTCCCCCTGCCGACCTGGCCGCCTGGCACCGCCTCTACCCGCTGGACGGCGCTATCTTCCCCGCCAAGGAGTGCCCCACATGCCGCCTGATGAGACCTGCGAGGTCCAAACACTGCCGGGTGTGCAACAGGTGTGTATGTGTGTCTGTATGTGCGTGAGTAAGTGAGTGCTTGTGTCTGCGGGCGCGCGCGTGTGTATGTGTGTATGCGTGTGTCTTAAGAGGGAGTTTGGGTGGCAGGGGAGGGGAAGATGGCAGCTGAAATGGCACTTTTTGCCAAACGCCACCTCATTAAAGCACTGCGCGTTGTCAAGGAAGGCAAGTAGGTGCCGCGACAAGGCGGACAGCGTCAGCGTCATACATAATGGCTCAAGGGTTCCCCGTATATGGACAATTGGACATACGCCAGCCTTTACAGGTAGCTGTTTGTAACGGTAGGTACATGAACGGACATTCGTTCGTACAGCAACGGTCGACTAAGGGTAATGGCCTTTAGAAGGCCACGCCGCACACTGGCCGTTTCAATCACCAGCACCGCTACCGCCAGGTGTGTCGCCCGCCACGATCACCATTGCCAGTGGATCAACAACTGCGTGGGCTTCAACAACCTTCGCGTCTTCCTGGCCTTTCTCATCGCGAACGTGGCCATGTGCGGGTACGGCACTGTACTGGCTGTCCTGATCTTGGGCGGTGAGATGGATCGACGCGGCATGTTCTCCGTGCGGCTGGTCAACTACAGGACGGGGGAGGTGCGGCCCCTGTGGAAAACACCCAGCAGGTGAGCGAGGAGGCAGAGAGGTCCTTTCCCCAACCCGCATAGGCCCTCTCGGGACCAACACCTCCGTTCCGATTCCACTCCCCCGGTTTCCCTATCCTACTTAGCACTAACTCCGACCCCTGGGTTCCCCTCTCCTGTCTGTCAGGCTGGTGGAATGGCTGGTGGTATTTCACCCTGTCGGAGTGGCCATGACACTCTTCATGGCGGTTGCCACGCTGCTTCTGACCTTCTTCCTGTGGTACCAGATCTACCTGCTGATAATTGGCCGTACACAGTACGAGGTGTTTAAGTGGCGCGAGTTCCACCATGCACTACTGGAGATGGCTGAACAACAGGCTGAGGCGGAGTTGGAGGATCGCGGGAGGTCTGAACGGGAGGCGGGACAGGTAACGGCAACGGCGTCTGAACCAGACGTTGGGGTAAAGACGGTACAGGAGTCGGACGTAGGAAATCGACAGGAAGCCAAGGCGACGGAAGATGGCTGCTGGAGGAGGGTGTGTGGACTGCTGTCCTGCAGTGGCGGCCGGGACGGTGGCGGGACGAGGTCGGGGCGGCGGAGGCGGGCATCTCCCACTAAGGTAGTGCTGCCGCCTAATATATATAATCGGGGGTTTTGGACAAACACCTGGGAGGTGCTGCTGCCAGAGGTATACTTCCACAGGGCGCGTACGGCAGTTGTGAGGGGCAATGCGGTTGGGACGGGAGCGGCCATGTCCGATTCCCACGGAGGAAGCGCCTGCTGTGGCGGCACCGGTAGCAGCCGTGCCACCTGCGGTGGCGGTGGTCTCCAGCAGCCTGAATCTAAATCGGTGCAGCAGGGCAATGTGACCAAGGGGACCTCGACTGAGACGAAGAAGCGGCAGTAGCGAAGATGGCAGTAGGTCATATCTGGGCGTGGTGCGGTAGGAATTATCATGTAATGTGCTCGGGCCGGTTGGGCCAAAGGAAAGGGAAGTGCGGGTGAGTGTGGACCTTCTCCCATCGCTATCTCCACTGTGCTGAGCGTCTGACCCAATGTCTTTTATAGCTTTCTTTCGCTGCTTACGCGGATTGAAGAGGAGGAGCGCGCGAAGGACTGTAACTACGAAGCTAACACTGTAATTGTACTGACTCGCCATTGGGTCCAGCCCAGGGGAGTGTCCAACAAGCGCGGTGCGATATGCACATCTGCGAATGCCACATCCCTTCATCTAAGACAGGGTTTCGATACGTAGTACACATGTCGACGTGTCACATGACTGTCTGGTTTCGCTATTCGGATCATCTCCGGGTCATCTAACACCCCCCCAATCCGCCTGATCGGGTTTCCGCCGACTTTCCATCCCCTGTAGAACGCAGGTAAGGAAAGGGGCGCAAAAAGCTGCACGGGACCCCTCCGCGGCAGACTAGCCCATCAAGGAGTTACACCTCATGTCTCAGCAGAGGCCAGTCCTCACTCTGATGCGACGGCGTTAGATAGGGTGGGGGCTCGGAGCGCACTGCAAACTCACCCGTACCTTACTTAGCACCGGGGACGTGCTGTGAATCTGGCGGCGCCACATGCGCGCGTCTTTTCATGCAGTTTGTACAAGTGAGGTCCATTCGACACTCTGGCTGTGGGCTTTCCCGTTAAAGCGGTTGCGGCGCCCGCAGCGAAAAACATGTAATCATGTGCGGATATGATGTGGTCGAGGACACAACCCCGTGTGACGTACCTTGCCGAAGCTAAAGAGCAACCTTGCTGGACAACCTCACATAATTGACTCGCCATCACCCCTGTCCCGGGTCTACGATTCCATCTGAACCCGTCTACTAGTAGCCTTAATCGAAACGCCCCGGCCCATGTCCCCTCTGCCAGCCTGGCAAAGGACCCCAGGTTGCGGGGAGCCCCTGTCCTCTCCCCCCCCCTTGTCAGCAGAGTCCACCACACACATACGCACACACACACACACACACGACGCCGCCTCCTCCCCCAATGCATAAGGTTACGCAGGCAGGTACAGATCAACATGTTGACCCTTCCCACACGCAAGCAACCCCTGGCTGCTAAACACCGCGTTTAAGTGCTGTGACCCGGCCGGTGCTGTGACCCGGCCGGTGCTCGGTTGGCAGTTCGTCCGAACCTCGAACCGGGCTGCTTCACGGAGCTCAAACCGGAGCGGATGTTTCAGAGCCACATCCCAAGATGTAAAACATCAAGTTGACGGAAGTTCATGCTCCCCTCCCGTACCGTGTTCCAGCTTGTCCCCGAGAACGGGCAACGAGCACCGGCACCTGGTCGATGAGAAGGTGCAAGCTGCTGCTCGGCGTCTTTCCAAGGAGTCGCATTAGGTAGCCTGGTGCCGCTGACATGACCACCCTGTTTTCCCGATGGTGGCGGCAAATGACCGCAGATACAGGTCCCTCAGTCGTCATCCTCCTCGTCATAATCTTCCTCTTCCTCTTCCTCCTCCTCCTCCTCGTCGCTTCGTGGCCCCTTCGAGTGCAGTCCTCTCCCATCAGCGGCTGCATGCATCCCGCCGCCATGCCGCACACGCTGCCGTACGTCATCTGCTCGGAGATCGTCCTCGTCAGTCAGGTCCGCCAGCTCGTCCTCCTCCTCCTCCTCGTCGTCTTCGTGCTCACTCTCGTCTTCCTCCTCGTCCTCATCTTCCACCTCCCCCATATCCACGTCGCGGTGGCCGCTACTGGGTCCCGCACCGCTGGCATTACTCGGACCGGCACCTGGGCGCAAATCAGAAAGGCCGTGTTGCGGACGTGAAATATGGACCCGCACCCAAGAGTAAGCACGCACCGAGGCTTGTGACCGACAATTGTATCTGCATATAATACAATCAGAATAAACAACAAAGCGGTGCAGCCTGCCTTCGGGAGCCCCGACCTCAATGGAAGGCCCCTTGGTGAGCTGTCCTGTACTCTGCTGTGCTGTACTCTGCTGTGCTGTGTCATATAAAGTCCGACGATGTTAGCAATAGGAACATCTGTTCATCGGACTACCATGGAAACGACCTGACTGCAAAGCGAAGGTGCAAAAATCCCAGGACGCGGGTGCGAGTCCAGCGTGACATCACTTGCCCGGAAGGTTCGCGACAGTGCTCGGGATCGATCCCCAGGGCTCACCTCGCAGTCACCTCCGGGCATTCATCTACCGCTGCATTTCAGCCCTCAATCAACCAATAAAACGCCGCCAGAAGCCCCTTCCCAACTTCACCCCCCACATCCCCTTCCGGTACACCGGAACGTGGCAAGCAAGCGGGCCGCTTCCCTGTCCTATGGCACTAGCCCGCAGTTTCCTCCTCGAGCGCGAGTTTCACATATGCAGCCAACATCCCACCGACTGCGAATTCACTGCTCCTTTAACCGCGACTGTAGATATCCTCGCGTCAGACTCTGCCCCACCTGAGCCAGAAGGGTCCGTCCGCGGCCGCTTCGAGGGCGGGCGGCTGTCGTGCCGGAAAGGAGTGGCGGTAGAGTAGCGGACAGGGGAGGGCCCGGAATCGACCCAGGCAACATATTCAGATTTGAATTCGGAAGCATATAATATAATATAATATAATATAATATAATATAATATAATATAATATAATATAATATAATATAATATAATATAATATAATATAATATAATATAATATAATATAATATAATATAATATAATATAATATAATATAATATAATATAATATAATATAATATAATATAATATAATATAATATAATATAATATAATATAATATAATATAATATAATATAATATAATATAATATAATATAATATAATATAATATAATATAATATAATATAATATAATATAATATGCACACTTATTCACACTTGAAACAATACGTATCCGAAGCGCAGAACCCGGAGTAAGTAGATTTGGTTAGGAGGGCAAGGCGGGTCGGGCGTGGAAAGACCAATTACATTCAGCACCCGTAACCCCCATGGCACCATCTCTTCGCAAGCACATCCAGAAAACCTCTTCCCCTCTTCAGTTGAGCTCTGAGCGCCACAACCTAACGCGACCATCCGCCGCTCCCTCTTCAGGGTTGATGGGGTGCAACACGACATCTCGCCTATGTTTACCAGTACTGGGTTCCAGTCCATGCGGGGCTACATTCCCCAACCCGCCATAAAGCCTCACGTCACATCCCCTACTCTTTTACATCAAATCCCGTACTCTCCCCCTCTTACCCGCTTTCTAAGCGCTCCAGCGAAGAAGGATCGAAATCCTCATCATCGTCATCGTCATCGTCGTCATCGTCGCCATGACCCCCGATATGCCCTGCCTCTGCGGCCCCATGCAAGGGGCCAGCACCGCCTGCTCCTCCTACCGAAGTCGCTCCCACTCTACCGTCGCCAGTGCCCAGTCGCGGCGGCGCCGCCGGGTCGTACAGCTGCATCAACAGGTCCGGTAGCCGTCTGGTGAGTGACGTACAGCATGTGATGAGGGCGCTGCAAAATGGCAACTGCCCGGGTCCCTGATTGCCGGTCACGTCGAAACGATCCCGACTGCCAATGAGCTGCCCATGTGTCTTGGCCCCGGTTCACCCTCCCACCTGGATGTTGCTGTTGGTGAAGTAACTCTGCAGGCGAACCATCTCTTCTCTGTTGATTTGACTGAACTCCACCTTCTGTATGGCGGCCCCCGCCCCGCTTCCTCCTGCGCAGACCAAGGACCAAAGGCAAACGCATACAGGCGGGTTTGAACACCGGAAGTAGAGGGTTGGCGACCCGTGATCGGCGGAGCCGGGAACCGCTGGAGGGCGCTACCCTTCATCCCCGCACCAGCACTTTGCAGAAAGCCGCGGCCTTCCCCTGCCAATCTGCACTGCCTTCCAGTCCCTGTTAACCTCTACCAGGATGCACACAGAAACCGACACCCTCCGAAAGGCACCCCACACCTCACCTTGCGCGTCCCGCGGGCAGGTGTGCAGCACTAGGTCAAAGGTGACGGACTGCGGCCGGAGGAACTCCACCGCGAGTATGTCGCTGTGCGGCACGAAGATAGCGGGTCGCTCCACGAATACAAGGGCTTTAGGAAGGGGGAACAGGTGGCCGGAGTTGACCTTGACCACCGCAGAGACCGCAACGTGGCCTGCGTGGTGTGGAAAGATGGAAACATACACATAAGCACAGGAGACCATGAGGTAGTAGTGAAAATGCAGAGCAGGCGGTAGGAGCCACGCATGATAGTGCAATAAAGGTTTGGGTTGGGGCGGAAGAAGGGAGGTAGGGAGAATGGGAGGAGGCGCAAGAGGAGAGGCCGCCACTACCAAGTTGAGAGAATGGGCGTATGTTGAAACAAATCCCGACCAATGATGTGCGCGACGGGAAAAATTGAGAGATTTTGAGGCCATCACGGCGGAAGCACGTCTCTGTGCTGCAAACATGAACCCCCATTCAGAATAGACACGCGCGCACATACACACATACATACACACACTTCAATGCTTTTAAAAATCATTAATGATTTTAAACCAGAATATGCGGTGGGCGGCAAAGAGAGAAGCAAAAAAGTTAGTAGGAGATCTATGCTTATTAGGTCTGATGTTAAAATGCTCCTTAATATATCCGAATATAGTCTCTATAATAAATCGCTTTTGCAAGAAGAGTTTGGCGCAAATATTACGGCATATACAAGAGGGGTAGCAAATAGCATTATTGCAATTTGCTTTAACAAATGAATTGTGTTCAGGCACGACTGTTATGGCACGACTAATATGCCCCTGGAACACCAGGTTCGACCCCGACCCAGAGCGGGTCAATGACCCTCCACAGGTTGAGGGCAGGGTGCCCCCATGTCGATGGACAGTGAAGGACCCGATTATAGTGACCTGCGAGCTGACCAGGAGCGGAGTTGACGCCTTAGTTGATTCGGCAGATTCCGCTGGATGCCGGTGGTGGGTGCTGAACCCGGGAAGAGCAATGATTTCGGAGAAGTCGGCATGGGAGACCGGATGAGGGTGCCCCGAAATACCGGGGAAGGTACGGACTGCCAGGTTAGTGGCCACGGGTGATGTACCCCCCTTTCCCACATACACATGTACATACACGCACGTGCACACGTACACACAGAAAGCTCCCTTGAACAGTTCGACCCCCCAGGGCCCCAGACTTCCCAGCGGCCAGTCGTCCTCTGATCCATCTGCCTCGGCCCCATTCCTGCTCCTGGATGCCCCCCCCTTCTGCACGCCGCCCGAAGGCAAGTGGCAGTAGCCACCCGCCAAGACCACCCACCCCGTGCGCTTTTGTACTTTTCCGGTTCGGGCGCCATAAAGTTTGTGAAGTTCGGGATGCACATGCCCACTGCCTGGCACAGCACCGCCACCACGGGGCCGTCCAGGTTTTCCCCGGTGGAGGCCATGGCGCACATCGTATCGGTCTCCAGCGTCTGTGTTGGCAGGGGTGAGCGGGATCGATTTAGGGTCCTTCGCCAGATTGTGGAAACACACACATACACATACACGATCACGTACACAGACACGTGCACACAACGCACACAGTGTCAAGGGGCGGAGGGATGCGGGTTTGGAAAATAGCGGATCAGCGGGACAGCGGAAAGGAGAATACGAGATGAGAAAGGCGGGTCAATCAATGTAGTCGCCCGCCCCCCTCTGGGTCGTGGGACTGGCGCAGAGAGCCCCGGGGTCATCCAACCTCCACACTGTGAAGCCGATGGGGCATACATCCACAAATAAGGCCCCATAAGCCACTCCCGCGCTGATGTCCACACGGCGCCGGTGGACCGCACAGTCCGCACTGCAGTGCGGTCGGCAAAGGTGCTGGTGCAGTTCCCTGCTGGTGCAGCACCACCCCGGCACCACCCTTCTTGAGCCCTCAAGAACGTGCTCGAAACTGCTGGTTGTGCACGACCACTGACCACTGATCGCCGGACTACCTCAGCATCCCTCTTGTCACACATCACCTGCGCGCTGTTACCTGGATAATGATCACCTCCAGCCGCTGCTTGCCGTTCATGACGGGAATTCCATTTCTGCAGCCAGCAGCAGCACCACACCACCACCGCCGTCATCACAATACCATCGCCATCACCATCGCCGCGGTCACCACCACACCACCACCAACCAGAGGTAAGCAGGTGGGGATGATCGTGACGGGCAACCGTTAGCAACAAACTTTGTGTTCACGCATATGCATAGGGTGTTAGGACAATCCCTTACTTGGAAGTCACAGTCACAGACCGACACATGCCTGATGTGCACACAATCGAAACCCAGCCATATGCTTAGTCGCTCAGAGAAACGATTGGCTTTCCTGAATCGCCCCACGTCACCCTAACAGCCGATCTCGGGTGCAGGTGGTGACCGGTACAACCCATCCGACCAATTCATTTTCCCGCGTTTCTGTGCCCTACGCCCACCTGTCCAGCACCATAAACATCAGGCAGCGCTTCTTGCTGTCCTGCGGGATCTGATCCAGGATCTGCGGGGCCCCGATCCGGACGTACATATTCCATTGGCGGCGCCTCAGTACCCGGATATTCAATACAAATATATCGCATATCAGTCAGTGTGAGACGCGTAATGAGTGAGATGCACTTGAGTGAAAATATCTATGCAGGAATATTGCACTGATATCTCATCGCCTGCCACTGGCATGAACCCGCTATCTCACGGTTCAGTAATCTACTTGAGAGATCCTGCAAATTGAGATAACTACTCCATATGTCTGTCTGTATGTATAATAGCGTGTTACGCTGTGGGCGACTTGCCGTGAGAGGACAAGCACCGGGGCCCTGACCGGGGCGAACCCCAGCGCAGGGGGGAACACATGGGCTTAGTCTGTTCGTCCTGCCGTGCACACCTCCCCTTGCTCAGCCAGCAAGGGCAACAGACCTCACGAGCCTCAAGCCTGGCGACTCACAGGAACAGAGTCTCAGACAACCACACAAGCTCCCAGACGGAGAGGCCAAGAGAGCAAGCCTACCTCCCTGAAAGCAAGGAAACCCCGCCTCCTCCACCGTCAATGCCTCCCAAGCAAAAAGCCTGGTCCTCCCTCCCAGGGACACTCTAAGGAAAGGGGGCAAAAATGTGTGTATGTATGCACACACGTGTGTATATATGTCTGTGTGTGTGGCAAGTGCGGGGAAGTTAATGCAGAGATGGATCGTAGGAGGTGGATTTGAGTGAGGAAACCACCACCACCAAGTGGAGTTTCATCACCAAGTCCTGACTTCGCGCATGAGCAGGCGGAAGGGTGCGGAGCGCACAGAGTTGGCAACGGGGTTGCGGAAAGGGGCCTGGAGACGCCTAAGGCTGTTGGTAATTTGCCGGTAGCGCTTTTGAAAGGCAAAATGTTGGGTTACATGACAAAACGTGTTCGGCCTAACCCAACAGTACAGCATACCGAGCGACTGCGCGCGGGACAATTACATGCCATGCGGAATAGAGCAGTTTAGCTAATCGTATACCCGCGTGTTCAGTGCACGGGGGTGTTAATGACAAGGTCGGACGGCAAGGCTATGCCAGCACTAATCTTGCATCTCAACGCGGTGCGTTCGTCCTCCGCGGCTTTCAGATGCCGAATTTGGTTTCGTAATTCGCAGGCGAGCATAGGTCTTCCCCGGTCTGCCTCACCTACCGCCACATGCGTCAGCAGGCCGGTAGGTACTATGATATTAGCTTTTGCGTTGGCCAGGTATAGGGCGTCTCTTGAGAAGCTAAGGTCGAATTTGCCCCTGGGTGTGAAGAGCACGTTCGGAAGGTGTCAAGTCAATTAGCGCGGCAACTGAAATATGAGAGGAGAAGGAGGGGAGGGTTTCACTTGCCTCGGATTGATAAATGAAAGGCCTTTCAGGGACAGAAGCGCGGACTTAGAGTCGAAAACCGGTAAAGCGTTTTCCTTTCCGCGGGTCCCAACTGTTAGTAACCTTGCTCCAGCCACGATCAGGTCCGTCCCTAAAGCAGCGTCTGCACATTTTCCCACAAGGTCCAGGAAATGCCTGCCCTCCTTGGTCAGCTCGAGTGCTGCGCGGGCATCGGCCATCGTTACCGGCAGATGGTCAGTCAGATATCGATAATTTATGTAAAGCAGCTCCCAAAAAATAACTGTCTAATATTGTCCAGCGGGCCGTCGGGGAAGTTGGTAAATAGTCGGTTGGATCCGGACCTGCAGCTTGAAAAGGCAGACACAGTGTGCTATGGTGGACACGATCATGTCGACATGGCAGCGCCATATAAAATTAATGCTTAAGACCTGACAGACATGCTCAAGCCTCAAAAGACCATTTTGATGATGATCTAAGTAGCGAGCGGTTGCAGGTCGACGCAGAAATTTTCCTTGGACAAAGGGCAACCGGCCATTATGCCGGCTAAAATATTCAATGGCACAAGGCAAGAATCGCGTTGCCTCCATGTTCCCTCAGTATCATTTCCAGTTGCGTATGCCCCGTGTGCAGGACGTGGCCGTCAATCTGCCGCATGGCCAGCCCCGGAGGGATAGATGGTATTGACTATCGAGCCTGTTGTAACCACCAAGCCATAGAAGATGAGACGCGGATATGGTCTGGGGTTGCGCCTATGGAATCGTGCTCCTTTGCCTTATGTCTTTGCAATATGGAGACGATTATTGGCCCAAGTATTGTGTCTCTCACGACCATTTTAGAGTGACTATTCGGACGGAGCTCCATACGACATAGGACTGGCGCCGATACTTGTAACATTTACTCTTTCAAATGCGAGCCATTCCCTTTCAATTGGTATCTGCCAGACGATCCTGCCCTCGTGCCCTGCTACGCGTTGCCACTTCCCCGCCTCCAGCGACTCGCAGCCTGTCTTCCCCCTGTGACTTTGGCTTTTTGGAGCCATTCCCTTTCATTTGCTGTGCAGCAAAGGCTGCCGCTGCCTCTCACCGGCATCTGCCGATCCCTGGCTCCTTCTAGGTCGTTTGTCGTCAAGCCGGCTGCAATTGCTGCAGACCATTGTGGTGCATGCAGCAGCCGTTGAGGAGTATGTTTTTTTAAGCAAAAAGAGTTACGTAATCCAGGATTGCAAAATCAATAACAAAGATAAACTGATATGAACAACGATGACCCCGGGGCCAGACCCACCATTCACTGCCCCCATGGGTCGTCCGCCGCCGCTGCCACACCTAACACCGTCCACCTCTTACCCTTCGACGGTAGTTGGACATGCAGGGGAGTGTGGAGCCGGCGTGGAAATGGCGCTGGTGTGAGAAGGGGTCCCCTCAACCCCGCCCCCTGCCATGGAAATGGAAATTAGCTCATAAGGCCCCGTGAGACCTACACCAAGGGCCCTCAGTTGAATGCGATGTATTCTTCTCCCACATGCTTCTCAAGTAAATTCATCTACACGAGTTATTCTTCGTCCACAGCTCTCGTCCATGAAACCATCGTCGCCAGCAGGCCCCTAAACAGTAAAATCTTGACACAACAAAGCACAGACCAGGGTATGAAAAGGGGCGCATCCTGCCGCTAAGCAACCCATGATCTTTAGAGAATGTTTATTTTCCAAAGCTAAGTACGGCATAAAGCAATATCATACGAGCTGCAACAGATGCCCTAGGTGCTCCCACGCTTAACAGACTCTGGCTTGCACTGTAAGCCACCAGACACTCAACCTCTCGTGCTGTAAAGCACGTCACCCCACCTGTCCTCACCACACAACGCCGAATCACCACAGGATCTGCTCTTAAGTTGGTTGCCGCTCCGGAACCCAAAGGGAAATAATATATAGGGCCGCACGGAAGCAGCCCTATCACTACTATTACCACACTGGGGATGAATCATTCTTGCCTCTTAAAAGCCCACTCCGCGTCCTCTTTGTAGGGGTGTGCACAAGAAGTTGTCCACACCCACCACCACATGCATCAGCCGCCTGGGCATCGTCCTCTGAAGGGGACATTCCCCTCTCTTCCCCTCACTTTTCCAGTCCAGCGTTGTGGCTGTGTGACAAATCTAATCGGCAGCCATAACAAACAGCAGTCCCAAAACCCCACACGGGATCACACCGCATTTTTTCAATCTACGAGAAGTATTGGCAGTCTTTACGTCTTCTCCTGCATCGTGTTTCAAATCCGACGCGCTAGGGATGGCCCCATCCTTCAGGTATGGCCCAGCCCGACCCTAAAGGGGGGCGTCATAGTGCCCATTGAAATCCGTTTTCCCTTTCACGAACAACTCACTTACCCCGGGAACAGATGCACGCTCCGTGTTTTTTTTAAACCCTAGGATTCCCGTGCATTCTTTACGTGCGGTACGTACGTACGTACTTAGCAGTACTTAAGTACGTACGTACGTATCCGTACCGTGAAAGTGTCACAAGTGCTGCAATTCGACATAATGAATGGTGGTTACGCACGTAATCAAGACTTTGATCAAGTCAACGCTCTTCATAGCAGCATTGACACACACCAAAACACATACAAACACAGGGACAGGCAGACAACTTGATAACGCATACGTACACAAACACACAGAGCATCTATTGCATCGTCCTGGAGCAATAAACGTACACGGCCTGAGAACATCCTGCAGACTCACGAGCCCCTGCCACCGCCAATCTGGGCGCCCCCCTCCATTGCGGAGCCGA
This sequence comes from Volvox africanus, assembly GCA_030268105.1. NCBI lineage: Eukaryota > Viridiplantae > Chlorophyta > Chlorophyceae > Chlamydomonadales > Volvocaceae > Volvox > Volvox africanus. Next base: position 2,868,203 of record BSDZ01000017.1, on the reverse strand, counting down.
TGCAGCATGCTCCCACAATGACTTTTTACCGAAAGAAATACATAGATATTGTTTTCCTCTCTGAAGCTGCTTGGCTGAAGACTCCCACTTGGTGAGTGGGTGGGAGCCCCAAAGATACGGAAAGGCCCCCAGCCAGCGAGTGATATGCCCATGGTTTACTTCCTGTATACCAAATGACCCAACTGGGGCTGCAAACAGGAATGACATTATTATTATTATTATCATTATTACTGCTACGATGCTGTTCATTTAATTGGATAAAGCCGCCCCGTCACTAATAGGGTTAAAAGCTCACCTGCCTTGCATCACTTAAGCCATGCCACCTTCCGCCTAACCAGAGGGGCCAGACATGTGCCCCATAGTACTGCCATTGCGAGTGATGATTCCGGTATAAACGCTGAGGCCGCCTGATTGACAACCAAATGACGAACAAATCAATTCATATAGCAGTGCGTTGCCTGAGCCCAACCCTCACATGTACGATGCTGGACGGAGATATCGCCCAAATCGCAATTGGAAGAAGGAATCGCACCAGGGGGCCGCAATGGAGACCAAACTGAAGTAAGAGACAGTGCCGCTGCGTTGACGTCATCCGCTACAACAATGACGGCTACAGCTGCCAACCAGGCACTTGTAGCCGTCATTGTTGCTTGAGTAAAACAATTTCAACGCCGGCTACACCCTACAGCTCCGGCTTTGACCGGGTGTGAGGGGAATCTCCCGCCCTGAGAACTGTATGGAAAGATGTGTTTTCAGAGAGCAGCAGCGGTTTCCCGTCATGATGCTGTGGCGGCGGTGATAACGACAGCGGAGGCGGCATATAACCGCCGACACCCCGCGGCGGCGCGGTCAGTGTGCAAAGGAAGCACTGGACCTTCCTGGAGGTTGCCGCCGCCGCCGCCACTGTACCCTCCTGCATCTCTGTGGGGGCCCCCGTCGGCTGCGGTGCGGTGGAGCCGCTGGCACCGGTCAGCGCCGCTGGCGCAGCTGCCGCTGGAGCAGCCGCCGCTGCCGCAGATGGCGCTTTGGAGGACCCGTACCCGGAGCGGCTGTTGGAAGCGAGACCTTTGCGGCGACCAGGCCCACCTGGAGTGCCCACAGGGGTCATGACGATGCCGCAATGGGGAGCAGCGCTGGCCGCCTGCGCGTACACGGCGGCGGTGCACAGCACCTGCGGGACCGCCGGGAGGGGAAAGGAGGGGATTGTGGAGCAGAAGGAAGGAGGGAGGGACAGCATTGGGGGGAAGAGGTTGGGGCCCGGCGGAGGGACGCTTGCTGCTGCAGCAGTCACCCAGACCGGTTTCTGGTGGCCATGGAACCGGTGTTGTCCCGACAAAATATGAGGCTGCAGCGGAATGCGGTACATATGCTGCCTGGCCATACACACTAACACACATACAACCCGGCCGGCCCCTACCAAGCGCTGCTACTTGACCCCGAAGGTGCTCACCTGGCCTCGCTGTGCAGCTTCCATTAGCTTCGTCATGTACTTCGCCATACGGCCCTTGTATAGCAGTCGTCCCGTGGTACGGCAAACTTCCGGGGTGACGCCACCAAAGTCTATCACAGCCTTCGTGCGTGGCCCGCGGAACAATATCTTGTGTCCCACTGGGCCCCTGGGTCCCGTTCTACTGGTGGAGGAGATTCGGGACGTCTCGGGCTCTGTGGCTGCTGCCGCTGCCGCTGACGATGGCGCTGCCGCTGCCGCTGCCACTGCCGTCGTTGTCGCTTTCCCGTGGGCAATGGAGCCTTCCTGCGTCGCCAGCCAGGGATCAGGTCCTCTGCACTCGGCGGCGGCGACCGCACATGGTGATGACGGCGCAGCGGTGACAGCGGCGGCGTGACTGAAATGCAACATGTTGACTGAAGATGCTTCGGCAGTAGCATCCTCCAACCCCTCGGCAATTGGTACTTGCCTGGCAGTGGCAGTGGCAGTGGCGTCCGCGGGAGCCTTCGCTGCTCCTGTGGCGGCGGCGGCGGCGGCGGCGGGCTGCAGCATTATGGCCTCCAGCCGGAACGACTCCTCGGCCGGTGACGGACGCGATGCCTCAACTGCCGCCTGTTCTTTCGTGCCCTCCATCCTCCCGCTCAAAACCTGGGCTACATTCGCCTGCTCCTCCCTTGCTTCCCCTCGCTCCATCTTGTTGCCCGGGGACTCGAAGTCTTCCCCTGGACCTAGCTGTCGCGAGCCCCACCGTCTGAACCCCTGCAGCGTAATACGTTTTGCCGAGGTCTTGCGGTCGAAATCCGGCCGTTTCGGAGCCTCGACCGGTGCCTCTGGCGGCGGCTGTAGCGGACTTAACAGACTGGGTACCGGGCCCTCGACATTACTGACCAGCTTCCTGGAGGCAGAGCCCCGCAGCAGGTATTGCTGACTGCGGATTATGAAGGAGGAAGTGAAGGAGCTGGCGAACATCCCGATACGGCTGCCGCCGCTCTCTAACGCCCGCCCAGTCTGGGAGGAGAAGGACAAGCCGCCGCCACTGGCAGCGACGGCTGGGGTCCCCGCAGTTGCCGATTGCACCCCCTTGCTGACATGGGATAAGAAGGAGGATTTGTTGGGTAGGATGCTACTGACGGTCGCGACAGGGCTGTCGCACACCCGCGATCTAGATGTCTTGGATGGAGGGTTCCGGAGCGGGGCCTCGGCAGCGGCGCTGGCATTATAGGGCTCCGAATCGCCGTACAACTGCTCTGTGAAAGAAGGACCAAATCCACTGTCAACAGAGATGGTTTCAAACGCCTCGTGGTTGAGCAGCTCACGCGACCTGATGGTTATGGGGGCAACAGGTATTTGGATCACCGTGAAGGGATGAGACGGGGTGATGGTGACGAGGGAGTTTTTGAACCTAGCGGTACCTTCATCATACGCACATCGCAGAAGCAGGTGAGCTGTGTAGTCGATCTCCATTTGAAACATAGCCTTAATCCTCATCATGTTAATTTCCCCGTCAATTAGAATGTTATAACCCCCCTCCTCCCTCTCCTCCCTCTCCTCCCTCTCCTCCCTCTCCTCCCTCTCCTCCCTCTCCTCCCTCTCCTCCCTCTCCTCCCTCTCCTCCCTCTCCTCCCTCTCCTCCCTCTCCTCCCTCTCCTCCCGCCCCCTACTTCCATCTTCTAAATCAATGAACCCCCCTTCCGACGCACCAATTCCAGTGCAGCATGTCCGCCTGAACTGCAAGTGCCCAGGCCACAGCCCTCAGGCAGTCCGGGAACGCCACAGTGATTCCCTCAGCGCCCCCCTGTCGTGCCTCGCTCAGATAGCCCCCCAACAGCGGCAGCGACTCCACCAGAAGGGCCTCCAGCACCCCCGCCAACTCCTCCGCCAACATCACGTCAGTGGCGCGCAGCAGCACCATCCCCGACACATGCAGCCTGACCAGGGCCACATTACCGGCCGGGGCGGCCAACACACCGGGAAGCAGCTGGGCCCTGACGCGTATGGGCTGCTGTAGGGCCAGCCGGGGGGCCAGGGAGGGCGTCAACACCTGCGAGCCGGGAGAGAAAAAAGAGGGTTGTGGGGTTCGAAAGTGAACCGCGCAAAGTGATACCACGCAGAGATAAAGGAAAGCGGCAGGTGGAAGTGGCAGGGGAAGGCGGCCGGTGGAAGGCGGAGGAGAAGAGGAGTCAAGATGCTGTCGCCGCTTTTTCCAATTAGCGAGGTGAGTCGTCACTTCACCGGATGGGGTGCACCATATCATGACTAGGCAGCGACTCCACCTATTCCCTATTCAAGTAGTCAAGCTCTGATCACCAAGACCCAACAACTACTAAAGGACCCCGTAGTCTTATTCGAGTTTAATATTTACCTGTTCAATTTTTATTTTCTGTCAGGAATTAGGATTTATACAACCTCGTTTACGCAGGAGACATCTTCCATTCAGTCTTTCAGCCCTGACGCCCCCAAACCCCAAGTCCGACCCCCTAACGCCGCAATTTCCCCCTCCAATAGTAAGCTTTACTTCCGGCTTCTATTTGCGGCCTAGGCGGCTACCAGTTTACGTTCCAACGTTTTCACCTTCTCTACCTGGAGGACGGAGCTACACGTCGCCCGCCATCGCGGTTAGTGATGCTTTACAGCAGCGTCTACAGCGGTATCATACCTTGTGTATTCGACTTCCCCACCCCACCCCAGCCCACCTGGAACATCTCGACGTCTCGCAGGTCACTCGCCAGCTTCACCCTGCCCAGATGCCACACCACCGTTCCTTCGCCTGCCAGCAGCGCTGCGACCTCGGGCGTCCCCAGCAGCAAGCCGGCGGCGGTGTCAGACAACACGATCATGCCACCCTGAAGGAGCGGGGAGACCGAGCGGGAGGGAGACCGGGGGGAAGGGAGACCGGGGGGAGGGAGGAGGGATACGATTGCTGATCAGCGGATGTTTTCTGAATGGAAACCGAACCCCGGAGGTGGGTGGGGATGGAGCAGGGAGCAGGGGCGAAGATGGCAAGGTTGAAGTACCCACTCGGAGCGCAGGTCGGGATCCACTGCCAGTTCGCTTGAGGGCGGCATCTGTGTGTAGGTGTGTGTGTGTGTGTGCATGGGTTTTGGGTTTTGGCAGCACCACGGAGGCTTGCAGGCCATCAGCAGCAACCCCCTGCCTCCGCACATACCCCTCTGCCCCCACTCACATTGGCAGCGTCGGACACTGCCTTCGCCATCCTGATGGCCATCCCGCAGAAACTGATCCTGGAGGAGGCCCTCGTGCGGGTGAGCTCACTCGGCCGCACTCCCGCGTGCAGTCCGATGCGGATACGGAGACCCCTACGCTCGTGTGTGTGTGTGTAGAGGGGGGTCAGATGGAGGGATGATCGGCCGGCGGATCGTGAGGTTCAATACGCATGTGGAGGGGAAAGAGAGGAGTGTGGTTTGTGTGTGTGTATGTGTGTGTATGCGCGTGTGTAGAGTCTATCTGTGCGTGTTCGGTGCACAGAGGCAAAGCATGTACACCAGGTAGCGTGAAAGGGTGCATTGGGAATAAATGCTGAAAGGCCCACGGTAGCCTGACACGGTTGCCGTACGGTTCTGATGCAGTACGGCATACACATCGTACCTGAACACCGTGATCGTCTCGGGCGAAGGGCCCTCCAATATCTGCCAGGCCGAGGCGGCCTCACTGCCCCAAGACCAAGTGCCGCCGATGCCGCCACCAGCAACACTGCCGGGTTTGACACCGGCGGCCGCGGGCGCCGCCGCCGCCGCCGCCGCCACTGACACACCGCCGAACGCCATCGCCCCTCCTGCTACTGCTGCAGCGAACCCTTCTGCCAAGGGCGGCAGCGCCGCTGCTGCTGTGTTGGTTGCCACGGCGCTCCACGTGGCCGCAGTCGCAGCAGCGGAATTGGCTACATCGAAATCGCTCGCCATTAACATTGCCAGGTTCGCACTGACCGATGGCTCATCGGCTGACGGTTTTGTCAGCAGCTGCTGCGGGAGCTGACTGATCGCGGTATTACTCGGCGGCCTCAAACCTGCCCTCGCTTGAAGGCAATCGGCAGCAGAGTCCTCGGAGACGGCGACGCTGGGCCTCTCCGCTGAAGCGGAATCCCCCCGCAGTGGCAGCGGCAGCGGCGCCGCCGATGGCGGCGAGGCAGCGCCGAAGTCCCTGCCGTCGTCTCCGTGATCGTCTGCCGCGGGATGCGCGCGCGGCGGCGCCGACAGCGGCGATGCACGTAACGATTGCTGACTCAGCAGGCGAGGCAGCCCTTGGTGGACCCCCCCCAGGGCTCCCCCAGACGCGATGCCGCTGGCGGCGGCGGCGCCTGATTGCATGGATTGCTTCCTGAAAAAACCAGAAGGCAATCTACCCGCACCACTCAGACTGCCCAGGCTGCCGATGCTTGTGGTATCAGCGACGTATTTCTCCGGGACGTCCCCCAGGGAAGTGCCCAGGCCTCCAGACCCCTGCTGGGACCACTTCACCTCCTGCAGCTGTAGCAAGTGGTCCTTCTGCTGAGCCGTCAAGGTCATCCCACCGCCCGGGGCCTGCAATGTCCGCAGCGGCATAAGCTGAGCTCCGCCAACCTTTCGGACAGCGGACGCGATGGTGGCGCTGGAGGTTGGGCCGGCCGCGGCGGCGGTGGAGAGCGTGTTCGCGATGGCAGTGACATGGGCGAAGGAGGCGGCGCTGGGGAGAGACGATGGAGGTGGATCGACGGCGCGGATTGGCACGATGAGAGGGTGACGGAGGGATGCGGATCGGCGGAAGAGCTGCCCCTGCTCGCCGTCCTTGGCAGCTCTGTACGCGGGCGACGAGGCGACGAGGCGAAGAGGCACGAGGAAGGGAGAGCATTTAATCGCGATGGGGTGACGGATGCAGAAATACGGATCTAAGAAGTGATGCATGTTAAAGAGGGGAGAGGGTAAGAAGGGAATGTTGGCCCCTTCGTCGATGTTCTCCTCCCCCAGGGTGGCAGATGTGGGGTCACGTGCTCAACGGAATAAATCGACATGTTAAAACAGAGAAAGATCCTGACACGCCCCGGTGTGCGTCTCCTGCCACGACATGCACCTCAGGTGCCGATGGTTTCTGACCCGGGAGAAAGGGCAGCCGCCACCCTGGATCCTTTGAATACGACAACCGCACCCACATACACCTGCCTCCACCGGCAGAGCGGGTCTCGCACCTGGGGGTGGCATACACGGGGCGACAAAGGTCGGAGTCCTGCAACAATACCGCGGGCCAGTCCGCCGCCATGAGCTCAGCCTGAGGGAGTGAGCCGCCGAGACGAACCGTGTGGGAAGGATAGGGGAATATTCGGGGTGTGTCTGTGTGTCTGTGTGTCTGTGTGTCTGTGTGTCTGAGTAGTATGGGAGGGGGGGGCGAGGAGGAAGTGGCAGACTTGTTGAGGGGCTGGGAAGGGCGTCATCCTGTGTGTAGGCGACAAAACACACCTGGTGAACCCCACAACACGGTGCATACACATACGTGGGGCAGACCGGGTTTTACTCTTCTTGGGCATCCTCATCAACAGCTTCCTCCCTAGGCAATACACATATTAGATCGTACGGATATTTGTACGGTATGATTTGCCACGATAGGATCCATTCACGTGATGGACGACGGGGACGTGAAGGGCCCCGGAAATACCGAGGAGCTGCTCTAAAGGGATAGGGTGGGCGGGAAGTGAGGTATGCAAATTCGCATGTAAAGAGGTTACCCTAGACGATGGAGAGGAGCTGGGCGGGAGGCTGGGGGGAGGCTGGGTCCCTGAGGCTGAGTCCCTGATGACTCGGGGCGGCGGTGGCGGCGGCAGCACCGTAAACTCCTGAGTGGTGGTCCCTGCGACGTACGTTTGATGCACATACACCACGATACATGACCAGACGGTTGTAGCGGCTGCAGATGGCATCTCATTCTGCTCGCTCTCCGACCCTCATCTCCATGACGCCCCGGGGTGCCTTGCTGGTGCTCCTGCTGCTCCGGACGCAGACTTAATAACTACTGGCACACACACACACACACACACACACACACACAGACACACAGACACACAGACAGACACACACACACCTGGAAGTCCTGGGCAAACCTCAGGGCCTTCAGAACATTGGGGAAGGCCACGATAAAGGAGTCCCCCTGCAGTCCGGGTGAGGCAGTAGCGTTAGCGGCAGTAGCAGCGTCTTACGTCCATGCGCACCTCGGAAATACACATTCCCGCCAACCTGTAACAGCAGAGGCTGCTACTGCCACTTCTGCAGAGCGCATGCAGCGCCAAGCCGTGGCATTGTCCGGGCTGGCGTCCGCGCAAGGCCCGCAAGGTCGCTCTGTCCCTTTCAGGAGCCCGAGTCCACCAACCGCTTTCAAATCTAGGTAACTAGGGAACCAATAATTGCAGCTCCCCAACTGTACACGTTGTAGTTTAGTAAGGCTACAAAGGCCCCTATCTCGAGAGGCTGAGAAATTGCTTCTGCACCTTAATATCGTGGAAGTGTGTTTCGTACGTGTACGATTACTACAGCCCAACCGCCCAAGCGCACCTCAGTGGCGCTCTCGTAACCTCTGTGTCTGGACAAGGTCCTTCTGGCAATGGCGTCGTGCTTCTGTAGGGCCGCCTGCATCACGTCTCCAGGGAAGGCCTCCCACAGAGTGGTGCTACCCTGCCGTACGACACATGAAGTGCAGTTTTGAAGGAGCGTCCGTGTATCTGCGCATCTATCTATCTATCCATCTATCTATCCATCTATCTATCTATCTATCTATCTATCTATCTATCTATCTATCTATCTATCTATCTATCTATCTATCTATCTATCTATCTATCTATCTATCTATCTATCTATCTATCTATCTATCTATCTATCTATCTATCTATCTATCTATCTATCTATCTATCTATCTATCTATCTATCTATCTATCTATCTATCTATCTATCTATCTATCTATCTATCTATCTATCTATCTATCTACCTATCTATCTGCCTGTCAGTCCATCTGTCCATCTGTCTGTCTGTCTGTCTGTCTGTCTGTCCGTCCATCCGTCCGTCGACCCATCGATCAATCAACTCATCCATCTATCCATCCATCTATTTACTTACCTACTACCTACCTACCTAAGTGTTTATGCGCAAACAGGTAACCTGCCCAGACCACCCCAGTGTCCCCTTTCCACAATGGCAACGGGGACGAGCGTTAGGATACGAAGGCCAAAACCAGCAGGGGGGCATTCTCGTCCAGATGAACCGCAAAACAGACATGCATGCACGCAGAGCGAAGTCGTACGCGCGTACCTCCATGTCGGTAACCACTAGAGTGCACTCGGGGCTGGCGTACGGCACATACCACTTGCCATGTCGTGCAGACAGGAAGGCTGGCCTTAGCAACACAACCACCGCCAGTGTCAGCAAGCCAAAGAGCAGCAAACCCCCTCCGACGCCTGCTCCGACGCCGATACCAACTTTAGTCTTCACATCCAAACCGGAGGTGCCGGTGATCTCAGGTCGCTGCGGGGGAGGGATCAGATACCATGAAGCAAAACCCGCTCACCAACCCCAATAAATGCTTTCCGATTTACCTGGTGCGCTGTTTGTGCTCAAGGCCTAAGATTGAAAATGGTGCAGTGAAGGCAGCAAGTGGTTTGCGTGAATATTTTGTAATGTGTATGTGGTGGGTTGGTGCCCGGATATGAGAAGTAATGCCACGTCGGATCACGGTGCTCCCGGCATCATACCGCAGCAGAGTCCGGTGGCGGCGGCTCCGGTTGCTGACGGTCGATGGTCTTCCAGTACCGTTGCCTCAGCCACTCCGCTGACACGTTGCTGTACTGGTTAACCACATCCTGCTGCGCCGCCGCCAGGATGTTGCCGATGGATGTGTTTGTATCGGAGAGGGCGACTGCGGCCGTGTCCACCGCCATACTGCCCCCCGGGGACAGGGGGGATGAGGTTTATGTGCCAACAAACCTTTACTACTTAAATGGCCCAACATATTCAGTTAAGATCATCGGGACATCAGGCAATAACAAATACCGGCAACAACCGCAAAACCGACACACATACACATACACACGCGACCCACACACACACACCGCGCGGAATGGGTTACCGGGTCTCGTTCCCATCCCCCACCCCCAGGACAGGGCCCCACTCACTAGTACTCCAGGGCTCCATAGATCCGCAGGTTGAGTGCGATGTTTGCGTGTTCCATCGTGTCAGACACCGCCTTCATGAACAGGAGCGTATCGTTACCGTCGTATCCGGCGTTTATGTATCGGGCCACGTTGGCCGGGTCCACCATCTCCGTGCGCACCGGGGTGGTCTCTGGGTGGGGTTTGTTGGGGTGGGGTGTGTTAAGGTGTGCTGGGGTGGCGAGTGTTGGGGTGTGGTGGGGTGAATGGGGAGAGGACTGCGGTGCAGAAAGGTTATCGGAGCCACAGGAATTAATATTTATATACAAATAAAAACAAGACCCGGGTACACCTCAACCTATAAGTGTAAATGTACCATGATTGTCATTATCATCACCATCATTCGAATCCGACCACCTACCCGCTATGGGGTTGAGTACGGCGGGCCACATTGCATCTGCATACACCCGCCTGGCACATAGCCGGTAGGCGATGTACTGAAGGTGAGGCTCCCGATGCCGGTTTATCGCGTACGTGAAGGCGCCGCGACCCGCGTAAGGGGCAGAATTGACCCATGCCTTCGTACCGTTCTGCAGCAGCAGTACGGCGATACGGCAGCAGCATTTCGTAGCAGCATGTGATTTGCGAGGAACGGTGACGGGTCGGGTGTGCGTTCGTCAGGTCAGAAGGGGCTTCCCTCTCCCACCGGCTGCTGGGAGGAAGGGGGTGCGTGCCCTTCCGAAAAGACATGATTAGCAGTTATAGAACCAACGCGCCTATCGTACGTAGCGTACATATGCCTATTGCGTATGTACGCCCTAGGCGTATGGAGGGCGTTACTTTTTTCCGTACGGATGGCGGAGGACAGTAACGCCTAGGGCTGGGCGATTGCGGGGCGAGGAAGGAGATGGCACCCAGGCACCCAGGCACAAAAAAGGCTCTGACGCAACCGAGTCTGACCTAGGCAGACGACATACCTGCATGTCTCTAGGCGGCGAGACGACTGGCACTGGCACTGAGGCAAAACGAACGAGCCAAAATTCAAATGCTGCAACCTAAGGTATGCAAACCCCACACCTAAGGTCCATTCAGCCACAGCCTCCCCAGCAACCACATGCACCAACTCCCTGGAGCCACAACTCACCGCCAAAGTGTGCCAATAGCCGTGCGGGCAGACCTCGGGATTGCAGCGGACCAACTGCCCCGTCTTTCGGTCCATCACCTCAAAGCTGCCTGGTAGTACGGCGGTGCCGGTTTTACCGTTCACACGGGTGATGTTGTTGAGGCTGTTGTTGAACATGGCGTACTGGTGGGGTAGGGTGTAACATCGGGTTGAGGCATTGGCCGGGGAAGGGGGAGAGAGGAAGGGGAAGGGGGGAAAACCCATGTGGATCCGTAGGGCGGGGGAGCGGAGTCACAAGCGCTGTCACGAGAAAAGAAGGGAGCCAAGAGGGAGCAGCAGCGGGAGGGGTAAGGCCGGGGAAGTAACTGCAGGTGCAGTCGGTGAGGGCCCCACGTGCTGGAGGAAGGCGGCCGGTTGTGGCGGTCATGTGCGCCTAATACTCAAGCTGTCTAGGAAATGCAAGGCCAAGGTCCGGTCCGGATTTCCATTGGGACTTGGAAGGTGAGTTGGGTTGGATTGGGGTTCATTCCGCACGCGTACATACACAAATAAAGTCTCTCTCTCTTTTTCTCTCTCTCTTTCTCTCTCTCTCTTCCTCACAAAAGCACCAAAAAAACACTCTATCTCCCTCGCGCGCGCGCTCTCACCTCTCCTTCCATCCCCCCTTCCTTCCCTCACCTTGAAATGCAGAGTGGTCCCCACTGCCATCAGGCACTTGCCCCGCACGAACGCCAGACTGACGGGAAGGCAAGCCACCGGCTCGGTGGGTGCAATGAAGGGGGACAGCCGCCGGTACAGCTCCGCGGCGCGACGGGTGCCTTTAAGAGGGGCGGGCGGCAGCATTCACGTGAATACCCACCAGCATGCCAAGGACGTTACCCACGATACTCAGGGGAGCATTCTCTCAGCGGGAGGGTATTACTCAGGGCACAGCTGGGGAAAGGACTACGGGAGGAGAAATGCAGAAAAGAAACAGAAAGGGCGAAGGACGCCGGTCCAGGGGAGCGCCTACTGGGTTAGGTCCCCCGACAAAGCTCCCCCCGACTTGGTCCTCTGGGACCCTATCCTACACCCATCTGGGAGCTGGCGCGTGTCCACACACCCGAGCTGTTGATGAGCGGCTCCATGGTGTCCGGGTTGAAGTGGAACCCTTGGCTGGTGCCCTGAGCCTGCAGGAAGGGCACCTGGATGGTCTGGAAGGTGTATCCGTTGTAGCACTCTCCAGGTGGGGAGAAATGGAGGGGGGGGCCAAGGGGGGAGGGAGGCAAAGGGGACGGAAACGTGAAACAACAAAGCTAAGAACAAAGATGGGAAGACTCGAAAAAGGAGCTCAGTGCGGCACGGTAGGTACGCGACGCACAAGGTTGGTGAGCTGCGTGGCTGGCTGAGATGGGGTGGGGTGGGATAAAGAAGAGAGAGGTGCGCAGCCCTGGGCCTAGGAGGAAGTGGTCGTGGTCGTGGTCGTGGTCGTGGTCGTGGTCGTGGTCGTGGTCGTGGTCGTGGTCGTGGTCGTGGTCGTGGTAGCGGTAGTGGTAGTGGTATAGTGTTAGTGGAAACCTTCGTTGGCATCATTGCGAGGCAATGCGTGGAGTAGCGCGCTGAATCCATAGCATCTATAGCATCTGTCTCTGGCATCATATCCATCATCCTTCTCAACCACGGATTCGTCAAGGCATCTTTACTCACTGGGCTGTCGGGACATACAGAATCCCCAGGCGCCCGTGCCAGTCCCGTCAAGGTCAGTGCCGTTGTACTTCTCGGCAATGTCCACCACTTCCTCCCAAGTGGCGGGGACCGAGATGTTTTGCGCCTTGAAGAAGTCACGTCTGGGGGTAGGTGGGATGGTAGAGGGCTGAGGACGGAGATGCGAGTTGGTCGGGGACTGGGGCTACATACACACACACACACACCTATAGTACAGAAGCATGATGGCCGCGCTGACAGGTAGCCCAACCACCTTGCCGTTGTACACGGATGCAAACCTGCGGCGGCGAGACTCACGGGTCAGTCAAAAGGTGGTGGTCACGGCAGTTGATTGGCGGAAGCTTCCCGATCCGCCAATACGTCATCGCAAGGTACGGCATGGCACCCTGAATCCGTCGAGATTGCGCCATCGGTCTGCTAGATACGTTCTGCTGGTCGACAACGACGACGACGTGAAGTGGTGGTGAGTTCTGGATGAACCCAACAAATCACTGCTGCTGAACGGGTTGATTGGGGAGGGTGCAGAATGGATGAGTGCGTCCCTCAGGCACATCAGGGAGAAGCAGGGCTCTAGCTCCGCCGCAGGTCAGGTCAGGTCAGGTAAGTGGGCTGCCGGTGAGCCCGGAACGCTACCACACTCCATCACCAACACCATCACCAACACCACCCTCCTGTAACGCGTTTACATACAGGGCTCGTGTCTTAACCATTTCCCCCCATCACCCAGGTGAGTCGGGAGGAGCACTCGCATGACAGCGCCAGCGCCAGCAGTCCGGTCAGCTTCGCCTAGCAGTAAGCATGCCCTTAACTTTGCCGCCAGCGATAAGGCCAATAGCATACATAATTATGGTTTCTTTTCTTCTTTTTCATGCTTTAATCCACGGTCTTGGCGACCACCTAGTTTACGACACAGCTCGTTTCCACTTTTCCTGCTTTGGACGACGTAAGTCATCATTCGACTTTCACGGTGGTTAGTCCTCGTTCCTTCAGTGTCAGCACCAGGATTTGTTTTATTCGACTTCCCCCCATCTCCTGCTTTTCCCCCTCCCCCCTTCCACCTAAACGCAGCTGCCCACTCACTGGCGAAAGAATGTGCCGTAACCATTCCACTGATGGTTGGCCGTTGAGCAGCAGGTGAGGGGTACAGGGGGGAAGCAGGTGGAGGGGTAGCAGATGATGGAGGTAGGGGAGAGGGAGGCGGACCGCGGATGTCAACCGAATGTGACATCAGAAAGCAAGTGGGGATGCACCCCCCATGCGAAGCAGTACAACAGATAAACTCACGTTAAGGTTTCGATCTTGCAGTACAAGCTGACTCATGTCCTGGAGCGCTGCTACGGGCTTGTCCGCCATATCCGCTGTCAAAACTGGATCCAGGAACCAGGCCTCGCGCTGGAACCAGACCGTCCGTACAGTGCCGGCAGGATGGGTGAGAAAGGGGCACAAAAAACGAGTGTGGGATGTGGGCCCTTTGGGTACGACCAGGACAGGAGAGTCATGCGGATGAGTGACTGTACTCAATCATACCAATATATACCCAGTAAACAGAATCGCGAATAATACCCAAAAAGGTTAATGATGACGCCAGGATTCAACACCGTGAGGCCGGTCCAGGAGGGGTGATCGAGATCCCACCTAAATCCAGATCCATATCCACATACATAGGCACGCTGAAACAACGCCACCACAGGTAGAAGCTCCAAAATCGGCTCCCCAGGCCACTGTCCAGACCGAAGCCCGCCCCGGAACCCTGCGGGTGAAGCTGGCAGAAGTTTCCCTTCCATCCCCCTGATATCGTGGGTCATCCTTGCAGGTCATGTGTATGCCGTACCCTGGAGGCCCCGACAGATCCCATTCCTCCCTGAACTCACCTTGCCTACAGATGAGTTTTCGAACTCTCTCAGCGGTTCTTTGGTCCACGTCACCGAGTCCACCACGTCCACGTCCACGGGGTACTGGCGATCGAGGACCAACAGCGGGATAGCAGGATGGCAGGAAGGTGGAGACCGAGGAGATGAGGTAGGGGAGGGAGATGAACATGAGGTAGGGGAGGGGAGGAAGGGCAGGGGACGTAAGGGGAGAGGAGGATAGGGAGGGGAGGAAGGGGTGGGTAAGCGGAAGGGGGTTGGTGTGTGGACCGTGGGACTGCGACTGCGACTCCTATTGTGACTGCTAAAATCTACTGCAAATCGATATAGGTGCTTGACGTAACACAATCCTGCGCAAAAGCTGGGAGCCTTGTCCGCCGGGGCAAAAGGCATGCCTAGGGCATTGCCACTCCTTACCGTTCATCCGCTGCCGTACATTCCCGTACCTGCATCGATTCGGACACCGTCCTTGCCAGCGGAATGACGGTGGTGTTTGTGATGACGATGTTGGGGTGGAGCAGCTTGACGGTCTGCCAAGGTGCGGGTTGTGGTTTGATGAGGATCTCTTTGCACTCGACAAAATCCATTCGAGTCATGATTGCCAGTCTTCAGTGGAAAGTAGTCCACTTCCATGTCAGGTTGTTAATTTGATGAGGGCACACTCCCCGGGCATTCATCAGGGCATCATCAGAACTTTGAAGTCGCTAGGGCTCAAATCACTTTGAACGTTTCACACGTTCACAGTATCGGGAGATTGCGTATACAAGGAACTCATGTGTGTGTATATATGTTTGTATGTGTGTGCGAAGACCTGCGCCAAGAATACATGAGGTTATGAGGATATGACACCCCGACCTTTGTACCACGACACGTACGACACTAGCGCTGAGAAGGTCATGCTGGTGCAGCGCTTCAAACCAAGGTTATGCCTCGTTTTTGCGCGACTTTTACGGGTTCTACCCTTAAGTCAACTGGTCAACGCGTTTTATATCCTTCAACAGAGGCGATTGTCGCGGCTATGTTTGATGGCAGGCAGGGGCAGTGCCGGGGCAAAAGAAGAAATTCGTTTGGCCCATCTGAAAGGTTCGTGAGTAGATATAAATTATACGCTAGTTGCAGCTATTCTTGCCAAACCAAGAAAGACGACGACAAACAATATCATTGCACCTTACCGGGTGGGATGTCGCTGTTCCGGGTTCCCAGAAGGGCAATGCGCAGTTCGGAATAACGCCGGTGGCCATGTCGCCAGCTTTATACATCATGCTTTGGTTTCCTGGGCAGCTGCACGGGAGCCGGCAGTCGGGAGCATTTTTCATAAATGATAAATAAAGCAGATAAATGAACCCACATCAGTTATAAGAATCTGGGATTTCGGAAGCCATCAAAGTTCTACGCACGAGACCTGACCCTGGGTTACAAGCTTGTGTCCTGTGGTTTCCTCAGTTCATGGCATTCTGGGGCACAGTTCCACTAAAATCTCAAGCGGTTGAAATTTGAGGTTCAATAGAAACACTTACACAATCCTCGCCACGGTTTGATTGATGCAAGCCGAGTAGTTCGCGCTTGTATAATAACCCGACTGGCTGGCAACGAATACCTTCAGCTCTACCGCGGCTATAAAGATAAGGAAAAGCCTCAAAGACCTCATTTCCTCGTTAGCGCGGCCGCCAAATAGAAAACGCGCAGCAAAATCAGGTGAAGTTCATACTTTTCCCAGAGGTTACTTGAAATAGATATTATAATCAAGAAGGTAATGATTTTAATACCTTCCCAGTTCAGGAATTCACGTAACGCCGCCATGGCATGAACAACCTTGTCATTATAACCCACCGTACATTAGACGTTAACGTATTAATGAAAGTCATGCACACAGTTTCTAATGCAAGTAGTTGAGTTATTGTTATATGCCTATGTAACTCTGATATCAATTCGTGAAACTTGCACCACTGGAACAGCTGCACGTGACAGCACTTCCGCAGCACAGCTTTGCACCGATAAACAGTCACTCAAAAGTTGTCATGATAGAATACTTAAATTGATGCGGGCCACGTTAAGGTCAAAGCGGCCCATGGCAATGTGTCCGCGACACCAGCTGAGTGTCGGTAGATTAATTGTATTATAGTGCATACTTTATCTTAAATGATGGACATAATATTGTTGCGCTTTAAACAACAACCTAGTCCCTAAGATTAGCACATCAAGTTCCCTCCATGCGAATCAGCTGGTATAAGCTGACATAAGTTCTTTTCCTTTAAAAGTTCAAACTACATACAATAATCACACCAATGATAGCACTTAATTGCGGACCTATTCGGGTTCCGCAAGGTCAGGTTCATCGCGTAGGTGGTCCTTTCATGAAAAATAGGGACAAGTTATAACCTGCATCTTCCTGCGTGGACGAGGTAGGGACCTGCAGGTTGCAACATTGCACGTGGGATCAGCAAGCAAGTCCATTACCATAGAACCAGCGCCCGCATGCGGTAGGGGCTAGATTGGTTGGGCGATCGATCGTATAGTACGAAGAGCTCCCTTCGGTTTGGCTGTAAAAGCTGCCTGACTCCCGTGAGCCCCTCGGACCATGCGATACCCTCACCCCCCACCCCAACCACAAACCCCTTCCGCGCCACAACTTATCTCCATTACTTAAGACCATACCAGTCTTCTCAACTTTCTCAGCTTACCCTGCACAGTCCCACTTTGCATATCTTGTTCGTGGTACTCTGATTAAACTCGGCCCTAAGGCGCCACTACTCGTCGCAGGTTATCGCTACTGATACCTGTTGCGCCAATCTACCAAATCTGCACTTCCGTTCAGACTCTTCTGTAACATACTCTTCAGATCGGTGCATCCCCACCTCCTTGCTCCACTCTCTATCTCTACCTGGGTTGCCCAGACATGTCTCTTGGACCGACCCAACTTCCTTTTCCCCAACCACGCCATTCTCCATCTGCATTTCACGTGCGCCCACTTAATCCATGCTCTGGTCACCGTAGGATGTAGTACACCCGGATCTTGTACTGCCGCACTCTGTGCCGTGAAACTTCCGTGAGGGGACCAGGTTTGAACAGGTCCGGCCTAAGTAGGAGGTCCCATGGGTCTGCCACTGACAAGTGCTTTAGCAGGGCCCCCACCTGGACCAGGCTGGAATGACGACATTGCAATCTGGCTTCCTTGTTGAATGTTCTTCCTCACTAAGGTGCTGGAGACAGCACGCCCAAGGCTGGTTTGGGTCAGTACCTCTCTCTTAGTGTTGCTTCGAACTCTGAATCGGGGTTTCCTTGCTGGCGATCATGTCATCCAGTTTCTTCAATCGACCCCAAGCTTCTCTTATCAGTCCTCCCGTCTGCTGCAGGTCTGGCTCGGCCTGAGGTTCTGACTGGGCTAGTATGGGGCCCCCGAATTCTTTACAAAAATCACTTAAGAGCCTTGTCTCGACTGTGAGCGGGTCATCATTCAGGTCTACACAGGTCCCTTCATGGTCAGTGTCACCAAGACTGTCTGGCGTCCATACATCCTCCCTATGCCCTGCCCGTGATGATATCTTCTGAAGTTCCGCCATCACTGTTTCACCCTCCTGGCCCTTATCCCATGGGCCGACCCCTCGCCTCATTAATACTCCAATGGCCCCAGGCTCCGGCCTTGCATAGGCTTTCCGGTCCATCAATGCAAGGTTGCGCATGGTTCAAGCACAGCTCTGGTCACGAGTAGCACAACCCATCACCCCACCGAGCCTCACAGGAAAGACCCATCTCTCATGCCGTCTCTACGCCACCTACTATTGGCCGTTTGGCCTTCCCTTGAGATTGCGCCCACGAACAGAGACACCAGGTCACCACTTCGGTCGGCCCCTGCCTATACGAGCACCCCCAATCCTTACGCCATCTGTGAACGGCCCTTGGGTTCAAACCCGTCACCATGAAAGCAAAACACCATCGCAATTGCTTAGTTCTTCCGATGCCTGGAGCCCCGGCCTCGCCTTCTGTAGTACTGCTGGCAGCGGGTTCTAATCGCAGTCTTCGCATGCCCCGATCCTTCGGTCTGCCAGCTCCTCTGCCACCGTGGATGCTAATGCCAACGCTTTGCTGCCGAAGGGTCCACAATCCCATGGAAACCGCCACTCCACCTGCTCTGAGGCCCTGGTTGACGTTTCCCAGAAGGGCTGCGGCTTGTAAGGACAGCAAAATCTCCGCTCAGTTGTCAGGCCATACGCCCGGCCATGGGATGGCCGTCTTCGAATTTGGGGCAGGCTGGGTCCCGCCTGCCCACCCTGGGTCAATAGCCACGGCCGGGCTCCCATTGCTGCGGGCTTCAACCACACCACGCAACCCGCTGCAGTGGATCTCTTGCACGCTGGCACAGCGATACCTGCCGCAGCAGGGCTCAGGCCCGACGAATACCGCCTAGGCGTAACCCAAGGGATCTCCACATCAACACAGGGGCGCCCTTGTGGACAAGCGTCCCTTCACCGTGGATTTCAGCCACTCAGCGCTACCCGCTGCCGTGGATCACTTGCGTGGTGGCATAGCGCTACATGCCGCAGCAGGTCTCAGGCGCGATGAGAACTGCCTCAGTGGACAGCCCAAGGGATCCTGTCACTGACGCAGCGGCGGCCCTTGGAGACCAGCGTGCCGCCAGAGCAGACTTCAGGCACACAGCGCTACCGCCGCAATGGGTCTCTTGGGCAGTGGTACAGCACTACCTGCCGCACCAGGTCCCAAGCCCAACGAAAACATCCTCAGCGGAAACCCAAGGGATCATAACACCGTCGCTGCGAAGAAGCGTGTCCCCACAACAGACTTCAACTGCTCAGCGCTCCCCGCCGCAGCAGGTCTCTCGTGTGGTGGCATAGCGCTACTTGCCGCAGCGGTCTTTGGCGCAACAGAATACCGCCTTGGCGGTAACCCAAGGGGTCCTAAAACGCAGCAGCGCCCCTTTTAACATACATGCTGCCATTGTGGACTTCAACCACTCAGCGCTATCCACCGCAGTTGATCTCTTACGCGAAGGCACAGCGCTACCTGCCGCAGCAGATCTTAAGCGCAACAGCAGACCGCCTCAGCAGAAACCCAAAGGATTCTAACACCGAGGCAGAAGTGTCTCCTGAGTGTATCGGCCGCTTCTGCGGACTTACGTAGCCCGCATTTGCCCACCGCAGATGGGCTCTTGCGACGGCGGCAACGGCCTACCGTTTTGGCAGCGGGAGCTCATTCAGAACGATGGTCACCCATCTGTTGGTCTACGTTCTGGGCGCGAGTGCTTACCTTGTAGTCTTAAGGCTTTAAGCGTCTCCGTAGGGTTGGCCCCCCATATGTATGTTTTTCCTTTCAATTACTGGAGCTGAACGGTTTCCTGTATGGGTTAGGTCTAAAGAGAGGGCTCGGGTTGAAGACATAAAGCTCGAGAGACCGGGTGCAAAACAAAAGAGCGAAAGCAAACAAAAGTAATAAAACCTCGTCTAAAGAGGGCGCAAAGGAAACAGGGCTAGCAGAAGTCCGGGTACAGAGACCTGTCGCGATAAGCGATGTGCTAACTGCTCCGGCGAAAGGAAAACCCAAAATAATTTAACAGGAAAATCCCCAAACCACACTCTCGGAGACTGGGAAATGACTTGCCGGATGCCAGATGACTTGCCGGAGATGACTTGTTAATGGTTAACAATAAGATACGACTGCGTGCTCCGCCTTCATGGCCTGATTACGGTTGTACGATGGCGTCGTACTCCTGAAATTAAAAATGTTGCCCTTACGGTACCTGAAGTCCCTCAAGCATCGAAAGATATGAAATAGCTTCATAATAAGCTGCCTGATAATGGTGACGAATTTAGGATGCTTTTGCATGGACTGTAACCCGCTCGCTTTCCCAGGTTTTCCCAGTCATCCACACGCGTATCTGCGAGCTCGCATGAGCTTATCAATACAATTTCACTTACATAGCCATTATATCACCACTACAACATTGGATGAAGCTTTGCCACATCCCACATGGCACTGGCATATGTTGTACGGCATGTTTCTTGAGCAACAGAAAGCTACAAGAGTACATGGAGAAATACATGTTCTTCAGTAGTTTCTTCCTTATGATCATAAGTACATAATACAAAAGCTCATTTGAAACGACGGCCTCTCATTAAGAAGTCCAATCAAACTCTATTACATCTTGTACTCTGGTATCTTCATTCCGCAAAGATGGATGCAGCTGACAGAGGAGTTTATTTCGATGAGGTTGGTCTTCTAAGCGACCCAAGGAGCCCGAGAACCTGCGGACCAAATTAAGTTACTTATATGCAGGACTTCCATGTGCGCATTCTGGATGTAGACAAATACAATGCCTCGAAGTCATTGCAGGTGGGCAGAAGTCTCTGCACGGCTTGTCCTTGCGTACAATGTCTACAGGTCATACTCCCATTTTCCAGGACAACACCAACGTTTTTATAAGCAATATCCAAAACTTGCAAAGTTTGGTCGAGAAGTACGTTTCCGCAATCGACCAGCAGGTATGGTCCACATGCAGATACATTAGGATTGGCTGTCGCCTGACCACATGTTAATTTCCAGGTCGAGAGGCTTGAAGCAGAAAAACTTAAAGCCATTGGGTTGCGTAATAAGGTCGCGGCTCTGAGCGAGGTAAGCCCAAGCCTTAGGAACAAGGGTAATGTACAATACAGGGATGGGATGGGAGGACTTTCAGTTGGCTTAGGAAAGGGATGTAGGGGAGTGCAGGAAACGGGAGGGTCGTAAGGGGGAAACACAAGCCCCGGCAGGTGATACCATTGGTCGGACCGAAAGCTTATGATTACGGACCTTGGTCATATGCGAACCGTTTGACGTTCTGCTATATGCACAGCAATGGTGTAAGCTCTTCTTCCACGATTTTCACTACGCAGGAGCGAAAGAGGAAGCAGAAGGAGCAGGAGCGACTCTTAGCAGAGAAGATGGAAGAGCTTGAAAGGTGCGAACCCTCTTACGGCGTTGTCCCAAGGATTTTAAGATTTACGCAACACAGGAGTACATTGATTTGCCGCCACCCGGCCCTATCCCCTCAATGTAGGCTTCAAATGGAGGAACAATCATTGATCAAGGTGAAGGGCGACCAGGAAATCCTGATCCAGAAGCTCACAGACAGCAGCTCCGGCGCCGCGTACGTGTAAGATCTTGCCAAGTCACGTGCTGTGGGATACGATTGAAAATTGGCTGGAGACTGCGTTCGGGCCGAGTGGGAGCTGGCCGTTAAAAAGTACAGGCTGGAGGATGTGCAGCAGATTGGCTTACCGGTGCTGAGCCGGGAGGTGACGAAGTCGAGGCTGGCAGTGTGGATAAGGCGGTAGGAAAGGCCCTGATGCCGCGGCGTGTCGGTACGGAGCAGTGGGATGTGGGTTCTTGTACATTGTTATGCAACTTGCGCCGAGCCTAATATGATGCACGAAGGTGGATGTCATAATTCTGCACACCGATGCCTTAACCGTTATCGTCCAAAAAGAGGTCGGATGCCTCCTTCAATCAATCGTCGTGAGGGAGGATGCAGGGCGTAGGCTCCTGTAGTGGGCACGGAGAAATAAGAAACTAGGGCTTGCCTGCTTGGGGTTGGGGACGTACAGGCCAGGGTGGGGCTGCACACTCTCATCCAGCGATCCCAATCGGGTACCCACAGCGATGCGCGTATTGGTGCAAAGGTAGGCCTGGGCTCCATGGGTTGGTCCCTTAAAACAACACTGACCTGTCTGAAATCATTGAAAGGAGCATGAGCATGTCCAAACTGCTAGTACGTTGGTGTCGCATACAGCAGCGGGAAGAATGTTACTTGGTTACTGACCAGATAATGGAATGCAACTGCCAACAACACTTGGCAGCTCGTCGAATGTGCTGGTTGCATTTCAGGGGGAAGGGCTGATCTGGTATTGAAAGCCTTGCGGCAGCCTGATCCTGGTCCAGCGGGCGGGAGCGGCTAGGGCCACGGGTTTCCATAGCTCATGACAACTGCACCCACTGAGTTGCGGCATGCGCGTACATGCTGAACGGCTCCTGATGGGACTAACATGCCTTGTGTTCTGTCACGAACATTAATGCCCCCGCTGGTTATGCGCAATTTATGTTTCATTTGTGATCTTTTGACATTACGTTGCCTTAATGCCAAGGCCTTGGAAACAGCCCTGCAACAGAAGGCTGAAGACGAGGTGTGCTAGTTTATGGCTAGCTCCAGGCATTAGGGCGAATTGTCCGCTTTAGCATCGCAAGGTTGGGCCGCCAGCACCTCAAGGCTCACCTTGGACCGTCTTGTGTGTGTATTTGAAAAATGTCTGCTCTTGCTAGGTCTGGGCCCCTGCCTTATGAGTAATGTCAGCATCGGTAGCGCTGGTAGCAATTCAAGCTGAGAAGAAATTCCAACATATCTCAGGTGAACCTAATGGGACATTATAAAGGACGGATGCCATGCTGGTCTATCACACCCTCTGGTCTGAACCCTGGGTTTAGTTGAATGCGTGCTCGAATGGGCACTGTTGGCAGGGTAATATCTAACCCTATGGTACGAAACGAAGCGGGATAGAATGCGGATATACTGATCATAGCGCGGGTTGCCCGTTTCCCCTCATGATACGAACTGTGGGAGAAAGGGAAAACCTCGCAACAGGCAAACGCAGCCAGCCTTGAGAATTATAAAACCACCAGAAAGATGCGAAACGAGCTAGACCAGGTTACATGCCGATGGTTTGAAAGGGCCAAACGCGAAGAAGCATTTGAGTTATATGAGCCTAATGATTTGCGGGACGATTTATCTGACCGTACACCCCGTACAGCCTTTCTATATAAGTTAACATCGAAAAACCTGGCTCGTTCCGGGCCTTACGAGTTCCCAGAAACGTTCATCATCATTCATCATCATCCATCGTCAAAAAACACTGCTAGCAGATGACAGTCTTGATTTCGGGTTGTCATTGTCGCGAAATGCTCTTTACCTGCGTGTCCTTTGATGTTTTGACGTCGTAATAGGCGTGGCTGTAACCGGCATTAACCGAGGCCAACCGTAAATCCTTGCCTCTATCAACAATGTCTCCGGCAAGCAGGTTCTTGCTGGATATAATAATCTAATACCAGCGTCACTGAAACTCCTTTTAAAATGCGTTCATATCAGAGGCGGGGCTTAGTAAAGTGGTAAGCTGCTCTTGTGACAAGGTTGTTTTGCCCTATACATACGCATTCACCTCACGACAAGGCGCAGAGGCAAATAAGATAATTTTGCATGTCACTACCGGCATCTCGTGCGGCTTTGTAGCAGTAGGGTAGTGCGAGAAATTCCGAACGTATACGTTCTCTGTTCAAAATTCGCGACCGCGTTATTATCACTTTCACACTAGAAGGCTGGCTAAAAATGCTCGGATGGCAGGCCCATAAGGTGAAGTTGTAGATTGGAAAAGACTAACGCCCGCGACAAGCTCGTACCTTTCCGCAATTACATCCCGCACATATGCCACATATACCCTTGTTAACAGCTTATTGAAAGTCAAGCAACCCTTTGTAAGGTGTTTACATGCATTTTCCTGCATTGACGCCGATACACTGTTGCGGCAAAGTTATCCATAGGTCTAGGCTGGCAGTGCCAACGTCCATACAGCTCCCCGCTCATTGTGCTTGAACTAGACTTCAAGCTGATCCCAATCATATATTTTATTTTAGAAATAACTTGCGTCTTTAAGTCTCTTGCAGAAGTTCAAAATGGCAATGGGCTGGGGCGCTGTTGGCGGTGGTGCATGGGGTCAGCCTGGGTCAAAGAACTATGAGGAAGAGCAACCTGAACCTCCACGTCCTGCTGTCTCGTCCAGCGGTGCCTACGGTGCAAACTCCTTTCCGGCAGCGGCAGCTCAGCAACCGGAGCTCGCAACTACTAGCCAGCGAAGTCAGAGCAACAATTATGGAGGGTTTGGATCTGCGTCTGGGGCCTATGGTCAAGCTGCCGCTGGAAGTCAGCCATCATTCAACACAGGTCCTGGCAGCTCCACGCAGGTGCACGCACGCAACCGAGCTTGGCCGGCTCGCTTGCAAATGGAGACTTTTCACCTTGGTTTAGTATCCCTCTTATATATTGGAAAGTTGCAACTGCTAGCTGTTTTTTGTCACTGTTCCCAGGTCGACAACGCTACGCTCAGGCGTAAGGAGGCGGAGCTGGCAGCTAAAGAGAAGCAGCTGAAAGATTTGGAGGCAAAACTTTCTGGTCAAGAAGGACAGGACAAGAAGAACTGGCCAATATGCTATCCCATCTTGTATCACAACATCAGCGAGGAAATCCCTGCAAAAGCGCGGCGCATCGTTCGTGAGGGGTATGTGGCTTGGTGGGTAAGTGATGCGTGTACTATTGCTCATCTAAGACCGAAGCCATCAAGCCCGAGCTCCCTACATGCCTGGCATGGCCACAGGGGCTGCTGATCTGCCTCCTGTGGAACTGGTTCTGCACCTGCGTTATGCTCGGCCAGAAGGTGGACCAGAAGGTGCCGAGCTGGTTCCTGGCATGTAAGGTTCAGCCTGGGAGTGATTATGCAGAGCGTACCTGAGGGTCCATCTACGACATTTTTCTATGAGGGATAATTACAGTCGCATGAACCTTCTTCCCAGATGTGGCATGCTTTATGAAGGCTGGATTGAAAACCTTAGGGCGACCCAAGCAGTTTTGGGTTGAACGTCTTTCTTGGCGATGTTGCTGTCCTGTCCTCTGTAGTACTGTATCTGATCTGTGGCGTGCCCCTGAGCTGGTGGCTCTGGTACAAGAGGCTCTACAATGGCGCAAAGGCCGACTCAGCCTTCAGCTACGTGTGGTTTTTCCTTTGGTTCGGGATGCACACAGCTTTCTGCATCTGGGCGGCAATAGGTAAGGTTAAGCAAACGGGATTACCTGAGGCGAGGTACGGTTGCGTTGAGAACGTCAGTTGGGGGTTGAAAAATGCCCGCAAATTAGACAGACGAGCAAACTCTTGCCGCTACCAGCATCGTGTGTACCTAGTCGCGTGTACATGTGAGTTTTCAGAGCACCTGTGCAGCATTTCAGTTCAGCAGTGCGCTGAGTATATGCATCCACATCCAGATTTCAGTCCATGTCTCTCCTGATATTGGCAATCTTTGCTGGGATCCCCGACGGCACTGCTCCCCGTGCTTGCAGCGGTGCCCTTCAGTGCCAACCAGTGGTCCTTTGCGGGCTTCGTGACGGCGCTGAACGCGCTAGATAAGAACAACTCTGCCGGCATTGTGTACCTTGTGGGTGCGGGCTGTTGGTCTGCGCTGGCAACCTGGTCATGCTGGGTCATCGTAGATGTCTTCTTGTTCTTCCGGTAAGTATTGAGTAAGTATTGAGGGATGCAAAAGCGAATCAATTAACTCAAGCTCACGATACCCATGCAGCTGTAAGGGAAGGTTCATAGTGGTTCGATGCAGTAATATCATTTTTAATGGTATGCGTGCATTCAGCTCATGAGCAGCTTATCTTCTTGTGGGTAAGACCCACGTAAGACTAGGAAGACCCCAGATGGCGAATCCGCTTATTAACCCCTCAAGTTCGATGGCTTAGCGCCGGTCAGTTTGTACTCTTTTTTACGATGCCAATATATGTGCACATGTAGATTTCGACAGCACATGTCGATAAAGCAAGGGGTAAATATGCGAATTAAATGTTTTACCTGTTTACGTGCTAATTGTTTGCACGTGCGTTTGGACAATTCCAGCGGCAAGGGCGGAATCAAGGAGGCAAAAGAGCAAGAGGCGAAAGAGGCAGCCCTGGCCGCATTCCGGCAAGGCGCGGTCAATCAGGCTTGAGAAACATGTCGGAGTTGAGACCGGAATGTGCTGTCGTGGACGAGGAAGGATACAGCTTGGCATGGCGCTCGCGTCCAAGGGACGGACGCTCGCAATTAGAGGACGCCAAGTCACGTTCCGCGGTACGACATATAGCGGCGCAGCTTGCTACTGCACCTACCCTTAATTAGAATGGCGTTCGAGGCATTGCATGAGCGTGGGTTCATGAATATGTGTTTGTCCTAGAACCAAGATTGGATTAAGATTTCGTAAAGCCCTGCCTGTTATGTGTGTACGTAATTTGGCTTTAAATTCGTGGATCTTTGTGTCAAAGCCCTTGTCCGTAGATGTCGGTGCATCCGCAAGCCGATTCTGTTTTAGGTATAGCCGGGCCGGCATTGTGTAGCCTGGTAACTGTGTCCTGGCAGGAGTCATATGTTTGGGGCATATGTCCACAAACGCGGGCGTGGTGAAGACTTAACGCCCCTGTTTCACACATTTGTCGTATGCAAACGATGGATACGTGAAATTGTTGCTCATGTACACGGGTATTGTGCACTGTGGGACTTTTGCGTGTCTCGTTATGACAATTGCGTGCTGTGCGGCTCTTTGCTGACAGGTCAGCAAAAAAAAGGTTTGCGCCTTGTGTACGCGCATACGTGCATGCCAGTGGCAAATGTTACGGAAGCATGTTTAGCTTTACTATCAAACTTACATAGCATGAGCGGCCTTAATTACAGGCCGGAGCTGCTGATTTAGGCTAAGCATAACCATTTTGCCCGGTGCGGTCTATTGAGAATGGCATGTATGCAATACTGGTATATGTACGGTACTGGTTTCTTTTGCATGCCGATTACGCGTTGCTGCGTATTAAGGAAGAGGGTCTCGGCGTTGCATAGCTCACAGGGATTGCGGCATTATCCTCAAACCTGCTTGGCGTACCTGGATTGCGTATGTACGGCCATAAGGCCGCTGAGAAACAAATATATGAAGCGGGGAAAGAAAAATGCAATGCGTTCCTCGCTTTTAGAGGGAAAACAGGTCTTGCAATGCCCAACGGATGAACTTCATATAGGTGTATTGCAGTGGCAGGTATTTGCGCCAACTTTTGAAAATCTAACATTTAGAAGTAATAACGTGATTATTTAAGGCCTTCACGATGGGGGTTCCCTAGGTTTAGCGAATGTCGTATTCGCACCTGCGTTACTTTATCAAACAGCTTGCTAACAACCACCACCGCCAGGTAACAATTTTGATTTCGTTTACGCAATCTGGTCATCTCTTTTCTTTTAACGTAATGGATGAACAGCAGTGATTAAAAAAACTTGTGGAAGGTCCATTGTTTACCGTGCAACCAATTGCTTGTCGGGACTTGATGTATGGATGATGCTAGGAGACATACATATACCTGCATAGGAGAAAAGTAGGTAGCCTTCCGTAGGAGCCACGACACGTACTGCATGTGGACAAATCCTTCAACCAAAAACCCGAAACCGTACAGAAGCTTCTACCTATGCACAAGTGCAAAGTATGGTTGCGAGAAGATATTTCAGTCTAACTATTACACTGGGGGCCGAATCGTTTCCGTGAGCAGACTACGCTTGAAACTGAGCCCCGCAAACTATAGCCTTACTGGAACTTTTATCGGGCTTGATTTAATCAGTACAATTATTTGCTTTGAAATCGCTCTGCTTTATGTACGTTATCTCTAGGGAACCTAGGATTGGCGGTATTTCATATCACTAAAAATATTAACTGATAGGTAGGAAGCAGAGGAAAGCATGGTTGAGCTTGAGGAACCAACTATAACCAATGATGTTGTGGAAAACCAGACACTGAACGTTGCAGCAGATGCCTGCGATCTCTCCGGAGCCGAGCCTGAACCCGTTGGGGATTCCGACGAACCATTGGCAGGAGCAGCCGCCAATGGAGTGCCTCCACATGTATCTCTCACCCCGCCTGAGGATTGCATTCCTGTTACTAAAGATAGAGGGGTCCTCAAGAAGGTCATCGAGCCGGGCGAAAGTGATGATAAACCGTCACTGCACGCTCGATGCCTGAGTGAGTGTACCAAATGGAATGATGATCGTGGGGCTTCTTAATTGATGGGACGTGATGGAATACAACCCAACTTCACGGAGGCGGTCTGGACGGCTCTAGCCCTCACATCTACACACCAACGCCAACAACGGTCATAATCGTCATCATTGCCATATGCATACCTATCCCTTTGTTTCCCGGCCCCTGTTGTCGCCGCATCATGTTTTGTTCTCGCAGTACATTATGTGGGGTACCTGGCCAGCAGCGGGGAGGTCTTCATGGACACTCGGACCGATAGGGATCAGGAGGATCCCGCTGTGGTGGTGGCCGGAAGAAGTAGGTAACGTTGGGTGCAAAGGGTGCGGGTGCATGAAATGGCGTCGATTATGAACTCAACACACGTCCTGTGTATAAGCGATGCGCAAGCGTAGCATAAATGCGGCAGCGAGTGAACCGTCTCCATTCAATCCCTTACCCCCCTCATCTCCCCGAAATCAGTCGATGGTTTCATGCAATGCGTTCTCGTAACCTTTCTCCCTCAAATTCACCCCAGCCGCTGCCGCCCTGGAGACGGGTTTGTGCCTGGCTGCCGCCACCATGTCCAAGGGCGAGCGGGCGCTGGTCTTCATCCAGGACCCTGCATACGGCTACGGGGCACTGGGGAGCTTCAGCTTTCCCTGTGTGCCGCCCAACTCGCAGCTGGTGTACGACGTGCACATGATCAACTGGGAGGGCGTAGAGGAGGTGAGTGACGAGCCCCCCACTGCGCGAGCACCGGGGCGGAGGAGTCAGTAGCTACAGCATGCGGTGGCTGGATTGGGATGTAAGGCTTTGGAGCTCAACTAACAAAACCGTGCAACCAGTTGTGTGTGTGGTGGACTGGGTTGATGTGGAGGTGCGGGCAGGAGTGGGGCATCCCTGAATGCTGATCGTACGGCCGAGGCCTCAGGGCCGAGGCTTCTAGCATAAAACTTGAATTAGTCGAGAAAGAGGTGGGTTGGGGAATCTGTCGCTGGGCGCGGACTCAAGCTCCGGAAAAGTCAAGGTGACAGCAGCAGATTGAGGGCAGCAAGGGGGTCGCCCTGCCTTCAAGCGCCCTCATCACCCCCCGGCCCATGTACTTTACATCCCCACTCCTTTGACCTCTGACGCCTTGTTCCTCCCCTCCCTGTGGCTGCTGCAGACCGACAACGACCGCGACCGGGGCAGTTTGCTTTTTGAGGAGCGCTTAGAACGCGCAGAGCGGCGGAGGGAGGCGGGGAACCGGGCATACTTGGAGGAAAAGTATAAAGAGGCGCTGGCCAAGTATGCGTTGGTGCGTACTGTGTATCGGCATAGAAGAGCTGGTTGAGCCTGGAAGATGTGTTGGGATGTGACATCTTAGGTTAGGGGTAGGGATGGGAGTGGGCGATGTGTTTGGGAGGGTCGGACCCGATCTCCACTGCATGCCATGCCATCGGACATCACCGGAATCATGAGATTATGAGGCATACCGGTCGCGCCTAGCTATATGTATTATATGCCGGCCCAGCCCCTCTGGGGCAGGGAAATGCGTGGGTCCGCACGGTTCCACTGTGTGAGCTTTTGCCGCTCTTTGTGGTGGTGATCTCTGTGGGTCCCCATCTTATAGCTCGTTGCTTCAGATATGATGAAGATGACGACATGAGACACATGGGGAACGCTGCTACACATATGTACAGCCCCTAACCTTTTTGGGGGGTTGGGCTATGTGTGCTGCGTGGGGAGGCTCTCTGCAAATTTCGTCCCTTGGCACGTCCAAGGGACACTTTCTTATACACAAAACTATATAGCAAGTTATCGGATGGGTACACTCTCATGTACACCTCCGCCTCCATGTGGACAACTCTCAACAACGGATATCTTGGCTCTCAGATCGATGAAGAACGCAGCGAAATGCGATACGTAGTGTGAATTGCAGAAATACGTGAATCATCAAATCTTTGAACGCAAATTGCGCTTGAGGCTTCGGCCAAGAGCATGTCTGCCTCAGCGTCGGGTTTGTCCTTCACTCGCGGAAAGGAAGAAGAGCTGTTTGCTCTGCTCCATGACGTGGATATGTGTGGCTACCCCAGCCCCGTAGCCAGCCTCTATATAATACCCGTTACATATGTATTCCTTTATACGTATATGATGGATGGATGGGGGATGCGCTCACAGCTGGGTTTGCTGAAGCAGCGATGTTGAACTGCGGACCACTCAACGGGTCTCTTCTAGGGAGTTTAGACAAAAGACACATATATGTGATGTTATATGGTCGTTTGTCCTTTCTGAATAGTGGATGACTTGGGCCCGCTGTGTTCAGCACAGAACAAGCAGGAGGATATACCAATATATATATGTGGGTGTGTATTATATACCAACACATCGTATGAGCTCTCTCTCCCCTCACCCTTGCAACGAATCTTCCTGCCACTAATTAACCGCTATCTTCATATTCTTTGAAACATTTATGGCAATTTCTGGTGCTTTCCCTCACCCGGGCAGCAGGGGCTTCACTGGGGGCATTGCAACCGCGTCGTAGGTCCACACCGCCACAGCACGAGTGGCATTGTGGCAGGCGCGCGGCCTGTGCCTATGTTGCACTCAATGGCCTCCATAGGCTGATATCCCTGGCTGCTGACCCTGTACGTCTGCGCCCGTACATCCACAGGCGCTATCATACATGGACGAGGACTTTATGTACCAGCTAGAGGGACATTACCTGGATAAGGCTGAGGCGGTTAAGCTGCGGATTCACCTCAATATGGCGGCGGCGCAGCTGAAGACGGGCGATTATAACACCGCCATTTACAATTGCGGTCAGGTGAGGGGAGAGAAGACCCTTCATTGTTACCGCATTTGACATACACTTGCGGACCTCAAGTCACGTTGCCATATTGAGCGTTGTTTTTCCTAACTTCCTTTCTCACAAAGCATGGCCCTGCCCCTGCCCCTGACATTGCTACTGCCTTGCCTTCTATGCTGCCCCTTGCTACTGCGCCGGGACCTGCTCCCCCGATGTGGCCTCAGGTGCTGAACATAGACCCTCAGAACGTCAAGGCGCTGTTCCGGAGGGGCAAGGCTCGGCACGCCCTGGGCCGCACGGAGGAGGCGAAGCAGGACCTGGAGGCGGCGCTCAAATTGTGGGTGGCGGCGAAAGCCATGATTCGTCAGTGTGCCATTTATTCGTACCGTTGTCTCTCCCTCAACCGAGCGTACGAATACGTCGCATTATATATAGGCCATCCCCTATTTACAGCAGTCTTGGTCCCACCGCTGAAAGCCACGCGCTTCTGCATCTCCTACCACGCGCATCACGCACATCACGACCCCGCGTGATGCACGTGATGGGAGATGCAAAGGAAAAATTCCTTCCCCGCCGCTCCAGTACCGTCGCCACTCTATACCGAATGCACTTATAATATGGAAATTTCTGCTAGGACTTTAGCATCCTCCTTCTTGCCGGTCCCTGACTACACCCACGCATACACAGACGTGCTGCTCTTTTATCACTTCAGAACGTGCCCGGCACCTCCCTCCTTGGTGACCCGAACTCGCAGATCTCCCACTGACCCCGACATCGTCAGAGAGATGCACTCGCTGAAGGCGACGCAAAAGCAAGAGCGGTTGGCGCAGGAGGCGCTCTTCAGGGACAAGCTCAAGGGCAGCGCCGCCGCCGAGGCAGCCATCCTCTCCGGCCAGCAGCAGGAGCAGCAGCAGCAGCCCGCTGCTCTCTTGCCTCCCACGGCCGCGACGACCGCGGGGGACGGCCGCGTCAAGGGGCCCCTTCAGCAGCTCACGAAGCGCACCGTCCCTACGCCATCATCAATAAGCCAGAACCCACCAACGGGGTCTGAAGGTGGTGGGGCTTTAGAAGCGCGTGGTGGAACGCAGTCGTGGGGCAAGGGTCTACAGGCCCGTTTGTGGGGGTTACTGACATTGCTGTGGACCCTGATAGTCGGTGCGTTGGCTGGAACCGTGAAGCGGCGGCGGCAGGTCCCTCAGAAATCTAGGATTCAGTAAGTGATATGGAGAGGCGGCCAATGGGTGGGAAGGTTGGGAAAGGACGGGTGGGGTCCCTGCTAGGTAGAAGTGGGTGTGGGGGATAGGCGACACTACAGGAGGCACGTGATCATAGATACACGTGGAAAGGAAGCGGCAGTTGGGTCGGGTTGTGGGTAGAAAGGCGGAGCAGAGGTGAGCGGGGATTGTTCTCCGTACCCATGTTCGTGATGGCAGCTGTTTGTGTATGTGTCTCGGGGTGTGTGTGTGTGTGTGTGTGTGTGTGCGTGTGTGTGTGTGTGTGCTCGTGATAGCGAAGATGTGTGGTGGAGATGGTGCGAGGACTTTTTGCCCTGACCTGCGCGTTTTACCGCCAAATGTGGATACTGGAGGCGCGTGTGGAAAGCGTCGCTTTCGTAGGCTTGGGAGCTGTCCTTCCCTTGGTGGGAGTGGAGGAATGTGTGGAATGCTGGTCAGGGCTGCATATCCTGTGCCAGGTTTCGGCTTCCAGGGCGCGCAAACAGGGGCCGCTCGTCATGCAATGGGGGAAGTCTTTTTCTTTTCGTAGCCTAGCTGCAAGGAGGCGTGGCGTCGAGGAATGCATCCTCCCTCCTTTAATGGGCGGCCTTGGACGGCGGTTCTTGCTGTTTCACCTCTTGATGTAGCACCGGGCATATGTCGGCCTGGGGTGCAGAGCCTTCACGGCTTGAGCTTGAACTTCGGACTACACGCCCCTGCCGATGGAGCGATGGCGGTTTTGAACAGAGCTCAGTTCATGAGTCTCTACCTGAATAAAAAGCAAGATCGGCGCTGGTAGTCAAGCTTACGTGCTGATATGGAACGGAGGGAGGCATCTGCCTAAACTGCAAGAGTACTGGATAACAACACACATGTACGGAACATTTCCAGCAAGTGAATCTGATGTATGTTAGGCGTCAAATCATTTGATTCCGCTAATCCTGTGGAGCTATCATGTTTCTGTTTCAGGTAATGCATCACCATGCAGCCTGAATGAAATATCAACGCTTACACTTGAAGGTCACGGGCAATACGCATGATTATATAGGATGATTCGAATTATTTCTTTTGTAACGTTATTGTGCGCATTTGTCTTGGCACCTGGGACAGCTGCGCAAGAACCTGATGATGCCGCTTACCTGACGGAAGTTGTCGGGACCGGTGGCCAGAGGCTTGTATGGATGGTTTCTAATGCGCCCAAAGTTACAAACAATGGCCTTTGCACAACCATATCCGTGTTCAACCGCACTAGCGCCACAGTTATTTGGTACAGAGTCGATACAGATGCCGTCAGTCAAGAGCCAGGTCTGCGACACATCTACTCAATCGCCAGGCAGGGACATTCGTTATCGGCAATTTTGTTGAGTAACGGCAAGCAAAAGTGGCAATTTCCTCGGTCGCCCAGCATCTTCCGACGCGGCGACCCGCTGAACCTCTCCACCGGGACTGCCTTCCTTGAGCCGCAAGAAACCAAGGTGCCCCCAGGAGCGCCCATATACGACGGGAAACTTAGCCAAACGCCAGTACGCTTCTTGCTGCGGACACGCCTGCCCGCAACTACCTCGTCATCCTCACTCCCATCCCAATCCTCCTCGACGAAACTCCCCAACGGCAACCCACCCTCGGAGCCCTGGCTTGTGTTGGTCGCCACATCCCAGCCCGGTAATCATCTCTATGCTGTTTCTGAAGATCAGGGCCAACTTGTTTGGCACCTGGATCTGGAAGCTGATTGGAACATTACTGCCGTAGCCCTGTCCGACGCCCTGCCATCTCTGGCGCTACTCTCCGTGGAATCCCCTTTTATCGAGGAGGAGGACGGTCCGTCCGGCTGTATGGTCGCCGTTGACCTGGCCAACGGGACTCGTCGCTGGACGACCGGGCCGCTGTCCAAAGGTCCGCCGTCCGTGGCGCTCGCCACCCCTGCCTACCTGGTGCTGCGAGGCGAAGCTGACGCAGACCTTGTACAGTCCTTGTTCGGCATCAATGCCGTGACTGGTGCTATGCTGTGGACCACGAGCTGTAGCCGCGGCTGCACTGTATTGCAGCTGGACGAGCACACCGTGCTTATTTCGTCGACAGTATTCACTGTGAGCGAGCTATCCGCAGTGAACCTGACGACTGGCAAGGTCATTTGGCATGGTGAGGATAGCAGCACGGAGCCGCAGCTGACGTGCACGGGGGCCGTGGTGGGGCATCAGCACCTTTACTTCGGCTGCCCATGCGACGACGATGACGGAGACGAACACGAAGCAAAGCAGCAGCTAACCGGTGATGGGATGATGGCAACAGCGGAAGCAGCAGCGGAGCCGCTCTCACAGATTTGGCGCGAGAGCAGCAGTGCCGGGAATGCGCTTGGGAAAACGGCGGCGGCGATGGGTGGTGTCTCCGCCGGCGAGGGCAGCTCAAGTGTCGGGATTGCAGTATACCATCACCTCGGCCGCCGCCGCCGCCAGCGGGCGCTCTACTCCGCCACCGACCTCCGTGGCTTGGAGCGATCCGATGCTGCCGTGAGAGATGATCAGGACAGTAGCGCTGTGGCTGTCGATGGGATTGTGGATGGGGCCAATGAGAGCCGCAATTCTGACGGTGGTCCGCATGACACATCCGGAGGAGCTGTCCAGGGAGGCCCCAGCGGCCTCAGAGGTGACCA
This sequence comes from Volvox africanus, assembly GCA_030268105.1. Taxonomy (NCBI): domain Eukaryota; kingdom Viridiplantae; phylum Chlorophyta; class Chlorophyceae; order Chlamydomonadales; family Volvocaceae; genus Volvox; species Volvox africanus. The sequence goes on along the minus strand of BSDZ01000017.1, from coordinate 2,833,459 downwards.
GGATCTTTCCCGCAGCGACCCAGATGGGACCAGGGCCCCCCGGCTGTGCGCCTTCGCGCTGTCCTCAAGAAATGGGGAGAAAGTTTGGAAGTCTGACCTGGGCTCGGACCGCAGCGGCTTTCCCGTGCAGGCAGGTGCGAATGCCATGCTTCCTTTGGTAGTGGGTGAGGACCTGGTGCTGGCCACGAGAGCGGCAGTGCACGTGCTGGACAGGAGCACTGGCAAGAGGTGCGACGCATGGAGAGGGAGGGAGGAAAGGAATGGGAGGGAGAGTAGGGAAAGGGAGGGAGGGAGGGAAGGGAGGGAGGGAAGGGAGGGAGGGAGGGAGGGGGGGAAGGGAGGGAGGGAGGGAAAGGAGGGAGGGAGGAAAAGGGAAGGAGGGAAAGGGAGGGAGGGAGGGAGGGAAAAGGAGGGAGGGAGGGAGGGAGGGAAAGGGAGGGAAAGGGAGGGAGGGAGGGAAAGGGAGGGAAAGGGAGGGAGGGAGGGAAAGGGAGGGAAAGGGAGGGAAAGGGAGGGAGGGAGGGAAAGGGAGGGAAAGGGAGGGAGGGAGGGAAAGGGAGGGAAAGGGAGGGAGAGAGGGAAAGGGAGGGAAAGGGAGGGAAAGGGAGGGAAAGGGAGGGAAAGGGAGGGAGGGAGGGAAAGGGAGGGAGGGAGGGAAAGGGAGGGAGGGAGGGAGGGAGGGAGGGAGGGAGGGAGGGAGGGAGGGGGGGAAGGGAGGGGGAGAGAGAGGGGGAGAGAGGGAGGGAGAGAGGAGGGAGAGAGAGTAGGAAGGAAGGGGAAGACGGCACAGGGCCCTGATGTACATAAACTGATTCCTTTTGTCAGGATGTGGGCCACGAGGGGGGGGGAGAAGGAGGAGTAGAAGCAGTATTGATTCATCGTGTGCTGTTATGTGACGTGACGGCATTATGCTGAAATGCATGCTGGGAATGTTCTGCGTCTTTCGCGGCTTCTTTCCATTCCAGCTGTTGAGTGGAGAGGAACGGGTATATAGGCGCAATGGAAGACTCTCCGCGTTTTTGAACTCTCTTCACTTAGCTCTGGCACGCGGCTTCGCCCTGTCCTGTGTTTGATTCTTTTTCGCGATTGCCTAACGCCAGCAACCTTGCCTTCCAAACTAACTGCAGGCGCTGGACTTTTGAGCTCCCTCTGGGCCAGGAGTTGCAGGTGGGTTGGGCGGACGGAAGAGCAGTGGGTAAGATGTGATCGCGTTGTAGACATAATGTGCCGTCCCGCGCTGGGTGCCTTCCCGTGATATGCCTTGTGTTAGCTGCTGTGTTCTTCCTGACGTTGTGGTCTCTTGAGGTGTGGTCACGTGTGCCTTCCTACTGCGTTTGTATGTAGACCCGACAAGGTCTCAGGGTTGTCGGGTTCAATGCATCCATTAGCGTGTGCTTCTCAACTGGATGTCAACCTGCTACCACAACGTGTCGACGTGGCTGCAGGCGTGGGATATAGTAGACGAGCAGTACGGCGTCGTGGTGGTGCGCAGCTACGGAACCCCGCCCGAGGATTCGCATCTGTACGGCTTAGACCTGGGCAACGGAAGCCTTCGTGTCAGTCAGAGCCTCCCCCCGTCGTACACACCGGTCCGCGGCTCTAGCCTGCCATACGATATCCGCGATGGCGTCGTGTACGTGGACTCGTGCAGCGGCCGCAGCTGCTGCCTCACAGCCGTGGACCTGCTGGCCAATCCGGGGATTCCGCCGGCACGCAGTCAGGACCATCCCGTGCTGAGGCTTCCCGACGGCGCTGGGTTGATCCCGCCGATTTGGAGGCAGCTGCGTCGGGTGCTGGCGTCGGCTGGTGCCCATGCAGCCGCCGCCGCCGCCGCTGGTGACGGCGGTGCAGCGAGCGCAGATCGCAGTTTCCAGTACTGCTTTGATGTGGGTCAGGCCTGTCGCGCCCAACACGCTCGCAATATCGGCGTGGAAATTGTGTACGTTCTGTTGGTGGCGCAGATGGTTCTGCTGATCGCTGGCTTTGGGAGCGTTTTGATGTGGCGGCTGTGCTGCAAGCATCGCCACGCGCCATATACGCAGCTTAATGCATTACCAGTTGTGGAGGTGCTTCAGCACGACATAGGGAGCGAGGAGCCGGATGATGACGATGTTGATAATGATGACCATGACGATGATGACGTCGGGGAGCAGCAGAATGGCAAGGGCTGTGGGGCTGTTGCAGGGAAGTGCGGGGTGCTGGCAATGGACCCGACAATTGGAGTGGCGGTGCCAGTGGTGCATATGCACATGGGGACTGCGCCTGGCACGGCAGGTGCAGGCGGTCGTGGGGTTGGGGTTCGGAAGGGAGGGTAGGAAACGGGTACGTGGTCACGACGACGGCGGTAGCAGCTGCTGGGAGTCTGGAAGCTTCATAAGCTGAGGCTGGAAAGCAAGGGAGAGCAATTATGATGATGGGGCCAGGCCGGGGGAGGGTAGTGCGGCAGGCCGACAGGGGGCCCAGGTAGGCAGGCACCTCCCCCTGCCTGGCGTACGGATCGGGTGTCGTTGCGACTGTCCGCCTGTCCTGACGTACGATGACGAAATGCGGCATCCAGGCGGCTGCAGAGGGAGGCGCAACGAAGCGCGCTGACTTCACACTGTTGGACCATATGTTGTTTACTTCTTCATTCTGAATTTGCCACTGCGATTCGGGGTTTATTGCGATTGGGAAAATGGAGGTAGATGTGTGGCGCATGCAGTTAATGTATTCGTGCATGTGTATCGGTGTCCCGCCTATGATTTGGTTCAGTATTGCACAGGGCCGTACTTGACGCGAGGATGGACGCAGGCTGTGAGCGGAGTAGGCGGACTTGGACAGCCATTTCGGCGCTTACAAAGACTTCGACGGAGACTACAGATGGGTCTCAGGATTGTGTTGGCAGGTTTGCTTGTGATACTGTGTACGGAGTGGACCAAATACCAGTTGGGGAAGGGACGGAGAATTGCAATCTCAGCCGCTTGGGCAAACGGCATATCGCCCCGGGTTTCTGGACTGCAGCTGCTAATAGCGTTACTCGAGGTGCGAATTATTCAGTCCGTATTCTGGAATAATGTCAAAACCTGCACAGAGCCCTGCTGATATGACCTCGTTCCCGTCAGCTTCCGCGAACAGTACCTGGGTCCTCAGTCATCAGGGCGGCGGGGTCCCCATAGCATAAGCACTGGATATTGCCATATGTATTAGTGCCGTCGTAGCCAAGCACACCAATGCAAAGGCAGGTAGGTTACACGAGGTTAGATTCACTATGGGAATAACAGGCTCCTGGATATGTGTTTTCAGTGCGTCGACCAGGAAAGAGGAGGGCGCCTGGCGGAGACGTGCAGGGGTCTCATAAAGGTTTTAACCTTCGTGACATCAGTGTCCCGTGCGAGCCACTTTTGATTGCCCACTTATCTTTCGTTTGTCCACATCATTGGAAATTATTTGATTCAAAGAATCAAAGGTCGGATCGTTATCCTTGCAGGTTGGAACTGGATACCAATCCTTCATGCATGTCATTGTCATCTATTATGAAACAATGCATGTTTATAACGAAACTTCACATTAGGAAAGGTAGATGGTTCTGGTTTGCAGTACAGTTATTTGCCTTGCTTTCTGGAACCTTTCATAGCCATGTACTTGTTTAGCGGCCACTTACAAATGAGCTAGCTAACTAAAAATTTAAATCTGAATATTCAACAATATTAGACGTTTTACGGAAGATGGCTCGCTTCGATGAAGCCGATCCACGATGGTTGGTGAAGGATATGGGCGATGCAGGCCGGAACGTGAACAATTGGCACTGGACCGAGCGCGACTGCACGGAATGGGTAGGAACCTTGTAGCTCAGAACCCAGCCGCCTTGGTGCTGGCGGTGGGAACTTATTAGCACCCTACCCCAGTCCCCGTGCGTCCTCCTCTTATTCCCTGTTACACCTATCCTTAAACAAACTTTAACAGGCTAAGGAGCGCTTGAGCAAGGCACTAGCGGGCATCCAGCTAACCCAGCAGCCAGCAGCAGTGCGTACGACTACTCTGGAGTCCATGATCGGCGATGCATTCCTCAACATAAGGAAAAATAAACTAATTCCGTCTTATGATCTAGAAGTTCGGTTGGGATGGACCGGGGAACTTACAGACGGTGATGGGAAGGTGGTCGGCACCGCCACCGGGAAGCTGCACCTTCCGCACATTGGAGGTACGGTGCTTGGATTCATGTCAACGGGGGTCAATTGTTGCGGTCAGCAGCGACTCAGCCGCATGCAGCTTTGAAATATAGCACGATAAGCCAGCGACCTCAAAAGGTTGGGGACACTGTCCATAAGGGTGCCCAGAAAACAAGTGCGAACGCGACATAGCTTGGGGTGTCTAAATAGGCAGCGCAGCCGGATACCAAACCAGGTTTATTTTATAAGATACCGCTATACCTCCCCCTGTGGAGTGAAACATCCGACAATTATGGCGGGTTTCTTTCACTCCAATCCCGTCAGATGATAACCACGATGAGGATCCAGAAATCCGGATCATTTGCGACACCAACAGCTCAGAAGCCGAGCGTCTTAAAGCTGCTGTACACTCGCGCGGCAAGAAACCATTGCTGGAAGCCGTGCATAAATTCGTGGCAGAGCTCCGGGCTGGCGGGCCGGCGCTGGCCGAGGGAGGCAACAGCTTGGGGGCCAGTGCCAGTGGTGAAGAGGCCGGCGCAAACGGGAGCACAGCGGCAGGAGAGGGGGCGGCGCCGGGGCCGAACAAGCCGAAGCTCAGCAGCGCCGATGCAGATAAGGCTTCTCGGGCTGCTGCATCCAAGGCCAGCAGCGGCAGCAGCACGGGCCGGTCTATCAGCATCACTGCCAAGTTCGATTGCCGGCCTTCCGACATATATGAATGTTTTACTGTGAGTGCTGCTGCTTGTGTCCAGTATACGATAGACGGTGTCTGATGGGCGTGAGTTGACTTGGCCAAATGACCTGAACAACATGTTGGCCGTCGTGCGGCTGGGAGTAGGCCGGACAGGACCACAGATCTGCCTGAGGAATGTTGGTGGTGAGGTTGGGGCTCGAAACGCCGGCGCAAATGTAGAGGAGGCCGCCTTTGTTGATATTTGAGAAACAGAGAGAGCGAGGAGAAAAAGCGCCACATGTGAGCCGATGTCTCTCCTTTCTCCACGTACGGAGGCATTAACCCCGCGCCTTCGGTTGCTCAGCATGTCGGTGGCGCCCAGTTTCACCCCCAGTCTCTCTGGGTGGTCGCCTCCTATGCCTCCGGTGTTAATTACTGCACCTGCATGTTCCTTGAGGTCTCTACGTTGCTGGCCGAGGGCCGCAGGCGTGGCTTCCTCGCGACCACCTCCTCGCCCTCCCTTGACCCCACCACGCCGCTACCTCCTCTGCACCGTAGGTGGAAGGCCGCGTGCGTATGTTCTCTCAGAGCCCGGCCACCGTGCAGCCCACTGCGCCTGGCGGTGCCTTCTCCTGGTATGGCGGCTCCATCACGGGCGAGTTCATCGAGCTGTCTCCTCCCAATCGCATCGTCATGCGCTGGAGGTTCAACACTTGGGAGGAGGGCTGCTTCTCCAAGGTAGGGGGGTAGCTGCCAGGGCGCCGGGGAGAGGGACTGAGCGGAAGTGAAGTGGACCCCGTTCCAGACGTCGGGTGGAGAAACGACACTTCCCTTGGGACGCTTCCCTAGCGACACTTCCCTAGAGACTAGCTGTATAGGACCTATGGCTGGTACGCATTGCTAAAGTCGACCGCTTCACGTGAAGTCTCAAGAGACGACGGTGTCTTGTTCTCTTCCCCCAAAACCTCCCCCAAAACCTCCCCCGAACTGCGCTCCGGCACAGGTGGTGATCGAGATCACGGAGCCGGAACATGGCAATACGTTGGTGAAGGTCAAGCAGACGGAGCTGCCCGCACACGACAAGTTCGGAAGCGAGGATACGGTTGATGTCACGGAGAAGGGCTGGCACTCGCAGGTGCTACAGCGCATCCGCCAGGTTTTCGGCTACGGCGTGTGAGGAACGTGCGAGAATCGTTCCTGCAAATGCGTGGATTGTGGCTTAGCTGGATTGTTGGGACGTTACTTAGATCGCTGGTGCATGGTGGGGTTGGCGCTGCGGAAGCTTGCGCCCGTTTCCCACTTGGGTTGGAGCGTTGGGGTTTGGAGGGGCGGTTTCAGCAGAGCCAGGTGAGCCTAGAAGCGAGCCGCAAGTAGAGGAGCGCAAGTGAAAGTCAGAGGCACATAGCCGGAATGAATGCCGTAGTGGAGGCGTAATAGGAAGTGGCTGATCTGGATAGTGGAAGGGGGAAGTGGGACCTGAGTAGGGTTCACAAAATGCACCTGATGAGAGCGGGACAGGAGTGAAGTGGCACGGGGGTGGCATGAGGGCGTGTGTGTGTATGTTTGCGTTACCTTCGGAGGTAGATGGGTTGAGAGGCTACATCTTGGAGTTGCGCGGGGTTGAAAGGGCTCATCTTCCTGCCAGGAGGCTGACTAATGAGCGAGTGGCTGCTTTACGAGAAACACTTTCGCAGCCACTTGATATGAGGCTGCACACTGTCTCAAGGATACATTTTGGAGTGAGACTGCGTTGTCGAGGAGCGCAAAGGAGGTGCTTGACCTTGACGTATACTATTGCCCGGCTACTGCTGCTGCCGGAGCTGCTACAGCCCATGCTGTATTCAACTCTTGCTCCCGGGACTCTTAGGATGGCTATTGATCTAACTGTCTGGAATGTCTTATGGGTGGCCCATCCGCCCTTTCGGACTCGTTGATGAGCCCAAATGACTCTGCACGCTTGTTGCTCCGAAAGTTCGGCGGACATGAAGCTAGTTCCAGTAGTAAGCCTTTCCAGTAAACCGTATGCGTTGGGCATATAAAAGGATGCAGCGTCACCACGGGTGTTAAGTTCGCTCTACAAGGGTTCATCCCAGCAGTCCATAACCCCAAGTCGAACTCATTATACCCACTAACGTCTAACTGACATATACCGGCATGATGGTGGAATGTAAACGTTCATGATATTATTTATTGAATTTAAATGAATTATGTGGATATTCAAAGCAACGGCGGACAGAAGAATACGCAGGCCATTCACATTACTGTACTACTGCATTATTAATAACAAAATCACAATACGGTATAATTTACTGGGACACCTGGCTGTCCTTTCTGTCCATCATACTCCGTAATCGTATAAATTGTACTTTTATATGCCGGCCACATAATTAGCCAAACTGCCTGCCTTTGAAGTTAACGTCTTAACGGGGCGCAAAATGGAGAGTCTAGATACCGGCGTCACCATATGTAGAACCGGACAAGATCTAGAAGAAACTAGTAAAGAGGAAGACGGCTGCTACCGCAGACCGGGATCGCCGCCGCAACCGGCTCCTCTTCCGCATCGGCCAGCTGCCGTCCGGGCACGCACCGAGGATGTGGTTTCGGACGCAGCTTCCTTTCGGGAGCTCATGATCTCAGATTCCTTAGTCCATAGTCTTGTCACAGCGGGCTTCGAGCGGCCGTCGCCAGTGCAGAAGGCCGCGATCCCTCTCGGACGTATTGGCACGGACCTAATTGTCCAGGCCAAGTCGGGTACCGGGAAAACGGTCGTTTTTGCAGTCATCTGCTTGGAGCGCGTCAAGCCTGAGCTGAGCAGTACGCAGGTCATGTCATGGCAAACGGGGCCGAGAACACGGGCAAGCTGACAGTTAGATGCACGATGAACTGGGTCACCACACCGGGCCCCATTATGCCGCATCACTCCATCATGACCCATACCCCGCGGAGGCGCTCCTGTTGCATCAGCCTTTCGGCAGACGTTATTTCGAAAGCGATCCCGTAACCTGTACGCAGGCACTGATCTTGGCACCCACTCGCGAGATCGCCATCCAAAGCGAGGAGGTCATCCGCACGCTGGCTTCTGAGCTACCTGCGCCGCCCGTGACTTCAGCGGTGTTCGTAGGTGGCCTTCCCATGCTGGATGATGAGAAAAAGCTGCGCAGGTAGGGCTTGGCAATGCATCTCAGGATGAGGAGGGTCGGGGGACATGTCATGCAGGAGATCATCCAACCGGCATTTGCAGCGGTATCGTCTCATCGATGCGATGCTGGCTCAGATCCAGGATGCTTCACCCTGCAGAGCCACCTGGCCTGATCTGACCGGACCGGACCGGACTGGACCTGGAATTTGCCGCTTGCGCCGGCACCATCTAAACAATTACCATTGCAAGCAACGTGCCTAATCCCTCCCGAACCCCGGCAACCACCCATCCGCAATCCCACACCTCATCATGAGGGGAGTAGGTTGTGCCACGTCGCGGTGGGCACGCCTGGCCGTGTAGGAGCGTTGCTGCAGGTGGAGCGGCTGGTGACAAGCAGTCTGACACTGCTGGTGCTGGATGAGGTGGACAGCCTTCTGGGGGACAGCTTTTACGAGGATGTCACCTGGATATACGACCAGCTGCCCAAGCGGAAGCAGGTGCGGAAATGTCGGGTCTGGACATTGACCCAAAAGCGTGCGCGGCAACCCTTTCTCCAGCCAGCCAGCCAACCAACCAGCGCCAGCCAGGCAGCCAGCCAGCCAGCCCTCATCGTATCACGGCTAGGTCTTGTCAACCGCTACTGATTGTAGATGCGATGGGATGAAGTTGTGACGTTTCTCAAGGGCCTGAGCTCGTTAGGCTCAACGTAACCATACGTACCGTGTTCCTTGCAGGTGCTTGCGTTCTCCGCCACCTACACCCCCGAGCTGCTGGCTGATCTGGAGCCCCTCATGCGGCGACCCCAGAGGGTCATGATGTGCTCCGAAACCGTCAGTCTCTTGGGCGTCAAGCAGTTTTACGAGCTGGTGCCTGCGGAGGTGGCCGAGCTGGGGTCCAGTCAACGGTCCGGGGATAGCGGTGACGCAGGGGATACTGCCAGGGTGGCAGCTGGCGTGGCTGAGCCCAAAGCAGCCACGACGGCCTCTGCCACGCCGGCTGTATTCCGACGCAAGGTGCAACAGCTTCTAAGGTTGCTCGGTAGCGTCTCATTTCACCAGGTGGGCCTTGTAGCCCAAGCAGGCGGCGGGGCCTTGTGCATGAGTCTGTGGGGATGCTTTTCAACGTGATATTAACGAGAGCTCGTTATGGTGTTGTGAAGGGCCCTCATGCTCTACCCTATCCGCGGCGCACCCAACCACGCTCTATGAGGCCCTGCTGACCTTCCCCAGTCCCGGTTCCGGTTGCCACCCGCAGGCAGCAGTGTTCTGCAACCATAAGCCCCGCGCTGAGTGGCTTGCGGAGCAACTGAGCGCAGCAGGCTACCCGGCCGCCTACCTCTCTGGGGACCGCGCCCAGAGCGAGCGAATGGAGGCCATGATGGCAGTGCGGGGCTTCAAGCTAAGGGTGGGTGTGGCACATCTGCACACACCTGCACACGAGGGCTACTTGCACAGCCCTTGATCTGTCTGTTTCTCATTCACACACAGCACAAGAGGTTTGCCTGAATTGCCTTCTGACTGTGTACGCTGCTGCTGCTGCTGCTGCTGCTGCTGATGCTGATGCTGATGCTGCTAAATGCGCTCTGAGTGTTTCTCCGGAACCATTTGACGAATTGCACAACATTGCCACATTTTTGGCTCCAGTATGCATGGAGAGTTTGGAAATCTTGCAACGACAGTCACGTGAAGAGTGTGGACTCGTTAGCACACGTTCTTCGCTGATCCGTTATTGCAAAAGATAGGTTTGCTCGACTGCCTGTTTGTCCCCCACTCCCCGTGGCGCCCATGAAAGCTGCTTGCAGTTTGTAAAAACCTTGACTTTGCATCGATATGAACTCGCCTATAAGCCGCTTGCTCCCTCGCTATGCTTTGCGATCACACGGCTTCTCGCGGCCCCAAATGAGCTTTTGTAAGTACTCGTTTTGCAGGTGGTCGTGTCCACGGACGTCATGGCTCGTGGAGTGGATCTTGACCGAGTCAACCTGGTTATAAATCTTGACCTGCCATACGATGCCGCCACGTATATGCACCGCGTGGGTCGCACTGGCCGTTTTGGTAGTCGCGGTGTCTGTGTCTCGTTCGTGACAGCGGCTGAATTTGCTCTGCTGGTGTCGTATGTGGATGAGCAGTCCGCAGCCGCCACAGCCTCTGCAGCATCAGCCGCCGCGGCAGCGGAGGCCAACGGCGGCGGTACCGGGGGGGAGCGGCAAATTGGCGGAGCCGCAGACCAAGAAGCTGGGTCTGCGAAGGGGCATGGCGGGGCTGCGGAGCTGCTGTTGCCACTGCCGCAGGTCATTCCGGAGGACCTGTACGGTTATGAGCTGGAAAGCGAATGGGAGCGGCAGGCGCTGCAGCAGCTAGTGAAGAAGGAGCGGCAGGCACGGCAGCAGAAACAGGAGAAGCAACAGGGACCCACGTCTGTTGTTGCCCAAGAAAGCAATGCAGCACCTGCGCTGACATCGGAGGCGCGTGACGGGGAGCTTGCAGACCCGCTGGCGTCTCAGCACCTGCTGGATCTGCCGCCCTTGCCAGAAGAGATTGAGGCGGCGCGCAGGGCGGAGCAGGCGGCCCAGGCAGCGGCGAGGAAGGCAGACAAGGCGTTACGAAAGCAGCAGCATAAGGTGGAGGAGCAGGAGGCCGCGGAACGACAGAGGGAGCAGCAGCACCGAGCGCAAGAAGCGGAGTGGCGTTCGTACGGAGATAGGGAGTACTGGAATAATTGGTACGGATACAATGGCTATAGATATGGATATGACGGCTGGCCTTCTGAGGACGCTGTAGCGAACGCCAGCAGGTGAGCTTGGGTTGTGAGGAGGTCTGTCAGCTGATTTGTTGACTGAAGGCAACGCAAGGGACGCTCCCCGTCAGTGTGTAAACACATCCACTTGCTGCCCGAACCGCAGCTGCAGCCGTTTAGCCTACTGGCATGTCCCCACTCCATGGCCGCAAGACAGCTTATGATTTGTTGATCTTATCATGATCTGTCGTGCGGCTATGGAATGGGGACACGATGTTAGGTCTTCAGCTCTTATGTCCACAGCCGTCACAATCACTCATCGAATCATGTGTAGTTTTTCTGGTTGGCAAAACGTCCTGAAAAACGTAAAACGTCCTGTACTGCACGTAGGCAATTCAAAAAGAGCAGAAGAAACGAGGCTATGGCTTATCATCTGGAATACTGCACTATTTATTCCTTTGATTTTAAATATGAATTCCCGATATATTACAGTAAAAACCAGCTCCCATAGGTGGTGAAACGGAAAACTTATGTTTTTCCGTTCATTTTTTCTATATTATTTTCCCCAAATGCGAGAAATTTGCTATGATTAATTTCCTTTTGTTTATATAAAAACGCCCTATAAGTTCTAGAAGGAGCATTAAGAACGCTTAAATTATCTTACAGTTTATATAAATGCCTGTTAATTATATTTGTATGATGATTATGACAAAGAGCTTTCGGAGGTAGAAAGTAAATCTTGTATTAGGAAGGGGACTACTTCCAGCAAATTCGTTCCGGTAATTTGTGGTTTGGCCTTTAAAATTAAGGGCGTGCAATTTAACTGTAACTTATTAGACGACTCGGTACAGAATATGGTGTGGATTAAGTTATTTTATGCCTAATAAACCGATATAGCCTGTATAGGTTCTGTATTTTTTTATAGGTTCTGTGTTTTTATGTGCATAAATTTAAAAATAGGCACTTGAATTCTAGCGGATTCAGCTAGAGCTAGATCGCTTACTGCAAAACTCTTAAGCTTTTCTGAGCTAAATATAAATCAAATTTCGGCAAATTTCAATCAAATTTCTAATCGTGTAATCCGTCTGGCTTGATAATAAGTACAACCGATGCCGATGGGCAACCCAATGCCGATGAGCAACCCAATCTAGCAACCCAGGATTAAGGCTCTCGGTATCCAGTTTGTCCGCACTGAGATGTTTTATGAATACGTGCTCAAATTTGTTCCTATAGGGGTGGGCGCAACCCTTCCATCAGCCCTTGCTGCTGCAGGCCATTCCAGTCGTACAACTACAGCGGCAGTGCCCCAGTGCCCATGCACGCACCGGCATATAGCGGCTTCCACTACGGTCCCCACGGTGCATCATATCCATACCAGGAAACGAGTCCTGCATACGATCATCAAGCAGGGAACGGTGCATATGACACTTGGGGTGGCACTTACGGTGGCTCGTTAGCCGGCCAAAGCCAACATGCTGCGGCCGCCGCCGCTTGGGCCCAGTATTATGAACAGTGGGGGCAGGCGCACGGCGGCAGTGGCGCCTGGGGGAAAGGGGGCTGGTCCTCTGGTTGGCCTCAGCCAGGTGACTCCGCCCTGTACCCTCCGGACGTCAGCAACCTTAAGGGTGCCGCTGCCGACGCTGCAGTGCCAGTACATGCTAGGGGGGGTCTGACCAGTACAGGTGATTCATCTGGCAGCGTGCGGGATCAGCAACTGCAGCAGATTGCAGCGAAGGCGCGCATTGCTGCTGCCGCCGATCGAAGGGATACCGGCGCCGGGTACAGCACCAGTTCCGATACTGCTGGCGCTAAAGAGAGCTTTGATCACACCAGCGCGCCAGCGCTGCAGCGGCAGCGCAGGCCCCCGAACCAAGGAAGTGCGGATAGCGGCATGGACGTTTCAACTGAGGAGGCCGTTTCGGGATCGGCGGAAGAGGAGGAAGAAGTGGGCTCGGAGTTTAGCTTCGGGGCACTGCGAGGGGAAGTGGTGTCGCGCAGGGCCGCGGGTGCCGTCCCGGACGTGTCATGGTGCAGTGGCGCTGCCGGGAGGCAAGTGTTGGAGTCTCCGGGATCTGCAGGTATCGCCATAGCTCCGAGCGGGCCAGTAGCGATGGCGGCAGGTGGGCAGGTCACGGACACGAGTGTGGCGGGTTTGCGAGGTGAGGATCGAGCTGATGGAGAGGGACGTGAGGCAGGAATGGGAGCTGGCGAGGACAACGATGGGGAGCTAGAGGATGAGAGCTGGGTGTTTGGCGACGAGGACTTCTCACCAGATGCGGCGAAAGTTGTCGATAACCTGGTGGTACTCCTACCGCCACCGCAGCGAGAGCAGGCACAGGAGCAGCCATCCGTTGGACAGGGTGCGGATAACAGCCCAGTGTCAGCACCGGGGGCGGTGCCGGCGGCAGGGTCGCGACAGCGATGGCAGCAAAGTCACCCTCCGCCTGCGCCTGTAGGGCCAGCTACGGCTACACCTCACGCAGGGACCACAGCGGGAGGGTCCGGCGACAGTGCTGCACCTTGGCGATGGCCGTATTACGGTTCTTATGACCCTTACGCGGCAGCGGCATACGGCAGCCATGGATGGTCCCAGTACGAGGGGCAGCAATTGCAACAAGGCTATGGCTACAACGGTGGCGACGGAGGATATGGCGCGGCTGGTTGGGGTTGCCAGGAGCCTAGCAGCTTCCCCGGGGCAGCCGCAACGCAGAGCTACGGCCCGTCTGTACGTCCACCACCACCTCCGCAGCCACCACAGCCCCACCATCCCTATGCCCCGCACCCAGGCCATCATCACCAACACCACAACAACTACTACGGTCACTGCTACGGAACAGTGCTGAGCAGCGGAACGCAGGGCCGGTACGGACAAGCTTCATATGGCAGCTATTCGCCGTACAACCAGCAGCCGCAGCCATGGTACGAGGGCGACGTGCATCCACCGTTACGATCTTATCGTTGCGCCGAGTGCCTGAACCGAATGCTTCGGGATTTCGTGCAGCGGCAGTATAAGTGGCAGGAGGCGTACGCGGCGTGGTACGAGCAATACAAGCAGTGGTACGATGAGTGGATGCAGGATTACGCAGGCATGGCGACTGCGACCGCGCCGGCGGGTGCATGAGGAGAGGGGCATTGGGGCCATGTGTGTTTGCAGCGACAGGTGCAAACGCTGATGTTAAACTGACTTCTGTCGCCAACTGTCGCACATGATCGGATGTTGTGCGAGTCTGGTATTTCCACGCCTGCTGTGGTTGCGCGTGTGCAAGCCTTGTAAACACGTTGGTCGGTGGTGAGTCGTTGATGAGTCCCTGGGATGGCTCCCTGGCATCAACTCTAGGAGGGAATGTTGGGACCCTCATCAACACTTCACAGCACTGTATACATACATAATTTTGTGTCTTATGCCATAATGTTACATACATACACCACAGAACTATTAACTAATGCTTCTGGCCGGGGAAACTATTGTGGCAGATAATTCCGTCCCGGCTGCAGCAGCCACAGTGAGGGGCCCGTTCATGGCACAATAAATTATGAAGTCTCTCCTGCCTCCCGTGCACCCAGCCCCTGGCCATGTTACACAGCCCGCCCACCAGCACCATCCACCCGTGTGGTCCAATCGGTGCGCATCGTCAAGCCCTCCACGCCCTAGCACAGACGCAGGGAGGACAAATGGAAGCCCAGGATCGGCTCCACTCCACTCCACCCCACTCCACTCCACTCCACTCCAAGCACCATGCACCGGCTCAACTCCCCACGGGAGCACGTAGCCGCAGGGACAGTCCAACCCAGAGTAGATCAGGACCCGGCAGATGCAATGTCTCACGGGCCACTCACGCCAGAGTGTGCGTCTTCCCGCTGCCTGTTGACACGCTCTTGGTGCCGCCATCCTTACCCACCAGGTGAGACAATGAGGCCATCGTTGCGTTACCTGCGTAGGAGGTGCATGAGAAAATAATGCAAGTACGGAAAAAAGTCGAACGTCATGTTGAGAGACTGGTTGAGGCTACAAGACTTTTGAAAGAGAATGATGAAGGTGGAATTACGCACATATCACATCCGTGAGGGCCTGCTCCTAATCATCACATCGGGGCTGCTCTCGCCAGCAGGTCAGGCCAGAAGCTTGGGTTTATTCCTCTTCGAATACCCCGACCAGGTGTCGGTCCAACTCTACGGTAATGCTGGTATGCCACGAGAAAAGTGCTCGAAAAAAACTGCTCCGCCCTCGCGGTATTACTTCTTGCTTTCTTCTCATTCTCTTATACATGTATCATCTCGACAAGGAGAACATTTAGTAACTGGGCGAAGGACAAAAAACACTCCGCGGCCGCTGGCTCCCGCCATACAGCGGCGAACAACACGGCAAGTAAGGGGCAGGAACCCGCCACATAGGAAGGCAGCAGCTGCTCGATGCTGCCACTCCTCCCGGTATCTCACCCCTCCCTCCTTACCCACTACAACGTTGTGGAAGCCTCCGCTTTTTCGTGCCGCCCGATACGACTCAATGACCTGCTGGCGCAGCTCCTCCGTTGCCGCGTCCATCTAAGGATTCGGGGCCGCAGTGGGAAGATCCGAGGTGGAAGATTTAAGAACGTGTGAGGCTTTCGTGTTTCATCGGAACACGGTGTATGATAACTCCACCCTGACTCCACCCTTATAATTCAGGACGTATCGCGGCTAGGCGCTTTCTTAGGAAGCGAGGGCACTTGGTGATGGCAGCTAGCAGCCCGCGGCTGCACGGACGAAATGCAGACACGAATGCGGCAGTGCAACCCCATGAGCATGGCAACGGTGCGCTGCGTTGCTCCTACCATCGCCAATTCTTGGGTCGATGCAACCTACCGGCGGCTTTCGTTTGTGATTGTTCGGGGCGGCTCCACTGCGTGAGTTCGCCCCTTTGGCGCTGCGCCTGCCTCCTCCAGAGTCGCGATCACGCACTGTGATGCCCTCATCCTCTATGGCCTCTCCGGCCCCCAGTCGCCGCTTTGCCTGCTTCATCTGCATCAGGAACACCTCCTTGCACCGCTCGTTGGCGGTCCTCTCCTTCTCGACCCAGTGCTTGCGCTTAAGGTTCACCTTTAGGGGTGCGTCCACGACCTTGGCATGCGAGGAAAGCGGATAAAGCAACCGAAAGAGGGGACCAGATTCAAAGCACCTAGCATTGTTATTTATTGTCACTACCTCCCTCTGTAGGGAGATGTCAGAGTCACTAATCCGGTAATTGGGTCTTCCCGATTACCGGATCAGGTCTACAACTGCCGACATCGCCGTGGCTCCAGCGGAGCGACATTCAGCTCAATTATGTCTACGCCTAAGCCTGGTGAGGATATTGATACTTAATACCGGGCACATTGCAGGAATAAGACGGTGACATGGGGCGAGGGGTCGGAAAATGCTCCCTACCTAACGCCGTTCCCTCCCTTACGGCCTCGGCCAAGCACGAGTGTGCCGATGCAGAGGCGGACGCAGTCTAAGGGGTGGACTCAAAATAGTGAATCATAAATTCACCGCCAGCTTCAAACTTTGCTTTCAAGGACGCAGTGTTGTTTTAGACCAAGCCTCCATACATACCTCGCCGAATTTGATATTGTCCTTTAGCTGCAGCTCTTTCTCCACCACCACCTGGGACTTGGCCCCTCTTTTATGCTTCATCTCGGCCTTCCGTTTCAGGTACTCCTTCTTCTTGGCCTTAAGCTTTTTTTGTGCGAAGAGCTCCGTGAAATGGTTGGCACCTTTCGCCACGGCCCGGTCGCCTCCTTTCGGCTGCTGCTGCTGCTGCTGCTGCTGCTGCTGTGTCCCTCCCGTCACATCTCGCCCGGATGGAGATGGGCCGCCGTTAGCTCCGTCATTCAGTTTGGCCTTCTTGCCCTTGGAACCTGAAGATGCGGAGTACGCGCATGCAAGCCTTTGGATATTTCTTCCGTACACATTTGCACGAATGCATGAAGCGCGTGCGACTGGGACATGGAGGTTGCCCCTCGCCACACGTGGTGGATGGCCATGGATAATGAGCGACACATAGCCGCGACACACGCTTCATCCGAGCAGCCAGAACCCCCCTTATCCACCTGTAGCATCAGGTGGTCCTAACCTCTGGAGCCCTTCCTTTTTATTCTGACGATTCTTCTGTGCGGCTACTTCCTGCGCAGTCGGGGGTCAAGGGGGAAAAGAATAGACCGGTCAGCGAGCGATATCGGTGTTTCCAGGTTAGGAAACTGTAACAAGCGTAGTCGTACCTTGAGGGCCAGCATTTTCCTTAGCGAAGCGGGCAACTTTTCTGTATCGGTTGGTTTCGGCGCTTCTGGTAATTCGGTTGGTAGAGCTTTGCCGTTCTGCACCGTATAGCCAACCGAGTTTGGTCATTATTTGAGATTTGCACTATGTTTTTCAAGTATCGCACCGCTATTTTGTGCATATTGCCCCGTGCCGCCTCCAGAGCGCGCTTCAGGCGCCGCCGCTGTGATATGCCTTTGCTCATTTTCAGGTAACTGGAAAATTTATCTGCTGTATCGACAAAAGACAGTGCTTTCTAAGAGCAGGAAGCAGCCGCCTATTATTACGTCATGTACATGTACGCGATAAGGCCTAACTGTTTCTGCGATGAGTCCAGCGGTGAAGTTAGAGGGTCGGACACCTTAATTGTGGCAGAAACTTGGCCTATCTGTGACATACAACTTCGCCACCGTACGATGCCGTATTCTTTCGCAAGACGGCCAGGCGGAAAGCTTCGTCGCGACAGATGCTTCTTCAGCAAACCAACGTTAGTTGGTTGTCAGCGGCATCCTGCCTGCGATACCATTCATGTTTATACAAGGTCGGAGCCTACATCTGCCGCACGGTCTAGCTACAACACTGTCATCATGAACCTTTCAAGTTCGATAGAATAATAGGCAAATGAGTGATTTTCCTGCGACTTAAGCAGAGCTCATGTCCACTGGGGACTTAAACGGCAATCTTCAACGACTCCTTAGGGAGTTAAGGGCCATCAAGTGTCCGGCAGATGTTGATGAAGTTGGGTACGTCCTGTGGCCTTTGGAAATGTAGTGCTTCGCCTCAGGACTCGCCATTTTTTAGCCGTTGACCGCCATACATCCTGGCGCACAGGCTTCGGCTGGGCGATCCCGTGGCATTGCTACAGTTATTTAACTTCACACTTCTTAAATTTTCACGCCATGTGGCGCGCTTCATTGTGCGACATGGATTTGAGGTGGGCATATCCAGGCGCCAACCCCCTTTTGACTCCTCTCTCTGACACACAGCCGTTCGTAATTGCGCAGCTCGCTGGAAAGACGGACCAGCGTTTTGTCGAATCTTGCTTTAAATTATTTAGGGACGTGCTCAACGTGCGAACAGTCTTAACACCAGCACAGTTCTTTGAGCACGGGTACGCGGAGCGCAAGGTGCTGCTCTTGTGTGACGTCATTGCAGTGTGCAAGAAATTGCACAACGAGGAAGTTCGTCAAGAGCGGTTAGCAGCGCTCAAAGCAACTCGACAGGTACGGTACGAATCGGCTGGCCGTTGTTTTTACAGAATGCGATTGTTTCGGATTCCGAGAGGAGTAAGTTCGTCCGTCGGAATGCAGAACCAAGTTGGTAGCCGGTTAGTAGCACCTCGAAAGAGCAGCCCTCATGTGAAGGTGAGCGGTTTTGAACTGCAGGTGCAGTCAACCGGGTGATGCAACGGGGGCGGAAAGCACGCAATTTTCCCGTCGGATCAGTGCAGACCCTGTCTGAGCTACCAGAAACTTCGACCTAAGGCCCAATTGTGATGCTGATTCTCCATAAGCGATTTGTTGCACCATGGCAGGTTGTCCGAAATGACGATGTGGAAATCCAACAAGTGCTGGCACCTCAGCATCTGCCAAACGCCTCCGATGCCGCACAATCCGTCTACAAGCCAAAGAGGGTTATAGCAACTTCACGTTCTCCTTCTTTATCCCCAAGCCTGCAGCCCGCACCAGGTGGGTGCAGGGCAACACATGTGCCAAGCTCATAACAGCATGACCTAGCCTGTCTCACTTAAGGTATGACAGCACGAATGCCCTTATTGCTCTTGTTGAAGCCTTAGCGGCGTTCTGCGTGTTACACAGTAATACCGTCTGTGAGGATCGTCATTACAGCCAATCCCCTGCCCGTTGCAGCCAAGGCGGTTTCTCGGCCACAAAGCTCGCCTCACTCGTCTGATCCCAGTGGCCAGGGACGAGACCTGGAGCTGACCTTCCGGCCACTTGCGTCCACAAGCACTGGGCAGGTCCCGCAGCGGCAGGCCCGAGCTGGTTCGGCCGCCGCGCATCCGCCCATCCATACATGGTTTATGAACCCTGCCTTCGCGGCGGGTGAAGATGCCAACGTTGATCTGGGCTTGGGTTCAGGCGAAAGCATCGGTGCATCAGGTAATTGGGGAAGGGAAGAGGGGCGTGGAATCCATGCGTGCAAGTTTGAAGGGTGTTTTCTGTACGGGCTGAGACCACACCTGCCTTCGTAACTCTGGCACGGGTAATGTTCGTGAGTAATGCAGCGCGTATAATGTCAAGAAACCGGCATTGCGCAGGTCGACCGGACAGCAGTGCGTGGTGGCGGGTGTCATCTAGTCCCTTGGAGCAGCCTTATTGGCGACACGGTGGTGAGGCCGCCGCCGCCGCGGGCCATCCTATGGCATCGGCGGACAGCAGCGTCGGCGGAGCGGCGGATAGCGGTAGACATCTCTTCTTTGGCAGGCAGCCCGCCGCGGTGACGACGACTGTGGGGGCACATCAAAGTAACTTGCGCCACGCGATTCCCAAGGAGCCAGGGCCGCAAACGCAGCAGCAGCAGTTGGAGCGTGCAGCCAAGCAGCTGCCACAGCAGAAAACCACTGTTGTGGCGCAGCGCGAGGGCGGTGCTGCAGCTGCAGCCGTACAGCCTTTTGCAACTGGCAGCATTTGCGCTGCTGCTGCAGGGAGTGGAAGTAGCCATACTTTTACTGCTCGTGACCTGGATGAGTGGAGCTTCAGCAAATTCTTCGGCCCTGGCAAAGCCAAGCCTCAGCGACGAGCAGGGAACAGTGCTTGCGATGACACTGACGATTCGAGTCAGCATGGCGCTGGGGATTCAGACGATGGAGGCGATGCAGATATGCAAAACCCTGCCAAAGTACCCATTGCGCCAGGGGACAATCAGGATACAGATGGAAACCCCTCAGACCAGGATCACCGGTTTGGAGGCACCAGATTGCCTTCAAGCCGACGAGGAGCAACCCACACGGCGTCCAGCTCCCCCGCGCCGGGCGTTTCCCCGACTCGTCAGCAGCAGCGGCACCAGGCGCCGGGTGCGACCAACATAGCTGCCGATAGGTCGGGCATGGAGGTGACTTGGTCGGCGCAGCTGGTCAAATTAGAGCAGGAAACACAACAGCAGTTGCAGCAGCTACAAAGCAAGCTTGTTTCTGCAGAAGAAGAGCTTGAAAAGACAAGGTAAAAGCAGGCTACTGGGTCGATCAGTACGCATGCAAGTTCAACTTACGTGGGCGTTGGACAATCGCGTAGTATCTGTCTGTAACTGATGCGTCTGTTGCCTTTCACCGCTAAACCCGAGGGCTACCTTTACAACTCCTAGTGCAGTCGCCCCACAGGGCCGGCTGCAGCCTCATATCCCCACTCTCAAAGTTACGTGCTGCGCCCGGACCATCACGGCGATTACCATGGCCTCCCTGGGCTTTTTTGTGAGCATAACCATCAATTGCGTTGTGTGGTAGGTAGATTGCTTACCTCGTTTCCCATCCGCCCATCCGCCATCCGTATGTGCAACAACTTCCCAGGTCCGAAGCGCGGCACACCCGCGAGGTGCTTCAGGCCCGAGTGACAGTCCTGGAGGGCCGGGTGCGTTTCCTGGAGTGCGAGCTGGAGCTCTGCGTCAGACGCGCCCCGGGCCAGGACCTGTCCCGGGTTGGTAGCCCGGGACATTCCCAATCACCTGCCCCAGGTGGCATCGCAGCGGAGCCCAGCTTATCTTGGAACTCACCAGGCAGGCCACGCTCCGGGGCCAGCCCCGCGCATCGTCGATTGCAGGAGCAGCAGCAGCAGGCCCCAGCCCCACCATCCAATGGCGCGTTCGGGGCCCAGCATGACGCTGCTTCCCCAGTTGCGGCCCCAGCGGTGGGACCGGCACCGATCTATTCCCACCGCCAGGATCTCAGCGTTGATACAGCTCAAGCCAACCCCGATGAGCTGCCCGCCGCCAGCTCATTGCCTGGGATGGCCGCGGGGGGGGAATCTCATAAGCGACACTGGGTGTCAGTCGCAGCTGACGCAGCGGCCGGGACTCGTTGGGATGCCCGCAATGCCGTGCCTGCTGCGGCTCCGTTGCGTGGCTACCCCCCCGCATATTCCTCGCACCCACGCCGCGATGGGACAAATGGACAGGCTGCGCAGTCAGGGGCGATGGCCCCAGCCCCTGCACAAGGGTTGACACAGGGTCATGACCGGAGTCATTTGCCCGGCATGAAGCCAGCGACCTCGCAGCCATCCTCGCTGCGTGGTGGCACCGGACACCGTGGACCGTTGGCCTTTTCTCCCATGCCCCGGCCCACCTTTTCCTTTCAGCCCAGTAACCTCATGCAGCGGGTTGCCTCCGCTGCCGTGCAGCCGCCTTATTTTCATCATCATAATCATCAACAACAAGAACACTCCCACTTATTGCAGCAGCACCAGTCCTGGGGCTCGACAAGCGAGGATGGTCGCCTGGCGGGATGCCTTCCTCCGGGGCCAGAATCACATTTCTATGGCGTGAGCACAGATGGCGCTCAGGCCAGCGCACAGTACACGACGGGGCCCGTATCGGCGGCTGGTGATGTTGGTGAGGGCGGCGTGCACTTGAATGCCAGCACTAGCAGCGCAGCATCAGGCCATGTAAGCTCAAGCTTAGATGTTGGGGTTCGTAGTCTGGCGCTCAATGAGCCGGAGGACAGTACCGCCAGTGCGGTGCCCTGGAACGCTGTCGCCGCCGGTCCACCCGGTCACCAGGCTGCATGGCGAGGACTTGAACGTGCGGTAGTTCGGGGTGCGGGACGGGAAAGCATCTTAGGCAGGCAAGCCGCAACCCTTGATGGCTCCGCTGCATACGGTTCGCAACAGCAACACCAGCAGCAGCAAGACGACGCACCATTGCTGGATTCCAAACCTGCGGGGTTCGTCAGTGCTGCACTAACATCGCATCAGCATAATATCCCGGCGCAGTCTCAAGTCGTGAGCACGGCTGTGTCCACCCGTGCCCAAGCCATACCACATCAGCCGGGGCTAGCTAGCTCGGGAAGCGTGAACGGAGCCACAGGGGCCGTCTATACTGGGGGCCTAGTGGCACCGCAGATTCCTGCAAGGGAATTGGGCGGTGCCAACACTGCAGGCTCGGGGGCCCCGGGCACGGTTGGCGTCAGTGGCGGCGGGTCTTTGAAAACGGAGGATGTTATCAACAGCCTGTACTTGCGCTACACTGAGGCTCAGGACTTCCTCCAGAACTTGCGCAAACGGTGAATGTGCTGACCCACTATAGCCCATTGTTATTTGGAAGCGACGATGCGAGGCTGACTGACACCATTGGTACCTGTTGCCGATAAGCCCCAGGATGGCGTTGAGAGTTGGGCTGTGCTTACGGTGCGGCTTTCTGTCCTCACCTCACATTGATGGACCAGACTGAGATGGTCCTTCTTACCCGTCTTGATGCGACTGGAACGTGACCAGGCTAGTCTACAGACTGGTATTGCTGCGCGACCAATATTCTACGGACATGACATTGCGACTGAAACTGACCGCAGGGTTGTTGACACCTTAGGAGTAAAGACCTGAGTTGAGCTTGCCAAGGGACAATGAGGTTGCTCCTGTCTACAGCCATGCTAGTGGGCGTTGGCAAGGGTGCAACCAGATGTGTGCTTACTGCTCGGGTGCATGTGTCGTTTATTAGATCCAACGTCGCTTGCGGACTGCCTAGGGACACGCTGCACACAGCACAGCCGCGCAGCAGTGCGCGTGACTGCCTGACCGCACTGGGACTCATGCAACATATACGGGTGTTGATTTTGTGACTGCTGCATCACTGACAGCAATTTTCAGGACTTGGTACAGGTTTCGAGCTGACAGTACGTGGGTTGTGGTGATGTGTGACATGACGAATGCTGCACTGAAGCGACTTCCTGTCGCAACTAGGCCCTGATTTGCAACCAAAGCCTGGCACATTTGTGTCCTGGGTTGAAAGGAAAGATTTCTTTACTATTCAAGTCAAGCACGCGTCAGCTTAATGGACTCTGCCTATCACGCTGGCACCACTGCGGCTACATTACATCATCTCTGCCACATCAAAGTAGAGACCGACCGCAAGTTACCTGCAATAAAGCACGGCCAGCTCGTGACTCCTAAAACACAGGGCTATCATAAGCCCTCATGGAAGAATCACTACATTTGCACTATAGATTCAGGCGCTGTTCACTCTCCCCTGCTTTAGGACAACCCAATAGGCGGTCGCATTCACGCACGCTCTCAGCCATTCGACCCTGTTCACGACATGTCGTTATCGAGCTGGTCGGCCCGGCCGCTGCAGTGATAGGCCTCCGCTGTCCGCTGCTCCCCCGTGCAGCTCATCCTTCACTGACAAGCCCTTCAAACGCTGTGCTGCAAGCGCCAGGTTGCGAAGCCGCGCCACCGCCTGCTTCGCTGCTTCCAGATCTACCGGCGCATTGGTCTCAACCCCTTTGCCCTTTGGAGACGCCGTAGCCTCATCTTCCACCACTCCGCTGCCCACTGCGGCTGCGGCGGCCGCACCACCCGATCCTGCCACAGCTGGTCCTTCCCCGTCAGAGGTCAGTTGCGTCGGATTCGTATCCTCAGCGGCCCGACCAAATGTCCCGGAGCGCGGTTGAACATCTGCATGAATAACCCTGGCCCCTGCGTCCCCATCTGCAGCTACTAACCCTGCTGCCCTTCCTGTTGCGACTGCTGCAATAGGTCCCACTGAAGTGGACATCGCCGTTGCTTCCTCGGCTCGGCTCCCTGCCTCCTCGTCCGCAGAACCACCTCCCGCCGTCCCAACCGCCTTTGGGCGCAGTGACAGAGGTCCCGACGTGCTAGCTGCCGCCGCCACAACCTGCGTGAAAGCCTGTAGTCGCTGCCGCTTGTTCATGATCGCATTGCCTGCTTGCTGCCGGTTTCTTGATTGGGCCGCATCTGAGGAAGCTGCTGCCGCCGCCGCCGCCGCTGCAGCAACAGCGCCATCAGCGCGCGCGGCCGTCCCCGACAATATTCCTGCATCGCCCTTACGTTGCACCTTGCCTCCCGGCCCCACCGAATCCGCCTCTGCTGTATCCGGATTCCGACCTGCCAACGCTGCTGAGTTATTCGTGGTCCGAATCATTCGTGGGGCCGCACGCCCAGCAGCTCCAGTTCCCGCCGCTGTCACCCCGGAGCTTCCCCCTGCCACCGCCATCAGCGCCTCCTGCTGCTGCTGCTGGAGCCGGCTCTGGTAGTACTCCGCAAAGGTAAGCAGCGTCCAAGAGGCAAACCGCTTGCGGAAGGCCTGGAGGGCCCGCGGCACCAGGTCAGGACGGGGAAGCTGAACAAATGCGCCAATGGCGCCGCCGTTGGTAGCCATCAACATGCACACCTGCACTGGGCTGAAGCCAAGAGAACTGAAGCGTTGAATGAGGAAGGACGGCCGTGTTTGCGTGCCGAAGCCCGCCACGTACACCACCGCTGGGCGACTGGGTACCGGGTCGCTGCCGTACATATCTGCATACAGAAGGTCGGACTTCATGACGTGCACGCGGCCACGATACGGTCCAAGCGGCTGCAGCAATGCGTCAGCGTCGCTGCTCGACATAGGTGACGTTGCGGGGATGTCCGCCACAGCGGCAGCGCCACCGCCGCCGGCATCGCTACCACCGTCCGCCGTGGCGCCACCAGACTGCATCGCTGCCCGGGCGGCCACGAGCCGCAGCAGCCGCGCGAAAGCGGTGCCTGTCATGAACGCATCGAAACCAGCCTCATGCGCCTTCTCAATCGACGCTCCGACGTACCCCGTAAAACCTGGTGCATGACGGATATCGGGCACGCCGCCACCCAGCGCTGCCGGCAGCCCAGCACCGGGCACATTGGCTCGTAACCACTGCTCGTCTGTAAGTGTGCGGTAAAGGTTGCCGAGTCCCGTGTCGCCCACCGGCACACCAGAGGCCACAAGCTGCGAAGCAATGTGTTTCGTGTCGTACAGGCCCGCCGGGAAGGCGCGGTTGAGCTGGGTCTTGTAGGTCCGCCAGTTACGAGGTAGAGTTCCGCTGAACTGTGACAAAGTGTATGCCAGGTCTAGGGTGGCGTTGTGGCCCACTATTGGCCGGTCGGCGTCGCGAAGGATATCCAGCACCTGAAGCGGGGGATGGAATCCATGTTGATTCAGTAGGCTTCAGACGGTAAGCATCAAATACCAGGCAGCTAAGGAACCGTCTCACGACGCCCCTCATCCCTCCGTCTTCCCGTGGGCTGGATTGGAACCCGCTGCAGCTCACAACGCGTAATACATGCGTGATGTTATCAAACAGACTCCTTCAATGAAGCAGATGACCTCCCTTACACCATCACGCTCCCCATCATCATCCGCCCAGCCCCCGTTTTACACACACACACACACACACACACCTGCGAGAAGCCGCTCTGCTCCACGAGCATCTCTATCCGCTGCCGGGCTGTCAGCTGCTGCCCGCTGGCGATCAGGCCGTTTGGACGCCACTGATCCAGCCGCCGCAGGCGCATGAATTCCTCTCCCTCCTCCCGGCTAGAAGTCCCCGCCTCGCTGTCGCTGGCGTCGCTTTCGCCGCTGTTGCTGTTTTCCCCCGTATCTGCAGCCCCCCCCTTTGACTCAGCACCTTCTAGAACCTCGATCGCTACTGCGCTGTTGGGTACGGCAGCGCCGTCACTGCTGGTGGCGACGCTGTCAGCAGCGCTGACGCTGCCATCGACACCATTCTTGCTGCAAAACTCGATCGTGAAGGGATCGTAACCCATGGATGGCAACTGGAACTCGTCCTGAAGCAGCAACCGCAGCAATGTTCGCTGTCGGCGCGTGGATGGCAGCGGCAGCAGCAACTCTTGCTCTGAACCAAGCAGCCAGGACAGCACGCGGGCCCTTGCTGCCTCCACGAGCTCTTCCTCCTCAGCGTTCCGCAGCTCCCGACTGCGCTGCGTTTTATCCAGCTCCTCCCGAAGCAGGCGTATCTTGGTGTCACGTAGCGTCAGCGGGAGGAATCCTATGCCATCGTGGATCATCTTGTTGAAATCGAATCCCTGCCGCGTCGTGATGTGCGTGAGGGAGGGAAGGGTGAGGGAAGGAAGGGCGCAGCATGTTTGGAAGGTAAGGAGAGTTGAAGATTTGAAGGGTGGTGTTGGGGCAAGAGTGGCAGGGTTTGGGTGGACTGCCGAACTTGTGGCAACCAGGACGTGAAGCAAGCGGGGGAGAGTGCGTGAGGGAGCAAAATGCCGTACCTTATCTGCCAGGTACGACAAGGAAGAGGCCTGGCACAAGAAGCGCTTGTCCCAGCCCATCTTGTCGTCGGGACGGGGGAAGATATAGGCGTTGAAGGTCTTGGCTTCCCAGTGGCCTCCGCGGGGGCCGCCGGGAGAGGGGTGCCATTTGAAGGCTGACAGCCCGAACTACAGCAGTGGCAGCCGGGACCAAAGGTTTTCGCCTTGACTAAAAGGTGTTTCAGTAATATGGTTTTGACAACCGGCCGGGTGCTAAACAGGTTGGGATGGGTTTTACTGCCGCCCTTTTTGCGTACGGTCAGAGCACTTCCACGATTTCGAAGACAGCACATTTGCATGTTACATATTGTCTATGATGAAATACCTGACAAATGGTGAAGCTGTCTGCGGACGCCAGCAAGCGCTTGTATCGTTCCTCGTAGTCGTCCAATTGGTCCTCGCTCACACCCTCTGGGAAGAGACCCGTGAACTCGGCGTCTATGGCTACAAATGTCGCCTCGTAAATCGCAGCTCTCATCAATGGTAAAACAGCTTTAAAGTTGTGGCGATTCACGTCCGCAAAGTTCAGGCACGGCGGCTGGTCGTTCGTTGCTTGCACAACCGGCGCAGCAGCTGTTTCCACCATGGCGCTATTTGCAATCAATCTCCTAGGTGAGCACCCTATACATGCCGTTTGACTTGTTGTTCCAAGCAAATGCCTAACCACACAATAAGTGCTGGGCAATCGTCCCCGAGAAGCTCTACAACCATCGCGAGGCGTTTGTTGTGCTTTCATATTCTTCAACTGTTCCAGTGAGGTTATGGATTGTCGCTTAGCATATCACGGTAAAGGGTTTAGTTTTGCACACGTTCGACTGTCATCTTGCCGCTGCATCAAAAGAACAAACAGAAGTACACATGGTCACTGGGTATAACACTTTATGGACTATTTCGGTCGCATTTCGCGTGCTCCCTGTGTCCATGAAAGCAAACGTGTCGTTGACAGTTAGTACGGCTCCAGGCGGCTTTTAACCGCTGTAACCATTATGCAAAAACCAAGTAGCAAGGAACCCAGCCTGGTGACGTTGTGAGTAATGACGAGGCGAATGCAGATTGGCTTTTCGATATTATCTTTAAGCTGCGCAGCATATTTGGGGAACCTCTTGCTATTGGGCTGGTTAGGGAATGTTGGTGCAGCGTCGCATCTACGTGGTACCGGCCGATACCGTTTCCATACCGTTGCAAAGAAGTAGTGAGCATGTCGCTATGGGACGGTTCTTTTTACGCTAAACTTGATGGGGCGTTCATTTGGCGTCGATCCGGTATGCACGTTGCATCCAGCCCCATCGGCCCCTGTCCGACCCCATGCGGTTCGGGATATGCAACAACCGCAGTACGCCACGATACCCAACGTGAATAACTAATTTACAATCATATCATCCCAACTGCATCACGATGGCATAACCAAAGCTGTAACGGGCCAGCGAAACCCATAAAACGTTGGTGTCTCTGCCATGGATTCCCATGAACAGCCAGACTTTGTTGCATAACAAGATTATGTGCTATGAATAAAAAGACACCATAATTTATCTCAGCCAAAAACATGCATCATGCTCATCGCAGGAATCAGTGAATCCTTTTCTGGTTGTTCTTTAGTACGTCGACGTTTTGACTTCCGGTCGAGCATCGTACCACAAGGTTCGGTGCCCAGTGAATCGTCAGCAAGCAGAACCCGAGTCCGTTTCTTCCTAACACAGTTGTCAGCAACTTCTGCTTACCTGTTGTGCTTGCCGAAAGTAGGAAACAGCTGTCCCTAGAAAGCTATCTGGTTAACAAATCTTGGGCGTTTTCTTCATCTTTCGTTTTGATTATATTTCGTGATATATTTCTAAGATAAAATGATACAAGCACAGACTCGGGGGCAAGTGCTGGAAGGGGTGCAACAGTATGGGCTAGCACCAGGCGCTCGCAAAATGATCGACGCCGAAGAGCAGGTAAGCAAGGACGCCCTTATGATATTAGAATTACACAGCACGGAGCAACATTACCGACCTGTACACTATCTGCCATGGTCACTGACCTTGCCAGCAAGGCCAAAACTCTTCCCGCTCCTCGGCCTCTATCCTGATCCCTTGGCCCGTGATCCCAGCCAGGCTACCCCGATGTTTTTCAGATCGAAGACACAATCTTACATCAGTTTCCTTGCTCGCCCGTTCACTTACACATCCCCCTTTCCCGCAGGCTGCCCAACTGGCGATGGAGACCGGCATATACGCCGTGTGGCGCAGCAGCAAGGGTGGGGACTGCACACGCATCGGACCATCAGCGCGTTGCTTTTGCAACCACAGCTATGCCGAGCATTTTTTCGTCTCGCCTAAGGCACCCTTCCCCATCTGCAAGGCCTGCTCCTGCCGTGCCTTTGCGTTTGTGCCGTCGCGGTAAATGCTGGCTGGCAGTCCTGGCAGGGGCTAATTTGCCTAGGAGGAAATGATCGCAGAGGCAGTTATGTCCATCGGCGTAGGCCCGGACCGTGAGGCTGACCCGTAACGCATTTCTCAAAAAGCAATACACCCCGCTTCGGAGCCCTCATTCGCTCAATGTATCCTTCCACAATCGTAAACCCTGCAATTTACTTCCACGGTGATTTTCTGGGCCACAAAACCCTTACTTAGTGCACAAACATGTTCGGTAGGTATGTGGCCAGGTGTGCGGTGAGCTTACCTTGACTCATGGCTTCACGGACCAGCGCCATCAGTGGGGATGAACAACCCAACCGGGGTATACCTGAACAATCTCACACACATCTCATCGCTCTCAAGCTCTCCAAGCATAGACCCCAAAGCCTAATCCGTTTGATAGCCTCATGGGGCTGTAGTTCCCCCGGTGTTCTTTTTACCTCCCCACATCATCTTCATCACCACCTCACGCCATCACCGACCGATAGCGCTACATCCGCCTGCCTTACAAACGCCCTCGAATTCCCCCTAGTTAGCTGTTAAGGAAGTTACCACGTCTAGCTCCCACTGGTCCCTTTGCTTCACCGCGTTGCACTGTGCAACTGTGACATCTCATTACGCTTACCCGGGATAATCAACTCGCCAGGCCGGAGGAGGTGGGCGAGTGGTGGCTGCCCCGCCGCAAGGGCTTCAACGTGCACACTTGGAGGGCAAAGTGCCGATGTGGTCATGGCCACGATGAACACGATCCCAATGCGCGCCGATGTCGCTGCGGGTGCTCCATGTTCCAGTCTAACTTCGCATGCTTGGTGAGAGTCGGAACGGTGCAGCGACCTGAGCTCCGGGGGCTTATAAGGCCTGGTCGGGCGGGCGAGCGTTAGGGAATGTACCAAGCAGGACAGTTTGATCCCTGATGATGAATATAATGAAGGCATAATGGATGATATAGAGTGTCGCTGGATGCCGCAGGCGCGCCCTATGTGGTTGTGAGCCGGGGTCGGTGCTGGCTTGACGCGTGCATATGTGCACGCACTTGCGTGGAGAGGTTGTGTTTAGGAGGGCTGTGATGTTACCTGGCGTCTTACGTTGTCCCGGGTTGCCTCGGGGCCGACTTACGCGTACGATAAGTTGCAACAGGTAAGGGAGGAGAGAGGAAAGCCGCTGCCCTGCCTGGTGTGGCACTGCGGTGCATTCACCCTCCTCACTCGATGTCCTCGATAGGTATGTTAGTAGGCTTGGCGAACCCTTTTGAACTTAGGGGCAGGCCGTCAGACTGTTTTCGCCCGTGTCCGGCTACTTTCGTTCATCTACGGTATTTTGGCTGCTCCGTCTGAACTACCTTGCCCCCGGCGACCGCGACGTTATCGTTTGTAGCGGGGGGGGGGCCGCCTACTCAGTAACGGGGCTCTAGCCTCTGTGTCTGGATCCCTTATATTCCTTCACATCAGTCCCTTCCCTTACTGCGACTCGGCAGGTTTGTGACCTTAAATGGGAAGACCATGAGACTGTGTTTGAGACGGCGACGGAGAGGCTGATGGCGGGGAAGGCCGTTGGGGAGGACTTCCGGCCCCTGGCCGATGATGCGGCCATCCGGGAATTGGTGTTCCCGGGCGAGCATGGCGCAGCGGCAGTGGATTCCTTCGCACCCAACAGGTGGGAAGATAGGGAAAAGCCGGGTAGGGGACAGGAGGGGCGGGGCAGGGCGGGGATCATGCATCCTTCCGCCAAGGAGATGTACGCTTCGCCTACTTCGCTCACGTTGACTACAGCTGCAATAGGGCATGTAAGGGACTTTATCTCCAGTATTCTCTGGTAACGTGAAACGGGGAACGGTAACGTTCCTGTGTCCGCTGGGTAGCCCCGCCATCTCCAGCACCTGCCCCTTTCCCATCAAGTTGCCCACCTGGTCTTCTGCGCCTCGCTTGTCTCCCCTACCGCTTCAGCATCCGGCGCGCACAGGTTTCCGTCGACCGGGGTGAGAAGGCCGTCCGCATCATGGCGGCGAACAGCGGGGGGGCGGTGGCGGACCAGCCGCTGGCGAACCGCTGGGGCAAGGTCGCCAACCCGCCGGCCTGGCCGCCCGGGCGCGGGATCGCGGAGTCACCTCGGGGCCCCGCCCTCGGCCCCAGTCCCACCTCGCCTTCGGGTCCATCCTCTTCCATCCTCTCCCGCCGGCCGGCCGGTGCGGGTGGGGTGGTGGGGGCCGGGATGGAGGCCGCTGGCAAGGGCCCGGCTAGACCCGCTTCAACGGACCGGGGACGCCCTGGATCATCCGGGCGACCGGGAAGCTCGTCCACTACGAAGGGCAGTGCGGCACGGCCCGGGTCCACGGGTCGAGGGCCGGTAGGGGGGCATGCTACGGGAGCGGGGCCTGGGGGGGCCAGGTCGCCAGCGCCATCTGGCTCGCAGGCCCCAGGTCCAAAGCAGATGAAGAGTGGCTTCCGGCCCGTGTACGAC
Organism: Volvox africanus; assembly: GCA_030268105.1. Lineage (NCBI taxonomy): Eukaryota > Viridiplantae > Chlorophyta > Chlorophyceae > Chlamydomonadales > Volvocaceae > Volvox > Volvox africanus. The sequence continues at coordinate 2,802,377 of BSDZ01000017.1, read as the reverse complement.
TGAGTCGTGAATAAATGGAGACATTGTGAAACCTCGCTAGTATTGATGCGTGCAAGAATGTGTGGCCATTTGGCCAAGGTATTGCAGTTATCAATCTCTTTAAGTCATCGCTATGTCCTAATGGGGGATCGTAGTATGCAGGCGGATGACCGTATGCAGATGACATCAGGACGCCTTCAAAAAAGCATCAAAAACGCTTTAACGTGCACGGTTCTGCCGGTGCACGGATGTATGTTTGCACTACAGTACCGCGATGGACCATGTATTGTATTTATCTACGTATATTTGTGTGATGCTGGGGGTTTGAAGCTACAAAATGAGAGGGAGCGGTCACTTCTTGCCCCCGAGCGCGCCCGTACATGAATTTAGGATTGAGATTACACACGGCCCTAGGGTATCCTCCGTCTGGCCCTTCACTTCCATCATCAGAATCATTACCCAAGGGTTTGAGGGCCTCTTGGAGAAACGTGCCGACGAATCGGCCTTTCGCATTTAGTCTGGTCGCGTAGGTCTGTATATGCGGAAGGGATGGATGGGGCAATCCGTTAACAACCTGGGTGGTGAGGCGTAGCGGGACAACAGCCCAACACCCATCATTGCCTGAACATTACATATGCCACGAAGAGTCAGGTCGCCGTCATAGACTCCTCCACGCGCGTTAATTTGGAGTGCAATTGGTATGCTTTCCTGCGCACGGTACAAAAAGTCCTTCGCGCCGCAATTACACCTCTAATGGGAAATGGGCGCACAGGACCCGGACTGGAGTCCATACCTCAGATCGCATCAGCCCCTGGGTCCGCTGTCAACTGGATTCCTCATGAATTCCTACTATTCCTGTCATACACAGCATACCGCGTGACTAAACCCACATCGATGCCTTAATGACACGTCGTCCATGTAAGTTTACGCTGTCTGCATGAACATCAACGTCTGGCGATTCGTCACTGCCGCCACATCCGTCCCGAACGGCCCGCCTATGTCAAACGAGTTGATGGCTACCGGAAGCTGCGTAAGCACCTGTGGGCCCCGCGCCCCGGGGCCTTCCGCAGCTGATACGCGGAACAGGCCGCCGTCCTCTGTGCAATACAGCACCGAAGGCAGGGGCGCCTGCTGGCCGCTGGAGGACTGCAGACTTTCTCTTGTGTCGAAGTGCACCTGAGGAAGGACAGGCGAAGGGTGCCAAAAAGCGGTGTCTAAAACAAAGGGCCACAGCGCAAGCACAGATACATCACCTAAGAATCAGATCCCAGCAGCTGGCGGGAAGGATATGAACAACACACACAAGTGAGCAACGGATGAACGCGATGCCCGGCTGGCAGTATCCAGACAATGCCGCCAGCCCATAAAAGCAACCCACCCCTCATGGACCCGTAGCTTTTGCGCCAGTAACGTTCTGCAGCTCATATTGCAATAGGAAGGACAGCCGCCTTCGTGGCCTCCCAAAGGTCCCCCACCCCTCAACGTGCCTAGTGGCTTCTTAATCGTGGCATATTCACTGCGTTGAGCTGGAGCCCGTCAACCTAACCCTGCATCTCCATCTGCAACATGCCTTACCTCCCAGACTGGGCCCGCCGCGATATCGGGCTGTGTAAGGGACATGGGCTTTGATGCTGCCCTCAAGTCCCACAATGCCACGCTACCGGCCGAGCCCCCACTGGCGCACACGTCTGGCCGGGCGAAGTGCACCTGCAGCGAGCAGATGGCCCGATGGGAACCCCTGCGGCCACATAAACAAGGCACGGCAGCCTCCTAAAGGATCTGATGAGCGGCTGCGTCTAACGCGGATAAGTCATGCGGGCGTGACAAGCACTTTAACGTCTTCAAGCAATATGCTCGGGAGTGCCCCTCGCTGTATCCTAATATGCGAAGCGGCTGCAGCTTCCTAAGCGGCCTAAGGGGTATGACCTGCGGGACGAAATATCACCCCCACAGCGCTATACATGGGGTGAAAACAGCAGCGCCAAGAGCATCAGCCTTATCCATTCCTGCCGCCACATCTCTATATAAGGCCCTAATGTGCCGTCCCCACCGAAAGTACGCTCTCAACCCCCTTCCAATAAATGTATGCGTAGCTCAGCCCCAACGACCGTCAGGCCGCACCTCCCGCCATCGCCACCTGCCCGGGACCGCCCGGATTAAATATGTTCCATCTCCTCACCTTTCCGCGGACCCCAGCCCTACGGCACCCCACTCTTTTGACCTCATGACCGGCTCCGGCGGGCAGCGCACGTCCCACATCTCAAGTCCCCCCAAGCTTTGACTCTGTGGCAGCAATGACAGGGCAGCGAGACGGCGCTGATATGTGACCAGAAGCTGGATACCTCACGCTCGTCGAAGGTTTGAGGTACCCGCGTCCGCAGCTTGCGTTCGAAACGTCCATGGCCGGAACGACTTACAAGGGCCACTCACGCACTGCTCCTTATTGCTTATGCTCTATGCAGTTTCCAGCCATAATGCCGCCCCGCACCCCTGCCTTTCTAAACCAATACTTCATTTTCCATTCTGATATAGTTCATTAACCGCATGTGGCATGCAGTTATGTCACCAGGCAACGGGATGCCCCGCCCATATCGCACGGCTTTCACAAGAGTCACAACAAAATGGAGGTGCACCCTGCCAAAACGGACCGCATGGTAGGTCTCCGGAAGCCAGTGATCAGACCCTCGCTACAACCCCTTGTGCCAACGTCCAAGGCCTATCTTGACACGAGCACGATGTCGCTTTCAGCTCCTTGTCCTCCAATGCATCAACGATCAGGCAAACGATAGAATAAGCATGCATTGGAGCTTTGCGTGCATGCAAGGGTACACGTGTAGACGTACCGTTACAAAGCGGTTCCGATCCACCCAACGGGCGCATGTGTAGCCAACACAGCCCGTGCCTGCCTTGTACGGCCGCAGCTCCGGGGGTACAGCGCCGCTTCCGGACGCAGTGTTAGGCCTTCCCCCGCGCTGCTCCCCCGTATCCATCGTGTCCATCGCCGTGCCGTCATCGTCACCATCGGCGTCCATTGCAGTTGCGTCATTAGCGCTCGCCGCCACGGCCGCCGCCACTTTTTCCATTTCCAACACAAAAAGCGAGCCGTCCGAACCCGCCGTAAGGATTTTCTGTAGAAAGAGGAGGCAAAGCACAGTGCAAACAGATCACTGGACATGCAAAAAGTGCCACCCTTGCCACCTACGGCAAAGGCTATTTGAAGGTCGTAGCGGCACAGATTCAAAATTTGGCAGCTAGGCACATTCCATGGGTTGAGCCCTACAAATTGTCTGCAAGTCGAATCAACAGGATCTATCTGTGTTCGCAACAACATGTAATGGACTGCAACAGGGACCCGCACTCGCCATAATCTGCACCAGAGCACCAGCTGTGCCCATACCTTAGTGTCCTGCTGCATGTCCACAGCCGCCACGGCCCCACGGTGGGGTCGCAGCCATACGGCCAGGTCCTCAGATGCACCAGCGTCTAGCTCTGGCAGCTGGCCTAAGCCCGGCGGCTTCAAGACTCGCACATCCTTCGGCAACGCGCCTGGGGTCCGCGGCAACAGCAGACGCAGCAGGTGTATGGTCCCCTCGGTTGTGCCGAAAAGAACGTTGACCAGGCCTCCATCCTGCTCACAGATCTATGGTACAGGAGGCGAGGAAGGGTGGAAGACGGAGGAAGGATGAACGGTCCTTAAAACAGCCATGTCCCACGGCTGCCCGTTGCGTTGCGTTGTCAATGCATCATAATGGGCACTACGGGAGGCTAAGATACACGTCCGAAGTGGAAACGACACGGTACATGGGTTGGAGTGCTTGCAAGTCGAGGCTCTGGAGGCAACCGTTTAGGGGATGTATAGGACGGCATGGCTGTCGACCATTGGCGAGATGATTGCAACATGCGGCTCTCATCCGAATGTCGACAGGTTGTTCTCCTGTTCTGTTCTTCAACATCCTTAAATAGACGGCTTTTGGTGTCGCGGCTCCTTCGCCCCCATGCTCCATCCCAGCCCTCACGTGTAGATCGGTCATCTTGCCCTCATGGGGGAAGGCCTTGACCATCTCCTCGTCTACCCGCAGCACTGTGTGACCCCGAGAGACCACTTCCAAGTCGGTTATCACAAGGAACTTGTCCTGATGGGAGAAAAGGGGTTAAGATGACACCCGACGTAAATTGATAGTGGGTAATCGGATGAGGGAGGGGAAAAGGCGTGGGGATGGTAGCCGGGTGGTTAGAGACTGAATTAGTTTCGGACAAGAAGTGGCGACGCGAGGTTCAAGGCTTGCACAGATGAATGTGTCAATTTCCCCGGGGGCCAAGCCAGCTGGCCGAGGTGAACCTACGCATCCTGATAAGAAGATAATGTCAATTCAGGATCAACCCTGAGCCTGGCGCCAGCTTCAAACAGCGGCGTGGAATCAAAAGGCTTGCCCAGTGGCTAGGGTGAGAGGAAATCTTCAACTTAGGGTGCGCTGTGTTATTAGGGTTATAACTTGATCCTCCGTATATTAATATATGAACCAATATGAAACACTAGCTCATTGAGACAACCATGCTGTAATGTGCATGAAGGCGGATGGATGAAGACGGGCATCACTACCACGCACCACGGCTAAGGGAGTGGTGGAACGCGGGCTCCAGGAATCCTGGGCACTCACAGCCCTAAATGCACATGCTCCTCCATCAAATTGGTCGTCATGAAGTTCAAGCCGCACCTCTTTGCTGTTTTGCCCGCCCCAAGCCATCAAGGCATGGTGGGTGACACGGCCGTCCAGGTCCGCGGGGCCAGGGGAAATTGCCGGAAGCCATCGAATCCGTTCCCCATGTCCATCAATATTCATTTCAAGCTTCTGGACTCCACCTGGCGCGGCCATTGTCTTCCCGCCTGCTTCCGCGCCGCCCGCGCCAAGAGATCGCACACCTTGCCAGACGCCTTGATTAGTCACTCGTTAAACTGACGCAGCAGTTTGAGCAATTTATGTTCACTCCCAGTCTTTCGAAATGGCAATCTAGTGAGGAAGCCTAATTACAACAATTCGAAATTGAAGGCAATTTAGCTTAGGAAGAATGATCCAACTTTGAAGTGCCCAAAGCTGGCAAAGCCTCATGTGGTTGACTGATGATATACAGATGATTGGGTACCAAAGCAGGTTTGCTATGCTATGCGCGAAATGGGGCTTCGGAGCAAGCTGGTGTCATCCTGGGAATTGGGAGGTCTTAGTTGCAAGCCTTTTACTAACGCCGTATCATTGTAACCTTGGTTATTGCTGCCCAGCTAGGGGGTTTGCAAAAATGCTGGGCAGGAGCGGCAAGTTGGCGAAGTCGACAACCAAGTGGCTGCTCTGGGTCAGCGTACATGTTGGACCATTCTACCCTTAGCGTGACACGTAGAAAATAATCCCCTCGCTGACACTTCAGAACTCTGTGCCATTGTCAGGGTACGAATGGTGGCGGCAACGGTGGGACGATAACGTTATGCGGAAGTAACAGAGCCAGGCAATGGCTACGGCTACAGCCGGTGGCCACTGGCCCAAACCGTGAGACCTAGTCCCTACATTGCCACGGTCCAGGTTCAGGTGATGGTGCGAGGTAATACAGCCAAAGTCAACAATATGTGATTGCAAATGTTCACATGAAAAGAAGCCTCGTTTGTACGGCAGTGCAAGCAGGAACTACAACAGTCACATTGTGCAGCACTGCAACACCAAGGTTGCAAACCTCTTCGGCCAAGAAGGGCCACTGAAATGAGCAAGGATTTTTGCAGGATCTCTTGCAATGAATCAGTTTCGAAGCAATAAGGTATCTGCTGTACACTGCTGTAGCTTGACGTGCAACTAAAGATATGGGCACAATAGAGTCCAATATTATGAAAGTGATTATTAACTTTTGTCCTGGACTTGCTAGCTCTACAGGGCTGAATCGGTGCTGTTGTAAGAAATAAAGCCACCCGGGCAAAATGCGCACAAGCACACCAAAGACAGAATGACTTGATCAAAATTATCATTGAATTATGTTCTTATAAGAAAAGGCAACAAATGCTGTAATTTGGTGGTTAGCATTTGAGATCGTAGACAAGCAGCTAGGCGAAATGGCGACGAGTGTTTCGCTGGCAACTAGGGCGGACGTGACATTATTTGGTTCTGATGAACTGGAGCTTCATAATGAAATGCTTCAATTGGAGCAAGATATCCAGGCGGCTGTCGATCAGATTGCCGAGATGGCTACCACAGCAACCGGACCAGCAATCACGGATAAACAGCTTCAAGGGTTCCTTCAACGCATGCGGGGCAAGATCCGGGACTTAGGGCTTCTTTCCGAGGAGCAGGACACGTAAGACTTCTCAGCATCGGGGGTGACGTTGCTATGTAAGCGTATCAATCCTGTTTTTTCTACAGAGACGCGCATATGGACGCTGTTGAGGCTTGTGTGGAGCTGCATCAAGCCGAGTATCAAAGGCACGTGTGGGGGCTTCCGTGCAAAGTTCCACGCTGTGCCAATCCGCTTAACACGGTGTTACCATGTGTAGGTTGGCAGGAGCAATAGCATCAGCGAAGGGCCAGGCAAAGCGGCAGCAGCAGCAAGCGGCAGAGCAAATGGTACGTTCTGCGGGTGCCTATGCTGGTCCCAAGCTGGCGTGCGAGGGAGGAACCGAAGGGCCAGCGCCCATCTGGGTTTTACTGGACATGATTTTCCAGCTGACAGAGATTAATAAAGTTGCACACATGCATCAATGATTATAGGCTGATTCATGTTTTGAGAGGAGACAGCGGTTCTAGACTGATGGCTTTGGGGGCCATATGAATGCGGTCCTCCTTGGGAGCGCATTCTTCCTTTCCATGCTTTGCGATATCCGCACCTGGCCCGTTATTTTAACTTGCTCATCCTTTCATAGTCTGCTCAGAGTGCGCGTTCCGTTAACGTGTTGTATTCTGCTCCTAGACGTGTTTACTCTGGCGGTTAATACCTTTGTTGCGTTCCTTATGTGCCGCAGCGCCGCGAGCTGTTTGCAGGAGCCAGCCTGCCGGCTCTGCAGCGGGAGTACAAGACGGTCGCGGAGGCAGTGCAGGGCACCAGCGAAGTCACGGAGAGCTTGCAGCGTGCCAAGGCGATGTTGACTCAGCAGATCGAACAGACGTCCGCAACTATGGCCGTGCTCGGTGAGAACCTGATTCCGAAAGGTGGAATAGGGTCCTGGGAAAACTTGTGAGGCTGAGGGCACGAATAGCGTACAAGGAAGATGCCATATGAGGAAGATGCCCTGGCGCCCAGAATGGAAGGCAAGAGGCACAGCGCGGTGCCAATGGTCGTGTGATTCAGGCCTATCTATGCTGCAGCCGGAATTCGCAGCATATGTATTAGATAGTGTAGGATCTGGCTCTGGCTCGCCATCGTCTGCACCTTGCACCGCACCCAAAGTGTTGCTGAGCTTGCATCCAGCTGTGCACGCTTGCGCCTGTCGTCAGTTACGCCATGCACCCGTCATTTACGGCATGCAACCGGTTCCTCATCTGTAGCCCGCATTGAACTCATAAGCTGGTTGCGCTCCTCCGGCTACTCACGCTGCCGTGGTTTAGACGTCCTGGTGCACACGGGGGACGGGGAAGGGAACCAAATTTAGTACTTTGCTGCTCGCATATGTTGTCCTCAGGCAGCGCCGGTTGGTGGTGTAAACATGCCAGTGAACGGCCCTTTGTTTGCTGCCTATAGCTGACGGACTTATCCTGAATCCCTCAGACACAAGCAACAATGCACTTGGTGAAGCTAAAGACGAGTTCGTGGGGCAGAAGAGGCTGCACAAAAAGGGCGCCAAGCTGCTCAACACTATCCAAAAGCAGGAGCGGAACGACAGGTAGGAGTTCGGGCCTAGCGACATACGCTGTCCACGGGCTCGGTTGGAACTCGGTTGAAAGGCAGACGGCATTTCCCTGGTTCCTCGCTTACTGTGCGCATGAGCAAGACAAGACGAGCCCCATTTTCGATTTATTCAGCTGCTACTGTCGGTTCATGTCCTGGTACCGTAGGATCCCTCCGCTAGCATCATGCCATACCTCAGACCGCACCCTCGTAACCCTCCTCTTGGTGCCGGTCTCCCAGGCGGATATTATGGCTGTGTCTGCTGCTCTTCCTGGCGACGTGCTCGTACATCGGCTATAAGCGGGCACCTGGGTTGGTCAAGGCACCTGTGGACTTGGCGCTGGGAACGGCAGCCCGAGCGGCGAGCCAGCTGTGGCATCAGGTGCGACGCGGGAGGTACCGGGGCCGCGCAGGGAGGACTCCTAAAGAGATTGGTGGCAGCAAATATAGGCTGCTGCGAGCGCACACACACGCAGCCTCCTACCAAAGGTTAATCGCTCGTTGCACAAGCCAAACCACCAGACTACGACAACTACAGCATTCCGCCGCTTTAAGCACGGAGCCCTGGCAGTGAGCTGACCCTTCCAAAGCTCGCACGCTCATCAGACCGCGGTAAGGACTCTACGACTGAGGCCCCTTTTCGGGGACTTTGCGCTGATCATGCTGGTGCACCTCCCGACCCGTCACGTTAGGTATCCTTGACCTCGCGTGGCGTGCCCCGTTCTCACACTCAAGCGCATCGTCGTGCTTGCGCTGGTAGTGGCGTTAGTTCCTTCCTTCCGTCCGGCACGCTGAACAACCACGCCGTCACAGACGTGCGCCTTTCTAAATTTGCGGCAGCTGCCCATCTGTCCCGCGCTTAATTATGACGTTGGGCAAAATTCACTGTCATGCCATTTCCGCAGGCGGAACCGTTGGTGCGTGACCAACTGAAGCAGTTGTTGCCCGACAGCGGCTTCGACGACCGAGCGGTCTTCTCGCCCAACGTCCCGCCCACGCGGCGGCCACCGGTTGCGGATGTGAGCCGCCGAACCGTTCCAGACCTAGAACTGGATGCCCCAAAGCTGCAGCCGGACGTACATGCAGAGGTCCGAGAGCGGGAGCCTCAGGTCAAGCAGTCACTGGAATCATGGCAGCGCCGGAAGCATGAGCGGCCCCGTCCAGGCCACCCACAACGCCCACTGCATACCGCACCAGGCGCTGCTGAACCCCGCACGAAAGGAGGCTTCAGTTTGGAAAGGGAACAGCGGCAGGAGCAGCGGCAGCAGCGGTGGACCAGATTGCCATCCAGACCCGAGAAGCAGCATGTGATCGAGAACAGTGAACAACAGGGTGGTGCTGGAACTCGGCATAAGGATGACGACAGTTTGCAGGGGACGGATCTGCCGTATACAAGCCTGGATGAAATGTACGGGCCAGGCTCTGCGCCGGTGGCTGCACCTGTCGTGTCGTTACCTGCTGAGATCCAGGAGTTGGGGCCGCAAGGGGACGCCCCAGCCGAAGATTCCCGGCGCAATCAGACTGACGTTCACGGTGGCGAAGCAGCTGCGCCAGCTGCGGATGGTAAGTGGACATCGGGTAAAGACACACGTGTACGGGCTTGTGGATATCATGTCGGAGCATTGCGATTGCCGCACAGCAGCACTTCCGCAAGGGGAAGTCAAATGGCAACTAAGGCATTCTTCTAGGACCGACTCGATGTCATGTCAGATAATCGATGAAAGCCACACACCCCGCGAAAGAGTTAAATGCCAAGCCGTGGCCTTGTTTGTCCTGATTATCAACCTTACAGTTGGCCACGTGAAATGTTCCCTTGAAGGCACCGACACCATGGGCGCCAGGGATGCCAAGCTGCCGCAGCAGGTGGGGTTCCCTTTCCTTACAGGGCGCTACTGTGCGCTACTGTGAAGGGTTATGTTAAGTGGTGGGAACTTAGGCAGGAAGATAGTGTGTACTACCTCTGCTTTGGTGCCCATTTCAATTGGCTCCAGGAGGGCGTGTTCCGCATTCCCCTATGGCTTGATTTGCCGCGGGGTGTATGGATGTACCCGCACTAGAACATCCTATTTGTCGTGTTGCAAACAACTGTTGTAACAGCCTACCTGGCGACTTGGGAGAGAAACGACTTAACCCGTATGTCATGGAGGTGTTGATACACACTGAGGTCAGATGATTGGCGATACAAATCTGGCCGTACACGGACATCCATATCCATAACCATGTACTGTACGTACTAATGTACGGGATATTATGTGTATACCGCTATACGGTAAGCGCCTTTATAATATTTAGTATGTTAGGAGGGAATGCCTTATTAATATTTATTAGGTATTAACATAGTCTGTTACAAATGTAGGAAGAGTGTAAGGTGGCAAACCGCACCACGGTAACACAGGGCGAACTAGCACGTCATACTGGGCTGCGGATGTTCCTGTTATAGGTGCAACTTTAATGGCGGCGTGCTCACTGTTCCGCAGGCTTTGGACTCCAGGAGCTCTGAAAGCCTTGATCAAGCACTGCCAGCGGTCATGAACATCGACCGGAATGTGTTTATCTCTGAAGATGACGACAAAGGGGAAACTCAGGCTGGCAGCACAGGCCCTGAAGCACCCCAAGCAGCAGAAGTACCGCCAGCACTCTTGAAGGATGAGACGGAGCATTACCAGGAGCCGCAGGAGCATTCAGCACAGCAGCGGCTAGAAGCATTACGACAGCAGGAGACGGAGCAGATTCATGGCCAGGACATAGTTTCGGGCGATGACATGGCTGCGGACTATGGCATGATTGAGGACTATAGCACGGTCATGAGCTATGACACAGTTGCGGACTCTGACGAGGTTGTGGCCTACGGCACAGTTGTGGACTATGACGAGGTTGCATATTATGCACTGAATGAGGAACCGAATGAGAAGTCTGTTACCGCCAGCGCCGAAACTGAGGTAGGTGCTGGTGCACGGGTAGGGCTGTAGGCGGGGACAGGGGCCTTGCCATTCCTTTTGCGAAAATGCTATGGTGCGACAGACGGACAGGGTGTCGTTGCAGCCCTCATACATCAGGCAAGATGATTGAAAGAGTTTCTTGGTTTAGGCCTGGGTTAGAGCCAGAAATGAGTGCATTATTTATGGACAGCCGCTTGTTTATTCTCAAACAGTCTTGTTGTAAAAGCATGGCAAGATGACACAATAGTTGAGATATTATGAATTGTGGCCCAATTGTTAGTTGCTGCTTTGAAAGCCTTTGCAAGCCAAACCACTCGTGGTTTGGCTTGCAAAGAGACGCACTCTCGGACGCGCACTCTGGGGACGGTCGCTGCTTACCCACTGGTAACCCACTTAGTACGCTTCGTGCCATGCTTTGCATGGCGGAATTTCCTAATTTGTAAGCTCTATGTAAGCTGAATTCCCGGTTTATTTTTTATGATGGCCTTGTCACAAACTGTATTTTCATCCCTAATGTTCAGCAGGTGGAGAATTTTGGCCCAGCAGTGACCGATTATATCGACAAAGAGCAGGTGGAAGACGAGGATGATACACTTGATCATGAGCCTTACCAAACAGCCCAATTAGACCATCTAGGGGATTTGGTGGATGCTGCCTTGCCTGCACAAGCAGGAAATGGCGTTGAGTCAGCCTCCAAAAATGCAGAAGGGGTGGTGCAGGATGATGAGGCCTTGGCCGCCACCTCAGCCAGCAGCTCTGGTAATGCCGATGTTGACTTGGACATTCAGATGAACAAGCTTCGTGACTACGCACGGAGGAATGGTGTGCGACACATGCCACCTTGGGTGCGGGCTATGCTGGCAGACGACCCTGAGTTTAGCAGGGAGGTGTCAAGGGTGGAGTGGGAGCGGCATTTCAAGCGTGTGAAACATGGGAAGGAGGAGGACAAGTCACCAGAGGGGGAGCAGCATCAGAAGGAGGAGCAGTTGGAGGCGGGCCAGTCACCAGAGGGGGAGCAGCTAAGGCAGGCAGCAAGGGAGAAGCAACCTGACGTGCTGCTCAGGGAGAATCAGGTGGAGGAGGATCTGGAAGAGCAGCAGGCAGGTGAGGAAGAGAAGCAGATGATGAAGAATAAACAGCCAGAAGCACTTAAGGGAAAGCATATGGAGAACAAGGAGGATGAAGAAGGGGAGGGGGAGGACCAGCCAAAGCAGAAGCTTGAAGAGAGACAGGAGGCAGCTGAGGAGAAGAAGCAGAAGGAGCCATTACAAAAGAAGCAGGCAGTAGAGGAGGAGGAGTGCGTGGAGCAGCAGCCAGTGGTGCTGAGGGAGAAGCAGACAGCAGAGGAGGAGATGGAGGAGAAGCAGTCGTTCAAGGAGAAGGAGAAGGAGAAGGAGGGGAAGGAGCAGCCAGAGGTGCTGACGGAGAAGCAGAAGGTCAAGGAAGACGAAAAGGAAATGGAAGAGGAGCAGCCAGGGGCACTGACGGAGAAACAGCTAGTGAAGGAGGACGAGGAGAAGGAAGCAGAAGAGGAGGAGCAGCCAGAGGTGTTTAAGGAGGAGTGGGTAGTCGAGGATGTCAAGGAGAAGGAAGAAGAGAGGGAGGAGCAGCCAGAAGCTCTGAATGAGAAGCAGACAGTCAAGCATGACGAGGATGAGGAGCAGCCAAACGTGCTAAAGAAGACTGCAGAGGAGGAGGAAAAGGAGGAGCAGTCAGAGATGCTGACAGAGCAGCAGGTTCATGATGATGGTGAGCAGCAAGAGGCACTGAATGAAATTGCAGAAAAGCAGGTTAAAGGGGAGCCAGGAGCAGTGGAGGAGAAGCAGGCAGCAGACAAGGAAATGGAAGATGCGCAGCCAGGAGTGCTGGAGAAGAAGGGAGTCAACGTTGGCGAGGAGGAGGAGCTAGAAGCACTGATGGAGACGGCAGAGCAGGAGGAGAATGAGGAAGAGAAACAGACAGAGGCGCTAAAGAAGACTGCAGAGGAGGAGGAGGCGAAAAAGGTTGAGGAGCAGCCAGAGATGTTAAAGGAGAGACAGGCAGTTGAGGAGGACGAGGAGGAGGATGAGCAGGCAGAGGCACTGAAGGAGAACCAGTCAGCAGTGGAGGACAAGATAGAGGAGTGGCCACAGGTGTTGAAGGAGAAGCAGGCGGTCGAGGAGGAGGAAAAGAAAACCGCAACAGGGCAGCCAGAGGCGCTGAGGGAGACAACTGCAGAGGTGGAGCATGAGGTGACGAAGGAGCCAGAGGCAGTGAAGGAGAAGCAGACTGCAGGCAAGGAGGATATGGAAAATGAGGTAGAGGAGCTGCCAGAGGTGTTAAAGGAGAGACAGGCAGTTGAGGAGGACGAGGAGGAGGAGCAGGCAGAGGCACTGAAAGAGCAGGAGGCAGCAGAAGGGGATGTGATAGAGGAGCAGCCGGAGGTGCTGGAGGAGGAGGAGGAGAACGGAACAGCAACAGAGCAGCCAGAGGTGCTGGAGGAGGAGGAGGAGAACGGAACAGCAACAGAGCAGTCAGAGGTGCTGAAGGAGACTGCAGGAGAGGAGGTGGACTCACAGAAGGAAATAGAAGAAGAGGAGCAGGCAGAGGCACTGAAAGAGCAGGAGGCAGCAGAAGGGGATGTGATAGAGGAGCAGCCGGAGGTGCTGGAGGAGGAGGAGGAGAACGGAACAGCAACAGAGCAGCCAGAGGTGCTGGAGGAGGAGGAGGAGAACGGAACAGCAACAGAGCAGCCGGAGGTGCTGGAGGAGGAGGAGGAGAAAGGAACAGCAACAGAGCAGCCAGAGGTGCTGGAGGAGGAGGAGAACGGAACAGCAACAGAGCAGCCAGAGGTGCTGAAGGAGGAGGAGGAGAAAGGAACAGCAACAGAGCAGCCAGAGGTGCTGGAGGAGGAGGAGAACGGAACAGCAACAGAGCAGCCAGAGGTGCTGAAGGAGGAGGAGGAGAAAGGAACAGCAACAGAGCAGCCAGAGGTGCTGGAGGAGGAGGAGGAGAACGGAACAGCAACAGAGCAGTCAGAGGTGCTGAAGGAGGCTGCAGGAGAGGAGTTGAACTCACAGAAGGAAATAGAAGAAGAGGAGCAGGCAGAGGCACTGAAGGAGGAACAGGCAGCAGAAGGGGATGTGATAGAGGAGCAGCCGGAGGTGCTGGAGGAGGAGGAGAACGGAACAGCAACAGAGCAGCAGGAGGTGCTGGAGGAGGAGGAGGAGAACGGAACAGCAACAGAGCAGCCAGAGGTGCTGGAGGAGGAGGAGGAGAACGGAACAGCAACAGAGCAGTCAGAGGTGCTGAAGGAGGCTGCAGGAGAGGAGGTGGACTCACAGAAGGAAATAGAAGAAGAGGAGCAGGCAGAGGCACTGAAGGAGGAACAGGCAGCAGAAGGGGATGTGATAGAGGAGCAGCCGGAGGTGCTGGAGGAGGAGGAGGAGAACGGAACAGCAACAGAGCAGCAGGAGGTGCTGGAGGAGGAGGAGGAGAAAGGAACAGCAACAGAGCAGCCAGAGGTGCTGGAGGAGGAGGAGGAGAAAGGAACAGCAACAGAGCAGCCAGAGGTGCTGGAGGAGGAGGAGCTGAAAGGAACAGCAACAGAGCAGCCAGAGGTGCTGGAGGAGGAACAGGCAGCACAGGAGGATGTGATAGAGGAGCAGCCGGAGGTGCTGGAGGAGGAGGAGGAGAAGGCAACAGCAACAGAGCAGTCAGAGGTGCTGGAGGAGGAGGAGAAAGGAACAGCAACAGAGCAGCCAGAGGTGCTGGAGGAGGAGGAGGAGAACGGAACAGCAACAGAGCAGTCAGAGGTGCTAAAGGAGGAGCAGGCAGCACAGGAGGATGTGATAGAGGAGCAGCCGGAGGTGCTGGAGGAGGAGGAGGAGAACGGAACAGCAACAGAGCAGCCAGAGGTGCTGGAGGAGGAGGAGGAGAAAGGAACAGCAACAGAACAGTCAGAGGTGCTGGAGGAGGAGGAGGAGAAAGGAACAGCAACAGAGCAGCCAGAGGTGCTGGAGGAGGAGGAGGTGAAAGGAACAGCAACAGAGCAGTCAGAGGTGCTGAAGGAGGAGCAGGCAGCACAGGAGGATGTGATAGAGGAGCAGCCGGAGGTGCTGGAGGAGGAGGAGGAGAAGGCAACAGCAACAGAGCAGCCAGAGGTGCTGGAGGAGGAGGAGGAGAAAGGAACAGCAACAGTGCAGCCAGAGGTGCTGGAGGAGGAGGAGGAGAAGGCAACAGCAACAGAGCAGTCAGAGGTGCTGGAGGAGGAGGAGGAGAAAGGAACAGCAACAGAGCAGTCAGAGGTGCTGGAGGAGGAGGAGGAGAAAGGAACAGCAACAGAGCAGCCAGAGGTGCTGGAGGAGGAGGAGGTGAAAGGAACAGCAACAGAGCAGTCAGAGGTGCTGGAGGAGGAGGAGGTGAAAGGAACAGCAACAGAGCAGCCAGAGGTGCTGGAGGAGGAGCAGGCAGCACAGGAGGATGTGATAGAGGAGCAGCCGGAGGTGCTGGAGGAGGAGGAGGAGAACGGAACAGCAACAGAGCAGCCAGAGGTGCTGGAGGAGGAGGAGCTGAAAGGAACAGCAACAGAGCAGTCAGAGGTGCTGAAGGAGGAGCAGGCAGCACAGGGGGATGTGATAGAGGAGCAGCCGGAGGTGCTGGAGGAGGAGGAGGAGAAGGCAACAGCAACAGAGCAGTCAGAGGTGCTGGAGGAGGAGGAGGAGAAGGCAACAGCAACAGAGCAGCCAGAGGTGCTGGAGGAGGAGGAGGAGAAGGCAACAGCAACAGAGCAGCCGGAGGTGCTGGAGGAGGAGAAGGCAACAGCAACAGAGCAGCCAGAGGTGCTGAAGGAGACTGCAGGAGAGGAGGTGGACTCACAGAAGGAAATGGAAGAGGAGGAGCAGTCAGAGGTGCTGAAGGAGGAGCAGGCAGCACAGGAGGATGTGATAGAGGAGCAGCCGGAGGTGCTGGAGGAGGAGGAGGAGAAAGGAACAGCAACAGAGCAGCCGGAGGTGCTGGAGGAGGAGGAGGAGAAGGCAACAGCAACAGAGCAGCCAGAGGTGCTGGAGGAGGAGGAGGAGAAGGCAACAGCAACAGAGCAACCGGAGGTGCTGCAGGAGGAGAAGGCAACAGCAACAGAGCAGCCAGAGGTGCTGAAGGAGACTGCGGAGGAGGAGCATAAGACAAAGGAGGAGCCAGAGGCAGTGACAGAGAAGCAGGCAGCAGAGGAGGAGGAGAAAGAGGAGATGCAGGCCGTTGAGGAGAAGGTAAAAGAGGAACAGGCAGAAGCACTGGAGGAGAAGCAGGCAGCAGAGGAGAATGAGAAGCGGCAGCCAATGGCTGCAGCTCAGGAATACCCTGAGGCAATGAAGAAGATGCAGGCAGTGGTGGAGGATGAGGCGGATACACAGGTGGCGGTGGCGGCCAAGGAGCAGGAAGATATGCTGGAGGACAAGCAGGTGATGGTGATGGAGGAACAGCTGAAAGGGGTAGCTTGACAGGTAGCAGGTGGCAGGGAAGGAATTGGCTCAGGCCGTGGAATTGATGAAGCATTCATGCTGACATCGAGATCGTATGTGGATGCAGAGGGACGGAAGGGGGCGAAAAACAGGCAGGGCTGGTCAACACAGGGCTCAGTGGGAGAATTGCTAGCAAAGGTGGGGGGATATGACCACCAGCAGGATTTTCTAGTGGCCAGCAGGATATTTGCAGGGTACCATTACTCCATCCCGGCTAGGGCTACATTTGCCTTCCCAAGTATGTGCAAAGTTGGCATGCATCTTCATGCTCATGAGGACATGAAGCATTGCCAACTGTGTAGATGACCACACAATTGCCGAGCGTTCATTGCCGAGCGTTCATCTGTAGCAGGGATGCATGTGTTCCACTTCCACATCTCTACCTGCTGAGAGAGCTTTCATGTGCTGTGTCCTTTCTGTTACACCTGGCCTTACACAGATGAGCATACCCTTTTGTCCCTGCACCATCAGGTTTCTGAGGCTGGCCAACCCTCTTTAGATGCTGCTAACCTGGAGGCAGGGCCTGGTTTAACCAGTATGGGGCAGTCCAGGGTGCAATTGATGGAGAAAGCAGAGCAGCAAGCTGTGGAGGCTGTGGAGGATACTTCACTAGCAATGCAACCAGAGATGCCACCACCGGAGCCATCACAGCAATCAGCAACTGCATCTTCTGGGACATGTCTGCAGGCCGCATCATCAGAGCTGCCGGAAACAGGCTCGCATATTGGATATTTAGCCACCATTTCTGAGGATACTGTGGCAGCAGGTGGTGCTGATGTGACGGACGAGGTGCAGCCGCCGGCTTCAACCTACACCTTATCATCTTATGATGCGGTTGCTGGCACGGCCATGGAGGCAGACGAACAGGCTGCAGCATACTGGCAAGCATACAAGGCGTATCAAGAGTATTATGCCAAGTTTGGGCAACAAGGCACAGCAGATCAAAGGCAGTATGTGCAGACAGATCCAAGTTTGGGTGGTGATGATGTAACAGTGGAACAAGAGGCGGCAATGAACACTGGAGATGAAGCTACATAACATGAGCCCAGCCGAACAGCTCATGCTTAACGAACTATAGAATATAGCGAATTATAATTAATATTGCAGGATTGCAAGATGGCAGGCGAACAAAGTGCTAAATGATGTAGGGGTGGTTATATACATTAGGCGGTAGTGTATGGAGTGTCCTAGAGGAGTGGATGAATGCTGATCTCTATATTTATGCACGGCAGCAGACCGGGGCTTGAACTGCAGGTTTTAACGCCGGGACATGAACTTTTACGAACATTAACTATTTGGAGCTGGTGTACCGGGTTGGAATGAAGGCAATGTACGGAATTCAAGCAGAGGAACAACCCACGGCTGACAAATTTTGCTATTGCAAGTCATCTATTGGCCTGCTGGTGCGTGAATGGCTCGGCATGCAGGGATCACACATGACCTTTCGAAGGACTTCAACTCACTCAACAGTGAGAACCTGTGTATATGTGTGGTATATGTGTGGTCACTTGTGATCTGGGATGGGTTTTGGGATGGGATGGGATGGGAAGGGGTGGGAACTGCACTTGGCTTCAGGCGGCATGACCAGCTTGGAGTGGGATAACAAGCAAACATTATCTTCGGAGTCTATTGAGGAGATCCTACTCTTGACCATTCCTTACTCCTATCCCCCTTCCTCTGCTGTCTCAATTATCGAACCTTTCTCTGTTATCTCCATTTTCAAAAGGGAGGTTTATCATTGCTAGAGGTTTCATAAATGATATGCTGCTGGGTGCTGGGGACAAGGCATGATTGGCGGGTTTTGTCTGTGTGTGTATTGTTGTACCTCAGTTGTGTGCGCCTAAGCAAAGGCCCAATCGGAAGATAACCATTCATGACACTACCCGTAGATAACCCAGGATATTATATGTATCTGGACAACCTGTAGCTATCCAGCATGCAAAAATAAGCCAGAAAGTGCATGGACAGCAGTTACACCAGTGACTCTAGAGAACCAAGAGCAGCCTGAGAAACCAGAAATACCATAGATATCAGAGATGCAAGATCCATACGAGATACTAGTGATGCCAATATTCTCTGAGGAATGAACAAGGAACCCTGGCGGAGCGTCTGAGAGGAAGCATGCAATTTCCAGGTTATAAAGGGTGGGAGTTCGAGGTTGTAGGGAAGTAGCCAGAGAAATTGCAATCTCCAGGGTGGTACGGACAGGAGTCTGGAGACTCTGGCAGAGTACATAGCCAGGGTAGTAGCTTTGTCCTCTTCAGACATTTCAGAATCACCCTGACTGCACCAGACGCCATTTCCTCACCATGGTACAACAAGGTGACAATCTTGCTTCCAACAGATTCTGATAACACTACTTCAAAAGTCATCCGGTCTTTTCAGTGCCACAGATTTCCCACCATGCACAGCTACTGTTGGATCAACAATAACATTCCATAGGTTAAGCCTGGGGTCTGCAACCCACCCATGGCATCAAGATCTGCATCCCTATTGCACAACATAGTGTAGCAAGACTCCCACACACGGGATAGGGGCTAATGATGCATAACTGTCAAGAGAAGTTCTGGGTAGGTTTCCATGGCTCAGATCTAATGCACAGAATGCCGAGGTAAGAAGATGCAATGATACCCTGAACATCAACTGAAAACTCATCCAGTCAGTCATGGTCATCAACTCTCTTCGCTCATTCAGGCATCAGCCAACGGGATGGCGATCGGCTGCACACCACTCATCAACTTGCACTTATATAAAGCTGGGAAGGTGGGGAGAAACTGCTTTGCATGTCAACCGCTGCAACGGCAGCTGTGTATCTACAAACCACAGCTCACCAAAGCCTTCAGTACTAGTCCAAGACGTACCCACAAATGTCACCTGTAAGATCGTGGCAAATGACCTGCAAATAAGAACACTAGGAAGGAGGCGTGAGCACGCAACACGGGAGTTGGAGCAGCCTCTTAAAAAGCGTGTACTTACATCTAGGAATGCGAGGCTGACCAAGTCAGGTCCTTATCGATGTCTGCCTTCGGGCAAACACAGCTTAATGTTCAGGGGGGACTCCTGCCTGGGACGCAGGGAAAACATGCACGATTGGGCAGGTGTTGCTGCGTTAACTGCCTGAAAATGATTCTTCCATGGGTTTGCGGCTTCGGTGCCAACCAGCTGGCGACACCTATTGGCGCGCAGGGTGGGCCAATGCTGTCCCTTCACCCCTCACAGCTGCCCATCTATCCACAGCACCTGTGCCGGCACCAGTGCACCGAATTCCACGTTCTTCAGCGCAGAAACATAGCTCTATGGCGCCGCTCCTGTGCCTCCCTGCGCTCCTCCTCCTCGCTCAGGTAGCTGCTGTGCTCACTGTAGTCCTCCTCCTCTGCACGGTAACACGATAACATCTTGGCATGTCGCACGCGCCGGCTGTGACTCCGACGCCCAAAGATTTCCTCCTCTACCGCATCATCATCCTCGTCATCTTCGTCGTCCTCGTCGCTAAATGCGCCCTGGCGCCGCCGCATGGCCAGTGCCGTGCTCCAGCTGTTCCCACCGCCCACGTCCGCGTCCGCCGGATCAAGCTCGTCTAACTCATCGTCATCGCCGCCGCTGCCCCCATCATTGCCGTACGATGATTCCTCATCCGGGTAAGAGTTTGCGTAGTAGCTTTCGGCGTTGGAGTCCTCGCTGTCGTGCTCCTCGGCGGCAGCAGTCTCAACGCCCAACTGCCCCGCCCAAAAGATCTCATCATCATTTTCAGCGACCTGCAATGTGCGAGGACCACAACCAGGTCACTGTGACTGTCACTACGCACTGGAGCCTGGCAGCCAAGCAGACCGCCAGAGCGCAGAAGGGTAATAGCTGCAAGGGGCAGCATTTCAGTGGCGCAGGAGCGCTTGTCTCCTTTCTATTGTGGCACATAACACGACCGCTCCAGGGGGCTGTGAGGGAGCCCATGATGCAAGATGGGACACCGTCCGACAGCAGGGTTGCGGCAAGCGCTATGACCCAGCAGCCCATCCATATGAGTCGGGGCTTGTGGGGACACTGCCAAGTGTCCCTTTGTGTAAATCATCGTAGGAATCAGTAAACGAACCGATACTGACACGGGCCAAGACGTATGGGCGGAGCTGCTCAGACTTCCAGAGCGGAGACATCAGACAGGGTCCCGGCCAAAGCCCTGGCGGACTCCTCCATCGTAATGGACAGCAGGTGCACACACTCAGGAGCAGTAAGCCACTGCCTAGACCCCGTGTCACGAGGGTTCCGCGGATAAATGAGCGGCCATCGGGCATACCAGTAACACCGTCCGTGGCAAATGTATTTTCACCGCGCAGCCCCTAAGAGAGAGAGAGGAGAGCGCACCTCACCTGCCCCGTCTCGTAGCCTCCCATGCACAACAAAAGGCCGTGCGCACACGTCCGGTGGGGATGGCCAGTCAGTGCGGGCGGCACTCGACTCAGCATATGTGCCAAGTAGGGCGGTGGTCGACAAACTAACGTAGGTATTCAAAAAGGTTGTATCAAAAGATAAATATGCGTACCTCGATGACCGGCACCGCCAGGTCCACAGCGGAAGGCGCGTCAAGCCATGGCCACATGTCCTCCTCCATACCACCCTCGGCGTTGTCAAACACGGGCACGTACACGTCGTACACAAAACCATCACCATCATCGCTCATCTGGCACTCTGCCCTACCAATGCTCTCCGCTTTCGCAACATCCATGGGACAACTGGCGGTACGTCCGACCTCAAGGGCTGAGCTTCCGGTTGCTTCGGCCATGGCGCTGTCGCCAGCTGCGGCCTGTACTGCTACATGCGTTTCCATAGGAGAAGCTGCAGCTGGCTGTGACACGGGTGCGGGTGCCGCTACAGCTCTCGTGGATGCTGCTGCTGTCATTGCCCGTTTGGGTCTAGCCGGAATCCTACGGACAGCCTGCGGGTCCTGAACACTCAGGCTCTTGATGACCTCATCGACCTGAGGGTCACCGCCCATGGGGGAGACGGGAAAGAGAGGAAGAGAGCGCCAGGGGGCGGTAACCTGTCAAGGCTGAGGGGGCGTCGCTACGGGCGGCACTAGCCCTGGTGAAGGTGAGGTTACACATGTCCGCAATGGACAGCGTTTGTCCATTGGACGCACCCTCCTTGCCTTTGGCCGTTTGGCCTCCCCCCCCTTTGATTGTGAGGTCTTCGGGCAAGAGCGGGGGCAGTGCAGCTGCTGGTGTTCGTGGATGAAACCTACCAGGGGCGCATAGCGTTGCAGAAGCCCCTCCTCCTCCTCCCCCTCCCGGTTGCGCGCCGCCTGCCCTGAGGGTTCTTCCTGCCGCGGCTGTGGCTGCGGCTCGGGGGGTTGCGGCTGTGTTCTCATGTCCGGCGACTGCTCTAGAGGGCCTCTCTGGGGATCGTTGGCGAATGTGGCGGAGATACAATCTCGCAGTGGAACGGAATGTATGCAGAGCGGGAAAGAAGTGTGACGCATGCACATAAACGGAATCGGTGTGTTTTGATGATAAGCCGAAAATACCAATGTGTGTATATATACATATACATATATATGTATAACCCTAAAACCCTATATATATATATGTATATATATATCTTCGGAATCCATGCCGTATTTTCCCTTACTTCGTCCTGGGCTGATGCCCTCCCTCCCCCCAGGGGAGGTGTTGCGGGGGTACGAAAGCGCCTTCTTGGGATTACATTTGCGAGCTATGTATCAGCCCAGGACTAAGGGAAAATACGGCATGGATTCCGTACGGCAATATCAACTACCTTGGAACTCGCAGAAGAGGTGCTGGAGTCCTGCAAGGGTTGTTGTTGCTGCTGCTGCACCAGCTGCGCTGCCTGCCCTTGCAGTGTTACTTGAACCTCCAGGTTTCTGCCCTGACCTCTGTTAACACCGCGACCGCTGGTGCTGCCATGCGGCTTTGTGAGCGGCAGCCGCTCCAGCTCGTACATTTGCAAAAGGCCAGACCCCGCTCCGTCGCCCGAAACCGCCTCCCTTTTCCTCCGGATCTGCAGTAAATCGCCGCGGCACATATCTTAAGGCAAGACTTCCGATTGCATCCAACGAACGTACAAACACGTATCCCTCCTGCATATCCCTCCTAACTCATGCTCAAATATGCATTTGGACACGACTTCTTGCTGTGAGCCACCGCGGTCAATACCATAGCCACGTGCCTAGTGGCTAAATGAGAAAGCGCATACAGCAGAGAGCCGCTGCTGCGTTAGGGGATGGATGGGAGGAACGCCCGCAAACATCTCCCCCCGCCCAGGTCAATAGTGCATTGCGCCGTTTCTTCCCTGCCGCATGGATGGCACCACGAGTCCCCAGCGCATCTCATTGGGCACTCACAGACACATGTCCGCATCAGAGGGCCAGGCAAGGGCATGGGCAGCCACCTAAGGGTAACCGCCCCCCCGTGCGTGCAGGTCCCCATGCCGCCGACAATGGGCGCCCAACCCAACCAACCATGGCTAACCAACAAGGTCAGGGACGCACCTGCTTATACCGGGCTGCTGTGGCCGCCTGCTTCTGAGACATGCGTAGTGCCGCGATGCGGCTTTCGCGGTTTGGCACGTGGGCCGATTTCACGGGCGCTTTTCGTTGCTGCTGCCCCACATCGTGACGCAGCTCCGACATCTGGCCTTGGTCCAATCCCGGGCCCGCCAGGGACAGCGCTGCCTGCATTTGACCGTCAGATAGTCCTGGCGCTAGAGCTAGGCATCCAGAGGATGCTGCGGCATCAGTTACCACTGCTCCAGCCACATCGGCTGTTGGCTGCCTTGTTGCGCTGTCGTTACTTGTGCGTGCACCTGCTCCGGACTGGGCACGCAGTAGTCGAAGCACCTCGTTTTCAGATAAGGCCTGTAGTAAATGGTTTACAGAGGACGCCATAAGTGGGCGAACTGGTATGGTATAAGGGGAACACTGTGCATACGGGGTAGAGGATGACCGAGCAGGATACATTTCCCACGAGGTGCGTTGGATAAATGTGGGCACGGCAATTGTAACGTTTTCACAATTTTCAAGGAACACTTAGTGACGAGAAGTACGAGATGCAAGAAAACCGGTTGGCGAAGTGTTTCTCTCAGTCACAATACGTAAAGGACGCTTACGAGACACCAGGGCGCAGGGGTCCACACAGAGATGCGTAGCCTCAAATGACGTCGTCATAACGTCCTTCCACGCTCAGTACGACCCTCGTGCATACCTCAAATACCGAAACCTCCATGGTCTGGAGCCTGCGGAAACGCTGGCGAGGTGCTGATGGGGCTGCCGCGGCCATGACCGACAGCCCCTGGAACTGGAGGAGGACTTGGTCATACCGGGGCTGCTTACTTCTGTGTGCCCCAGCAGCCTCCAAAACTGCAGGCACGCGTTCAATGCAGCGGATATTCATAGGCAAACGGGCGCGAGAAGAATAATCGACACACGAGAAACAAGGTCCTACTTATTTCAGGCTCTGCAGGATCATCGCGTCTCCGTTTAATGCGCACAATTGTAAGCGCTGAAGTGGCCAGCAGTGACTTTGCGTCATCAGGGGGCAACGCCCTCGAACTATCCTTTGCCTCCGTCATCGTCGATCAATGAGCAGCATCATATACAATAAATATATTGTTGTTGCTTGAGTAGAGCTGTAATAACATTCTAGGAGAGCCCTGATGTGGAAAGGCTGTCACACCTCCCCCTGAAATTGTCTAGAGCGTGTCTTAGAGACTGGATTTGCATATGTAGCTTTCTATCACTGTCCTTAATATTACATTTAAGATCCTGAAAAGCATGGCAAGCTCCGCATCATTGAATGTTACTACGCAGCACGAGATAGCTTGTTAGGTGCTTAGGTCAGATGACACCATTCGGGTCCGCTTGGACACAGCAACATGCTTTACATTTTATTGCATCAGTCTGCTATGTCGTCAACGCCTCAAGACTGCAAGTGGTTGGATTCAACGGCAATGATGAAGACCGACAGCCAAACCCCGAACTTGAAAGCAGCGCATCAACAATTGGTTATGTGCCCCCCAGCGCCATGTATATTTCTCCATTCTTTGAAATATTGCAGCAACTTCTGGTCGACTCGCATATTATATAGTCGGCTTGCCCGAGGCATGTCACCTCAACCATCCCATCGACCTAACCGATACACAAGGACCGCCTATCATTAGTATTACAGGGCTCACCCAGCCAACAACTGCATGCTAATAACACAACTATATGACTTTCTTTGGCTGCTTGGTTACGCTCTTCGCCATTACCGTTTTAGTATGGCGGTACTGCAGTAAACGCCCTGCCGCACACCCTCTGCCTTCTATCGGCCGACCCGCTAGAAACCCAGTACGCATAGCATATTCCCTCGCACCTAGCACTAAATCTTTCAGCGCCACGTAGCTAAAGCTGCCGTCCTTCATCATCGCCCCGACAGTGTTTGTCGGGCCAACCACAGCTGCAGCCCATCCGGTTGGCGCGGCGGCCTTATCCCCAGGGTGCTACCGTGACACCCCTCACAACAAAAACAGCATATCATCCGCTAAAATAATTTTGTTGCTTCAGGAGGCAAAACGTACCGGTCGTATGGCATCACGGTTGTGAAGGGCACCTACGGGGGCGTAACCGCCAGTCAAGGCCCAACTAGAAATATGCGAACTTAAAAGCAGCCCTGTTCTGATGCACACCAAAGTATTCAAACCTCCAGTGGTTAAGATTGCTGCTTTCTAATTCCGCCTCGACCCATCCGCAGCAACGCCGGAGTATGGGGCTGGTCTAGGCAATCCTGCCGTCGCTCCCGCGTGCGGGTGACCATCCCCACGGCACAATGTATGAAACAGCCTGCAAAAATCTGCAGCATCGAATCCGGTTTGATGGGGATGTGCCTTCGGCGCTCCCTCTTGCTGCCGGGGCGGCAGCCGCAGGACTTACATCCACAGCTGCAGCCCCCCGCCTTGAGGCACAGCCCAGCTGCTTCCGACAGCGGTTCATAACGGCTGTCACGCCAGACGGCTCATACTTGAAACAATCGGAGGGATGGAACGGGGCCCCTGGCGGTGAGGCATCCAAATATCCGCCTGCACGGACCGCCTTTGAAGCCGCAGTCCCTCGGATAAGGTCAGTGGCTGCCAGAGTAACGACAGTCCCTCCGCAATCACCACCGACAATGGTACGAACGGCAAAACACAACGTAACCCGCACGGTGGTGGAAATGGTGGCACGAAAGCATCGGCCACGGACGGAGCGGGGCGATCGGGAACTCGGATGCTCTAAGGCCGCAGGCACACGCTTTATTCCCTGCGTGCGCGATCCTTCATTTGTCCTTCTGGTGGCGCTCCTTTGCCTGATGTGCCCTTGTCGGGTCAAATCAGTCAGCGCGGCGGTGCAAGGTATGGTGGGCGGGCTGGGGCCGCGCAATGCAGTAGTGAGCGAGGGATGTGCCGCGGGCTGGCGGATTATTATCTCAGCACCTCAGTTTCTGATCATTCGGCCCGTTGGAGCCATGGAAATAGAAGCGCGAGGAGAGGATGAAGTCCGCGCCTTTGAAGCTGCGGCCTGGCTTAGGATGGCTCGGCTTGCGTCCGCTGTGTCGTGTTTCCGATTTCTCAGTTCTTTTCGAGTCGCAATACCTGTGTCTCTGCAGGAGTGCGATATGTTTACTACCGAGCTTCGCCTCGCTACATTGCTACCGCATGTCTACACGCCTGCATGTGCTCCCCACTTTGTCTAAAACCCTAAGCGCCGTGCGCCTACGCCTCTCTGAGTGCCCCGTTCCAACCGCCGCCTGTGCAATGCCACCCGCAGCACCCGGCGGTGTCCCATCCCTCAGCGAAGCGACCGCTGTTACCCACGGACCTGCGTCCGTGGACGTTCCTGCATTCCAATCGACAGAGCAACAGCGCCATCACCATTATCAGCTGGGGCAGCACGAGAACCCCTCCTCCTCCTTCCCGTCCTCAGACTCGACAGACACCCAGGCCTCCGCCACCTCCCAGGCCTCCGCCACCTCCCACCCTCCATCTGTTAGTGCAGAGGACGGTTACAAAGGCAGCAGCAGGAACAGTAGTAGTCAGGATGGACGTCTCCGACCAAACCAGTACCGTCAGGGATCTTCCAGCCGCCGTTCTGGTCTTCAGGCCAATGCGGGTCAGCCGCGGGAGCCCGAAAAGGCGCTTGCGACTCAGGACCAAGCGCGACCCCCGTCACTGCCACAGGACCCCTCCGAGCCGTCTGTTCCACCCGCACCGCAACCGCCGCCGCAGCCGCGACCTCCACGGCCTCCGTTACATCATTGTCCGGCCACCCCCCTTACATCGCTTCCTGTTGCTTTCAGCAGCCAACAGGCCCTCCGCAGCTGCCCCATGGTTGTGGGCTACCTAGTGGACGCTGTTGCGGGTCCCGGGTCACCGCCAGCGGCATACGCTCCTTCTGGACCGGGCGGGAACGGAATCTTGATAGAAGGTGGCAGCGGCAGCACAAGCGACAGCGACAGCGCGGAACAGCCTCCAGCTCAGCCGGGTGGCGAGGGGGGAGGTGTCGGAGCCGATGCCGGTGATGGTAACGGAGGCATAGCCAACGGGAGCAAGTTCGGAAGTGTATCCATCAGTGGTGGCGGTGCCGGTGCCGGTGGAGATGGAGGTGGCGGTGGCGGACGCGGTGGCCTCGGTGCTTCTCCGCTGTGTACCTGGGCGGTGGTTATGAATAACGGGAAAGTGAGTGGAGCAGAAAACCAACTTCCTTCAAACGCGACTTTTGATGTATTCCTGCGTGGAAGATGTGAGATATGAGAAGGGCAGAGCCGAGTGAATCAAGGGGGAAGCTAAGGTGCATTCGCTTCGCCGTCGCCGGCGTCGTTAAGATAGATGTATATATACGAGGATACGACCTTCACACGATCCATTTGAGTTTTGGTTTCCTACCATCACATACGATGCTTAGCTACACGCATCTAAAGGTAAAGGGAGGGCGAGTCTGTAACTCCCAGCTCTGACCCTCTGGCGACAGAAGCATGGTAACCATGCGCCCAGACGATGAGCTAAATGTTGGAGTTCCTTTTCCGCATTCCAATCCTTGCCCACCTGGTAAGAGACATCTTCTCATCTCATCCTGAGATCAAGCCGGTGTCTCCCTCAGGAGAGCTTATACGGCTGGCAGCTGGTGTGGCGGTTCAGCTCCTTTGACAGTAATTACATCGTGGACGAGGTGGAGGGAGCGGTGCTCGTAACATCCGGTGGGGAGGGAGCCGCGGGTATGACTCCCACCGTAGCCTTCGTAGCTAATGATAAGCCGCCTGGCAGGGAAAGCTCGACGCGCTTTGGGCTGGGCGGTGGCTGAGCGGTGCGCTGCCATGAGACCGCATATCCCACAGGGGCCTTTTTAGTCATGATCACCCCTAAAAGTACAGGCGAGGCATAGTCGGTGACATACTGGTTTACCTCTTTGGACTCGCGTCTATGGCAGGCGGCCTACGTGCGCTGACCCGCGCGTACCTATCCGCCTTCAGCTAGACAGATTACCGTCTTTGCAGCACACAACTCGGTGGGTCTTCCACTTGCCTTGCCAGTCTTGCCCGCGACACACATTGCCCGGAAGCACATATTTCCCTCCTCAGGCCCCAATCCCCCTGGTTTTTAGTTTTCACCTCCTCTCTCCCCTCTCCTTTCGCCCCAGCCGACAACTCTCCCGTGCGGGTGGTCAACTCAGGTGAGGCGGCCGCCATTCCCCCGAACGGCGGCGTTACCAACTTCTCCATGTCCCTGCTGCCAAACACATCCAACGCCAACTGGACTGAAGCATCCCTGGAGTGGACCGGTGTGTATATTAACGGTCAACGCTGCGTACAACTGCCGTCACCGAGCCTTGGTCTCACGAAGTGCGGCCTGCCGTATGGGAATCTCGCGGCGGCGCCGCCCCTGCGCAACAAATCGGCTACAGGTGGGGTCCGCAGACGCCCGGAAACCTACAACGCTGTTGGTAGGTAGCTACGTAGGTAGGACCGTAGACATTATCTGCGGACTGGCCAGTCGCCATTATCCTTAGGCGTAAGCTTCTCTCCGTCGCTGAGTATGTTTATAAGTCCGACCCGTCCTTAAGTTTGCGTTTCATCCCTTTCCCATTCCCGTTGCCTTCCCTTCCCTTCCTGGGCTCTTTCTGCGCGTACCCCGTACGGCAGTCTCCAAGGGCGAGCCGCCCGTCTTCACCTGCGCCTCGGTGTTCTGTTGCGGGGAGCTCGACAATGGACTGGACTTCATCGGCGCGCTTTTCAACAGCGGCGGTGGCGGAGGCAATGCACTTCCCTGGCAGCCGCCTGGGAGTGGCACCGGTGGCGGCGCCGCCGCGAGCGGCAAAGTTGGGGGCGGTGGCCCTGCCGCCGATCTCAGAGATCGTGGCGCCAACACTCCCGAGGCCCCGCCCGACTCCCTGGCGCAAGTTAGCAACGCGCTAAGCCAGCTCACTGCACTTATAACAGACCTTTTGTCGCTGCAAATGACGGCTGGAGGTGGAGGTCGTGGAGGCGGCAACGGTGCCGACGCCACGGGCGATCAAAGCGGATTTGGTGTGGCTCATCCTACGAACTCCAAGGCCCCCGTGCCCCCGTCTAACGGCACCGCAAATGCCGGTTACGGTGCCGTACTGTCACCTGAAGTGGTCGCACGCCTGCAGAGCCTTCTCGCCATGGCCAGCAATGGTACCGATGTCTCCGTGGAGCTGTTCACGACGCTGCAGGATATTGTACGGCAGGGCAGTGCTGCCGGCGGTAGCTTGGGCAGTGGCGGCAGTGGCCCATCCACTTCTCCCGGTATGACCGAGCTGCTGGATAGGATATCCCAGGTCATCAAGGAACGAGCTCAGCCACCCAAGCCGCCGTCACCGCCGGGGACGCCGATACCACCGGCGCCACCGGCACCGCCGACACCACCGCCGACGCCCCCGACGCCCCCGACGCCGCCCCCGACACTGCCGGCACCACCACCCGGGCCGCCTGCTCCTCTACCCTCAACTCCGCCGATGTCCCCGACGCCAACGCCCGTGCCTGCACCGCCAACGGCACAACATGCATTACCTCCACGTCCTGGCAGTGGAGCCGGCGAGTATGAAGGTTTCAAAGCTCCAACTCACCCGCCTAACATGCAGCATTCCGCGGATACCAGCCTGCCGGCTCTGCACGCGCCCTCTGGTCCGGAACCACGACACTCACCTCCTCGACCCACGTCCCCGCGACACTTACCTCTTGTGCCAGCGCCGGCGCCGCAATCTCCTTCGCCCTTTCTGCTAAGCGATTATCCGCCGTCTCAGCCTCCTGGAAATGCACCGGCAGCCGCTATAATCACAGGCCCGCTTTCAATGAAGTACAGTCCTCCTTTGGCGCCGGGGCTAAAAGACAATGCCGTTGTGCAAGTGCCTGGGGAAGACATCCAGGGCAGCCAGCATGGAGCCGCTGATCCGGGTATGCGCGGTAACGGTGGCGGTGCCGGCAGCAGCGGCGGTAGCGGCGGTGGCGGCAGTGGCGAGGGCGGGGGCAGTGGCGACAGGGACGGCGCGCAGGGCAGTCCGAGCAGGTTGGCCGCGATAATCGCATCCTCAGGCGGAACTGCGGTGCTGCTGCTTTCCCTGCTGGGCTTAATCTTGGCAGTGCGCCGTCGGCGTCAGCGGCATCGGCGTCGGCGACAACATCAGCAAGGCTATGGAGGGGTTGTATATGCTGCTGCAGCGGACTCTCCTGGAGCGGACTGGCTCCAAAAGGCGACCGCAGCAGCAGCGTTCGCCACATGCGGCCTAACCGGCGGCAACTATCCGCGTGATGATTCTCTGCGCAGGAGAGATGGAACCACAGCCGCTGCCATCACTGCCGCCAGTGGCATGATCGCTGCTGGTACGGTTGCTGCTGCTGCTGCCAGTGATGCCCCATGTTGCTCGGATGGGGCTTATGGGGATAAGGTGCCGCTGCCTTTCGGAGCCGAAGACGAGTCCACGGATGTGGAGGGCCTGACCTCCGGGGGGGAAACAGCAGCCCCGGGTAATAAGCAGAGTGCCAGATGCAACCTTGCAGAAAGAGCCGATTGCGGCGCTGCCAGCGACGGCGCTGATGGTGACGGTAGCGCCACTGGTGCACCGAGCAATGTTCTATTGCAAAATTGCGGGACTAGTTTTAAGTCGCCACAGCTGCCGTCGCCACCATCGCCGCTTGAGCAACCACAGGCCCGTAGCGACGTGGGCGCGCCTGCCCTTCCGCAGGCATTGAGCGGTGGCGTCGCAGGTGATGTTGTACAAGTTCTGCTGAAGTCAAGCGCCTCCTTACCGACGCAGTGTCACGGCAGCCCATGGACACGCGGCGACGGCAGCACCCCCACGGCACCCAAGATTATCGGCGCAGGGCTATATGGCAACATTGGAACTTGGCCGCCGAAAGGCTACCCGCCAGCAGCACGGGTGGTGTGGGCTGCAGACGCGTGCGGCTCTATCCCCGCCGCCGCCGCCGCCGCCACAGCCCCGGCGACCGTGATTGCTGCAGATAACCCGCAGTGGACTGAGACCAGCGGTGCTGGTTCGTTTGGTGGAGGGGCCCACCAACGGCGGGGAGTCCGCGGCATTACTCTGGGCGCGTTGATGGCATCCCATGGGTCACTGCTGCTCCTGGAATCCGCATCCATTGTTCACAAACTTACGTCTGTGACTGTGGATGATAACTCCAGTGAAGAGGATAAGGATGGAGACAACCCGGCAGCCGACGGCGCTGCATGTGCAACTGCTGCCGCCACCACAGGGGACTCCAACCCAGCTGTTGATATGGCTGCCACTGCTGCCGCCTCAGCTTCATGCCAGACATCAGCGGCACGTTTCCTCCATCGGTCACCGGCCCACATCACAACCGACGGCGCGTGCTGCAACACCGCCGTCTACACCGCCGCCGCCGCCGCCGTCCACCCACTCCTCACTGGCTTCCTGGATAAGGCCGCGGGGATGTACGGACCCTCCGCATCATCTCCACAACTTTCAGTCCCTGCTCCATCCCCGCGGCATCAGCATCAGTTATGCCTTCCGGCCTTGCAGGTTGGACCCAGCGCCGCGCAGTATGTCGCGACGGCTGGAACTTCCGTGCCTGTCCCCAAGGCGAGGGCTGCAACGCTGCTTGCATCAGCTCCCACAAGCCTGCGCCCAAGATCATGCTGCACTGCGAATCTGGCGGTCAGCAGGTCCTCTCCGGCGCAGCTCCTGGGACGGATGGCGCTGCTCGCTGCCAGCGCAGTGGCAGGGATCAGCGGCGGCGGCGCCACGGGTCTAGGACTGTGTGGAGGTGGTGGCACGGATGCAGCCGCAGAAGACGCTGAGGGGGGAGCTGCGCGCCCCGTCCTCCCACGCAGGGCTACCGGGAGGTACGGTAGCAGCGGCGGAGCATGCGGCGGTAGCAGCAGCCCGGCACTTTCCAGTGGACCAGGTCGCATAACGGCACGCACACATACCCTGCAGCAACTGAAGCAAGTCCGTGCCGGCAGCCCACCAATTGGCAGAGATGGGGGCTTCGAAGGGGCCGGTATGGTTCTGGCGCCTGCCACAGGCGGCTGCGGCCAGGCGGCCGGCAGTGACGGCAGCGGCGACCGCCCTCGGGCCGCCGTCATTCCAATGTGTGCAATTCCACCAGCTGGCCCGAACAAAACCGTGACGTCTTCTCTGAATTGTTACAGCGGAATCGTCTCAACGAACGACACCGCCGGCTTGCAAGTTGTTGATGGCTGCGCTTCGTCAGCCTTTGCCCGCAACACATCAACAGCCAGGGTCATTTCCGATTCCGCCACGCGCCCGCACGCCAGCGGCACGTGTGATGGCATGGTTGATGGCCCGGAGGTGCCCGGAGGGCTGCAGAGGCCGCTTCTTCTTCTCCTTCCTGCTGAGGATGAGCCCATCGCTGCAGCGACCTATAACTCGGGCAGTGTTCCTTGGGAGGCATCGACGATGCCTCCGGCGGTGACGTTACTGTCCGCCGGTGACACGGAGGGCGTTGGTGGCGTTGGTAGCGTGGAGGGTCGTTCTCATCTAGGCCTCGGCGGTCACGACGGTGAATCTGGTTCATCCAGCGGCAGTGCACCAACTAAAACCAAGGCATGTAGCGGAAATAGCAACGATATTCTTAGAGGTCCTCTGAAGGACAGACAGGTGAGTGCTAAGGAAGCCTGATGGCTTGGAAGGTAATGCTCCCTCTCTCTCCCTCCCCCTCTTCTCTCTCTCATCCTCTCTCAGGAGACGAGGGCAGTAAACTAGCATGTTGGCAGGTTAGTGGCCCGGAGATCAGGTCGGAATGCTCTTCAGCACAGATGCCGTGAAATAGTTCTGTTGCATCCCCCCTGCGCCTACGGGCAACGCACAGGCTCATGCTGCGGGTGGAGACAGCTCCTAGCATGTCGCGGCCCTCTGACTTGACCTCCTGCTGACGATCCTGCAACGAGCACATTATATAACCTTTTAGAGCCAGAGAGCGCTCTAAACACTCTATAGCAGATGTTATTGAAATGAGCTCGGTAATGTTACAGAGTCCTTCTGCGCATCCGAACGGTTCCCTCACCACCCCTCCGCCCTCGCTCGTCGTACTTCGTAGTCCTAAGAAGCGCCCTCTCGTTCGTTATCATAATCGGGCCTGCGCTGTCGCTGCCCTTACAACCTGTCCTTCCTCACAACAAGACGACATGGGTAGCCATCGACTTTGCCCGGGATGTGGTTCTGGAGCGGCGGCTAGGCTCGGGGGCGTATGGCACGGTGTACCGGGGCTGCTGGGCGGGACAGCCGGTGGCTTGCAAAGTTGTCCCGCTAATTGACGGAGACGGCGGGACTGTGTGTCCCCAGGCCATGGAGAGCATTAGGCAGGAGGTGCAGGTGCGGGTGGGGACGGGCGTGGGGACATAACGCAAACCTCAGGATGGGAGAGGGGGCTTCAGCCGGCAGAAGTTTCCCCAGTCCTGTCCCCGTGGATAAGGGTTGAACCCGTGGATAAGGGCGATGTGGCTGCTTATTCCAGGTGTGCTTCTTGAGCCCAAGACCCAGATATATCCCCATATCGCAGGAAATTTGATATCTTATGCGATTACGGTGTGGGCGAGCCGCGCGCATGGCCCCTCACACACCTAACCTTGTTATTCAGCTACCGCGGACTCGGGTCCCTAGACGAGCTGTTTGTGTTGAACCTTTCCTATGCCCCCGACATGCAACGGCCGTAGGTGCTGTCAAGGCTGAGCCACCCCCACATTGTGCAGTTCTACGGGGCGTGCCTGGCGCCGCCTAACGTATGCATCGTGGAGGTGAGTCGATGGGGGTTGGGGAGAGGATATGGCTAACTAAAATGGAGGGGGTTGGTCAGGCAGCAAGGGTGTGACCATACTGAATATACACGCACCGTGTGGGCCGGCATCGGGTGATTTCGGAGCCAGTTTAATTAAGCGTTCTGTTTGTGTTTTCTGGTTATTTTATATACGTGGTCGAACGGGTAGGAGAACTTGAGTCCCAACAATAATAGCTGAGTAGCAGTTCGCGGAACAGTACAAACAGCATCTTGCACTTTCAAATTGGCGCATGGCAACAATAAATATTTTACCCACAGCTGGGTATACGAAGACCCATACATCTGGCTGTCTGTCCAGTTCATCTGATGAGCTCAACCAGCCAGCTGGCCAGCCCAGATCGGAAGCGGGAACCGGGAGGTGGCCGGAGGGGTTCGGTGAATGAAAAATACTAATGTCCTCGGAAAGGCACCCAGGGACTAGTTGCATGTCGAGCTGCATGCCGCCGTGAGCATATCAATGCATGGCCGGTTACCGTTACCATTAACCCTTTAGCGTTCCAATCCCCGTATGTAAAAACCCAATTACCCTTATAACAGCCCGCGCGCCGAGGCCATGCGGGGATCGAACTTTTTACAGCTACTTGCAACCTATCGAGTCCCCTCTCCTCCCTCTTGTCATATACCCTAGCCCTTCCTTCTATGCCCCGCTACCTGGGCCCTCGCAGGAGCTGGCTGCGGGCGGCTCGCTGTACAACCGGCTGCACGCCAAGCGGCGGGGATCCAACGTTAAGCTGCATCCCAGAATGACTTACAGCGAGGTGGGACGTGCAAGATTGGGGCCGCCTGATGTCCATGATTGTAACTGGGGCAATGTGATCAATCCCTAAATCCACTGATGCAGCTGGGGGGTTAAAAAGACAAAAACGCAGATAAGAGCATGAAAGGCAGCCAACCTGATAGATTGGCGAGGTTGGACCGTAGAACGTTATTCGAAGCGCGGTAACGCACCATAAGATTCCGGGAGCGGGAGGGGCAGATGTGTGCGTGTGTGTGGTTCCTCTCAAAGACGCGCTGTAGGTCGTGACTTGTTGTCTAGGGAATGGGTGACCGGTTGGGCTCTTGTCCGTTAAGCTTGCTCCCACTTGCCACTTGCGGCGTTAGCGCACGGAGCATACGCACTGACACGAACGGTCGGGCTGCTCGCCGCTTAGCCACTCCAAAATAGTATGGCAGTAGCCTGGTCACTGTAGCTAAACTAGGACAGACGGACCTCGTACAGACCCAAATCCAACACCTTATCCATTCTGTGCAAGGCAAAGCACTGACTGGGGCAGAATCCAATGCACCAGCAAGGCACACCAAACGTTTTGGCGGGGCCGCTGGTCAACTGACCGAAATCTGCAGCTCAAAATCCCAGTCCCAGGATGACGACGTGCTCGTCCGCCGCCTCTCCCTTGCGTTTCCGCCGGGCCGTCCGCACGTTCGGCTGCCTTGTGCACATCGGTAGGTGTTGCACCTGGGGCTGGAAGTGGCGAGTGCAATGGCCTACCTGCACCCACACGTAGTGCATCGGGGTGAGTCCGCGGCGAAATGGGTGAGTGGGTAAGTGGGAAGGTGAAAGCAACTCATGGGCTGAATGGTTGGGTGGGAGGGGTGGGAGGAAACGAGTGAGGCTCGCGCAGTTTAGGTGAGGTGAGAGGAAGGGATGGTGGGAAGGAGGGATACATATTCGGGACAGCACGGACTGCAAACAGTTGGCGCAGGCAGTCTGCAAGAAATAGAAGATGTCAAGTCTCGCATAACTTGCTCCGCGGCGTGTGTCAGAGAATCAAACGCGAGCTACAATCTCAGGATGAGCCGAAGTAGCCTCTCCCCGCTTCATCTCGGTGCTGAGGACAGCCCGTGATTGACTCCACACCTTGTACGGTAACCAGGAGCTTATGCCGTGCTGTACCCGCCAGACCTTAAGCCCCAAAATGTGCTACTCGACGCGAGCGGCCACGCAAAAGTGTGCGACTTCGGGATTGCCAAGATTAAGGACCGTACGCTCATGTCCACCAGGAACACGCAGGCCGGCACACCTGCATACATGGTACGGCAGGAGTATTGAATATGAATGCATACCCCAGCATTTGCACGCTGTTAGGGGTACCGGAGGGGCGGATCTCAGGCGAATCGGCGGCCCGTGATTGCGGCATGGTGGGTTTACGTAGCCCCCGGTGCGTGCGATGACGGGTGCACGGGGCCCTTCATGTCCACGTGCAGGCGCCCGAACAGTTCGAGGGGCGGCCGGTCAGTGAAAAGGTGGATGTGTACGCGGTAAGTGGAGTCCTGGCACGGCGAGGCGACGCCTCGCTGCGCATTGTATGCTTGTGCCCTTGAGGGTAGGTGCAGCGACGCGTGTGTATATGGTGCATCACAGTCGCCACTGAGACACAGTGCGGCGCAGGGACTTTGTCAGGGACTCTGCCAGGGACGTTTAGAACATTTAGGACCGAGGTGCTGTCGCTGTTGTGTTGAGGCAGCCACCTAACCTGCGTGCCTCAGATAAGAACATAGCATTGAACCTATTGTTGGCTCTAAACCGAGTAATTGGAGGCAGGCAAGCATTCTCAGCCCAGGGCCAGGACTGAGGCCAGCGGGGAGACTGGAACCCCCCAGTATGTGCACATCCGTCATGTGGCATCGACTATTTACCTGACCAAATTGCTCGTTTCAGTCAGTCAGTCATTTCTTTGGACCGGTCCCTCGTACGCAGTACGGCATGACATTGTACGAATGCATAACGGGAGAGCAACCCTGGAGCGAGCTGCAGAATCCAATGCAGGTCGGTGTACGCGGTGGGTCGGCAGCGTGGCTCTGCATAGCGCCCAACAAAAATTCATTCGGGGAGCTTCTAGCTTCATTTGATGGGGGAATAGCGGCGCAGGAATAAGGGACATAGGAACAAACCTTGGTTCAAGAATGTAGACTCATGCAACTGTGGGTTGCAGGTCCCATTCCGTTATTCAGATGCCATGGTGTAAGCGCATGACACTCGCATCCCGTTCGGTAAAGCTTTTCGCTCACCCCGGATCTTTTCCAAGAGCCCAGCTGGGGCCCTTCCCCCAATTTTCGTTTTCACAGGTAATTTTTGTTGTGGGCGTGCAGTGTCAGCGGCCGCCCCTTCCGGCCTGGACCCCCCCCAATCTGGTGCAGCTCATCACGGCTTGCTGGGCGGATAACCCGGAGGAGCGGCCACCCTTCACCGCCATCGTGTCCTGGCTGCAGGCAGAGCTGGCTGCCACTACCAGCTGGAGGCAGCAGCCACAGGGGCCAGAGCTGCCGGCATTAGGGCAACCGGGGCCCCATGTGCTGTAACCGCACGGGAGTTCTTCTGCTGAAGCGGACCTCCACACCATTCGGTGACGCCTTTGCCCACCGGGGCATCGCAACACGATGTGCCCAACCAAGAGAACATCGCCATGTACAATGGTTGCAGATGCTTTTGTATCGCCTGTGCGCAGCACGTTGCGCTGGTGTGCGCCATGCGTGTGATGTTGCCGTGTGCCGGAAAGCAAATACTAGTTCAGTGGGTAGGGCTGGTGCATGTAGGCCTGAACTGGTGGGCTGTAGAATCCGGGAGGGTGCGCCAGTGACAGGGGGGAAATGTGTCCCCGGCTGTGGTATGGAGGAGGCTGGTCACTGATAGAGCCAGCCCTGCGGGAGAGGTTTATCCCGTTTCCCCTGCGTTGGATCCCGGGAAGGGGTCGAGCACATTCTCCATGTATGCTCCGGTTCATGCGCTGTTGTCTCCAGGGGATTTTGTTTCGGTAATGGTTATGCGCTGGTTGACCGCGTTATGCTCACCAGCATGCGGGCGGCATGCGTGATGTGCATGCAGGTTATTTTTAGATATGCTATGGGGATTCACGTGTGCGGAACTTTAGCCAGAGCTGTTTTATTTTGGCTGTAAGCTTGCCAGGGCAAGGTCCGACACACGGCTCCTGATATTTTGTGCCTTATCAAGAAAGTTTCGTCACATATCGTCAATGGTTCCCTAATTTGCTCCCGTTGAGGGGCCACGCGGGCGGACATGGAGTACGTAGCAGAGAGTAGTGGTTAAAGGATGTCTTGACATTATATTATTGAAGGCTTTGATATAACATGTCCTCCCACTGACGCCTTTCGTCTCAAGTTTTCCCTCGTCAAATATAACTGTGTCCATTACAGACCTTTCCTCACATAATGCGCATCATCCTGGGTGCTCTGTTTGCCCACGACACCGCGCATTGGGTGCTGTGCGATCACCAGCAAGGCTTATAGACATTTGTAGCATCGTCAGAACCAAACTGGAGCAACCACCTCTGCTGCCTCCGAGGACTATGCATGCATGTTGATCGACCCGCGCTGCGCTGTGCTGTTATCACTGACCGAAAATGTGGTAGGAGAAGAGGTCATTCACCGGTGTTATGTGAACCGGCCTTAAGCATCCAGCAGACAGATACAGACACAATTTGTTACAGCATCGTAACCATATTGGCCCGGCCACCACTGGCGACACTCGCTTCAAAGATTTGAAGTCAGAGTCGATATGACATTGGATGTCATGACACCTTTGTTGCAACAATGCCATTCCACGATACCATGGCCGCTCATCATAGTGTAGGGCCAACCGTCTCGTGCAGCCCAAGCACATGAGAAGCGGGGTCAAACGCATATGGCTCCTCTATAAGTGCAAGGAACCTGTGGCGTATAGATGAGGTCGGTACACTCAGGGACGAGAAAAACCCTGAGGGTCAGCTCACTCTGCTTGTAATAAGCTTATGGACGATACGCTACACCCGTTCCGAAGAGGAAAAGCAGGACGACTACTTCTTGCCGCCGAAGGGGAAGCCGCCCTTCTTCGACCCAGTCGCGGCCTTGACCTGCGTGAGGAAGGAAATGGCGGGGAAGAGAAATGCATGAATCAGCGGGGCTTGCTCACAAGTAAAACACTGGTCGATATATGGCATGCAACATCAAATACGACTCAACATCCCGTGCAGCAGCAGGACTCATCATGAGCCTGGCATGCCATTGCAGAAGAACACACCTTC
Organism: Volvox africanus; assembly: GCA_030268105.1. Taxonomy (NCBI): domain Eukaryota; kingdom Viridiplantae; phylum Chlorophyta; class Chlorophyceae; order Chlamydomonadales; family Volvocaceae; genus Volvox; species Volvox africanus. The sequence continues at coordinate 2,763,774 of BSDZ01000017.1, read as the reverse complement.
TTGGTGCCGGTGGCGGCAGCCTTGGGGAAGACAACGCCCGCATCCGTCTTCAAGGTGGCCTCGTAACCGGCATAGTTGTTTGAGTCCTGTAAGTAAGCAAACCCAGAACCAGTTATGTACTATACAGATTCTGTGTCTTGGACTGCACTCGCAGTTCGTCCGTTCCGCACCTTGACGACAGCCTCAATGAACCATTCGTTGAAGGACGTGTCAATCTTAGAGGCAGCGACAAAGCCACCAATCGTCAGGGCCAGAGCGCCTGCGGGCAATAATATTTGGACTTGTGTTTACCGCTGTTCGCGCCTTTACCGCCCAGAGTTACCTAGCCATCCCGGCTACTTGGATGGTGCTGCCTTGCACGAGGCGAGCAGAGCTCAAGCAAGTTCAGTGTAACAAACCAGCACCATACAGGCCTGGGAATACATATTCTGTCTACATTTTGCCATTTGCTTCCCTAAACAGTCAATTGGCTCATCATTTTCAATGCCTTTGCAACCATGGATCTCTTCTGAGCTGTGAACCGCTGATAACGTGGCAAAACCCTCACCCATACTGCTCTTGCGGACACCTGCCTGGGAGAGCAATGCTGCGCGGGTCCAGATCGCTGCCGGACTCACTGACTGCCTCCTTCTTTTTCTCGGGGGCAGGTGCCGCAGCTGCGGGCTTGGGAGCCTCGGCAAGCTTGGGAAGGGTCGGAGGGGCCAGGCCCTTGAACTCACGCTTCACAGGAGCAGGCGCCGGAGCGTCATCCTGGAAAACCTGCGTATCGTGGACCAGACCAGCGATAAGCGATATGTTGAATACGTTGTCAAAATTGTACGTAATGTCAAAGGAAAGCAAGCGAGACCCGAAGCGGTCCTTAAGAACTATTCGTATGGACCACCATGCACAATTTTACCTTCTTGAGCTCAGGCTGTTGAAGGACAACGCCAGCATTGGCGGGCGACGCAAGGAAAGCAGCAGCAGCGGCCGCAGCAGCCGCAACCTGGACCTGCTCAAAGGCACCTACAGCAACACAAAGTAAACCTCCCTAAATTTCATAAACACGCTCCATTTCTTTGTCAATCCGCTACCCTGCGAAGGTCCCGCCCGCCGGGGATCGGCCACGTCGCCAGCAAGCGCACTTTCCCCGATAACGGCACGACATCATCTCATTTTGAGTGGGTAGCTATCCTACATCTGCATGTACGGGCTGACTGGGAGCTCACCCTTGTGGGCCGAGACCTTCACGGACCGCCTCGAGCGAGCAGCACTGACGGCAGCGGGGGCCTTGCAGCGGTAGGCGAGGGCCATTTCTGCGAATGTAAACTTACAAAAGACCCAACGCGACAACCGGAGTAAGTCCAATGATAATTAGGCTGTGACCTGAACGTTATCGCAAAGCTAGACGTACGGCAAAGATCCTCGTCGACAGGACAGCTTACCTGCTTTGCTTGCTTACGTTGTCACCGTTATTATTATACTGGCTATGTAAGGATAATCGTGGCATTAAAGACCGAAAGCGCTAAGTCTGGTCGTGGGGGATGTGCTTTAGGTCACGCTTGACTTGCGCTTTCAAGATGCGATGCGTGTCGTTTATCTATTTGGCCACAAAATGGTTTTTAATCCAGAAAATTTATTTCGTGATCACTGTTAGGTGCTTAGGACATTCGGTCTTAGGGCTGGGCTGTCCTGAACTTCTAAATTGTACAAATGGCAAACCGTAAATACTGATGCAAACCTTTGTTTCTAGGGTGGAAGCTAACCGCAGCATATGTTTGAGCGACATTGCACCATTTACTCTAGACGTCCTGCAAACGAATTTGACACTACATTCTGGTTTTGATAAAGCCAAACTTTAATCTATTATGTTGTGGAATTGGGTCTTTGTTATCATTTGATGTTGCTGACCCATGGTTCGGAGAAACCCTAGGAGGTAAATAGACCTTGCTATATAAGCTAACTAAAGCGCCTGGCCAACAGCGGCTGGTCAAGAACTATCGAATTGGAAGCAAGTTTAAGACATATCGGCAATCCAGTTTAGCCGGTGCCGTGCAAATTTCATGCATGGCGTATGAATAACATAAATTCCGTCTAGCCATAGCCATAGCCATAGCCATAAAAACAAATGGCAGGTGACTCTTTGGCGATAAGCACTGCGATTCCTTAGCACATAACACAATTGTGAGCATTTGCTAGTGATCAATAATCTTATTTAGCTGACTATCGGGGACTGGCAAGCTGTTTCTGCGCTTTCTTCAGCTCCGCGGACGCTTATGACCAGTCAGGTTCCCAGGAAGCTCAAGCCTACCGGCGGTGTTAAGGTTGATCACGCTTCCGCAAACCGGGTACGAATTGGGCAGGAAATTGGTTTTGAAGCCGGTGAATTGACTCGTGGGTGTGCTCGGCAGGAATTCAGACAAGAGCTTGAAGGCCAAGCCAGGTGCGCGACTTGATGGGAACTGAACCGGACGGCGCGGAACGTAGACAGTTGTAATCGATATTTTCCCTTACAGGTCCATTCCTAACGAGGACGATCAGGCTATGGATGCCACCATAGATGCCGATCTGGTTGATGTGCTGGGCGAGATTGAAGGCCTGGTAGCGGAGGAGGTGAGGCCACGGCTTCCTAGCCTCCAAAACCTCGGAAGGGTTTTTGCGCCACCTTTCAACATATTTGCGGCCTGAAACTATTTATGCGGGATTCTAGTTGTGGTTGCAACTACGCGTTGGAAACGAGTAATGCCCGATCCAGGCCGGGCTTTACTAACAAAGAAGAAACTGGAATTTTTTACTTTACTCGGTCAGGCGCTGCATGCCGTCTCAATATTTCGTGGTTCAGCAGCTCTCCAACCCCCATCTGGGCCAGCGCGTGATGGCGCGATTTGGGTCAGCGTCTATACTCAGATCCAGCTTTTGTAGGCCTTACAGCAATAGCCGTTTGCCAATATGCCGCTACCCCAATATGCCATTATGATAAGGGACCCACATGACATCATTTCATTGCCTTCCATGTTGCTGTGGATGAGGGTGACATTGAAGCGCAGATTGATGATGCATTCGGTGATGCGCTTGACAAGGAGGAAGACGGTGTCGCACCACAGGAGGTCGAGCCCAATGCCCAAGACGCCGCAGCCACTGTAGATGGCGATATTGCGCCAGACGCTATCCTTCCGTCGCAGGAAGATGGCGTACCAGATGCGAACGTAGACGACGGCGGTGACCTTCTCGCCGAGGTTGATGTCGCAGCACAGGAGCCCGCAGGAAGCCAAGAGGTCCGTTACGGTTCTGCAGGATCCGTTGTGTCGCAGCCCGCGGCCTTCGCTTGCTGCAATGACCACAAAACAGTGTCAAGGCAATGTACTTGAAAGGGTTTCCGCGTATGTCACGAGCTAAGGTGTAGAGCTAAGTTAGAGATAATGTCATCAACTGTACGCAGATTAGTATGATGGTTTCATTCATGGTGAGACCTCGCGACGACCTTCATGTCTTCTTAAATGCCTGCGGGCAATTATTTCTCACCTTGCAGGATATGCGGCAAGCCGGCGCCGAGACCGAGGGCCGCAGTGCTGAAGCTACAGACGGCACGGAAAATCCGGCCGAGGCAGACGCCATTGTGACAGAGGCGGCAGCCTCCCCGGTGCCAGCGCCCTCCATCAAGAAGGCGGCGCCGAAACCAGACATCGCAGTTCCGAAGGCCCCAGTACTCGCAGCTGCGCCGCTGGTCGCCCGCAAGGGACTACTCCCACCTGTACGCAAGGCCGTCGCCGTGGCACCTGCAATTGGTGCCACGGCTGTGAGGACGGCAACGGCAGCTGGCCCCGCTGTCAAGGCCGCTGTTGGCGCTAAACCCGCATCCGGAGGCCTCGCCGTTAAGGCAGCACCCGTGGCCAAAGCCGCTACCGGCAATGGAGCTGTCAAGTCAGTCACAATAGGCAAACCAGCTGCTGCCAAGGCAAAGCCCACCATAGTAACGGCGACATCGAAGCCTGCCGCAGCCGGCGCCGTCAAGGCTGCGGCAGCCAGCTCAGCCACCCCCGCAGCCGTGGCCAAGCCTCCAACGACTGCAAAACCCACTACAGTAGCAACAGCGACAGCGAAGCTGCCCACTGCCGCAGCCGTGAAAACCAAGGCTGCAACATCGAAGGTCATCCAGGCACGCCTAGTCCCCGCCGACCAGGAGGAGGACGAGGGTGCCGCTGCCGTCGTCCCCGATGGGGCCAAGATCGACGCGACAGCGCCTCCGGCGAAACGTGCAAAGAAGGGTGAGGCAGTCGCGCTGTCTCACACAGGACATGATGTAAGGTTTCCATGTCATAACGTTGCCCATGTAGTCGCCGTGAGCGCAATCTATCCACTTATTTACACTTAGGGTTTAGTGTCGGCTTGTTGTCTTGGGTGCAGATTTAACCCCATTCATGTGCTACGGCGACATCACACGCACAGTTGTTCCTTACCTCTGTTCCGGACTTCTTTCTCCTGCGAGCTACTTGTGACCACTGGCGCTCCTCCGGGCCTACATGTGCTGATGCAGCTGGCCAGTCCGCTAACACGGCAGGTGATGGCGGCAAGAAAGGCGCACCGGGGCCTGCGGCTTCTGGAGCCGCCGCAAAGAAACGCGTCGTAATGGTGGGGTCAAAGAGCTCAGCTGCCTTTGACATGTTCAAGGCTGAGCACAAGCAGCAGCTGATAGGTGCGTTGGGGACCTTCAATTTCCGTGGAATTAAGTTATCGGAATTGGACAGCAGCGTCTAGGAACGCAAAAGCAGCATGGCATGCGATGTTGCCACATGTCGTGCCTTAGTCCCGTGCACCTCGTGCCGATGAGGTTGAGGTAAAGGGAGAGGGTCTCCAGAAAGAGGGCTGTGTTCGCCCACCGTATGTTGGTCGGGGCGGTTCACCGGTTCCGAGTGCGGTGCTGTCGGGATACCGTCATTGAGACTTGGTGTTTGTCCTTGTAAGCCGAATTACCGTGTGAATCTTTCGTCGCAGATGCCGGGACGGAGGCGGCGGAGGCGGCCGAGCAGACACTGAAGGATTGGGCAGCTTTAGGCCCCGCGGAGAAGGCCGAGTACGAGGTGCGTTCATATCGGCTTAGGACGTCTCGTCTTGGATAAACTCGATGATGATGTCCTAATGTGCACAGAACCGATTTTCATAAATGTCAACGTTGCATATGTGTATCTTGCACAGTACGGCGGGGTACTGAAATCTAATCTAAGGTACGGATCGGGTGGACGACTGCGTTCGTGTTTGTTATCAGTGGCTTGCCCTTGCTGGTAGAAGACTGCGTGACTTCCTCTCTGGCATTGCAGGTAATCTGGTTGCGATCCGCAGCTCCACTGTGATAGTCGTCCAACCCCGTGCACCTGCGTCTCTTTTTCCCTTGAAATGCAAAGCAGGAGCGTGCCAAGGAGCAGGGGGCGAACGATGATGATGGCGAGCCGGCGGCAGCCAAGCTCACCACTCGGCATCCTAAGGCGCCCAAAGCCCCGAAGGGGGACTCTGCACAGGCAGGGCCTAAGTACTATACTAACGGCTACATGGTAAGCATGCCTTGAGTGCAACATCCTAAGCCCTGTATGGCTGCGAGGACATGGATGTGGACGCTATCCTTTGTTTCGTAATTGCCAGAAAAGGCCTCTCCTTGGCAACATAGGCATGAAGTCCACGTGGGGTTGGCGCAGACTGGGCCACGGTCCTGCAAAGGTTAGGGTCTACGCGCCACCTCTGGATTGTTGTCGTACGCAGTTGTTTCTGGAGGAACGGCGCCCCGACATTGTGGCCGGCAATCCGGAAGCCTCCTTCGCCGACGTGGGCAAGCTCTTGGGGGCTGAGTGGCGGGGCCTGGGCAAGGATGAACAGGAGGAGTACAACAAGCGCGCAAAGGTGAGACGCTTGCGCATGCGGTGCACGATGGTGTGCAGCAGTAAATCGCATCACGTACGTGACTTGCTGTGCAGCATGGCTTCATGACGTCGCCAATGACGGAACTTCTTAGTTGCTAGATTAGGAGATAAGATGGCAAGATATTAGCTGGTCCCGAATTTGCAACAGCTACAGTTACAGAGTGGCGCAGGCCTGCATTAACCTTTGCACCTGGTACATCGTGCTTTCTTCTCACGTTTCCTCTAGCGCCACTACGTGAATGCCCACGCAGGCGCTGAATGCGGAAAGCGGCGCACAGCCCAAGCCGCGCAAGAGCAAAGCAAAGGACGAACCGGGTGCAAAGGCCGCCGGTAAAACGTGTTCGGCCAAGGCAGCGGCAGGCGCCAACAAGGGGTCTCAGGTGGCAACAGCAGCCAGGGTGGCTGGCAAGGGATCAAGGAAGGTTGCCGCGGCAGGCCAGGCGGAGGACTGCCACAGCGAGGACGGGCTCATGGAATTGGCCGTAGCGGCAGCTGACGGCATGGAGATTGACGGTGACTGCGAAGGTGATCTGGCCGACGCTGCAGGTGATGGGGGTGCGCGTCAGAGCATCAAGCGCTCCGGTTCCTCATCTCGAAAACGTAGCTCTGGTGGTGGTGGCCGGAAGGGCCGACAGTCCAGCAAAGCCCGCAAAGCCGAGGCCGAGGCCGAGGCCGGTGAGGCTGCGCCACAGGAGGACAGCAGCGACGAGAGTGATCGGGAGGACGTGGACTGGGAGGCGCACCCCGCGGAGGCTATCCTGGCCAAGACGTCGGATGGCAGGGTATGTGGGGTTGTGGGCCTACCTGAGCGGGAGCGCTCCGGAACGGGCTGATTGCGACGCTCCGGATGTGACCGCTCAAGTGCACTGAAAACGGTTTTGAGCTGCGCCGAACAAAACCTGCATGCGACCCTTCCTATGCAGTATCTCGTCAAGCGCGCTGGTCTGGGCTTGGATGAGTACGGCATCGTGAACGGTCGTGCCGTCAAGCGTCAGCGCCTAAATATGGCCGCGGACGGCACGGGTGAGCAGGGAGACGGCGAGGATGTGCCATCGGTCTTGCCAGTCAGCATTGAGATGGTGAGTGGGATTGAGGCGCTGTTACTTCGGAGTGCATCATGGCCGCTTACCAGCGTCCAGGAGACCTTGAGCTGAAGCTGGGGCATCGTACATCATCTGTTTCGTGCTGTTCGGCTTACTTATATCGGTGCTCTTGTGCGGTGCTCCGATCTTCTCCGGCAAGTGGCCGAGTGGGTACCCCTTCTCAACAAACTGGTAAGCTGTTTGGTTTGCCCCTCCTTTGGCGTTCCACTTCTTAGGTGGACGAGTTCGAGGCGTTCGAGCGGTCCTTTTGGGCCAGCGTGCAAGACCGCTCGGATGGAGGCGACCTTGACCTTGGTAAGGGTTTTGTTTCCGGCTTTCCTTTTCTTTCCCCGGGGAAAAAGACATAATTCACCCGCAGACACACAAATACTTATTGTGGCACATGGATTTGTCGTCCCGGGAACAGCCACACCCGCTGCATCTGTTTTCCGCTGAGCTCCCAAGGCCGCACATACACCACCCGCCACCTCTCAGACGACTTGGGCGAAAACTCCCCCTTGGAGCTCTGCTACTACCTGGGGAAGCTCCGCGAGGACCGCATGGCGCTCCATTCGGCCAGCATCGGGCGCCGCGACAAAGACACCATGATTCGTGTTCCCGCGCTCAGGTGTGTATGTTTGGGATCAGCAACGTCGGGGCCGGGGTAGTTTATGCCGACAAACACAGCTCTTGAATCACCTAGCACACAGCATCACAGCATTATAGGACATCGTGGGGGCACAGCAGGAGGCGCATGGATACATGGATACATGGATACATGCATTATGGTAGGGGTGCGTGGTGCTCCACACGGCTTCCTCAGAACATGATGTTCAGTTCATATCCTTGGTGTTTTCCACGCCTTCTGTCTGTAGCCCTTGTCCGTCCTATCCTTCCCTCTGTACATTCTGCGCCCCACCGCGTGTCCGAAAGCAGGCTGTCCATGGCCGTCCAGCGCGTCCTCATGTTGGAGCGCCAACGGGTGTATGACCTGGTTGCGCGCTTATCAGAGGCCGAGGCCAAGCTGGCTCAGTATGAAGGCGTCGAAGTTGCCGACGAAGCTGTTGAGGAGGGGCAGGCCTAGAAAGGGAGCAGGTTATTATGTTCTAAGAACCACCTTGCTCATCATTATTGTATTATGTACGAACTTGGGATAGCAGGTGATCAGCAGGATGCAATGCAAGAAAGATGCGTGCACTTGACAGACTTCGGAGCGTTGCGTACGTCGGTGTAGATTCGACAGCAGGAGGCATGCACAGCTTTTGGGCGTTACGGAATGCATGAGATTTACGCGTACGTGGTGAACAGGTTGGAGAATGCGTGCGCCTGAGCTTCTCTTATTGAGTGTGTTTAGAGGGAGGTTGTTGTGCACCCCTGACAAGTCCTGAAGCAGATTATGCAGGCCTGGATTTTGCTCTTCAGGGAAAACATAAATGTCCGTTGCAACGCTGTCGTGCAACCCCAGTGGCTGTTTGTCACATGTCGTTTGTTTCTCCATATAACGAACGTCACTCGCCTGCCGGCAGCTGCAGCAGATTCCTCCATGCTTTCCTCTGAACCAGCAATCAGTTATTCGAGCTTAGATGCGGCAGGAGCCTGCGACTGTAGCCTAAGCAGGATTATGTACGGCAGCCTTACGGCTTGTCTAGGCAACCAATGACAGCTCTTCAATTCAGCATTCTGCCGTCACTTTCAGAGCTTTTGTTACTCGCACAAGAAAAAAATTTGGACTAAGGTTTAACCTAATAGCCTCAATCGATAATCAAGAACTAAAAGCATGATACAACTTTTATTTGCTGTATATAATGGTCGCTTCATTTTAAAAAATATGTTGGTTTTATATATACCGACGACGCAAAACCCAAGTCCGACAACCTCAACGCATCGGAACTTCGGCAACCTCCCTCGACGCTCGGCAAAGGCACCCAGTTCTCAGCATTTAATATGTTACATTTTTACTTTAACCATGTCAGCTACTCGCGACAGCGCAAAAACGGGCTAGCGCCTCTGAAGGCGCTGAACTGACAAAAGTCAGAACTCTAGCTATATATACATCGTATGTAGTCATAGAGGGAGGAGAATATAGTAGGCATACATTATACGGCACACGTACACAAACACATGTGCACCCTGGGATGTAGGGCCAGTCATAATGTACATAGGAGCAATAGTGTATTGATAATGGCACGCTACTAGCTAACCACTGGAACAGGACAAAGCGGCAAATCCTTCAATACGTGATAATGGCGCGCCCGTACCGCATGGAAGTCTATTTATAATGTAATGTACTCAGCTTGACCAAGGGCTCCCAAGCAAGCTCTATCGTCCTTTGCAGTCCTCTCGCTGACTCACAAGAGATTGCGCACATTCTGGGAAACGTCGGCATGGTTCAAGGATACACTCGCCAACTAACCTGCAGAGCCCTGTGGAAACACCACGAAGGTTGAGGTTGAGGCAAGGCTATTCCCTTTCACCGACAACAGGCAACCAGCTCCGCATCTGCATCATTCTTTAATAAATTCACGGCTTTCCAAAAAGCGACGGCCGTGAGTGTGTGCCGCAAGCAGTATACCCTCCGCGCTGCCATGGCATGCAAACATCAGGCGAAATCAGGTATAAGAGCTCAAGCAATGTACACAACGCACACATTGCTACGAACCATGCACTCCATGTGCTCCAAATCTCCTATCACCGTCGAACACCGGAAGCTCCTGTTTGTGTGGCTGTAGCATGACAAGGTCTGTTTGCAATGTCGTGATGGTCTTGCATGAAGCAAAGCAAAACCCTTCACAATCGTCCGTGAGCTCTTCGACAATACGCATGTCCCTGAACGACGCGATACGTACTACCTATATCCTGCACCCAAGTCTTCGGGTGAGGTATGTGGTCGTTGGGTCGTTTGACATGCGACCCAACGACCACATACCTCACCCGAAGACTTGGGTGCAGGATATAGGTAGGACCCCACTGCTTGACTGCAAAGCCCAAACTAAAATTTACCTACTCCACTACACTCCACTGCTGCTCCCACGTCGACCTGCGAGGGTAATGGACGCCGCCACATCCACCACGCATCTTCCGCCCACTTCTCTCTTCCTCTTTAAATGCTTAATAATTCACTTGATCCTTTACCCGGTGCCAGCGCCAGTCATCCGCTGCTGCCACTGGTCCTCCCCCTGCCCTTCGCGGCTAACGCTCCTAGCCGGTCCACAGCCCTATTTTGGTGTGCACTCCGTCAATAACCAGCCCGATGTTGAAATGTCCGTACAGAGACCTGGGCGACAGCTGGCTACAACCAAAGATAACAAGCCGACGTAGGCGGTAGCAGCGATCAAGCACCGGGCCCAAGCAGCGGTCGGGTAGCTTTCTGCAGATTCCGATAGGATTTGACATGGATACGATCAGAGACGTGGCTCAGGAATACACCGGCATGCCGCCAGGGGCCAAAGCAAACATAATTTTTCTTCAAAGGACATGATTTTTTCTTCAGGCGTCGGCGCATCACCAGTGGAAAGCAAAGCGAAGCTCCACTCAGTTGCGGGGCGGCTAGCTGATGAACTTTGAATCAAAGAACACCACGCCACGAGCGCGGATACGACCCCGAATAGAAGAGGCAACACGTTACGTTCGTAATACCTAAATACCTAAATACGGTGATAACTTCGTCTTGTCTCCCAACCCGCTTGCACGGGAAGGCCCCGGCAACGTGAACTTCATCCGCGCCCAGCTCTGCGAGAATTTCCGCAAAGTGCATGTTCCAATACGGAAGCGCCGGCTCGCCAACAATCACGCAAATATACACACCTGCAGAAAGACACGTCGAGGTGCTCGAGGGTGTGTTGGCAGCATGAAGCGAGCGCGCCTGCCACCGCCGGCCCCACCCCCGTGACGCCACTAAGCGATAAGTGCTGAACGGTACCCGCACGGAGCAGTTCAGCCAGCGCTTTATCCCCCAGCCGAGTGCAGCGACGCGCGGAAAATACCTTCGGAGGGGCGCACGAGAGGGGTCAGCTGGTGGCATGGAAGGGTCATGGCTCCTGGGAAATGCCAATTCGGCGCTTGTAATACCGGCACCAAACTTTTGTAGGTGTCTAGCCAGGCTAGTTCGACTCGGTAAAGACTAAAGAGATCGACTCAGAAGTGAGACACTTAGACCTAAGAGACACATTCGCCGCGGGGTTCCGTACGCAGACAGGTTCTGTTTCACGTGTTGCCGGGTCCCTCTATGAGACACCCGTGCGCCAACAAGCCGACAACGCCAGGATGACCAAGGATGACCATCTGCGGCCGCCATGGTGCTTTCGCATATTCCCCAACCTACCCCTCACCCTACGCACATGAACTCTGCTAATTGTCGTGGCTTTGTATGCCTTCAAGCCGCCATACACATACCAGCCACTGAGATTGCAACATGGAATGCCACTCAACGGCCGCTCAACTTTATGGATACCGACGCAACTGGCCGCTGGACTGGCTTGTTGCTGACAAAGAACCGTTCCTCCCCGCCCGGATCCTCCCACACGGCCTGGTCCGCGCACAGACGCACCCGTAACGCCCTGCATTGTGACGCCAGGGCCTCCACGCCACGGTCCGTCACGTTGCCGCCGCACTCATCTAATCGAAGCATCTCTAGCACCGGCCCCCTGGTCGCCGCGAGTGCTGTGAGACCTGCGTCAGTAATGGTCTGCAGGGTAGGCGCCGGACGTGTGTTGCGGATTTCAACGTTTCTGGTGACGAGTAACCGGGTTCGTGGGCGCTGGGCAGAGGGGGTCACCGCGCACTAACAGGAGCCACCTCCTCAGATTGGAAGGGGAGAGGCGAAAGTCATGGTAAAAGAGCAGAGCAGAGCGACAAGCTGCACTATACCGGGGTAAGGGGTGGGTGCAATTGCAGGGTGACACCATCAACCTTCGAATATGTCATGAAGCAGGGTGACAAAAAGACCCTAAACCCAAAGCGGGCCAACTACCCGGGTTGGAAGCCACACTCCGATGACATGGAATACAATCTCATGACTGACCTTGGAGACTCGTTGCACTGCAACCAACTTATCACCTGAGCTGGAATCTTGACTGCGCTATCTGCACTGTTAAGTTGGCAGCCTGCACCCATGCGCCCCCGCGCCAGAGCAAGGCCTTGAGGCCCCCCAAGTAATGATAACTCTGGCCAAACATAACATGAGGACCATGTTAGTTGCATCTTGGCCGGTGTTATCATTACCTGCACGTGACAGCTGCGTCCCGTCCGGGGCCGTCGGGCCTTGCTGTCTCTGCCCCTCCATGCGGCGCATGGCATGAGCCCCTCCTTCAAGACAGACGACAAGGAGCCATACCTGGCAGCAGCGGATGCTGAGCTCCCGCAACTCCGACAGTGACCCCATCGCCGCCAGCACTGCGTCATCCACCTGCCGGGCAATAAAGCAGCGGTAAAGGGAAAGGTCGCCACTTCGCCACCATCTGAACAGTGACTGGCCACCATCAACCGCAAAGCAGCCTCTGTCCCTCCCACCTCCGGGATGAAGTCCAGCTTGAGCGTCCTCAGCGCGGACATACGGGGCAGCACAGTCACCAGTGAGTCAGCATCAATGCCACGGCAGTCCGCCAAATTCAAATGTCTGGGGAGCAGGGAAGGGAGGGAAGTGCAATATTAAGGTGCACGGAACGAAGAAACCCGAGGTGCCTAAGGAAGACCTTTATAGGTAGGGAAGGTTTGAAAGGTTTGGATGGCGTGGTTGTCGGCCCAATTACCACCCGAGGTGCTCCGCTTCGTTTAGTGTCATGGAGACCGACTCCACGCACACCCCAGTACCCGTCGCGTGCATGTGTGTCGCGTGCACAGGTGTCTGTTATAAGATATATTCGGGGGACGTTGTACCGTATAGGTGCGCTGCAGCTGGGGCTCTCAACACCCTCCTCCCACCCTTCTCCACTGGCTGCTGCCGCCTCACCCCACCCGTCCTCCATGCTGGCCCCGGGCCGCCCTCGACCCTCGCCACCGCGTCACCGAGTGGAGATAGCGTTAGTTCTGGCTCATTAATGGGTTGTTGATGACCGGAATATCAGGAGCTCGATTTTGGCCAACAACAAGCTATACAAGTCATAATCGAAATTTCGCCTAGTCTCACGCAGCCCCAACAATGACACATGAGGCCTCACTGCAAAATGCCTCACCGCACGTAACAGCCTTCCCCAAGTGGACAGCTTAACCCCGATAACCACCACCACCCTCCCCCTTTGACGGTGTGTAGTTCTCACGTGAGGCCCGGCACCAGTGAGGGGAGCTTGTCCAGCAAAGACCCGCTTAGTCGGGAGCTCTGAGGCACCGCCAGCCAGGTCAGGGAGGGAGTGGCGGACAGAGCCTGCGCGGCGCGGGGCGGGATTGGCGTATAGATCGGGGCAGGGCTGGGGAAGTCTAGTCCGGCTGACAGGCCCTTTCCTTTTACGAGGAAAGTTAGGAGTCCCCTCAAGGGCCTTACGCAAATACGATATACAACAGCCAATGGGTCAAGGATGCGTGCACGAAGGGTGGGGTGAACGTTCGCGACCTGTCTGCCGGTCTGAAAAACGTAGGCCACCGATACGCAGAAAGAAACTAAAATATAAAATCCTGATATCTACTACATTGTTTGCCAAGACAGAGAACTCGTTGGATCCGTTGGGAGAGATGCTTATGTCTGACAACACCGCTAATCCGCTATCTTCCCATCCGCTAGTGAAACCCGATATATGCATGAGCGGGGCTCCCCCGGGCTAAGGCTAAGGTTAAGGCGGACCCACTTCCTCCAAGCCTGCGTCCGACAGCCGGTATGCGCCCTCCAGCGCCAGCACCTCCAGGGCCCGTAGCGGACCCGCCGCTGCCATCAAAGCAGCCGCCTCGTCTCCAAATCCCCGACCGCAGAAGCCCAGCTCCAGACGCTGCAGCCTGCGAATCGGCTCCCCGACGAAGGGCGAAAGGATCGGAGAAGGGCAGAGGATCATGGGGGGAGAGAGGGACGGGACTTTGCCTGTGGTGACAGCGCTGGAGGAGTGGGGGAGGCGGGACCAGGGTCCCGGGAAATGCAGTTTAAGTTAAGGGGTTGGCGGTCAGTGGAAGCACGGAAGGGTGTCCAGTGTCCCTCGTAGCCGTAATCGTCAGAAGGGCGCCAAAGCACGGGACGTCATTCCTAACTCAGCGACAGTCAGGTACCTCAAATCTGCGGACCTAAATCTTGATACACAAAGAACTTTAGAGGGCAGACTTTAAGCCCGATTGCTTCACCTGGAGGAGGTGCAGGGGTAGCAACCCGGATCTTCGCAGCAAATGGGTCCGGCAGTTATTTCCCCCCTAGCCGTCAAACCCCCCTCGGAAAGGCCCCTTCTCTTCCTTAGCAATGCCCTAAGGACGCAGCTCACCGTTCGGTTGCGACCTGCTGAATTATCTCCCTCAAAACCACGGAGTCCAGCTGCGTGCAGTCGGGCAACTGCATCTCCGCGGGGCTGCCCACTGCGAAGAGGCGCGCCACCTGGGGGGACATGCGCACACCTCAAGTAACAACAAAAGCGCCAGCGGGAGATAGTGCTAGCGCCTATAGGCCCCCTCACGACATGGCTGTCGCCCTCCCGCCCGTGCCTTTGTTCCTCATCGCTGCTTGCGCCTCCCGCTACGCCTCGACAGACCCACCTCAGGTGACATCTTGCGATGGCTGCACACACTGGTTGCCAGGCGAACCTGCGCGGGTGGGGTAATGGCAGGTAGAGTAAGGGCAGATGTTGGGACGTCCAGATGAGGTCGTGCAACCATGGCCGCTTGAGCGGGCCATCGTCCGAAGTAATTACGCCATCACTAGCCCCTGTCGTCTGGGCCTCACATCACTAGCATGTGTCGTCCCGGCCGCCCTCAGCCCCACCTTAATTACGTCCGGCACTCCCCAAAGTGACTCCACACAGTCCACGTAGGTCGTCAGCACGTCCAAGCATGTGTCGAACAATGACCTGACAGATTCCTGTGGGTGCGGCCCCAGAGCGGGGTCACGGCGAGGTTGCCACTCCGCCTCGTCCTCCAAATGCCCTATGGGCGGGGTGAAGCACATGAAGGGGTGTCCAGTGTGTAAAAAATGCAAGGACAGACTCCATCTTGCACCCGTGAGGTGGGTGAGGGGCAGCAGAAACAACGGCTGTGCCACCAGAGACACGGCCATCCCTTGGCACCTTGACGTGCCCCTGGCCCTTATGCAATGGGCCTTGGTCTTGACCCTTGATCCAGGGCACCGCCTTGAACCTCCCAAATTGAAAGCTGCAAGCAGAAAACGCTGTCAATTGACCTGCAATGTCAGCAGCACACACGGCCAGCCGCGTACCTTCCTCTGTTGCACCCTTGATCCCCTGGAGCTTGGCCTGTCGGTCGTGCTGCGCCTTCTCGCGCGCATTGACGAGCTCCATGGCGCTGCTCCATGGCCCCAGCGTGCGGGCCTGGAAAGGGCGTTTGTGTGGCCCCGCATGCCCATGTCGTTGGAAGGCAATGTGGGTGGACAGGCAAATAGGAGAGGATGGGGATGGGGAGTTACAAACACGCACATACTTGTAGCACAGACGAGGGTGCGCAGCTGACGGCGAAGTAAGTGAAGAATCATGAAATGATCCGTTGCGTACTTGCGCTGAGGGGAACGGACAAGGGCATCGCACTCTCGCGTTCCTGGTGCTGGCAGGTTCGCACTTTCGTAGGGCCCCTGAGGTCCATTCCGTCGCTTTCC
The DNA here is from genome assembly GCA_030268105.1 of Volvox africanus. Classification (NCBI taxonomy): domain Eukaryota; kingdom Viridiplantae; phylum Chlorophyta; class Chlorophyceae; order Chlamydomonadales; family Volvocaceae; genus Volvox; species Volvox africanus. The sequence goes on along the minus strand of BSDZ01000017.1, from coordinate 2,748,076 downwards.
CATATTAATCGTTTCCAAGCCGATTAATTTGGTGCAAATATCATGAACCTTAGACATGGTGGTGGAACACTCTTCGGACCTGGTCGCTGCCGACGTGCACATTGTTTTCACTAGTATCTTCATCGGCGTTGAAGTTTGCAAAATGCGCCGCACGGCGTCTTGCTATAGATGCCATGTCCTTTCTCCGTGATCCTGCCTCACAGCTCTCGCCTTGCTTCCGCCTCCCATTTTCCTGCTCAGCTGTCTGGGTATTATCTCGTGACCGCTTCTTTGCCATTCGCAAGTACCACTATAGATTCTATTTCTGAAAACTAGTTGCTGCAACTAGCATCGCTGAATACTGTGCCTAGTGCACGAATCCATGGCGCAAACTGCGATTTGGCTACCTCGGCATCCGCTGCATAAGTGCTTAGCTCCCCAAGTTTGGCTTATGTACATCTGACAAATTGCTAAATAGGTAAATTTTGAGCAATTCGTGGACCTCCGTGTTTATTATTTATTGTGTTTACTGTGTACTTGATCATGGGCGGCGTTATTAGTTGACGTTATCAGTTGATGCATGAACATTTCGACCTTCCTTAATTGCATCATTAAATTCGTAGTACTATGTTGGATGTTACGGTATCCCGTCGTAATCACAGTAAAATTGCCGTAGTAACCCTACGTGGCGGTTTTAGCTTATAAATGCATTATGAACCACTTACAACACACACGAAGTGCCTTTGGGCGAACAAACCTATTTAGGTCAGATATTCAGATCAATAATAACACCCGTTCTGTTTGACGGCGGGGCTTCAATATGCAGCTGCAGGTAACCGCAACTCAATGGCAGTGAAGACGCTGCATGTAGGTACTAAGTTTGAGGTGAGATGATGTATCACCAGCGGATGTATCGCAATCGGCGTGCTAACTTAAACAGGCCAGCGTTAACTAATAAGGAGAGTATCTGCACCGGAGGGTATCAGTGGGCCTCGGATGCGGTTATAAAGCACCTGGCAGAAGATGTCGTTATATCTAAATATCCCAAGCGTAGGGCTATTTAAGTATCCGAATAGTATGTTTTGTATCTAAAAATACGGTTAAGGGGGGCGGTCTGGATATCTATATTAGTGTTGTTTGATGAGTTTTAATGTAGGGAAAATGTGATACCCGTAACCCCAGACTAGCGAGCACGACTCGCCCTGAACATCGTAGTTGTAGAATATATGTGCACATATGTATAGCTAAAAAGTAACTATATTTAAATTTTGGTGAACGCTCTGTGTGAGTGGACCTCGCGCGCCATCTGGTAAGCCGCACCTGCATATACCTATAAACCTATCTATCTATCTTTCTCTATATCTATAAAACTATATATATATATCTCTATATATGTATGGTTTATATATATACTTTTTAGCTATACATATGTGCACTTATATTCTACAACTACGGTGTTCAGGGCGAGTCGTGCTCGCTAGTCTGGGGTTACGGGTTACACATTTTCCCTACATTAACACTCATCAAACAACACTAAGGTTTTCCATAAGCTATTACATCATCAGCCATCCACACACAATTAGGGCGGGTGACAATGAGGTCTTATATCCAGATGCGGCTAGGAAAGTATATAGATGCGGGTAAGGGGAGTTCAAACGTATCTAACTGCGTTTTGGCAGTATCAAGATGCGGCAGAAGGGGGGGGTCTTAAGTATCTAGATGCTGCAGGAAAGTATTTAGACGGCGCTGCAAGCTAGATGCCAGGTAGCCAGGTAGCCCCGCACCCTTCTAGATGCGAGATGCGGCAGGTTGGTGATACCCTCTGACTAAGAACCCAGCCGGTGACGTGCGTGTGCAAGGTCGAACCTACCGCCGCCCTCATGATGATGATTCAATCACGTATGCTCACTCAAAACTTTGAAATCGTGCATGTAGGGGGCTGATAGCTGCACTACAAAAGGCCTGTTAAGGTCCTGCTTCAACTTCTTGGTCTGTTGTACATATGTGTTACTAAAACGAAATCTGCCCCCCTGTTGCGTGACTGGCTAGTGAAGGATGACTTTGTACTGAACAGGCTGCGATTATGAGCCAAGGAAGCTTATGGAAGGTAGGGTCTGCCTCTCATTTTAACGCCGGGCCTTCTGCCAGTCTATGGCGGGTACCAATACATTACGTAGGCAATACGTTATTATTTGCTCACAGACAGATGGCACAACCACCCACCCCGCCGGTACATGTCCGTCCACCCACGGGCAAATTGACTGCAGTATCAACCCGTTTCATACATGCGCATGTATACACACACGCATGTTAGGCTGTAGTTTCTGATGAAAGCATGTTTACAGGCTGCAAAAAGTAGATATATATATCGTACCTGGTGTAATATTGCAGGTAGTATCCCAACAACCAACCCTCTGCTTGTGATAATCAGCGATGAAGCCGCCATGCACATGGACATACATTCCAAATATGCTATCATGTCGCACGCGCACGCATGTTTTTTTATTGCAACATATAATATCCGAAAACGCACAGATCCATGCAAAGCACCATCCAAACAAGGTACCGGACGCGAATTTCATTCGAAAGGGGACGAAGCGCCTCCTTCCATCCGCGCGCAATGCATGAGGGGGGAAGTGGAGAAGGGGGGGAAGGGGGGAAGGGGGGAAGGGGGGAAGAGTGGGGAGCTGGGAAGGGTGGCCCGGAGAAACACCCTTCAAGCCCTCAGATATAAGAAGAACCACCATAGATTGAAATGTCAAGTGCTCACCCACAATGAAGCTCAGGTAGCAGGTGGCTGAAAACCCATCCATATTAAGACCATCCAACAAAAAGACCATCCGCCCTTCCAGCCATTAATCGGTTGATTCAGATAGATCAGAAATGTAATGATTGATAACACGAAGCGTAGGCATATATGTTTGTAACCGCATTCCAGTGCATACATCGCACCTACGGACGTTCTTCCTGGAGCCCCATGCGCGCACCTAAATGTCTAGCGGGTTGCCTCCGGTTCGACTATCTCTTGGGACCACATACATACACATATTCCCTGCGTGCATGCTCGCTCGTGCCCATGCATGAGACAGTGCTTGGCATGCGTGCACATACACATCTATGCACGTGTGTAGGTGTGTATGCATATGTGCGGCGAAAACCCATCCATGGCCCCCGACGCACACAGGCAAGATACACATGCATGCATGCTCACCCCTCTTACGAAGGGGGCAATCAACCGCCATCCAGACATTGCCGTAGTTCAATCAACAAGCAAGACATCATAATTAGCAGGGATGCATGCGCCGTATGTATCGGTAGGTTCTCACGAATTTGCACTTTATCCATCGACAAATAGCCCTTATATACCGATACATCAACCCACACGGCACGGTCTTAATTGCTTTAGCAGCATAAAATAGCTATATAATATCCAAGCGGCGCTTCATGACCAAGCCAAATGGTCGTGCGTCCTGCCTGTGCGGCCCCCTTGCAAATCTTGCACTCAGTAGTACGCTGAGGACCACGTATCCATCATTGACGCACGCAATTAAGGAAACGCGCACCGTGCAAGCGCGTACGGACGGACGCGTGCGTGTGCGTATCTGCTTGTTGTACATTGCTTCGGTGCGTGGTGCATTGCAGCTTCCTCCCCAACCCCTGCCGCCGCTTTACAGTTCATGCATTTGGCCACTCCCCGGAACGAAATTAAGAAGTGGCAAGCTGCATATGTTAATGACTTAACTAGCCTGTAAGCAGCAGGTCCAGATGGCCCCGCTGCCATTCGCGCATATATATGCAGCGCCGCCGTTCCCACCGTTCCAACCAAAGATCCTTCCAGGCATATATTTAGCATCATCTCCCGCGCGTGCACATATCATTCCTCACCCTGCCCCGTCCTTAACTTGCTTGTGATATATTATATATATGGGCCGGTACCCTGCATGTCGCCTTGCTTCCCTCGCCGGGCGCACGCGCTTCCAGCGGCCTTTTCATCCGGACCCACACAGCGGGGACCTGCGCACGCCCTCAATGATACGTGCCACTTGTACCTAGATAGCCACCCAGGCGTACGCACCTACCCCAGCCAATTAGAGCTTACTCCAACGCATGTGACCATATTTCTTCGTAAGGAAGCACTAATTGTAATTGTGCAAGGTACTTGCGTTCGTTCAAACCCACGAAAACGTTAGACGGATGTTCACGTACCTAATTTAAAGCTCGATCGTTATGAGGATACAAAGCCAAGAAGCTTTCCGGACAAAATAGAAAAAGCAACAGCAAGACGTACGTCAATCGTGGGCTAGCTGATGAGCCGCGCGCGGCGTAAAGTCGATCGCCGTGCATACCAACCTCCGGCGTACCGTGCACAACCAAGGGATGCCCGTGTGCGTGCCCAATCGTGCATGAGAGACACCTGTACCGCTGCATCTCCCGCCATTTAGGTATCTGGCCTCATCAGCGCCAAAGGCAGCAACGCTCCGTGGTCCGCGCGGCCCCGCCGCCGCCCATGAATGCCCCGTAGTGGACGCTGCGATCTCCTGTACGCACGATTTGATGACGACATTTAGTGCAGATAGATAGATAGGACACGTATCGGCTAAACAGCAGGTAGATAGATATGCACAACGACGGAACGCACACACATACAGACCTATAATTACTACGTTATATATAATTATGGTTATGGTTATATCACCCATAATTATATCATTATGTTATAAGTAATATTATGGTTACAAAGACCGCCCCTTGGGCTGGCGCGTACGTACCGTATGGTTTAGGGCGGACACATATAAGTGTAATAATCATACATATCAGGCAGGCACACATGTATGGTAGATAGACATGATAGATAGTCGATTCATGTTACTATTACCTAGCTGAATAATGCGAGTCTAGGTATGTAGTTGCAGGCGAAGCAAGGCCTGTTCTATTAGTACTCCGTCGCTCGTTATTATTATGAGCAATCAACAGCTCTTGCTAGCTGCTGTGCCGGGATGAAATAGGTAGGTGGGATCTATCTGCCATGAAGATAAAGCTGTCATATATAGACGTACGTACGTGATACGCACGCATGGACGGACGCACGGACGCACGGATCCCTGCCAACTACTGGCTAGGGAAATTAAGGGCTAATGAAGTCTGATTGAGTCAGATTAAGTCTATTTTAGGTCTGACTGGCCTGTCAGACCTAATTAGCCCAGCCTGTAGTTGGCAGGGGATACAAATCCGCAAGTTATTAGAGCTCTTGAGCTTGTCGAATGACGACTTGGCGACTTAAAGGCTATAAAATGACAACTAACGGAGGTGTCTGTTGCAGGCGGTCACCATCATGGAACCTTTTATTATATATAGGTCATGCAGGGTGTTCCTTGGCCCGAAGGGGTGCTTGTCATAACCCTCCCCGCCCTACCCTCCAGTGTAATAATAGTTGAGAGCCTTTGCGGATCTCAACCACTAGATCCAGAGACCCGCTGATTCGTTGTTTCCACATACCCCGTATGTATATATACCGGTTTCTGTCCAATCCCCGCCACTACATACACGTATACACACACACGTAGGTCCCCGCCGTGAACCGTGCCATGGAGACCTCCTTTGTAAACCTAAGGCGTTGTTCCCCGAGGTCATCAGTTAAGCGCAAGCGTTTGTTTTGCACTCACCCACGCACGAATGAGCATGCGGATGATAAATACAGTAAAAGCAGTATGCGTATCTACGTAGTAGTCGTGGTAATGGTTGGTTACTACTAATACCGTGTGTAACATGTGTACCCACCGGAGATGATGAAGTGTTCGCGCAGCCAACTGATCCCCGCCTCGCCCAACAAGGCGGCTGTGTTACCGCACACCATCAGCGGCTGGTTCCTGACCAGCCTGTGGTTCAGATCCAAGGTGTAGGCCTCGTCGCTGCCCTCCAGCGTGCCCTTGTACACCACCCACTGTCCGTAGTCCTCACACGTGTTCTCCAGGAGCCTGTGTTGCAGATAGATGCGGCAGCAAATAAAAAGTGTTGTTACTGCCGAGGGATTTGGTAGTGATGGTGATGGTGATGATGGTAATAAGGATGATGGTGGTGGTGATTTCGTCATTCATCCTAACATATGCAGCTATCCCGCCGTGTGTTCGAAGCGGGGTGAGTTCAATCAACGCCTTATACATTGTTATGTAGGCATGCGGGGACGGCGAGGGGTCTTGCCTGCCTGTAACGAACCCACATGCATGTATGTATTCATGCATTCATTCCATCCAGCTTGCGCTTGTGCATAGGAAATGGCAAGCAAGCAAGCAGCAGGTTCGGCGGCCGCAGCATGCAGGTGATCATTATTAGTACTGTAATCGGTTTGCTATCGGCGCAGTATCCATCTTTGCTTCGTTCGTTGCTTGCTGCTGGATGGATGACCAAACCAATTAACCAATCAATAAATTAAATGTGTGTCCTTATTACTTACGTATACACAAGCACTATCCATCCATCAGATCCATTACCCGCTGCGTGCCTATCTAATTATTGATGATCTTGCCTCTATCTACGTACTTACTTATATACCTCACAAGCTAGCGAGCTTGTTCCCCCATAGACGCGTATGAAGTATTTGGGTATACGGGTATCTGCGACACGCACTGTGGGCGACTTGCCCTGAAAGGACAAGCACCAACCGGTCCCTGACCGGCCCTGACCACGTTTTGTGTATGTATCACGTCACAGTGCTGTTACTGCAGCCGCCTGTACGTATAGATATCTCGCCAACTAGTTAACATACATACCTGCATGCTGTTGCTCCGGCTTTGATGGCTGCGTGCGGTACGTACCACACACAAGCATGTACAAAGATGTAACCATGCACACGAATGTACGTACATTCAGCAGGCATACATACGTAATCGAGTGTACGTCATCACGTCATCCAGCAGCAGCCTATTCCCTCATCAATTTATCTATCTATTTAGCTAGCTAGCTAAATAGCAAGATAGATAGACAGAGAGAGAGAGAGAGGGATATAGCGCTAGGTAGTAATAGGTAGTTACGTCGTGACCCGCCACCCGCCGCTCACCGGTTTTTTTGCGCCCGGATCTGGAACGTCGACAGATTGCTGTTCAGTAGGATATACTGCGCCTCCTCGTCCCCCCCTTGCAGGTCCCAGGGCTCAATGCGGACGATACGCGGCTGGCAGAACCCGGCGACTCGCAATGCCCCCATGAAGTCTTCGAAGTACATGACCGGGCCCACACCCGCCGTCTCTAACACCTCCCCTGATACACACGATCCGAGCCTCCGGTTACAAAGCAGTGCCGAGACGAACAATTCCCCTCCCATCTTCAGCGTTGAGTGGAGGGACGCCAAGGCGGACGCGAGCGCCTCAGGACAGCCAAGCGGGAGGCCGGAAACCGCTGCCAGATCATAGTCTTCCACTTCGAGCCGGTTGCGCACCGGGCTCTGAAGCCGAAAGACAAGATTTCCTGGTTGTGGGATGCTCAGCATGCCTGCCCAGTTCGGCAACTGTTCGTTGGCCAGGGCCACCGCCGCCTCAACGGGACCTCTCCGACCAATGAAGGTAGCCGTAATATTAGCAGCAGAAGCAGGATCATCAGCAGCAGCGGCGCAATGTGGAGATTGGGGAAACGTCCTATCTTTGGTATGGGTGCTGTCGCAACTGTCGGGGCCCTGCGGCTGCTGCGGCAGTGCTGGATCAAGCCAGCACTCGACCACACCGCATTCTCCGACGAGGGCCGAGGCAGAGAATGCATCGTGAATCGCTGCAGGATCAGGAGATGCCAAAAACACCCGAAGGCCCCGGATGCCGCTGCACGGCAGTGGCAAGCCTGCCGGGTCTGGAAAAGCAGCTGATACGGCAGTAGGCAATCGCCGCATATCGAAAATGGATAATCAATGCGAAGCACGACTGCAAAATCACGTTTCAGTACCGCTCGTTCAAAACGCGTCTGTATGCGCCTAGCCAACGAACATCCCAGCCGTCCTATTCCATCGGATTGCGTGCTTTAGGTTCGTGGCGCAGGATAGCCGCTTGCCTGAAGTTCTGATATAATAATTATTTTTACCGCCTCGTCCATTCCGCGTTTGCGGATCTTATGCATTATGTTTTCGTTGCTGATTGCCATGGAAGAGAGCTTTAGCAGTCATATAGTTAAACAGAAAGAATTTATCGGCGGAATAAAGTCCATCGCGTACTTGGCCCGACGGACTATCGCGAAATGGAGTGCGATACCTCATCGGGTGGCGATAAAGTAATAAATCCAGCAGCACTACAGTGTAGGTGACACATTTAAATAAGGAAGATGTCCAGATTTTATTAACATCGAATGGAACTTGCTGAAATCCAGGATTTCAGCTCCAGCACGGTATAAAGTACAGCCTGCTGCACGTACATGGTACGAGCCGCTAGAGCCAGCTTTTGCGCCCTATCGCGCCCAACCTAGATGCTGCAAATGGAGAAATACAAGAAAATTCAGTTTTCTTAGATCTATAACTAATGAGAGTCATCTATGTGAAAAGTAGGCAGGCAGGACGTCGTATTCTGCTGCGGCGGATACTGAGCAGTAACCACGGCACCACAGATCACGACCAGCAGCAAGGCACATGGTTGCCCAGCATCAACTCTTCAATGACAATTCGTCACCATCCGTACTCAAGCCCTGCGGTAAACAATACAGACATCTGCCTGCTTGGGTACTCCATCCGTCCTGGAAGCTGGATGGATGCTGTACTGGATCGGATGGCATTATAGTACAAGTAAGGGCCTGCGGCAATCCCGGTTGCTATGTGCAGGTATGTGTTATGAAGGAATGAAGAAAGGGCCTTCAGGATTGCCGCAAGCCCTTTCTGGAATTTAGACTCGTCTTTCATGACAAGTAGGTGACCTGTTATCAATGAGAATTGGTTACAGATTTGTCTGCCAAGCAAAGAAGGGTTCAGGAATCGGGCTCCACCGTGCCTCACTTGAAGTAATGTACGCTGTATGTGTTCGGGAGAAGTCGGGGTATCGCACACAGTTACATATTCTCCTGCCGCAGCAAGAAGGTGCAGGTATTCCATACAGCCGTTGAAAACAACGGTTATAGCAATATGAACCTGACAGCCATAGATGGTTGGAATAATGACGTCAAATCATCAGCAAGTCCCTAGGAAACATGCCAAGGGACACGCCATGAAAGAAACACGCAACACACTGAAAAGGAGAGATCGATACCAAGCGCAAAGCTTGAACGAGGGGTGTGGCGTCAAAACGTCAGTGTATGTGTGTGGAATAGGGGGGCTTTGCTTCACCCGTGGCCACTACCTGGCATTCCCTACCTTCCCCTGTATTTTGGGGCACCCTCATCCGTTCACCCCTAGGGATGTTGACTGCTCCAAAATCAGTGATTTTCCCGGGTCCGCCACACACCACCAGCATCCAGTGGAATCTGCCGGATCAACGGCGACCTCAACTCCACTCCTGGTCTTCTCGCAAGTCCCTACAACCGAGGTCCTCACCGTCCACCAACATCGGGGCTACATCCACCCTCAACCAGTGGAGGGATTTTTATCCTGCTTGCAGTCAGTGTATGTATGCAAATGGGTATGTCACGTGGAAGCCTTCAGCAAAGTGCCAGTTTGACTAGTTTACGGTTCTGGGTTTCTGAGTACACTATAGATACGGAAATGGTTGATACTCATAAACGTCTCCAAGTACTAACATTCTGATCAGATGAAGCACGCCAAGTACGCCAAACGCACCAAGTGCACCACACCCACACACGTACATGATATTGGAAACACGTACTGTATTCAAGGTGTAAGTGTATCAAACCTGCAAGTTCCCCAAACTCCAAACATAAGCGAAGGTTGATTTAATGCCAGGGTTTTGACACATGCATTGGAGCATAGAGTAGCGTGCAAACGCAGTCGAGTCAAGTAGCGGACTAGTTGTAAAACTAGGCGATCAGTGGGTGGGGGCGTTGTTTTATGTTTGTAACGGCAAGACGGGTGCCATTGTCTAGATCGAAAGTGGCAAATATATATGGGCCGGATAAGACCATAACAAAGTTGTCTGTAATCATGAGCAGTTGTTTATGTTAAGTCCGGGGAGGCCAGCATGGCGTCCAACAAAGTTTGGAAAGTGCAGACCTTGATCTGGCAAGCACCGATAAGGTCAATGCCGTTGTCCGAGTCGAGGTCGCTGAGAACCTTCAGAGGGGAGGATAGCCGACAATTCGGGGAATGGTTGAAATGGATTTGTTTGGTAGAACGAATTTGAAAGGGCATACAGGCATGAGTATGCAATGAAGCTGGAAACGCAGCATGAAGCATAAGTGAATCTATTAATATAATAATTCCGTGGATCGAGTGCCGACAACGTTGTGCTTACAGTTTGGGTAACGATATGTAGCATATTAGTTAAGACGTTGTTCTATGTCCAAATGCTGCGAGTTGGTTATCCAATGGCAGGTATGATTACATACGAATATGAAGGTATACCTTGCGGTCGTTGTCAATCCGGATGCACTGAAGGATGTAGCCGACAGCATACCGCATACATACCCTGCACGGAATATGTGTGTGAGTCATCAGCCCATTCGAGGCTGGATAAAGAGGATTGAAGAGAGGTTGTACGACGCGACAGTACACGTGATCACTGGGAGTTGTGAAGCAGAGCACCAAGCGTAGACTGAAAGCAAGAATGGGTACGGAAACTGCTGACTTTATATTCAGAGTGGCATAGATGGTGAATATACATTTTTTGCGATGCATCGGCGGGCAAGAACTTACCCATCAGCACCTTGGTTGGCGACGGGCTAATATTCTGGCACGAACACGCCCGTGAGGGAGCCGGAAAAGCCTTCACGGGCGTCCGTGAGCCAGGCGTGCTTGAGATGGTGCGTATACAAATCGATAACGGCTTCAGTTATTGGTGCCATGGCAACGATGTGCCGTCATTGATAACAACTCTTTCGGAGTGGATGGCGGTGATGACCGCCTGGAGGAGTCCAGAGCCCGTGTTCCATGAAGTGAGTAGCAGTTGCGGAAAATGCGGGCCAAGCCGCTGTTCATGGATCTGCATGGAAAGATTATGAAAAATGAAATGAATGCAAAATTTGTGGATGTCAGTGCGGTTGTGGCGGATACCACAAGTAGGGATACCACACAGTAGGGATAGACGTAGGGATACCACAAGTACATCGAAGTCAGGTATGTAGTATGACGTGCACAGATACTTTACAGGAAGCCGACCTTGAATGCTAGTTAGACGAGTGGTGTGTATTTCTATATAGCCAGGTACAAGGATGTATGTATGTATTTACGTATGTATGTATATATGGATGTTACACTGTGGGCGACTCGCCCTCCAAAGACGAGCACCGGGGGTCCTGACCGGACCGAGCTCACAGTGCAGGGGAGGAACACGTGGCGTTGTCTGTCTGTCCTGCCACGTGCACGCCCTCTCACTCGGGCCTGCAAAAACCTCAGAGGCTCTCGCCTGGCCACTTACAGAGCACTCAGGGCCACCAAGAAACCACAGAAGGAAGCAACAGAAAACAGGGGACACCTAGCTGCTCAAAGGACGGGGAACCCTCTCCTCTAACCCGAAACTGACCTGGCAAGAGCCTGACAAACACACATAGATCCCCTCAGACGAGAAACACCAGCAGGAAGGCACACTCTACACAGCCAAGCCGGAAGAACCCAACAAGAGGCGGAGGGGGGGATGACAAGCCAAATTGGCGCTCCCCTAGAAAGCCTTCCGGTCCCACCCAAAGCTGGCCCCGCAAACACCTGCACTGCACAAGAAGGAAAGACCTCTCTCGCTGACCCCTCCTAAAACCTTAAGGACCCGAAGCCTGGACACAGGTACCTCTAGCCACGAAACCCTCCACCCTCTCCCTTCCCCTCCTCGAGAACTAGACCGTCCTCCCCTTGTCTCTACCTCCCTGACTCTCTCCCCCTTTCCTCCCACAGAACCTCCTCGTCAAAACTCCTGTCTTAAAGCCTCTGCTCTGTTCTTGCTGCTCCATGGCCGGTGATGTCAACCGGAACTGCACACCGCATTTGCGTGCCATCTATGGCTAGGATCGGATGTTGTGGTCCCACTTGATCCCAGCCATAGTGAGGGATACCCAACGCTGCAAAAGAGTGCAAGCGTGCCCAAAAGTCTGCAACTGTACTGGCTCGCACGGTCAACACGCACGGTCAAGGTCGCAACTGTACTGGCTCACGCACAGAGGAATCCACTTCTGCATCGTCAGCAAACTGACAGGCTGTGACCCTGTCTTCATCTGAAGGCAATGGGCGGAGGCCCATCTCTTGGCTCTTTAGCCAGCAGAACAAGGCCTGGGCAACAAAGAGATACAACAGAGGTGCTAGGGGGCATCCCTGTCTTACCCCTGCTTCCATCTTAACAAGCCTGGATTTGAAACCGTTCATCATGGCTCTTGCCCGCGTGTTGCTAAGGAATATCCGGGTCCAACTGCAAAGCTGTGGGCCTGCTCCCATCGCCTCCATCGTCCCCATCAGGAAGTTGCGGTCCACTGTGTCATAAGCTTTCGCGAAGTCCAGGAAGGCCAGCAGACCTTGGCGGTTCAATTTCCGTAAGAGATGAGGTAGATGGCGTAGAAAGAGAACACTGGCCCCAATGAGCCTCTTGGGCAGAAATGCTGACTGCTCAGGGCAGATGATTCGTCCCAGGGCTGGCCCTAGGCGATTTGCCAGTACCTTGGCCAGCAGGCGGTAGTCCGAGCAAAGCAGTGTGATAGGGCGGTAATTGCCAGGCTGTTTGGGGTCTCCCTTCTTGTACCGCACCTTAATCATACCATCCAGAAAGCCTGTTGGCACCTGCCCTGTTTTGCCGATAGCCGTGAAGAGGGCTGTCATGGTATGGCCAATCTCTGGCCAGGACTTCCGGTACAGATCCGTTGGGATGATGATCCATCCCATCCGGGTGCTTTGCCTGGCTGGCTCTTCTTCAGTGCGAACCCCAGCTCAGACACAGCAATGGTCGGGGACCCAACCACTTTGTCAGCTTCCTCAGGGAGTCGGATGTTGGCTGGATGTTGGATGTATGTATGTATGGGTGTTACACTGTGGGTGACTCGCCCTCCAAAGACGAGCACCGGGGGTCCTGACCGGACCGAGCTCACAGCGCAGGGGAGGAACACGTGGCGTTGTCTGTCTGTCCTGCCACGTGCACCCCCTCTCACTAGGGCCAGCGAGCCCTCAGAGGCCCTCGCCTGGCCACTTACAGAGCACTCAGGGCCACCAAGAAACCACAGAAGGAAGCAACAGAAAACGGGGGACACCTAGCTGCTCAAAGGACGGGGAACCCTCTCCTCTAACCCGAAACTGACCTGGCAAGAGCCTGACAGACACACACAGATCCCCTCAGAGAGAAACACCAGCAGGAAGGCACACTCTTACACAGCCAAGCCGGAAGAACCCAACAAGAGGCGGAGGGGGGGATGACAAGCCAAACTGGCGCCCCCCTAGAAAGCCTTCCGGCCCCACCCAAAGCTGGCCCCGCAGACACCTGCACTGCACAAGAAGGAAAGACCTCTCTCGCTGACCCCTCCTAATACCTTAAGGACCCGAAGCCTGGACACAGGTACCTCTAGCCACGAAACCCTCCACCCTCTCCCTTCCCCTCCTCGAGAACTAGACCGTCCTCCCCTTGTCTCTACCTCCCTGACTCTCTCCCCCTTTCCTCCCACAGAACCTCCTCGTCAAAACTCCTGCCTTAAAGCCCCTGCCCTGTTCTTGCTGCTCCATGGCCGGTGATGTCAACCGGAACTGCACACCGCATTTGCGTGCCATCTATGGCTAGGATGGGATGTTGTGGTCCCACTTGATCCCAGCCATAGTGAGGTATTCCCAACGCTGCAAAAGAATGCAAACGTGCCCAAAAGTCTGCAACTGTACATGCCCGTGCACGGTCCAGGGGTGAGGCTGCTGTTTGTGTTGGAGTGTCCATAGCTGGCTGTGTCGTAGAGATGATTGGATGGGTGTTGGCATCTTCCTCTTCCTCTTGAGTGAACCCCCCTGAACGGTCGAAGAAGTCAGTAATAGCCCATTGACGGGGTCCCTGCTCTGCTGTGTGGGTCTGTTGTTGCTGCTGCCGTCCGTGGGTAGAAGGCCCCTGTGGCCTGTGTTCCCTGGTTGCCGCCCGGAGACAGTGCCTGCCATATTCCATAGAAGATAAGGCTGCCAAAGCTATCACGTCCCAAGGGGCCTGCTCGCAACCGGGAGGTGCTTGAACAAGCCATAGCTGTTGCCTGGTCATGCCCCCTTCAATGGTGGCTGATGTCGGCAATGGTAGATGCCTGTCAATTTGCTCACGCACCGCCTTGGCTATAGGGCACTCCCAGAAGTGGTGCAGGCGCGGGGAGCAAGGTTGGTCAGTATCACCTTCATAGCTGCCACACCCACATGGTTTGATGGGCACCCTGGAAAGATGTGTGTTGCCAGGCATGGGTATCCCATCGACCACCAAACGCCACAGCGTCTCTTTGTTTTTATTTTCCCAACGAACTGCTGTCCACAGCCTGTCTAGGGTTGCCTGAAAGCGCTGGAGGTCAGTGACAGGACAGGGAGGAGTTGGTCCGTCTGTTGGCATCCCTTGCGCCTCCTGCACAAAAGCTGTCAACAGCTCCAATCGCTCCCCCGCTGTTGAAACCCCTTGCAGCTGAGTAGCTTGGCTGACCGTAAGGTTGTAGAGAGGCACTATACCCGAGTCCTGTTGTATTACGGTACCGGCCTTAGCTCCTTGCTAAGTAAGTAGCCCGTGGCTACACCCTCTATGTGCAAATATAGAGGCTAAGGGTTGCATGCCCTAGTGCAACTGTGACACGGTCACTGGTAGACTCAGTTGAGTTCGGTTTCACTGGTTGATCATATGTATTTCCTTAATACATATCCACGTTTTCTCTTCCTTAGAGATTACGGCTCTTTATGGAGGCTTTCCGTACTGAGCTCAGAGTACCTATGCTCTGCTCTTCCTATCAACCGGTAGTTATCACTACCACTAGTTTGGGGTGATACAACAAAACTGGTATCGAGACGGTCTTTCTGGACACTTCTTTCTGTGCTTTTTGATAATCATGGACATGGACGTTAGCCTGAACTTAGAAGCGATTAAAGCTACACTTTACCCTGGTAAATAGAGTATTCTACAATATATTTATTACTGTGAAATTTAGGCTTCGTCGTGCTCCTTGCAGACGATGGCGAGATTTCGCCTGCTTCTTTTCACGAAGAACAAGCACCTTTGTTGCACAATATCAGACGCTCCAGTGGAGTGGACATTGCAACACAAACGTTCTTTACGTTTGAGAAGGGTACGTTTCTGGGTCCTTCCTGGAAACCTCCAATGGCATCTCTCTTTGCCTTGGCTGGAGGACGTAATCGTGTGAATACCTATTCCGGATTACCTAGTCCTCGTCCTATTGCGGTTGCAATGGCTTCTGGTTCTCAAGCTCAGCAAGCTGTGCCAGTTGTTGGTACATTGCCTGATGCTGTTGACCAACACACGGGTCGCCTTGACGCCGTAGCCAATAGTGGCAATGGAACCACTTTAAATCGCATTCCTTCTATGGGAATTGCTAATGAACCTGTGAACGTTTTTGCTGCTGCGCCGCCTGTGCCAGCCACGCAAACGCCTAGCAGGCGCACGCGCGACGGGCAACCTATTTTGCCTATTGCGGAGCGGAGTCCGTCTACGACTCACTCGGCTGCAGAGCTTCAGCGGGTCAGTTTGCCGACTCCAGTGTTGATGCTGGATGACAAACTAGATGCTAAGAAGATTTCCGCCCGGGTTCGTGCTTTCATTCGGGATGTTAACCTATTCTTTGGGGTCATTCCGTGGGGCCAGGACCAGCGTTCTTGCTGTCTGTTCCTGTCTCAGGCATTGCGTGGCAATGCTAAGGTCTGGTATGATGAGTGGTCGCTCTCTCAGACTCAGCTCACCGGGGAATCTATCCTAGAGAATTTGCGCATTCGCTTTGCACCACAAATTCTGTCGGTTGAGCAGGAGGCTCGTCAGAAGCTTGCTGACAAGTCCTTCTATATGCAGACTGGTGAAAATGTCCCTGCATATCATGCCCGCCTTGAGAGGCATTATTCCAGGATATTCCTGATATCCACCCTCGTGAGAAACTGTTTTGGTTTCAGCAAGGTCTGTCTGGTGTCCTGCAACCTAAGTGTGCAGCTGACGAGAAGGGAAGACCCTTCACCAGCTATGATGACCTTGTGCGTCATGCCTCTGGTGAAGAGGCCCGCATCCTTGCTGAACGCCGGTTCCGTTCTGGTGTTCGCTCTAATGCCATCTCTATGCAGGATGTGGTTGGATATGACGCTATGGAGGCCTCTGATGGAGAGCCCCCAGCTAAGCGTGTGCGTGCTCACGCACCGCAGGCTGCCGCTGCCACCGTAGGCACCGGTCCTTCCTCAGCATCCCGTCCCCATCAGCGTGACAAGCGTCCTAGTTCAGGAGGCAGGGGAAATGCAC
Source organism: Volvox africanus (assembly GCA_030268105.1). Lineage (NCBI taxonomy): Eukaryota > Viridiplantae > Chlorophyta > Chlorophyceae > Chlamydomonadales > Volvocaceae > Volvox > Volvox africanus. Next base: position 2,731,605 of record BSDZ01000017.1, on the reverse strand, counting down.
GTGGGGGCCGCCGTGGCCACCAGCCGGGTCGTAGTGGAGGTATTAAACCGCAGTCCTTGACGGTGGACCAGGAGCGTGAGCTCACCCGGTTTTATAACCGTTATGGTCGCCAACTCACCCGTGGTGACTTGAGGGATTTGCATCAGGAGGCAGGGGGCAACGTTTGCTTTTGCTGCCAGGCTGCCGTCCACTCATATGATGAGTGCACGTTGCGTCCCCCTGAGGCTCGTGCCGCCGTGGCACAAGGCAATGGCCACTAGTGCCTTGCCCAGGCTGGTGCTGAGGAGAGCTTGCCTGGGTTTTCTAAGTCCGGACAGATAGGTTCAGGTGTGTGTAGCTTTGTGCGCGCCTTGCGCCCAGAGGTCCTTGCTGACCTTGAGACCGCTGTTGGTCGCCGGTTTTCATTTGATGCCTTGGCCGTCAAGGCTGGGTTTGATTCCACGTGTAACCTCCTGGCACCTCGTGGATGTTCCCTTTCATCGGCTGACCTTGGTGGGCACACCGTCCTTCTGATCTTCACTTCATCATTTACGGGCCTTGCTCAGTCATTACCGCACCTGCAAGCAGCATAGACCTGATACAGCAGCTGGTATTCTTTTGCCACAGCATGTAGCTCGTCTGGCCTCTGCTGAACTTGTAGGTATGCGCAAGGTTCAGTCCTTTCCAAAAGGTACTGGTCTCTTTAATGGTCTTGACCTTTCAGGCCAGCAGGTTGCTTTACCTGGCATCCTGTATCCTGCAGAGGTATGGTTTGATGAGCCGCAGCCATACACACCTGTGTCACCTGATCCTTTCACTTCTGCCCTTTTGGTAGCTGCATCTGGTGCTATGACTGCAGGATTGGCTCTTCCTCTTATTTCTCTGGCAACAGCTGGACTCAGTTTCACCGCCTTGGTGGACTCGGGTGCTACCCATGACTTTATCAGTGAGTCACTGGTTCAGCTCTTGCGTTTACCTGTTCACCTTTGCCCGTGGTCTTTGGTTTCCTTAGCCGACGGGGGCAAACAAGCCATCTTGGGGCAGGTGACTTTGCGGGTGTCTGCAGGCTCTTTTCGTGCTTGCTTGCAGCCCTATGTGCTGCCAACCCTCACAGATGCCGCATCTTTCATTTTAGGCTCTGCCTCACTCCAGAAGCATGCTGCTGCGTTTGACTATGAGGAACGCACCCTTCGCCTGTCTAAGGGTTCAGCAACTTGTGTGCTTCACTGGCTGCCTACAGCCGCAGAGGAGGCTGTTCGTAATGACACTCCTCAGATCAATCACGTTATCACTGCTATGCGTGAAACCAAGAATACCCCAGAGTCTGTTGGCTGTAAAGCAGCTGTCCGTATGCTGCGTAAGGGTGCTCATGGCCTTCTAGTGCGCCCCTCTCTTCGGCTCAACTCTGTTGGTGCTCAGACTGAAGGACCCTGAAGTCTCTGTGTTGCTCATGGAGTATGCAGATGTGTTCCGTGACCTTCCAGGGATTCCGCCGGAACGACCGGTGGATCACACCATTCCTTTGGTGTCTGGAGCGCAACCTGTCTCACGCCCCATGTACCGTCTCAGCCCGTTAGAGCTTGATGAGGTAAAGTGGCAGGTTACTGACTTGCTTGCTAAGGGCTT